>OZ024832.1:69677309-70277309 GCA_964016985.1 Anodontia alba
CTATGGAACCAGGACAATGTTAGGTATCAGTTTCAGCCCGGTCGGTAAAGGTCACCTTTTGTGTCTTTTGATCTCTTTGTTCAGCAGGCGAGATCTACAGACTCATTTCAAGTCCTTATATCTTTGCTTGTACTGCATGCAGCGCCATACAATTTAGCATAGAAATGAACCTCCCTAAGACCTATAAACCCTATAAAAAGCGCGCCTGTCTGTTGCGAATTGATGGAGTTATTAGGGTATTTACGGCTTCCCGCCCAAAATTCCATAGGGTGCAATGTAAACTTGAGGACCCATTTTCAGCAAGACGCCTTGCCCCGATTCCAATGACTGCCCTTTATGTTTGTAGACATTAATGATCTGCGCATGCGCATAAATTTGCAGCACCCTGGGTGCTTTCGTTTGGCTGCTATAGGCGTAAAAAGGTTTATTTATTGAATGTTTGACGCCCCATAGTGCCCGTGCTATTCTGTTGACCGCATCCCGGATTGTGCAGGCTTGTTTGCATGGATGTGCTCTACAAACGTTCCAAATTTCAGCTTAATCGGATGAGAAACAGACGAGTTATTAGGGGTCAAAATATCAGACATTCCATACCAACTTTGGACTGCAAGTTTGAGCCTAGCCTGACCTTCACCGATCGGGATGAAACTGGTGCCAGACGAAAGGTCTGGACCAAGGACTCACTGGGGCCAAGTGCCCAAAAATTCTTATCGCCCCATTTTCGAGTTATGGCCCCTGAAAGTTGATATTTGGCAATGTTTGACCCCTAATAACTTTTTAACGCGTGGACCGAATTTTCAGGCAATTTGCGTTTTATGTACTATGGAACCAGGACAATGTTAGGTATCAGTTTCAGCCCGGTCGGTAAAGGTCACCTTTTGTGTCTTTTGATCTCTTTGTTCAGCAGGCGAGATCTACAGACTCATTTCAAGTCCTTATATCTTTGCTTGTACTGCATGCAGCGCCATACAATTTAGCACAGAAATGAACCTCCCTAAGACCTATAAACCCTATAAAAAGCGCGCCTGTCTGTTGCGAATTGATGGAGTTATTAGGGTATTTACGGCTTCCCGCCCAAAATTCCATAGGGTGCAATGTAAACTTGAGGACCCATTTTCAGCAAGACGCCTTGCCCCGATTCCAATGACTGCCCTTTATGTTTGTAGACATTAATGATCTGCGCATGCGCATAAATTTGCAGCACCCTGGGTGCTTTCGTTTGGCTGCTATAGGCGTAAAAAGGTTTATTTATTGAATGTTTGACGCCCCATAGTGCCCGTGCTATTCTGTTGACCGCATCCCGGATTGTGCAGGCTTGTTTGCATGGATGTGCTCTACAAACGTTCCAAATTTCAGCTTAATCGGATGAGAAACAGACGAGTTATTAGGGGTCAAAATATCAGACATTCCATACCAACTTTGGACTGCAAGTTTGAGCCTAGCCTGACCTTCACCGATCGGGATGAAACTGGTGCCAGACGAAAGGTCTGGACCAAGGACTCACTGGGGCCAAGTGCCCAAAAATTCTTATCGCCCCATTTTCGAGTTATGGCCCCTGAAAGTTGATATTTGGCAATGTTTGACCCCTAATAACTTTTTAACGCGTGGACCGAATTTTCAGGCAATTTGCGTTTTATGTACTATGGAACCAGGACAATGTTAGGTATCAGTTTCAGCCCGGTCGGTAAAGGTCACCTTTTGTGTCTTTTGATCTCTTTGTTCAGCAGGCGAGATCTACAGACTCATTTCAAGTCCTTATATCTTTGCTTGTACTGCATGCAGCGCCATACAATTTAGCACAGAAATGAACCTCCCTAAGACCTATAAACCCTATAAAAAGCGCGCCTGTCTGTTGCGAATTGATGGAGTTATTAGGGTATTTACGGCTTCCCGCCCAAAATTCCATAGGGTGCAATGTAAACTTGAGGACCCATTTTCAGCAAGACGCCTTGCCCCGATTCCAATGACTGCCCTTTATGTTTGTAGACATTAATGATCTGCGCATGCGCATAAATTTGCAGCACCCTGGGTGCTTTCGTTTGGCTGCTATAGGCGTAAAAAGGTTTATTTATTGAATGTTTGACGCCCCATAGTGCCCGTGCTATTCTGTTGACCGCATCCCGGATTGTGCAGGCTTGTTTGCATGGATGTGCTCTACAAACGTTCCAAATTTCAGCTTAATCGGATGAGAAACAGACGAGTTATTAGGGGTCAAAATATCAGACATTCCATACCAACTTTGGACTGCAAGTTTGAGCCTAGCCTGACCTTCACCGATCGGGATGAAACTGGTGCCAGACGAAAGGTCTGGACCAAGGACTCACTGGGGCCAAGTGCCCAAAAATTCTTATCGCCCCATTTTCGAGTTATGGCCCCTGAAAGTTGATATTTGGCAATGTTTGACCCCTAATAACTTTTTAACGCGTGGACCGAATTTTCAGGCAATTTGCGTTTTATGTACTATGGAACCAGGACAATGTTAGGTATCAGTTTCAGCCCGGTCGGTAAAGGTCACCTCTTGTGTCTTTTGATCTCTTTGTTCAGCAGGCGAGATCTACAGACTCATTTCAAGTCCTTATATCTTTGCTTGTACTGCATGCAGCGCCATACAATTTAGCACAGAAATGAACCTCCCTAAGACCTATAAACCCTATAAAAAGCGCGCCTGTCTGTTGCGAATTGATGGAGTTATTAGGGTATTTACGGCTTCCCGCCCAAAATTCCATAGGGTGCAATGTAAACTTGAGGACCCATTTTCAGCAAGACGCCTTGCCCCGATTCCAATGACTGCCCTTTATGTTTGTAGACATTAATGATCTGCGCATGCGCATAAATTTGCAGCACCCTGGGTGCTTTCGTTTGGCTGCTATAGGCGTAAAAAGGTTTATTTATTGAATGTTTGACGCCCCATAGTGCCCGTGCTATTCTGTTGACCGCATCCCGGATTGTGCAGGCTTGTTTGCATGGATGTGCTCTACAAACGTTCCAAATTTCAGCTTAATCGGATGAGAAACAGACGAGTTATTAGGGGTCAAAATATCAGACATTCCATACCAACTTTGGACTGCAAGTTTGAGCCTAGCCTGACCTTCACCGATCGGGATGAAACTGGTGCCAGACGAAAGGTCTGGACCAAGGACTCACTGGGGCCAAGTGCCCAAAAATTCTTATCGCCCCATTTTCGAGTTATGGCCCCTGAAAGTTGATATTTGGCAATGTTTGACCCCTAATAACTTTTTAACGCGTGGACCGAATTTTCAGGCAATTTGCGTTTTATGTACTATGGAACCAGGACAATGTTAGGTATCAGTTTCAGCCCGGTCGGTAAAGGTCACCTTTTGTGTCTTTTGATCTCTTTGTTCAGCAGGCGAGATCTACAGACTCATTTCAAGTCCTTATATCTTTGCTTGTACTGCATGCAGCGCCATACAATTTAGCACAGAAATGAACCTCCCTAAGACCTATAAACCCTATAAAAAGCGCGCCTGTCTGTTGCGAATTGATGGAGTTATTAGGGTATTTACGGCTTCCCGCCCAAAATTCCATAGGGTGCAATGTAAACTTGAGGACCCATTTTCAGCCAGACGCCT
Source organism: Anodontia alba (assembly GCA_964016985.1). Classification (NCBI taxonomy): domain Eukaryota; kingdom Metazoa; phylum Mollusca; class Bivalvia; order Lucinida; family Lucinidae; genus Anodontia; species Anodontia alba. Next base: position 69,680,900 of record OZ024832.1, read on the forward strand.
TGCCCCGATTCCAATGACTGCCCTTTATGTTTGTAGACATTAATGATCTGCGCATGCGCATAAATTTGCAGCACCCTGGGTGCTTTCGTTTGGCTGCTATAGGCGTAAAAAGGTTTATTTATTGAATGTTTGACGCCCCATAGTGCCCGTGCTATTCTGTTGACCGCATCCCGGATTGTGCAGGCTTGTTTGCATGGATGTGCTCTACAAACGTTCCAAATTTCAGCTTAATCGGATGAGAAACAGACGAGTTATTAGGGGTCAAAATATCAGACATTCCATACCAACTTTGGACTGCAAGTTTGAGCCTAGCCTGACCTTCACCGATCGGGATGAAACTGGTGCCAGACGAAAGGTCTGGACCAAGGACTCACTGGGGCCAAGTGCCCAAAAATTCTTATCGCCCCATTTTCGAGTTATGGCCCCTGAAAGTTGATATTTGGCAATGTTTGACCCCTAATAACTTTTTAACGCGTGGACCGAATTTTCAGGCAATTTGCGTTTTATGTACTATGGAACCAGGACAATGTTAGGTATCAGTTTCAGCCCGGTCGGTAAAGGTCACCTTTTGTGTCTTTTGATCTCTTTGTTCAGCAGGCGAGATCTACAGACTCATTTCAAGTCCTTATATCTTTGCTTGTACTGCATGCAGCGCCATACAATTTAGCACAGAAATGAACCTCCCTAAGACCTATAAACCCTATAAAAAGCGCGCCTGTCTGTTGCGAATTGATGGAGTTATTAGGGTATTTACGGCTTCCCGCCCAAAATTCCATAGGGTGCAATGTAAACTTGAGGACCCATTTTCAGCAAGACGCCTTGCCCCGATTCCAATGACTGCCCTTTATGTTTGTAGACATTAATGATCTGCGCATGCGCATGAATTTGCAGCACCCTGGGTGCTTTCGTTTGGCTGCTATAGGCGTAAAAAGGTTTATTTATTGAATGTTTAACGCCCCATAGTGCCCGTGCTATTCTGTTGACCGCATCCCGGATTGTGCAGGCTTGTTTGCATGGATGTGCTCTACAAACGTTCCAAATTTCAGCTTAATCGGATGAGAAACAGACGAGTTATTAGGGGTCAAAATATCAGACATTCCATACCAACTTTGGACTGCAAGTTTGAGCCTAGCCTGACCTTCACCGATCGGGATGAAACTGGTGCCAGACGAAAGGTCTGGACCAAGGACTCACTGGGGCCAAGTGCCCAAAAATTCTTATCGCCCCATTTTCGAGTTATGGCCCCTGAAAGTTGATATTTGGCAATGTTTGACCCCTAATAACTTTTTAACGCGTGGACCGAATTTTCAGGCAATTTGCGTTTTATGTACTATGGAACCAGGACAATGTTAGGTATCAGTTTCAGCCCGGTCGGTAAAGGTCACCTTTTGTGTCTTTTGATCTCTTTGTTCAGCAGGCGAGATCTACAGACTCATTTCAAGTCCTTATATCTTTGCTTGCACTGCATGCAGCGCCATACAATTTAGCACAGAAATGAACCTCCCTAAGACCTATAAACCCTATAAAAAGCGCGCCTGTCTGTTGCGAATTGATGGAGTTATTAGGGTATTTACGGCTTCCCGCCCAAAATTCCATAGGGTGCAATGTAAACTTGAGGACCCATTTTCAGCAAGACGCCTTGCCCCGATTCCAATGACTGCCCTTTATGTTTGTAGACATTAATGATCTGCGCATGCGCATAAATTTGCAGCACCCTGGGTGCTTTCGTTTGGCTGCTATAGGCGTAAAAAGGTTTATTTATTGAATGTTTGACGCCCCATAGTGCCCGTGCTATTCTGTTGACCGCATCCCGGATTGTGCAGGCTTGTTTGCATGGATGTGCTCTACAAACGTTCCAAATTTCAGCTTAATCGGATGAGAAACAGACGAGTTATTAGGGGTCAAAATATCAGACATTCCATACCAACTTTGGACTGCAAGTTTGAGCCTAGCCTGACCTTCACCGATCGGGATGAAACTGGTGCCAGACGAAAGGTCTGGACCAAGGACTCACTGGGGCCAAGTGCCCAAAAATTCTTATCGCCCCATTTTCGAGTTATGGCCCCTGAAAGTTGATATTTGGCAATGTTTGACCCCTAATAACTTTTTAACGCGTGGACCGAATTTTCAGGCAATTTGCGTTTTATGTACTATGGAACCAGGACAATGTTAGGTATCAGTTTCAGCCCGGTCGGTAAAGGTCACCTTTTGTGTCTTTTGATCTCTTTGTTCAGCAGGCGAGATCTACAGACTCATTTCAAGTCCTTATATCTTTGCTTGCACTGCATGCAGCGCCATACAATTTAGCACAGAAATGAACCTCCCTAAGACCTATAAACCCTATAAAAAGCGCGCCTGTCTGTTGCGAATTGATGGAGTTATTAGGGTATTTACGGCTTCCCGCCCAAAATTCCATAGGGTGCAATGTAAACTTGAGGACCCATTTTCAGCAAGACGCCTTGCCCCGATTCCAATGACTGCCCTTTATGTTTGTAGACATTAATGATCTGCGCATGCGCATAAATTTGCAGCACCCTGGGTGCTTTCGTTTGGCTGCTATAGGCGTAAAAAGGTTTATTTATTGAATGTTTGACGCCCCATAGTGCCCGTGCTATTCTGTTGACCGCATCCCGGATTGTGCAGGCTTGTTTGCATGGATGTGCTCTACAAACGTTCCAAATTTCAGCTTAATCGGATGAGAAACAGACGAGTTATTAGGGGTCAAAATATCAGACATTCCATACCAACTTTGGACTGCAAGTTTGAGCCTAGCCTGACCTTCACCGATCGGGATGAAACTGGTGCCAGACGAAAGGTCTGGACCAAGGACTCACTGGGGCCAAGTGCCCAAAAATTCTTATCGCCCCATTTTCGAGTTATGGCCCCTGAAAGTTGATATTTGGCAATGTTTGACCCCTAATAACTTTTTAACGCGTGGACCGAATTTTCAGGCAATTTGCGTTTTATGTACTATGGAACCAGGACAATGTTAGGTATCAGTTTCAGCCCGGTCGGTAAAGGTCACCTTTTGTGTCTTTTGATCTCTTTGTTCAGCAGGCGAGATCTACAGACTCATTTCAAGTCCTTATATCTTTGCTTGTACTGCATGCAGCGCCATACAATTTAGCACAGAAATGAACCTCCCTAAGACCTATAAACCCTATAAAAAGCGCGCCTGTCTGTTGCGAATTGATGGAGTTATTAGGGTATTTACGGCTTCCCGCCCAAAATTCCATAGGGTGCAATGTAAACTTGAGGACCCATTTTCAGCAAGACGCCTTGCCCCGATTCCAATGACTGCCCTTTATGTTTGTAGACATTAATGATCTGCGCATGCGCATAAATTTGCAGCACCCTGGGTGCTTTCGTTTGGCTGCTATAGGCGTAAAAAGGTTTATTTATTGAATGTTTGACGCCCCATAGTGCCCGTGCTATTCTGTTGACCGCATCCCGGATTGTGCAGGCTTGTTTGCATGGATGTGCTCTACAAACGTTCCAAATTTCAGCTTAATCGGATGAGAAACAGACGAGTTATTAGGGGTCAAAATATCCGACATTCCATACCAACTTTGGACTGCAAGTTTGAGCCTAGCCTGACCTTCACCGATCGGGATGAAACTGGTGCCAGACGAAAGGTCTGGACCAAGGACTCACTGGGGCCAAGTGCCCAAAAATTCTTATCGCCCCATTTTCGAGTTATGGCCCCTGAAAGTTGATATTTGGCAATGTTTGACCCCTAATAACTTTTTAACGCGTGGACCGAATTTTCAGGCAATTTGCGTTTTATGTACTATGGAACCAGGACAATGTTAGGTATCAGTTTCAGCCCGGTCGGTAAAGGTCACCTTTTGTGTCTTTTGATCTCTTTGTTCAGCAGGCGAGATCTACAGACTCATTTCAAGTCCTTATATCTTTGCTTGTACTGCATGCAGCGCCATACAATTTAGCACAGAAATGAACCTCCCTAAGACCTATAAACCCTATAAAAAGCGCGCCTGTCTGTTGCGAATTGATGGAGTTATTAGGGTATTTACGGCTTCCCGCCCAAAATTCCATAGGGTGCAATGTAAACTTGAGGACCCATTTTCAGCAAGACGCCTTGCCCCGATTCCAATGACTGCCCTTTATGTTTGTAGACATTAATGATCTGCGCATGCGCATAAATTTGCAGCACCCTGGGTGCTTTCGTTTGGCTGCTATAGGCGTAAAAAGGTTTATTTATTGAATGTTTGACGCCCCATAGTGCCCGTGCTATTCTGTTGACCGCATCCCGGATTGTGCAGGCTTGTTTGCATGGATGTGCTCTACAAACGTTCCAAATTTCAGCTTAATCGGATGAGAAACAGACGAGTTATTAGGGGTCAAAATATCAGACATTCCATACCAACTTTGGACTGCAAGTTTGAGCCTAGCCTGACCTTCACCGATCGGGATGAAACTGGTGCCAGACGAAAGGTCTGGACCAAGGACTCACTGGGGCCAAGTGCCCAAAAATTCTTATCGCCCCATTTTCGAGTTATGGCCCCTGAAAGTTGATATTTGGCAATGTTTGACCCCTAATAACTTTTTAACGCGTGGACCGAATTTTCAGGCAATTTGCGTTTTATGTACTATGGAACCAGGACAATGTTAGGTATCAGTTTCAGCCCGGTCGGTAAAGGTCACCTTTTGTGTCTTTTGATCTCTTTGTTCAGCAGGCGAGATCTACAGACTCATTTCAAGTCCTTATATCTTTGCTTGTACTGCATGCAGCGCCATACAATTTAGCACAGAAATGAACCTCCCTAAGACCTATAAACCCTATAAAAAGCGCGCCTGTCTGTTGCGAATTGATGGAGTTATTAGGGTATTTACGGCTTCCCGCCCAAAATTCCATAGGGTGCAATGTAAACTTGAGGACCCATTTTCAGCAAGACGCCTTGCCCCGATTCCAATGACTGCCCTTTATGTTTGTAGACATTAATGATCTGCGCATGCGCATAAATTTGCAGCACCCTGGGTGCTTTCGTTTGGCTGCTATAGGCGTAAAAAGGTTTATTTATTGAATGTTTGACGCCCCATAGTGCCCGTGCTATTCTGTTGACCGCATCCCGGATTGTGCAGGCTTGTTTGCATGGATGTGCTCTACAAACGTTCCAAATTTCAGCTTAATCGGATGAGAAACAGACGAGTTATTAGGGGTCAAAATATCAGACATTCCATACCAACTTTGGACTGCAAGTTTGAGCCTAGCCTGACCTTCACCGATCGGGATGAAACTGGTGCCAGACGAAAGGTCTGGACCAAGGACTCACTGGGGCCAAGTGCCCAAAAATTCTTATCGCCCCATTTTCGAGTTATGGCCCCTGAAAGTTGATATTTGGCAATGTTTGACCCCTAATAACTTTTTAACGCGTGGACCGAATTTTCAGGCAATTTGCGTTTTATGTACTATGGAACCAGGACAATGTTAGGTATCAGTTTCAGCCCGGTCGGTAAAGGTCACCTTTTGTGTCTTTTGATCTCTTTGTTCAGCAGGCGAGATCTACAGACTCATTTCAAGTCCTTATATCTTTGCTTGTACTGCATGCAGCGCCATACAATTTAGCACAGAAATGAACCTCCCTAAGACCTATAAACCCTATAAAAAGCGCGCCTGTCTGTTGCGAATTGATGGAGTTATTAGGGTATTTACGGCTTCCCGCCCAAAATTCCATAGGGTGCAATGTAAACTTGAGGACCCATTTTCAGCAAGACGCCTTGCCCCGATTCCAATGACTGCCCTTTATGTTTGTAGACATTAATGATCTGCGCATGCGCATAAATTTGCAGCACCCTGGGTGCTTTCGTTTGGCTGCTATAGGCGTAAAAAGGTTTATTTATTGAATGTTTGACGCCCCATAGTGCCCGTGCTATTCTGTTGACCGCATCCCGGATTGTGCAGGCTTGTTTGCATGGATGTGCTCTACAAACGTTCCAAATTTCAGCTTAATCGGATGAGAAACAGACGAGTTATTAGGGGTCAAAATATCAGACATTCCATACCAACTTTGGACTGCAAGTTTGAGCCTAGCCTGACCTTCACCGATCGGGATGAAACTGGTGCCAGACGAAAGGTCTGGACCAAGGACTCACTGGGGCCAAGTGCCCAAAAATTCTTATCGCCCCATTTTCGAGTTATGGCCCCTGAAAGTTGATATTTGGCAATGTTTGACCCCTAATAACTTTTTAACGCGTGGACCGAATTTTCAGGCAATTTGCGTTTTATGTACTATGGAACCAGGACAATGTTAGGTATCAGTTTCAGCCCGGTCGGTAAAGGTCACCTCTTGTGTCTTTTGATCTCTTTGTTCAGCAGGCGAGATCTACAGACTCATTTCAAGTCCTTATATCTTTGCTTGTACTGCATGCAGCGCCATACAATTTAGCACAGAAATGAACCTCCCTAAGACCTATAAACCCTATAAAAAGCGCGCCTGTCTGTTGCGAATTGATGGAGTTATTAGGGTATTTACGGCTTCCCGCCCAAAATTCCATAGGGTGCAATGTAAACTTGAGGACCCATTTTCAGCAAGACGCCTTGCCCCGATTCCAATGACTGCCCTTTATGTTTGTAGACATTAATGATCTGCGCATGCGCATAAATTTGCAGCACCCTGGGTGCTTTCGTTTGGCTGCTATAGGCGTAAAAAGGTTTATTTATTGAATGTTTGACGCCCCATAGTGCCCGTGCTATTCTGTTGACCGCATCCCGGATTGTGCAGGCTTGTTTGCATGGATGTGCTCTACAAACGTTCCAAATTTCAGCTTAATCGGATGAGAAACAGACGAGTTATTAGGGGTCAAAATATCAGACATTCCATACCAACTTTGGACTGCAAGTTTGAGCCTAGCCTGACCTTCACCGATCGGGATGAAACTGGTGCCAGACGAAAGGTCTGGACCAAGGACTCACTGGGGCCAAGTGCCCAAAAATTCTTATCGCCCCATTTTCGAGTTATGGCCCCTGAAAGTTGATATTTGGCAATGTTTGACCCCTAATAACTTTTTAACGCGTGGACCGAATTTTCAGGCAATTTGCGTTTTATGTACTATGGAACCAGGACAATGTTAGGTATCAGTTTCAGCCCGGTCGGTAAAGGTCACCTTTTGTGTCTTTTGATCTCTTTGTTCAGCAGGCGAGATCTACAGACTCATTTCAAGTCCTTATATCTTTGCTTGTACTGCATGCAGCGCCATACAATTTAGCACAGAAATGAACCTCCCTAAGACCTATAAACCCTATAAAAAGCGCGCCTGTCTGTTGCGAATTGATGGAGTTATTAGGGTATTTACGGCTTCCCGCCCAAAATTCCATAGGGTGCAATGTAAACTTGAGGACCCATTTTCAGCAAGACGCCTTGCCCCGATTCCAATGACTGCCCTTTATGTTTGTAGACATTAATGATCTGCGCATGCGCATAAATTTGCAGCACCCTGGGTGCTTTCGTTTGGCTGCTATAGGCGTAAAAAGGTTTATTTATTGAATGTTTGACGCCCCATAGTGCCCGTGCTATTCTGTTGACCGCATCCCGGATTGTGCAGGCTTGTTTGCATGGATGTGCTCTACAAACGTTCCAAATTTCAGCTTAATCGGATGAGAAACAGACGAGTTATTAGGGGTCAAAATATCAGACATTCCATACCAACTTTGGACTGCAAGTTTGAGCCTAGCCTGACCTTCACCGATCGGGATGAAACTGGTGCCAGACGAAAGGTCTGGACCAAGGACTCACTGGGGCCAAGTGCCCAAAAATTCTTATCGCCCCATTTTCGAGTTATGGCCCCTGAAAGTTGATATTTGGCAATGTTTGACCCCTAATAACTTTTTAACGCGTGGACCGAATTTTCAGGCAATTTGCGTTTTATGTACTATGGAACCAGGACAATGTTAGGTATCAGTTTCAGCCCGGTCGGTAAAGGTCACCTTTTGTGTCTTTTGATCTCTTTGTTCAGCAGGCGAGATCTACAGACTCATTTCAAGTCCTTATATCTTTGCTTGTACTGCATGCAGCGCCATACAATTTAGCACAGAAATGAACCTCCCTAAGACCTATAAACCCTATAAAAAGCGCGCCTGTCTGTTGCGAATTGATGGAGTTATTAGGGTATTTACGGCTTCCCGCCCAAAATTCCATAGGGTGCAATGTAAACTTGAGGACCCATTTTCAGCAAGACGCCTTGCCCCGATTCCAATGACTGCCCTTTATGTTTGTAGACATTAATGATCTGCGCATGCGCATAAATTTGCAGCACCCTGGGTGCTTTCGTTTGGCTGCTATAGGCGTAAAAAGGTTTATTTATTGAATGTTTGACGCCCCATAGTGCCCGTGCTATTCTGTTGACCGCATCCCGGATTGTGCAGGCTTGTTTGCATGGATGTGCTCTACAAACGTTCCAAATTTCAGCTTAATCGGATGAGAAACAGACGAGTTATTAGGGGTCAAAATATCAGACATTCCATACCAACTTTGGACTGCAAGTTTGAGCCTAGCCTGACCTTCACCGATCGGGATGAAACTGGTGCCAGACGAAAGGTCTGGACCAAGGACTCACTGGGGCCAAGTGCCCAAAAATTCTTATCGCCCCATTTTCGAGTTATGGCCCCTGAAAGTTGATATTTGGCAATGTTTGACCCCTAATAACTTTTTAACGCGTGGACCGAATTTTCAGGCAATTTGCGTTTTATGTACTATGGAACCAGGACAATGTTAGGTATCAGTTTCAGCCCGGTCGGTAAAGGTCACCTTTTGTGTCTTTTGATCTCTTTGTTCAGCAGGCGAGATCTACAGACTCATTTCAAGTCCTTATATCTTTGCTTGTACTGCATGCAGCGCCATACAATTTAGCACAGAAATGAACCTCCCTAAGACCTATAAACCCTATAAAAAGCGCGCCTGTCTGTTGCGAATTGATGGAGTTATTAGGGTATTTACGGCTTCCCGCCCAAAATTCCATAGGGTGCAATGTAAACTTGAGGACCCATTTTCAGCAAGACGCCTTGCCCCGATTCCAATGACTGCCCTTTATGTTTGTAGACATTAATGATCTGCGCATGCGCATAAATTTGCAGCACCCTGGGTGCTTTCGTTTGGCTGCTATAGGCGTAAAAAGGTTTATTTATTGAATGTTTGACGCCCCATAGTGCCCGTGCTATTCTGTTGACCGCATCCCGGATTGTGCAGGCTTGTTTGCATGGATGTGCTCTACAAACGTTCCAAATTTCAGCTTAATCGGATGAGAAACAGACGAGTTATTAGGGGTCAAAATATCAGACATTCCATACCAACTTTGGACTGCAAGTTTGAGCCTAGCCTGACCTTCACCGATCGGGATGAAACTGGTGCCAGACGAAAGGTCTGGACCAAGGACTCACTGGGGCCAAGTGCCCAAAAATTCTTATCGCCCCATTTTCGAGTTATGGCCCCTGAAAGTTGATATTTGGCAATGTTTGACCCCTAATAACTTTTTAACGCGTGGACCGAATTTTCAGGCAATTTGCGTTTTATGTACTATGGAACCAGGACAATGTTAGGTATCAGTTTCAGCCCGGTCGGTAAAGGTCACCTTTTGTGTCTTTTGATCTCTTTGTTCAGCAGGCGAGATCTACAGACTCATTTCAAGTCCTTATATCTTTGCTTGCACTGCATGCAGCGCCATACAATTTAGCACAGAAATGAACCTCCCTAAGACCTATAAACCCTATAAAAAGCGCGCCTGTCTGTTGCGAATTGATGGAGTTATTAGGGTATTTACGGCTTCCCGCCCAAAATTCCATAGGGTGCAATGTAAACTTGAGGACCCATTTTCAGCAAGACGCCTTGCCCCGATTCCAATGACTGCCCTTTATGTTTGTAGACATTAATGATCTGCGCATGCGCATAAATTTGCAGCACCCTGGGTGCTTTCGTTTGGCTGCTATAGGCGTAAAAAGGTTTATTTATTGAATGTTTGACGCCCCATAGTGCCCGTGCTATTCTGTTGACCGCATCCCGGATTGTGCAGGCTTGTTTGCATGGATGTGCTCTACAAACGTTCCAAATTTCAGCTTAATCGGATGAGAAACAGACGAGTTATTAGGGGTCAAAATATCAGACATTCCATACCAACTTTGGACTGCAAGTTTGAGCCTAGCCTGACCTTCACCGATCGGGATGAAACTGGTGCCAGACGAAAGGTCTGGACCAAGGACTCACTGGGGCCAAGTGCCCAAAAATTCTTATCGCCCCATTTTCGAGTTATGGCCCCTGAAAGTTGATATTTGGCAATGTTTGACCCCTAATAACTTTTTAACGCGTGGACCGAATTTTCAGGCAATTTGCGTTTTATGTACTATGGAACCAGGACAATGTTAGGTATCAGTTTCAGCCCGGTCGGTAAAGGTCACCTTTTGTGTCTTTTGATCTCTTTGTTCAGCAGGCGAGATCTACAGACTCATTTCAAGTCCTTATATCTTTGCTTGCACTGCATGCAGCGCCATACAATTTAGCACAGAAATGAACCTCCCTAAGACCTATAAACCCTATAAAAAGCGCGCCTGTCTGTTGCGAATTGATGGAGTTATTAGGGTATTTACGGCTTCCCGCCCAAAATTCCATAGGGTGCAATGTAAACTTGAGGACCCATTTTCAGCAAGACGCCTTGCCCCGATTCCAATGACTGCCCTTTATGTTTGTAGACATTAATGATCTGCGCATGCGCATAAATTTGCAGCACCCTGGGTGCTTTCGTTTGGCTGCTATAGGCGTAAAAAGGTTTATTTATTGAATGTTTGACGCCCCATAGTGCCCGTGCTATTCTGTTGACCGCATCCCGGATTGTGCAGGCTTGTTTGCATGGATGTGCTCTACAAACGTTCCAAATTTCAGCTTAATCGGATGAGAAACAGACGAGTTATTAGGGGTCAAAATATCAGACATTCCATACCAACTTTGGACTGCAAGTTTGAGCCTAGCCTGACCTTCACCGATCGGGATGAAACTGGTGCCAGACGAAAGGTCTGGACCAAGGACTCACTGGGGCCAAGTGCCCAAAAATTCTTATCGCCCCATTTTCGAGTTATGGCCCCTGAAAGTTGATATTTGGCAATGTTTGACCCCTAATAACTTTTTAACGCGTGGACCGAATTTTCAGGCAATTTGCGTTTTATGTACTATGGAACCAGGACAATGTTAGGTATCAGTTTCAGCCCGGTCGGTAAAGGTCACCTTTTGTGTCTTTTGATCTCTTTGTTCAGCAGGCGAGATCTACAGACTCATTTCAAGTCCTTATATCTTTGCTTGTACTGCATGCAGCGCCATACAATTTAGCACAGAAATGAACCTCCCTAAGACCTATAAACCCTATAAAAAGCGCGCCTGTCTGTTGCGAATTGATGGAGTTATTAGGGTATTTACGGCTTCCCGCCCAAAATTCCATAGGGTGCAATGTAAACTTGAGGACCCATTTTCAGCAAGACGCCTTGCCCCGATTCCAATGACTGCCCTTTATGTTTGTAGACATTAATGATCTGCGCATGCGCATAAATTTGCAGCACCCTGGGTGCTTTCGTTTGGCTGCTATAGGCGTAAAAAGGTTTATTTATTGAATGTTTGACGCCCCATAGTGCCCGTGCTATTCTGTTGACCGCATCCCGGATTGTGCAGGCTTGTTTGCATGGATGTGCTCTACAAACGTTCCAAATTTCAGCTTAATCGGATGAGAAACAGACGAGTTATTAGGGGTCAAAATATCAGACATTCCATACCAACTTTGGACTGCAAGTTTGAGCCTAGCCTGACCTTCACCGATCGGGATGAAACTGGTGCCAGACGAAAGGTCTGGACCAAGGACTCACTGGGGCCAAGTGCCCAAAAATTCTTATCGCCCCATTTTCGAGTTATGGCCCCTGAAAGTTGATATTTGGCAATGTTTGACCCCTAATAACTTTTTAACGCGTGGACCGAATTTTCAGGCAATTTGCGTTTTATGTACTATGGAACCAGGACAATGTTAGGTATCAGTTTCAGCCCGGTCGGTAAAGGTCACCTTTTGTGTCTTTTGATCTCTTTGTTCAGCAGGCGAGATCTACAGACTCATTTCAAGTCCTTATATCTTTGCTTGTACTGCATGCAGCGCCATACAATTTAGCACAGAAATGAACCTCCCTAAGACCTATAAACCCTATAAAAAGCGCGCCTGTCTGTTGCGAATTGATGGAGTTATTAGGGTATTTACGGCTTCCCGCCCAAAATTCCATAGGGTGCAATGTAAACTTGAGGACCCATTTTCAGCAAGACGCCTTGCCCCGATTCCAATGACTGCCCTTTATGTTTGTAGACATTAATGATCTGCGCATGCGCATAAATTTGCAGCACCCTGGGTGCTTTCGTTTGGCTGCTATAGGCGTAAAAAGGTTTATTTATTGAATGTTTGACGCCCCATAGTGCCCGTGCTATTCTGTTGACCGCATCCCGGATTGTGCAGGCTTGTTTGCATGGATGTGCTCTACAAACGTTCCAAATTTCAGCTTAATCGGATGAGAAACAGACGAGTTATTAGGGGTCAAAATATCAGACATTCCATACCAACTTTGGACTGCAAGTTTGAGCCTAGCCTGACCTTCACCGATCGGGATGAAACTGGTGCCAGACGAAAGGTCTGGACCAAGGACTCACTGGGGCCAAGTGCCCAAAAATTCTTATCGCCCCATTTTCGAGTTATGGCCCCTGAAAGTTGATATTTGGCAATGTTTGACCCCTAATAACTTTTTAACGCGTGGACCGAATTTTCAGGCAATTTGCGTTTTATGTACTATGGAACCAGGACAATGTTAGGTATCAGTTTCAGCCCGGTCGGTAAAGGTCACCTTTTGTGTCTTTTGATCTCTTTGTTCAGCAGGCGAGATCTACAGACTCATTTCAAGTCCTTATATCTTTGCTTGTACTGCATGCAGCGCCATACAATTTAGCACAGAAATGAACCTCCCTAAGACCTATAAACCCTATAAAAAGCGCGCCTGTCTGTTGCGAATTGATGGAGTTATTAGGGTATTTACGGCTTCCCGCCCAAAATTCCATAGGGTGCAATGTAAACTTGAGGACCCATTTTCAGCAAGACGCCTTGCCCCGATTCCAATGACTGCCCTTTATGTTTGTAGACATTAATGATCTGCGCATGCGCATAAATTTGCAGCACCCTGGGTGCTTTCGTTTGGCTGCTATAGGCGTAAAAAGGTTTATTTATTGAATGTTTGACGCCCCATAGTGCCCGTGCTATTCTGTTGACCGCATCCCGGATTGTGCAGGCTTGTTTGCATGGATGTGCTCTACAAACGTTCCAAATTTCAGCTTAATCGGATGAGAAACAGACGAGTTATTAGGGGTCAAAATATCAGACATTCCATACCAACTTTGGACTGCAAGTTTGAGCCTAGCCTGACCTTCACCGATCGGGATGAAACTGGTGCCAGACGAAAGGTCTGGACCAAGGACTCACTGGGGCCAAGTGCCCAAAAATTCTTATCGCCCCATTTTCGAGTTATGGCCCCTGAAAGTTGATATTTGGCAATGTTTGACCCCTAATAACTTTTTAACGCGTGGACCGAATTTTCAGGCAATTTGCGTTTTATGTACTATGGAACCAGGACAATGTTAGGTATCAGTTTCAGCCCGGTCGGTAAAGGTCACCTTTTGTGTCTTTTGATCTCTTTGTTCAGCAGGCGAGATCTACAGACTCATTTCAAGTCCTTATATCTTTGCTTGTACTGCATGCAGCGCCATACAATTTAGCACAGAAATGAACCTCCCTAAGACCTATAAACCCTATAAAAAGCGCGCCTGTCTGTTGCGAATTGATGGAGTTATTAGGGTATTTACGGCTTCCCGCCCAAAATTCCATAGGGTGCAATGTAAACTTGAGGACCCATTTTCAGCAAGACGCCTTGCCCCGATTCCAATGACTGCCCTTTATGTTTGTAGACATTAATGATCTGCGCATGCGCATAAATTTGCAGCACCCTGGGTGCTTTCGTTTGGCTGCTATAGGCGTAAAAAGGTTTATTTATTGAATGTTTGACGCCCCATAGTGCCCGTGCTATTCTGTTGACCGCATCCCGGATTGTGCAGGCTTGTTTGCATGGATGTGCTCTACAAACGTTCCAAATTTCAGCTTAATCGGATGAGAAACAGACGAGTTATTAGGGGTCAAAATATCAGACATTCCATACCAACTTTGGACTGCAAGTTTGAGCCTAGCCTGACCTTCACCGATCGGGATGAAACTGGTGCCAGACGAAAGGTCTGGACCAAGGACTCACTGGGGCCAAGTGCCCAAAAATTCTTATCGCCCCATTTTCGAGTTATGGCCCCTGAAAGTTGATATTTGGCAATGTTTGACCCCTAATAACTTTTTAACGCGTGGACCGAATTTTCAGGCAATTTGCGTTTTATGTACTATGGAACCAGGACAATGTTAGGTATCAGTTTCAGCCCGGTCGGTAAAGGTCACCTTTTGTGTCTTTTGATCTCTTTGTTCAGCAGGCGAGATCTACAGACTCATTTCAAGTCCTTATATCTTTGCTTGTACTGCATGCAGCGCCATACAATTTAGCACAGAAATGAACCTCCCTAAGACCTATAAACCCTATAAAAAGCGCGCCTGTCTGTTGCGAATTGATGGAGTTATTAGGGTATTTACGGCTTCCCGCCCAAAATTCCATAGGGTGCAATGTAAACTTGAGGACCCATTTTCAGCAAGACGCCTTGCCCCGATTCCAATGACTGCCCTTTATGTTTGTAGACATTAATGATCTGCGCATGCGCATAAATTTGCAGCACCCTGGGTGCTTTCGTTTGGCTGCTATAGGCGTAAAAAGGTTTATTTATTGAATGTTTGACGCCCCATAGTGCCCGTGCTATTCTGTTGACCGCATCCCGGATTGTGCAGGCTTGTTTGCATGGATGTGCTCTACAAACGTTCTAAATTTCAGCTTAATCGGATGAGAAACAGACGAGTTATTAGGGGTCAAAATATCAGACATTCCATACCAACTTTGGACTGCAAGTTTGAGCCTAGCCTGACCTTCACCGATCGGGATGAAACTGGTGCCAGACGAAAGGTCTGGACCAAGGACTCACTGGGGCCAAGTGCCCAAAAATTCTTATCGCCCCATTTTCGAGTTATGGCCCCTGAAAGTTGATATTTGGCAATGTTTGACCCCTAATAACTTTTTAACGCGTGGACCGAATTTTCAGGCAATTTGCGTTTTATGTACTATGGAACCAGGACAATGTTAGGTATCAGTTTCAGCCCGGTCGGTAAAGGTCACCTTTTGTGTCTTTTGATCTCTTTGTTCAGCAGGCGAGATCTACAGACTCATTTCAAGTCCTTATATCTTTGCTTGTACTGCATGCAGCGCCATACAATTTAGCACAGAAATGAACCTCCCTAAGACCTATAAACCCTATAAAAAGCGCGCCTGTCTGTTGCGAATTGATGGAGTTATTAGGGTATTTACGGCTTCCCGCCCATAAATTCCATAGGGTGCAATGTAAACTTGAGGACCCATTTTCAGCAAGACGCCTTGCCCCGATTCCAATGACTACCCTTTATGTTTGTAGACATTAATGATCTGCGCATGCGCATAAATTTGCAGCACCCTGGGTGCTTTCGTTTGGCTGCTATAGGCGTAAAAAGGTTTATTTATTGAATGTTTGACGCCCCATAGTGCCCGTGCTATTCTGTTGACCGCATCCCGGATTGTGCAGGCTTGTTTGCATGGATGTGCTCTACAAACGTTCCAAATTTCAGCTTAATCGGATGAGAAACAGACGAGTTATTAGGGGTCAAAATATCAGACATTCCATACCAACTTTGGACTGCAAGTTTGAGCCTAGCCTGACCTTCACCGATCGGGATGAAACTGGTGCCAGACGAAAGGTCTGGACCAAGGACTCACTGGGGCCAAGTGCCCAAAAATTCTTATCGCCCCATTTTCGAGTTATGGCCCCTGAAAGTTGATATTTGGCAATGTTTGACCCCTAATAACTTTTTAACGCGTGGACCGAATTTTCAGGCAATTTGCGTTTTATGTACTATGGAACCAGGACAATGTTAGGTATCAGTTTCAGCCCGGTCGGTAAAGGTCACCTTTTGTGTCTTTTGATCTCTTTGTTCAGCAGGCGAGATCTACAGACTCATTTCAAGTCCTTATATCTTTGCTTGTACTGCATGCAGCGCCATACAATTTAGCACAGAAATGAACCTCTCTAAGACCTATAAACCCTATAAAAAGCGCGCCTGTCTGTTGCGAATTGATGGAGTTATTAGGGTATTTACGGCTTCCCGCCCAAAATTCCATAGGGTGCAATGTAAACTTGAGGACCCATTTTCAGCAAGACGCCTTGCCCCGATTCCAATGACTGCCCTTTATGTTTGTAGACATTAATGATCTGCGCATGCGCATAAATTTGCAGCACCCTGGGTGCTTTCGTTTGGCTGCTATAGGCGTAAAAAGGTTTATTTATTGAATGTTTGACGCCCCATAGTGCCCGTGCTATTCTGTTGACCGCATCCCGGATTGTGCAGGCTTGTTTGCATGGATGTGCTCTACAAACGTTCCAAATTTCAGCTTAATCGGATGAGAAACAGACGAGTTATTAGGGGTCAAAATATCAGACATTCCATACCAACTTTGGACTGCAAGTTTGAGCCTAGCCTGACCTTCACCGATCGGGATGAAACTGGTGCCAGACGAAAGGTCTGGACCAAGGACTCACTGGGGCCAAGTGCCCAAAAATTCTTATCGCCCCATTTTCGAGTTATGGCCCCTGAAAGTTGATATTTGGCAATGTTTGACCCCTAATAACTTTTTAACGCGTGGACCGAATTTTCAGGCAATTTGCGTTTTGTGTACTATGGAACCAGGACAATGTTAGGTATCAGTTTCAGCCCGGTCGGTAAAGGTCACCTTTTGTGTCTTTTGATCTCTTTGTTCAGCAGGCGAGATCTACAGACTCATTTCAAGTCCTTATATCTTTGCTTGTACTGCATGCAGCGCCATACAATTTAGCACAGAAATGAACCTCCCTAAGACCTATAAACCCTATAAAAAGCGCGCCTGTCTGTTGCGAATTGATGGAGTTATTAGGGTATTTACGGCTTCCCGCCCAAAATTCCATAGGGTGCAATGTAAATTTGAGGACCCATTTTCAGCAAGACGCCTTGCCCCGATTCCAATGACTGCCCTTTATGTTTGTAGACATTAATGATCTGCGCATGCGCATAAATTTGCAGCACCCTGGGTGCTTTCGTTTGTCTGCTATAGGCGTAAAAAGGTTTATTTATTGAATGTTTGACGCCCCATAGTGCCCGTGCTATTCTGTTGACCGCATCCCGGATTGTGCAGGCTTGTTTGCATGGATGTGCTCTACAAACGTTCCAAATTTCAGCTTAATCGGATGAGAAACAGATGAGTTATTAGGGGTCAAAATATCAGACATTCCATACCAACTTTGGACTGCAAGTTTGAGCCTAGCCTGACCTTCACCGATCGGGATGAAACTGGTGCCAGACGAAAGGTCTGGACCAAGGACTCACTGGGGCCAAGTGCCCAAAAATTCTTATCGCCCCATTTTCGAGTTATGGCCCCTGAAAGTTGATATTTGGCAATGTTTGACCCCTAATAACTTTTTAACGCGTGGACCGAATTTTCAGGCAATTTGCGTTTTATGTACTATGGAACCAGGACAATGTTAGGTATCAGTTTCAGCCCGGTCGGTAAAGGTCACCTTTTGTGTCTTTTGATCTCTTTGTTCAGCAGGCGAGATCTACAGACTCATTTCAAGTCCTTATATCTTTGCTTGTACTGCATGCAGCGCCATACAATTTAGCACAGAAATGAACCTCCCTAAGACCTATAAACCCTATAAAAAGCGCGCCTGTCTGTTGCGAATTGATGGAGTTATTAGGGTATTTACGGCTTCCCGCCCATAAATTCCATAGGGTGCAATGTAAACTTGAGGACCCATTTTCAGCAAGACGCCTTGCCCCGATTCCAATGACTGCCCTTTATGTTTGTAGACATTAATGATCTGCGCATGCGCATAAATTTGCAGCACCCTGGGTGCTTTCGTTTGGCTGCTATAGGCGTAAAAAGGTTTATTTATTGAATGTTTGACGCCCCATAGTGCCCGTGCTATTCTGTTGACCGCATCCCGGATTGTGCAGGCTTGTTTGCATGGATGTGCTCTACAAACGTTCCAAATTTCAGCTTAATCGGATGAGAAACAGACGAGTTATTAGGGGTCAAAATATCAGACATTCCATACCAACTTTGGACTGCAAGTTTGAGCCTAGCCTGACCTTCACCGATCGGGATGAAACTGGTGCCAGACGAAAGGTCTGGACCAAGGACTCACTGGGGCCAAGTGCCCAAAAATTCTTATCGCCCCATTTTCGAGTTATGGCCCCTGAAAGTTGATATTTGGCAATGTTTGACCCCTAATAACTTTTTAACGCGTGGACCGAATTTTCAGGCAATTTGCGTTTTATGTACTATGGAACCAGGACAATGTTAGGTATCAGTTTCAGCCCGGTCGGTAAAGGTCACCTTTTGTGTCTTTTGATCTCTTTGTTCAGCAGGCGAGATCTACAGACTCATTTCAAGTCCTTATATCTTTGCTTGTACTGCATGCAGCGCCATACAATTTAGCACAGAAATGAACCTCTCTAAGACCTATAAACCCTATAAAAAGCGCGCCTGTCTGTTGCGAATTGATGGAGTTATTAGGGTATTTACGGCTTCCCGCCCATAAATTCCATAGGGTGCAATGTAAACTTGAGGACCCATTTTCAGCAAGACGCCTTGCCCCGATTCCAATGACTGCCCTTTATGTTTGTAGACATTAATGATCTGCGCATGCGCATAAATTTGCAGCACCCTGGGTGCTTTCGTTTGGCTGCTATAGGCGTAAAAAGGTTTATTTATTGAATGTTTGACGCCCCATAGTGCCCGTGCTATTCTGTTGACCGCATCCCGGATTGTGCAGGCTTATTTGCATGGATGTGCTCTACAAACGTTCCAAATTTCAGCTTAATCGGATGAGAAACAGACGAGTTATTAGGGGTCAAAATATCAGACATTCCATACCAACTTTGGACTGCAAGTTTGAGCCTAGCCTGACCTTCACCGATCGGGATGAAACTGGTGCCAGACGAAAGGTCTGGACCAAGGACTCACTGGGGCCAAGTGCCCAAAAATTCTTATCGCCCCATTTTCGAGTTATGGCCCCTGAAAGTTGATATTTGGCAATGTTTGACCCCTAATAACTTTTTAACGCGTGGACCGAATTTTCAGGCAATTTGCGTTTTGTGTACTATGGAACCAGGACAATGTTAGGTATCAGTTTCAGCCCGGTCGGTAAAGGTCACCTTTTGTGTCTTTTGATCTCTTTGTTCAGCAGGCGAGATCTACAGACTCATTTCAAGTCCTTATATCTTTGCTTGTACTGCATGCAGCGCCATACAATTTAGCACAGAAATGAACCTCCCTAAGACCTATAAACCCTATAAAAAGCGCGCCTGTCTGTTGCGAATTGATGGAGTTATTAGGGTATTTACGGCTTCCCGCCCAAAATTCCATAGGGTGCAATGTAAACTTGAGGACCCATTTTCAGCAAGACGCCTTGCCCCGATTCCAATGACTGCCCTTTATGTTTGTAGACATTAATGATCTGCGCATGCGCATAAATTTGCAGCACCCTGGGTGCTTTCGTTTGGCTGCTATAGGCGTAAAAATGTTTATTTATTGAATGTTTGACGCCCCATAGTGCCCGTGCTGTTCTGTTGACCGCATCCCGGATTGTGCAGGCTTGTTTGCATGGATGTGCTCTACAAACGTTCCAAATTTCAGCTTAATCGGATGAGAAACAGACGAGTTATTAGGGGTCAAAATATCAGACATTCCATACCAACTTTGGACTGCAAGTTTGAGCCTAGCCTGACCTTCACCGATCGGGATGAAACTGGTGCCAGACGAAAGGTCTGGACCAAGGACTCACTGGGGCCAAGTGCCCAAAAATTCTTATCGCCCCATTTTCGAGTTATGGCCCCTGAAAGTTGATATTTGGCAATGTTTGACCCCTAATAACTTTTTAACGCGTGGACCGAATTTTCAGGCAATTTGCGTTTTATGTACTATGGAACCAGGACAATGTTAGGTATCAGTTTCAGCCCGGTCGGTAAAGGTCACCTTTTGTGTCTTTTGATCTCTTTGTTCAGCAGGCGAGATCTACAGACTCATTTCAAGTCCTTATATCTTTGCTTGTACTGCATGCAGCGCCATACAATTTAGCACAGAAATGAACCTCCCTAAGACCTATAAACCCTATAAAAAGCGCGCCTGTCTGTTGCGAATTGATGGAGTTATTAGGGTATTTACGGCTTCCCGCCCAAAATTCCATAGGGTGCAATGTAAACTTGAGGACCCATTTTCAGCAAGACGCCTTGCCCCGATTCCAATGACTGCCCTTTATGTTTGTAGACATTAATGATCTGCGCATGCGCATAAATTTGCAGCACCCTGGGTGCTTTCGTTTGGCTGCTATAGGCGTAAAAAGGTTTATTTATTGAATGTTTGACGCCCCATAGTGCCCGTGCTATTCTGTTGACCGCATCCCGGATTGTGCAGGCTTGTTTGCAAGGATGTGCTCTACAAACGTTCCAAATTTCAGCTTAATCGGATGAGAAACAGACGAGTTATTAGGGGTCAAAATATCAGACATTCCATACCAACTTTGGACTGCAAGTTTGAGCCTAGCCTGACCTTCACCGATCGGGATGAAACTGGTGCCAGACGAAAGGTCTGGACCAAGGACTCACTGGGGCCAAGTGCCCAAAAATTCTTATCGCCCCATTTTCGAGTTATGGCCCCTGAAAGTTGATATTTGGCAATGTTTGACCCCTAATAACTTTTTAACGCGTGGACCGAATTTTCAGGCAATTTGCGTTTTATGTACTATGGAACCAGGACAATGTTAGGTATCAGTTTCAGCCCGGTCGGTAAAGGTCACCTTTTGTGTCTTTTGATCTCTTTGTTCAGCAGGCGAGATCTACAGACTCATTTCAAGTCCTTATATCTTTGCTTGTACTGCATGCAGCGCCATACAATTTAGCACAGAAATGAACCTCCCTAAGACCTATAAACCCTATAAAAAGCGCGCCTGTCTGTTGCGAATTGATGGAGTTATTAGGGTATTTACGGCTTCCCGCCCAAAATTCCATAGGGTGCAATGTAAACTTGAGGACCCATTTTCAGCAAGACGCCTTGCCCCGATTCCAATGACTGCCCTTTATGTTTGTAGACATTAATGATCTGCGCATGCGCATAAATTTGCAGCACCCTGGGTGCTTTCGTTTGGCTGCTATAGGCGTAAAAAGGTTTATTTATTGAATGTTTGACGCCCCATAGTGCCCGTGCTATTCTGTTGACCGCATCCCGGATTGTGCAGGCTTGTTTGCATGGATGTGCTCTACAAACGTTCCAAATTTCAGCTTAATCGGATGAGAAACAGACGAGTTATTAGGGGTCAAAATATCAGACATTCCATACCAACTTTGGACTGCAAGTTTGAGCCTAGCCTGACCTTCACCGATCGGGATGAAACTGGTGCCAGACGAAAGGTCTGGACCAAGGACTCACTGGGGCCAAGTGCCCAAAAATTCTTATCGCCCCATTTTCGAGTTATGGCCCCTGAAAGTTGATATTTGGCAATGTTTGACCCCTAATAACTTTTTAACGCGTGGACCGAATTTTCAGGCAATTTGCGTTTTATGTACTATGGAACCAGGACAATGTTAGGTATCAGTTTCAGCCCGGTCGGTAAAGGTCACCTTTTGTGTCTTTTGATCTCTTTGTTCAGCAGGCGAGATCTACAGACTCATTTCAAGTCCTTATATCTTTGCTTGTACTGCATGCAGCGCCATACAATTTAGCACAGAAATGAACCTCCCTAAGACCTATAAACCCTATAAAAAGCGCGCCTGTCTGTTGCGAATTGATGGAGTTATTAGGGTATTTACGGCTTCCCGCCCAAAATTCCATAGGGTGCAATGTAAACTTGAGGACCCATTTTCAGCAAGACGCCTTGCCCCGATTCCAATGACTGCCCTTTATGTTTGTAGACATTAATGATCTGCGCATGCGCATAAATTTGCAGCACCCTGGGTGCTTTCGTTTGGCTGCTATAGGCGTAAAAAGGTTTATTTATTGAATGTTTGACGCCCCATAGTGCCCGTGCTATTCTGTTGACCGCATCCCGGATTGTGCAGGCTTGTTTGCATGGATGTGCTCTACAAACGTTCCAAATTTCAGCTTAATCGGATGAGAAACAGACGAGTTATTAGGGGTCAAAATATCAGACATTCCATACCAACTTTGGACTGCAAGTTTGAGCCTAGCCTGACCTTCACCGATCGGGATGAAACTGGTGCCAGACGAAAGGTCTGGACCAAGGACTCACTGGGGCCAAGTGCCCAAAAATTCTTATCGCCCCATTTTCGAGTTATGGCCCCTGAAAGTTGATATTTGGCAATGTTTGACCCCTAATAACTTTTTAACGCGTGGACCGAATTTTCAGGCAATTTGCGTTTTATGTACTATGGAACCAGGACAATGTTAGGTATCAGTTTCAGCCCGGTCGGTAAAGGTCACCTTTTGTGTCTTTTGATCTCTTTGTTCAGCAGGCGAGATCTACAGACTCATTTCAAGTCCTTATATCTTTGCTTGTACTGCATGCAGCGCCATACAATTTAGCACAGAAATGAACCTCCCTAAGACCTATAAACCCTATAAAAAGCGCGCCTGTCTGTTGCGAATTGATGGAGTTATTAGGGTATTTACGGCTTCCCGCCCAAAATTCCATAGGGTGCAATGTAAACTTGAGGACCCATTTTCAGCAAGACGCCTTGCCCCGATTCCAATGACTGCCCTTTATGTTTGTAGACATTAATGATCTGCGCATGCGCATAAATTTGCAGCACCCTGGGTGCTTTCGTTTGGCTGCTATAGGCGTAAAAAGGTTTATTTATTGAATGTTTGACGCCCCATAGTGCCCGTGCTATTCTGTTGACCGCATCCCGGATTGTGCAGGCTTGTTTGCATGGATGTGCTCTACAAACGTTCCAAATTTCAGCTTAATCGGATGAGAAACAGACGAGTTATTAGGGGTCAAAATATCAGACATTCCATACCAACTTTGGACTGCAAGTTTGAGCCTAGCCTGACCTTCACCGATCGGGATGAAACTGGTGCCAGACGAAAGGTCTGGACCAAGGACTCACTGGGGCCAAGTGCCCAAAAATTCTTATCGCCCCATTTTCGAGTTATGGCCCCTGAAAGTTGATATTTGGCAATGTTTGACCCCTAATAACTTTTTAACGCGTGGACCGAATTTTCAGGCAATTTGCGTTTTATGTACTATGGAACCAGGACAATGTTAGGTATCAGTTTCAGCCCGGTCGGTAAAGGTCACCTTTTGTGTCTTTTGATCTCTTTGTTCAGCAGGCGAGATCTACAGACTCATTTCAAGTCCTTATATCTTTGCTTGTACTGCATGCAGCGCCATACAATTTAGCACAGAAATGAACCTCCCTAAGACCTATAAACCCTATAAAAAGCGCGCCTGTCTGTTGCGAATTGATGGAGTTATTAGGGTATTTACGGCTTCCCGCCCAAAATTCCATAGGGTGCAATGTAAACTTGAGGACCCATTTTCAGCAAGACGCCTTGCCCCGATTCCAATGACTGCCCTTTATGTTTGTAGACATTAATGATCTGCGCATGCGCATAAATTTGCAGCACCCTGGGTGCTTTCGTTTGGCTGCTATAGGCGTAAAAAGGTTTATTTATTGAATGTTTGACGCCCCATAGTGCCCGTGCTATTCTGTTGACCGCATCCCGGATTGTGCAGGCTTGTTTGCATGGATGTGCTCTACAAACGTTCCAAATTTCAGCTTAATCGGATGAGAAACAGACGAGTTATTAGGGGTCAAAATATCAGACATTCCATACCAACTTTGGACTGCAAGTTTGAGCCTAGCCTGACCTTCACCGATCGGGATGAAACTGGTGCCAGACGAAAGGTCTGGACCAAGGACTCACTGGGGCCAAGTGCCCAAAAATTCTTATCGCCCCATTTTCGAGTTATGGCCCCTGAAAGTTGATATTTGGCAATGTTTGACCCCTAATAACTTTTTAACGCGTGGACCGAATTTTCAGGCAATTTGCGTTTTATGTACTATGGAACCAGGACAATGTTAGGTATCAGTTTCAGCCCGGTCGGTAAAGGTCACCTTTTGTGTCTTTTGATCTCTTTGTTCAGCAGGCGAGATCTACAGACTCATTTCAAGTCCTTATATCTTTGCTTGTACTGCATGCAGCGCCATACAATTTAGCACAGAAATGAACCTCCCTAAGACCTATAAACCCTATAAAAAGCGCGCCTGTCTGTTGCGAATTGATGGAGTTATTAGGGTATTTACGGCTTCCCGCCCAAAATTCCATAGGGTGCAATGTAAACTTGAGGACCCATTTTCAGCAAGACGCCTTGCCCCGATTCCAATGACTGCCCTTTATGTTTGTAGACATTAATGATCTGCGCATGCGCATAAATTTGCAGCACCCTGGGTGCTTTCGTTTGGCTGCTATAGGCGTAAAAAGGTTTATTTATTGAATGTTTGACGCCCCATAGTGCCCGTGCTATTCTGTTGACCGCATCCCGGATTGTGCAGGCTTGTTTGCATGGATGTGCTCTACAAACGTTCCAAATTTCAGCTTAATCGGATGAGAAACAGACGAGTTATTAGGGGTCAAAATATCAGACATTCCATACCAACTTTGGACTGCAAGTTTGAGCCTAGCCTGACCTTCACCGATCGGGATGAAACTGGTGCCAGACGAAAGGTCTGGACCAAGGACTCACTGGGGCCAAGTGCCCAAAAATTCTTATCGCCCCATTTTCGAGTTATGGCCCCTGAAAGTTGATATTTGGCAATGTTTGACCCCTAATAACTTTTTAACGCGTGGACCGAATTTTCAGGCAATTTGCGTTTTATGTACTATGGAACCAGGACAATGTTAGGTATCAGTTTCAGCCCGGTCGGTAAAGGTCACCTTTTGTGTCTTTTGATCTCTTTGTTCAGCAGGCGAGATCTACAGACTCATTTCAAGTCCTTATATCTTTGCTTGTACTGCATGCAGCGCCATACAATTTAGCACAGAAATGAACCTCCCTAAGACCTATAAACCCTATAAAAAGCGCGCCTGTCTGTTGCGAATTGATGGAGTTATTAGGGTATTTACGGCTTCCCGCCCAAAATTCCATAGGGTGCAATGTAAACTTGAGGACCCATTTTCAGCAAGACGCCTTGCCCCGATTCCAATGACTGCCCTTTATGTTTGTAGACATTAATGATCTGCGCATGCGCATAAATTTGCAGCACCCTGGGTGCTTTCGTTTGGCTGCTATAGGCGTAAAAAGGTTTATTTATTGAATGTTTGACGCCCCATAGTGCCCGTGCTATTCTGTTGACCGCATCCCGGATTGTGCAGGCTTGTTTGCATGGATGTGCTCTACAAACGTTCCAAATTTCAGCTTAATCGGATGAGAAACAGACGAGTTATTAGGGGTCAAAATATCAGACATTCCATACCAACTTTGGACTGCAAGTTTGAGCCTAGCCTGACCTTCACCGATCGGGATGAAACTGGTGCCAGACGAAAGGTCTGGACCAAGGACTCACTGGGGCCAAGTGCCCAAAAATTCTTATCGCCCCATTTTCGAGTTATGGCCCCTGAAAGTTGATATTTGGCAATGTTTGACCCCTAATAACTTTTTAACGCGTGGACCGAATTTTCAGGCAATTTGCGTTTTATGTACTATGGAACCAGGACAATGTTAGGTATCAGTTTCAGCCCGGTCGGTAAAGGTCACCTTTTGTGTCTTTTGATCTCTTTGTTCAGCAGGCGAGATCTACAGACTCATTTCAAGTCCTTATATCTTTGCTTGTACTGCATGCAGCGCCATACAATTTAGCACAGAAATGAACCTCCCTAAGACCTATAAACCCTATAAAAAGCGCGCCTGTCTGTTGCGAATTGATGGAGTTATTAGGGTATTTACGGCTTCCCGCCCAAAATTCCATAGGGTGCAATGTAAACTTGAGGACCCATTTTCAGCAAGACGCCTTGCCCCGATTCCAATGACTGCCCTTTATGTTTGTAGACATTAATGATCTGCGCATGCGCATAAATTTGCAGCACCCTGGGTGCTTTCGTTTGGCTGCTATAGGCGTAAAAAGGTTTATTTATTGAATGTTTGACGCCCCATAGTGCCCGTGCTATTCTGTTGACCGCATCCCGGATTGTGCAGGCTTGTTTGCATGGATGTGCTCTACAAACGTTCCAAATTTCAGCTTAATCGGATGAGAAACAGACGAGTTATTAGGGGTCAAAATATCAGACATTCCATACCAACTTTGGACTGCAAGTTTGAGCCTAGCCTGACCTTCACCGATCGGGACGAAACTGGTGCCAGACGAAAGGTCTGGACCAAGGACTCACTGGGGCCAAGTGCCCAAAAATTCTTATCGCCCCATTTTCGAGTTATGGTCCCTGAAAGTTGATATTTGGCAATGTTTGACCCCTAATAACTTTTTAACGCGTGGACCGAATTTTCAGGCAATTTGCGTTTTATGTACTATGGAACCAGGACAATGTTAGGTATCAGTTTCAGCCCGGTCGGTAAAGGTCACCTTTTGTGTCTTTTGATCTCTTTGTTCAGCAGGCGAGATCTACAGACTCATTTCAAGTCCTTATATCTTTGCTTGTACTGCATGCAGCGCCATACAATTTAGCACAGAAATGAACCTCCCTAAGACCTATAAACCCTATAAAAAGCGCGCCTGTCTGTTGCGAATTGATGGAGTTATTAGGGTATTTACGGCTTCCCGCCCAAAATTCCATAGGGTGCAATGTAAACTTGAGGACCCATTTTCAGCAAGACGCCTTGCCCCGATTCCAATGACTGCCCTTTATGTTTGTAGACATTAATGATCTGCGCATGCGCATAAATTTGCAGCACCCTGGGTGCTTTCGTTTGGCTGCTATAGGCGTAAAAAGGTTTATTTATTGAATGTTTGACGCCCCATAGTGCCCGTGCTATTCTGTTGACCGCATCCCGGATTGTGCAGGCTTGTTTGCATGGATGTGCTCTACAAACGTTCCAAATTTCAGCTTAATCGGATGAGAAACAGACGAGTTATTAGGGGTCAAAATATCAGACATTCCATACCAACTTTGGACTGCAAGTTTGAGCCTAGCCTGACCTTCACCGATCGGGATGAAACTGGTGCCAGACGAAAGGTCTGGACCAAGGACTCACTGGGGCCAAGTGCCCAAAAATTCTTATCGCCCCATTTTCGAGTTATGGCCCCTGAAAGTTGATATTTGGCAATGTTTGACCCCTAATAACTTTTTAACGCGTGGACCGAATTTTCAGGCAATTTGCGTTTTATGTACTATGGAACCAGGACAATGTTAGGTATCAGTTTCAGCCCGGTCGGTAAAGGTCACCTTTTGTGTCTTTTGATCTCTTTGTTCAGCAGGCGAGATCTACAGACTCATTTCAAGTCCTTATATCTTTGCTTGTACTGCATGCAGCGCCATACAATTTAGCACAGAAATGAACCTCCCTAAGACCTATAAACCCTATAAAAAGCGCGCCTGTCTGTTGCGAATTGATGGAGTTATTAGGGTATTTACGGCTTCCCGCCCAAAATTCCATAGGGTGCAATGTAAACTTGAGGACCCATTTTCAGCAAGACGCCTTGCCCCGATTCCAATGACTGCCCTTTATGTTTGTAGACATTAATGATCTGCGCATGCGCATAAATTTGCAGCACCCTGGGTGCTTTCGTTTGGCTGCTATAGGCGTAAAAAGGTTTATTTATTGAATGTTTGACGCCCCATAGTGCCCGTGCTATTCTGTTGACCGCATCCCGGATTGTGCAGGCTTGTTTGCATGGATGTGCTCTACAAACGTTCCAAATTTCAGCTTAATCGGATGAGAAACAGACGAGTTATTAGGGGTCAAAATATCAGACATTCCATACCAACTTTGGACTGCAAGTTTGAGCCTAGCCTGACCTTCACCGATCGGGACGAAACTGGTGCCAGACGAAAGGTCTGGACCAAGGACTCACTGGGGCCAAGTGCCCAAAAATTCTTATCGCCCCATTTTCGAGTTATGGCCCCTGAAAGTTGATATTTGGCAATGTTTGACCCCTAATAACTTTTTAACGCGTGGACCGAATTTTCAGGCAATTTGCGTTTTATGTACTATGGAACCAGGACAATGTTAGGTATCAGTTTCAGCCCGGTCGGTAAAGGTCACCTTTTGTGTCTTTTGATCTCTTTGTTCAGCAGGCGAGATCTACAGACTCATTTCAAGTCCTTATATCTTTGCTTGTACTGCATGCAGCGCCATACAATTTAGCACAGAAATGAACCTCCCTAAGACCTATAAACCCTATAAAAAGCGCGCCTGTCTGTTGCGAATTGATGGAGTTATTAGGGTATTTACGGCTTCCCCCCCAAAATTCCATAGGGTGCAATGTAAACTTGAGGACCCATTTTCAGCAAGACGCCTTGCCCCGATTCCAATGACTGCCCTTTATGTTTGTAGACATTAATGATCTGCGCATGCGCATAAATTTGCAGCACCCTGGGTGCTTTCGTTTGGCTGCTATAGGCGTAAAAAGGTTTATTTATTGAATGTTTGACGCCCCATAGTGCCCGTGCTATTCTGTTGACCGCATCCCGGATTGTGCAGGCTTGTTTGCATGGATGTGCTCTACAAACGTTCCAAATTTCAGCTTAATCGGATGAGAAACAGACGAGTTATTAGGGGTCAAAATATCAGACATTCCATACCAACTTTGGACTGCAAGTTTGAGCCTAGCCTGACCTTCACCGATCGGGATGAAACTGGTGCCAGACGAAAGGTCTGGACCAAGGACTCACTGGGGCCAAGTGCCCAAAAATTCTTATCGCCCCATTTTCGAGTTATGGCCCCTGAAAGTTGATATTTGGCAATGTTTGACCCCTAATAACTTTTTAACGCGTGGACCGAATTTTCAGGCAATTTGCGTTTTATGTACTATGGAACCAGGACAATGTTAGGTATCAGTTTCAGCCCGGTCGGTAAAGGTCACCTTTTGTGTCTTTTGATCTCTTTGTTCAGCAGGCGAGATCTACAGACTCATTTCAAGTCCTTATATCTTTGCTTGTACTGCATGCAGCGCCATACAATTTAGCACAGAAATGAACCTCCCTAAGACCTATAAACCCTATAAAAAGCGCGCCTGTCTGTTGCGAATTGATGGAGTTATTAGGGTATTTACGGCTTCCCGCCCAAAATTCCATAGGGTGCAATGTAAACTTGAGGACCCATTTTCAGCAAGACTCCTTGCCCCGATTCCAATGACTGCCCTTTATGTTTGTAGACATTAATGATCTGCGCATGCGCATAAATTTGCAGCACCCTGGGTGCTTTCGTTTGGCTGCTATAGGCGTAAAAAGGTTTATTTATTGAATGTTTGACGCCCCATAGTGCCCGTGCTATTCTGTTGACCGCATCCCGGATTGTGCAGGCTTGTTTGCATGGATGTGCTCTACAAACGTTCCAAATTTCAGCTTAATCGGATGAGAAACAGACGAGTTATTAGGGGTCAAAATATCAGACATTCCATACCAACTTTGGACTGCAAGTTTGAGCCTAGCCTGACCTTCACCGATCGGGATGAAACTGGTGCCAGACGAAAGGTCTGGACCAAGGACTCACTGGGGCCAAGTGCCCAAAAATTCTTATCGCCCCATTTTCGAGTTATGGCCCCTGAAAGTTGATATTTGGCAATGTTTGACCCCTAATAACTTTTTAACGCGTGGACCGAATTTTCAGGCAATTTGCGTTTTATGTACTATGGAACCAGGACAATGTTAGGTATCAGTTTCAGCCCGGTCGGTAAAGGTCACCTTTTGTGTCTTTTGATCTCTTTGTTCAGCAGGCGAGATCTACAGACTCATTTCAAGTCCTTATATCTTTGCTTGTACTGCATGCAGCGCCATACAATTTAGCACAGAAATGAACCTCCCTAAGACCTATAAACCCTATAAAAAGCGCGCCTGTCTGTTGCGAATTGATGGAGTTATTAGGGTATTTACGGCTTCCCGCCCAAAATTCCATAGGGTGCAATGTAAACTTGAGGACCCATTTTCAGCAAGACGCCTTGCCCCGATTCCAATGACTGCCCTTTATGTTTGTAGACATTAATGATCTGCGCATGCGCATAAATTTGCAGCACCCTGGGTGCTTTTGTTTGGCTGCTATAGGCGTAAAAAGGTTTATTTATTGAATGTTTGACGCCCCATAGTGCCCGTGCTATTCTGTTGACCGCATCCCGGATTGTGCAGGCTTGTTTGCATGGATGTGCTCTACAAACGTTCCAAATTTCAGCTTAATCGGATGAGAAACAGACGAGTTATTAGGGGTCAAAATATCAGACATTCCATACCAACTTTGGACTGCAAGTTTGAGCCTAGCCTGACCTTCACCGATCGGGATGAAACTGGTGCCAGACGAAAGGTCTGGACCAAGGACTCACTGGGGCCAAGTGCCCAAAAATTCTTATCGCCCCATTTTCGAGTTATGGCCCCTGAAAGTTGATATTTGGCAATGTTTGACCCCTAATAACTTTTTAACGCGTGGACCGAATTTTCAGGCAATTTGCGTTTTATGTACTATGGAACCAGGACAATGTTAGGTATCAGTTTCAGCCCGGTCGGTAAAGGTCACCTTTTGTGTCTTTTGATCTCTTTGTTCAGCAGGCGAGATCTACAGACTCATTTCAAGTCCTTATATCTTTGCTTGTACTGCATGCAGCGCCATACAATTTAGCACAGAAATGAACCTCCCTAAGACCTATAAACCCTATAAAAAGCGCGCCTGTCTGTTGCGAATTGATGGAGTTATTAGGGTATTTACGGCTTCCCGCCCAAAATTCCATAGGGTGCAATGTAAACTTCAGGACCCATTTTCAGCAAGACGCCTTGCCCCGATTCCAATGACTGCCCTTTATGTTTGTAGACATTAATGATCTGCGCATGCGCATAAATTTGCAGCACCCTGGGTGCTTTCGTTTGGCTGCTATAGGCGTAAAAAGGTTTATTTATTGAATGTTTGACGCCCCATAGTGCCCGTGCTATTCTGTTGACCGCATCCCGGATTGTACAGGCTTGTTTGCATGGATGTGCTCTACAAACGTTCCAAATTTCAGCTTAATCGGATGAGAAACAGACGAGTTATTAGGGGTCAAAATATCAGACATTCCATACCAACTTTGGACTGCAAGTTTGAGCCTAGCCTGACCTTCACCGATCGGGATGAAACTGGTGCCAGACGAAAGGTCTGGACCAAGGACTCACTGGGGCCAAGTGCCCAAAAATTCTTATCGCCCCATTTTCGAGTTATGGCCCCTGAAAGTTGATATTTGGCAATGTTTGACCCCTAATAACTTTTTAACGCGTGGACCGAATTTTCAGGCAATTTGCGTTTTATGTACTATGGAACTAGGACAATGTTAGGTATCAGTTTCAGCCCGGTCGGTAAAGGTCACCTTTTGTGTCTTTTGATCTCTTTGTTCAGCAGGCGAGATCTACAGACTCATTTCAAGTCCTTATATCTTTGCTTGTACTGCATGCAGCGCCATACAATTTAGCACAGAAATGAACCTCCCTAAGACCTATAAACCCTATAAAAAGCGCGCCTGTCTGTTGCGAATTGATGGAGTTATTAGGGTATTTACGGCTTCCCGCCCAAAATTCCATAGGGTGCAATGTAAACTTGAGGACCCATTTTCAGCAAGACGCCTTGCCCCGATTCCAATGACTGCCCTTTATGTTTGTAGACATTAATGATCTGCGCATGCGCATAAATTTGCAGCACCCTGGGTGCTTTCGTTTGGCTGCTATAGGCGTAAAAAGGTTTATTTATTGAATGTTTGACGCCCCATAGTGCCCGTGCTATTCTGTTGACCGCATCCCGGATTGTGCAGGCTTGTTTGCATGGATGTGCTCTACAAACGTTCCAAATTTCAGCTTAATCGGATGAGAAACAGACGAGTTATTAGGGGTCAAAATATCAGACATTCCATACCAACTTTGGACTGCAAGTTTGAGCCTAGCCTGACCTTCACCGATCGGGATGAAACTGGTGCCAGACGAAAGGTCTGGACCAAGGACTCACTGGGGCCAAGTGCCCAAAAATTCTTATCGCCCCATTTTCGAGTTATGGCCCCTGAAAGTTGATATTTGGCAATGTTTGACCCCTAATAACTTTTTAACGCGTGGACCGAATTTTCAGGCAATTTGCGTTTTATGTACTATGGAACCAGGACAATGTTAGGTATCAGTTTCAGCCCGGTCGGTAAAGGTCACCTTTTGTGTCTTTTGATCTCTTTGTTCAGCAGGCGAGATCTACAGACTCATTTCAAGTCCTTATATCTTTGCTTGTACTGCATGCAGCGCCATACAATTTAGCACAGAAATGAACCTCCCTAAGACCTATAAACCCTATAAAAAGCGCGCCTGTCTGTTGCGAATTGATGGAGTTATTAGGGTATTTACGGCTTCCCGCCCAAAATTCCATAGGGTGCAATGTAAACTTGAGGACCCATTTTCAGCAAGACGCCTTGCCCCGATTCCAATGACTGCCCTTTATGTTTGTAGACATTAATGATCTGCGCATGCGCATAAATTTGCAGCACCCTGGGTGCTTTCGTTTGGCTGCTATAGGCGTAAAAAGGTTTATTTATTGAATGTTTGACGCCCCATAGTGCCCGTGCTATTCTGTTGACCGCATCCCGGATTGTGCAGGCTTGTTTGCATGGATGTGCTCTACAAACGTTCCAAATTTCAGCTTAATCGGATGAGAAACAGACGAGTTATTAGGGGTCAAATTATCAGACATTCCATACCAACTTTGGACTGCAAGTTTGAGCCTAGCCTGACCTTCACCGATCGGGATGAAACTGGTGCCAGACGAAAGGTCTGGACCAAGGACTCACTGGGGCCAAGTGCCCAAAAATTCTTATCGCCCCATTTTCGAGTTATGGCCCCTGAAAGTTGATATTTGGCAATGTTTGACCCCTAATAACTTTTTAACGCGTGGACCGAATTTTCAGGCAATTTGCGTTTTATGTACTATGGAACCAGGACAATGTTAGGTATCAGTTTCAGCCCGGTCGGTAAAGGTCACCTTTTGTGTCTTTTGATCTCTTTGTTCAGCAGGCGAGATCTACAGACTCATTTCAAGTCCTTATATCTTTGCTTGTACTGCATGCAGCGCCATACAATTTAGCACAGAAATGAACCTCCCTAAGACCTATAAACCCTATAAAAAGCGCGCCTGTCTGTTGCGAATTGATGGAGTTATTAGGGTATTTACGGCTTCCCGCCCAAAATTCCATAGGGTGCAATGTAAACTTGAGGACCCATTTTCAGCAAGACGCCTTGCCCCGATTCCAATGACTGCCCTTTATGTTTGTAGACATTAATGATCTGCGCATGCGCATAAATTTGCAGCACCCTGGGTGCTTTCGTTTGGCTGCTATAGGCGTAAAAAGGTTTATTTATTGAATGTTTGACGCCCCATAGTGCCCGTGCTATTCTGTTGACCGCATCCCGGATTGTGCAGGCTTGTTTGCATGGATGTGCTCTACAAACGTTCCAAATTTCAGCTTAATCGGATGAGAAACAGACGAGTTATTAGGGGTCAAAATATCAGACATTCCATACCAACTTTGGACTGCAAGTTTGAGCCTAGCCTGACCTTCACCGATCGGGATGAAACTGGTGCCAGACGAAAGGTCTGGACCAAGGACTCACTGGGGCCAAGTGCCCAAAAATTCTTATCGCCCCATTTTCGAGTTATGGCCCCTGAAAGTTGATATTTGGCAATGTTTGACCCCTAATAACTTTTTTACGCGTGGACCGAATTTTCAGGCAATTTGCGTTTTATGTACTATGGAACCAGGACAATGTTAGGTATCAGTTTCAGCCCGGTCGGTAAAGGTCACCTTTTGTGTCTTTTGATCTCTTTGTTCAGCAGGCGAGATCTACAGACTCATTTCAAGTCCTTATATCTTTGCTTGTACTGCATGCAGCGCCATACAATTTAGCACAGAAATGAACCTCCCTAAGACCTATAAACCCTATAAAAAGCGCGCCTGTCTGTTGCGAATTGATGGAGTTATTAGGGTATTTACGGCTTCCCGCCCAAAATTCCATAGGGTGCAATGTAAACTTGAGGACCCATTTTCAGCAAGACGCCTTGCCCCGATTCCAATGACTGCCCTTTATGTTTGTAGACATTAATGATCTGCGCATGCGCATAAATTTGCAGCACCCTGGGTGCTTTCGTTTGGCTGCTATAGGCGTAAAAAGGTTTATTTATTGAATGTTTGACGCCCCATAGTGCCCGTGCTATTCTGTTGACCGCATCCCGGATTGTGCAGGCTTGTTTGCATGGATGTGCTCTACAAACGTTCCAAATTTCAGCTTAATCGGATGAGAAACAGACGAGTTATTAGGGGTCAAAATATCAGACATTCCATACCAACTTTGGACTGCAAGTTTGAGCCTAGCCTG
This sequence comes from Anodontia alba, assembly GCA_964016985.1. Classification (NCBI taxonomy): domain Eukaryota; kingdom Metazoa; phylum Mollusca; class Bivalvia; order Lucinida; family Lucinidae; genus Anodontia; species Anodontia alba. The sequence goes on from OZ024832.1 coordinate 69,715,659, forward strand.
ACCTTCACCGATCGGGATGAAACTGGTGCCAGACGAAAGGTCTGGACCAAGGACTCACTGGGGCCAAGTGCCTAAAATTCTTATCGCCCCATTTTCGAGTTATGGCCCCTGAAAGTTGATATTTGGCAATGTTTGACCCCTAATAACTTTTTAACGCGTGGACCGAATTTTCAGGCAATTTGCGTTTTATGTACTATGGAACCAGGACAATGTTAGGTATCAGTTTCAGCCCGGTCGGTAAAGGTCACCTTTTGTGTCTTTTGATCTCTTTGTTCAGCAGGCGAGATCTACAGACTCATTTCAAGTCCTTATATCTTTGCTTGTACTGCATGCAGCGCCATACAATTTAGCACAGAAATGAACCTCCCTAAGACCTATAAACCCTATAAAAAGCGCGCCTGTCTGTTGCGAATTGATGGAGTTATTAGGGTATTTACGGCTTCCCGCCCAAAATTCCATAGGGTGCAATGTAAACTTGAGGACCCATTTTCAGCAAGACGCCTTGCCCCGATTCCAATGACTGCCCTTTATGTTTGTAGACATTAATGATCTGCGCATGCGCATAAATTTGCAGCACCCTGGGTGCTTTCGTTTGGCTGCTATAGGCGTAAAAAGGTTTATTTATTGAATGTTTGACGCCCCATAGTGCCCGTGCTATTCTGTTGAACGCATCCCGGATTGTGCAGGCTTGTTTGCATGGATGTGCTCTACAAACGTTCCAAATTTCAGCTTAATCGGATGAGAAACAGACGAGTTATTAGGGGTCAAAATATCAGACATTCCATACCAACTTTGGACTGCAAGTTTGAGCCTAGCCTGACCTTCACCGATCGGGATGAAACTGGTGCCAGACGAAAGGTCTGGACCAAGGACTCACTGGGGCCAAGTGCCCAAAAATTCTTATCGCCCCATTTTCGAGTTATGGCCCCTGAAAGTTGATATTTGGCAATGTTTGACCCCTAATAACTTTTTAACGCGTGGACCGAATTTTCAGGCAATTTGCGTTTTATGTACTATGGAACCAGGACAATGTTAGGTATCAGTTTCAGCCCGGTCGGTAAAGGTCACCTTTTGTGTCTTTTGATCTCTTTGTTCAGCAGGCGAGATCTACAGACTCATTTCAAGTCCTTATATCTTTGCTTGTACTGCATGCAGCGCCATACAATTTAGCACAGAAATGAACCTCCCTAAGACCTATAAACCCTATAAAAAGCGCGCCTGTCTGTTGCGAATTGATGGAGTTATTAGGGTATTTACGGCTTCCCGCCCAAAATTCCATAGGGTGCAATGTAAACTTGAGGACCCATTTTCAGCAAGACGCCTTGCCCCGATTCCAATGACTGCCCTTTATGTTTGTAGACATTAATGATCTGCGCATGCGCATAAATTTGCAGCACCCTGGGTGCTTTCGTTTGGCTGCTATAGGCGTAAAAAGGTTTATTTATTGAATGTTTGACGCCCCATAGTGCCCGTGCTATTCTGTTGACCGCATCCCGGATTGTGCAGGCTTGTTTGCATGGATGTGCTCTACAAACGTTCCAAATTTCAGCTTAATCGGATGAGAAACAGACGAGTTATTAGGGGTCAAAATATCAGACATTCCATACCAACTTTGGACTGCAAGTTTGAGCCTAGCCTGACCTTCACCGATCGGGATGAAACTGGTGCCAGACGAAAGGTCTGGACCAAGGACTCACTGGGGCCAAGTGCCCAAAAATTCTTATCGCCCCATTTTCGAGTTATGGCCCCTGAAAGTTGATATTTGGCAATGTTTGACCCCTAATAACTTTTTAACGCGTGGACCGAATTTTCAGGCAATTTGCGTTTTATGTACTATGGAACCAGGACAATGTTAGGTATCAGTTTCAGCCCGGTCGGTAAAGGTCACCTTTTGTGTCTTTTGATCTCTTTGTTCAGCAGGCGAGATCTACAGACTCATTTCAAGTCCTTATATCTTTGCTTGTACTGCATGCAGCGCCATACAATTTAGCACAGAAATGAACCTCCCTAAGACCTATAAACCCTATAAAAAGCGCGCCTGTCTGTTGCGAATTGATGGAGTTATTAGGGTATTTACGGCTTCCCGCCCAAAATTCCATAGGGTGCAATGTAAACTTGAGGACCCATTTTCAGCAAGACGCCTTGCCCCGATTCCAATGACTGCCCTTTATGTTTGTAGACATTAATGATCTGCGCATGCGCATAAATTTGCAGCACCCTGGGTGCTTTCGTTTGGCTGCTATAGGCGTAAAAAGGTTTATTTATTGAATGTTTGACGCCCCATAGTGCCCGTGCTATTCTGTTGACCGCATCCCGGATTATGCAGGCTTGTTTGCATGGATGTGCTCTACAAACGTTCCAAATTTCAGCTTAATCGGATGAGAAACAGACGAGTTATTAGGGGTCAAAATATCAGACATTCCATACCAACTTTGGACTGCAAGTTTGAGCCTAGCCTGACCTTCACCGATCGGGATGAAACTGGTGCCAGACGAAAGGTCTGGACCAAGGACTCACTGGGGCCAAGTGCCCAAAAATTCTTATCGCCCCATTTTCGAGTTATGGCCCCTGAAAGTTGATATTTGGCAATGTTTGACCCCTAATAACTTTTTAACGCGTGGACCGAATTTTCAGGCAATTTGCGTTTTATGTACTATGGAACCAGGACAATGTTAGGTATCAGTTTCAGCCCGGTCGGTAAAGGTCACCTTTTGTGTCTTTTGATCTCTTTGTTCAGCAGGCGAGATCTACAGACTCATTTCAAGTCCTTATATCTTTGCTTGTACTGCATGCAGCGCCATACAATTTAGCACAGAAATGAACCTCCCTAAGACCTATAAACCCTATAAAAAGCGCGCCTGTCTGTTGCGAATTGATGGAGTTATTAGGGTATTTACGGCTTCCCGCCCAAAATTCCATAGGGTGCAATGTAAACTTGAGGACCCATTTTCAGCAAGACGCCTTGCCCCGATTCCAATGACTGCCCTTTATGTTTGTAGACATTAATGATCTGCGCATGCGCATAAATTTGCAGCACCCTGGGTGCTTTCGTTTGGCTGCTATAGGCGTAAAAAGGTTTATTTATTGAATGTTTGACGCCCCATAGTGCCCGTGCTATTCTGTTGACCGCATCCCGGATTGTGCAGGCTTGTTTGCATGGATGTGCTCTACAAACGTTCCAAATTTCAGCTTAATCGGATGAGAAACAGACGAGTTATTAGGGGTCAAAATATCAGACATTCCATACCAACTTTGGACTGCAAGTTTGAGCCTAGCCTGACCTTCACCGATCGGGATGAAACTGGTGCCAGACGAAAGGTCTGGACCAAGGACTCACTGGGGCCAAGTGCCCAAAAATTCTTATCGCCCCATTTTCGAGTTATGGCCCCTGAAAGTTGATATTTGGCAATGTTTGACCCCTAATAACTTTTTAACGCGTGGACCGAATTTTCAGGCAATTTGCGTTTTATGTACTATGGAACCAGGACAATGTTAGGTATCAGTTTCAGCCCGGTCGGTAAAGGTCACCTTTTGTGTCTTTTGATCTCTTTGTTCAGCAGGCGAGATCTACAGACTCATTTCAAGTCCTTATATCTTTGCTTGTACTGCATGCAGCGCCATACAATTTAGCACAGAAATGAACCTCCCTAAGACCTATAAACCCTATAAAAAGCGCGCCTGTCTGTTGCGAATTGATGGAGTTATTAGGGTATTTACGGCTTCCCGCCCAAAATTCCATAGGGTGCAATGTAAACTTGAGGACCCATTTTCAGCAAGACGCCTTGCCCCGATTCCAATGACTGCCCTTTATGTTTGTAGACATTAATGATCTGCGCATGCGCATAAATTTGCAGCACCCTGGGTGCTTTCGTTTGGCTGCTATAGGCGTAAAAAGGTTTATTTATTGAATGTTTGACGCCCCATAGTGCCCGTGCTATTCTGTTGACCGCATCCCGGATTGTGCAGGCTTGTTTGCATGGATGTGCTCTACAAACGTTCCAAATTTCAGCTTAATCGGATGAGAAACAGACGAGTTATTAGGGGTCAAAATATCAGACATTCCATACCAACTTTGGACTGCAAGTTTGAGCCTAGCCTGACCTTCACCGATCGGGATGAAACTGGTGCCAGACGAAAGGTCTGGACCAAGGACTCACTGGGGCCAAGTGCCCAAAAATTCTTATCGCCCCATTTTCGAGTTATGGCCCCTGAAAGTTGATATTTGGCAATGTTTGACCCCTAATAACTTTTTAACGCGTGGACCGAATTTTCAGGCAATTTGCGTTTTATGTACTATGGAACCAGGACAATGTTAGGTATCAGTTTCAGCCCGGTCGGTAAAGGTCACCTTTTGTGTCTTTTGATCTCTTTGTTCAGCAGGCGAGATCTACAGACTCATTTCAAGTCCTTATATCTTTGCTTGTACTGCATGCAGCGCCATACAATTTAGCACAGAAATGAACCTCCCTAAGACCTATAAACCCTATAAAAAGCGCGCCTGTCTGTTGCGAATTGATGGAGTTATTAGGGTATTTACGGCTTCCCGCCCAAAATTCCATAGGGTGCAATGTAAACTTGAGGACCCATTTTCAGCAAGACGCCTTGCCCCGATTCCAATGACTGCCCTTTATGTTTGTAGACATTAATGATCTGCGCATGCGCATAAATTTGCAGCACCCTGGGTGCTTTCGTTTGGCTGCTATAGGCGTAAAAAGGTTTATTTATTGAATGTTTGACGCCCCATAGTGCCCGTGCTATTCTGTTGACCGCATCCCGGATTATGCAGGCTTGTTTGCATGGATGTGCTCTACAAACGTTCCAAATTTCAGCTTAATCGGATGAGAAACAGACGAGTTATTAGGGGTCAAAATATCAGACATTCCATACCAACTTTGGACTGCAAGTTTGAGCCTAGCCTGACCTTCACCGATCGGGATGAAACTGGTGCCAGACGAAAGGTCTGGACCAAGGACTCACTGGGGCCAAGTGCCCAAAAATTCTTATCGCCCCATTTTCGAGTTATGGCCCCTGAAAGTTGATATTTGGCAATGTTTGACCCCTAATAACTTTTTAACGCGTGGACCGAATTTTCAGGCAATTTGCGTTTTATGTACTATGGAACCAGGACAATGTTAGGTATCAGTTTCAGCCCGGTCGGTAAAGGTCACCTTTTGTGTCTTTTGATCTCTTTGTTCAGCAGGCGAGATCTACAGACTCATTTCAAGTCCTTATATCTTTGCTTGTACTGCATGCAGCGCCATACAATTTAGCACAGAAATGAACCTCCCTAAGACCTATAAACCCTATAAAAAGCGCGCCTGTCTGTTGCGAATTGATGGAGTTATTAGGGTATTTACGGCTTCCCGCCCAAAATTCCATAGGGTGCAATGTAAACTTGAGGACCCATTTTCAGCAAGACGCCTTGCCCCGATTCCAATGACTGCCCTTTATGTTTGTAGACATTAATGATCTGCGCATGCGCATAAATTTGCAGCACCCTGGGTGCTTTCGTTTGGCTGCTATAGGCGTAAAAAGGTTTATTTATTGAATGTTTGACGCCCCATAGTGCCCGTGCTATTCTGTTGACCGCATCCCGGATTGTGCAGGCTTGTTTGCATGGATGTGCTCTACAAACGTTCCAAATTTCAGCTTAATCGGATGAGAAACAGACGAGTTATTAGGGGTCAAAATATCAGACATTCCATACCAACTTTGGACTGCAAGTTTGAGCCTAGCCTGACCTTCACCGATCGGGATGAAACTGGTGCCAGACGAAAGGTCTGGACCAAGGACTCACTGGGGCCAAGTGCCCAAAAATTCTTATCGCCCCATTTTCGAGTTATGGCCCCTGAAAGTTGATATTTGGCAATGTTTGACCCCTAATAACTTTTTAACGCGTGGACCGAATTTTCAGGCAATTTGCGTTTTATGTACTATGGAACCAGGACAATGTTAGGTATCAGTTTCAGCCCGGTCGGTAAAGGTCACCTTTTGTGTCTTTTGATCTCTTTGTTCAGCAGGCGAGATCTACAGACTCATTTCAAGTCCTTATATCTTTGCTTGTACTGCATGCAGCGCCATACAATTTAGCACAGAAATGAACCTCCCTAAGACCTATAAACCCTATAAAAAGCGCGCCTGTCTGTTGCGAATTGATGGAGTTATTAGGGTATTTACGGCTTCCCGCCCAAAATTCCATAGGGTGCAATGTAAACTTGAGGACCCATTTTCAGCAAGACGCCTTGCCCCGATTCCAATGACTGCCCTTTATGTTTGTAGACATTAATGATCTGCGCATGCGCATAAATTTGCAGCACCCTGGGTGCTTTCGTTTGGCTGCTATAGGCGTAAAAAGGTTTATTTATTGAATGTTTGACGCCCCATAGTGCCCGTGCTATTCTGTTGACCGCATCCCGGATTGTGCAGGCTTGTTTGCATGGATGTGCTCTACAAACGTTCCAAATTTCAGCTTAATCGGATGAGAAACAGACGAGTTATTAGGGGTCAAAATATCAGACATTCCATACCAACTTTGGACTGCAAGTTTGAGCCTAGCCTGACCTTCACCGATCGGGATGAAACTGGTGCCAGACGAAAGGTCTGGACCAAGGACTCACTGGGGCCAAGTGCCCAAAAATTCTTATCGCCCCATTTTCGAGTTATGGCCCCTGAAAGTTGATATTTGGCAATGTTTGACCCCTAATAACTTTTTAACGCGTGGACCGAATTTTCAGGCAATTTGCGTTTTATGTACTATGGAACCAGGACAATGTTAGGTATCAGTTTCAGCCCGGTCGGTAAAGGTCACCTTTTGTGTCTTTTGATCTCTTTGTTCAGCAGGCGAGATCTACAGACTCATTTCAAGTCCTTATATCTTTGCTTGTACTGCATGCAGCGCCATACAATTTAGCACAGAAATGAACCTCCCTAAGACCTATAAACCCTATAAAAAGCGCGCCTGTCTGTTGCGAATTGATGGAGTTATTAGGGTATTTACGGCTTCCCGCCCAAAATTCCATAGGGTGCAATGTAAACTTGAGGACCCATTTTCAGCAAGACGCCTTGCCCCGATTCCAATGACTGCCCTTTATGTTTGTAGACATTAATGATCTGCGCATGCGCATAAATTTGCAGCACCCTGGGTGCTTTCGTTTGGCTGCTATAGGCGTAAAAAGGTTTATTTATTGAATGTTTGACGCCCCATAGTGCCCGTGCTATTCTGTTGACCGCATCCCGGATTGTGCAGGCTTGTTTGCATGGATGTGCTCTACAAACGTTCCAAATTTCAGCTTAATCGGATGAGAAACAGACGAGTTATTAGGGGTCAAAATATCAGACATTCCATACCAACTTTGGACTGCAAGTTTGAGCCTAGCCTGACCTTCACCGATCGGGATGAAACTGGTGCCAGACGAAAGGTCTGGACCAAGGACTCACTGGGGCCAAGTGCCCAAAAATTCTTATCGCCCCATTTTCGAGTTATGGCCCCTGAAAGTTGATATTTGGCAATGTTTGACCCCTAATAACTTTTTAACGCGTGGACCGAATTTTCAGGCAATTTGCGTTTTATGTACTATGGAACCAGGACAATGTTAGGTATCAGTTTCAGCCCGGTCGGTAAAGGTCACCTTTTGTGTCTTTTGATCTCTTTGTTCAGCAGGCGAGATCTACAGACTCATTTCAAGTCCTTATATCTTTGCTTGTACTGCATGCAGCGCCATACAATTTAGCACAGAAATGAACCTCCCTAAGACCTATAAACCCTATAAAAAGCGCGCCTGTCTGTTGCGAATTGATGGAGTTATTAGGGTATTTACGGCTTCCCGCCCAAAATTCCATAGGGTGCAATGTAAACTTGAGGACCCATTTTCAGCAAGACGCCTTGCCCCGATTCCAATGACTGCCCTTTATGTTTGTAGACATTAATGATCTGCGCATGCGCATAAATTTGCAGCACCCTGGGTGCTTTCGTTTGGCTGCTATAGGCGTAAAAAGGTTTATTTATTGAATGTTTGACGCCCCATAGTGCCCGTGCTATTCTGTTGACCGCATCCCGGATTGTGCAGGCTTGTTTGCATGGATGTGCTCTACAAACGTTCCAAATTTCAGCTTAATCGGATGAGAAACAGACGAGTTATTAGGGGTCAAAATATCAGACATTCCATACCAACTTTGGACTGCAAGTTTGAGCCTAGCCTGACCTTCACCGATCGGGATGAAACTGGTGCCAGACGAAAGGTCTGGACCAAGGACTCACTGGGGCCAAGTGCCCAAAAATTCTTATCGCCCCATTTTCGAGTTATGGCCCCTGAAAGTTGATATTTGGCAATGTTTGACCCCTAATAACTTTTTAACGCGTGGACCGAATTTTCAGGCAATTTGCGTTTTATGTACTATGGAACCAGGACAATGTTAGGTATCAGTTTCAGCCCGGTCGGTAAAGGTCACCTTTTGTGTCTTTTGATCTCTTTGTTCAGCAGGCGAGATCTACAGACTCATTTCAAGTCCTTATATCTTTGCTTGTACTGCATGCAGCGCCATACAATTTAGCACAGAAATGAACCTCCCTAAGACCTATAAACCCTATAAAAAGCGCGCCTGTCTGTTGCGAATTGATGGAGTTATTAGGGTATTTACGGCTTCCCGCCCAAAATTCCATAGGGTGCAATGTAAACTTGAGGACCCATTTTCAGCAAGACGCCTTGCCCCGATTCCAATGACTGCCCTTTATGTTTGTAGACATTAATGATCTGCGCATGCGCATAAATTTGCAGCACCCTGGGTGCTTTCGTTTGGCTGCTATAGGCGTAAAAAGGTTTATTTATTGAATGTTTGACGCCCCATAGTGCCCGTGCTATTCTGTTGACCGCATCCCGGATTGTGCAGGCTTGTTTGCATGGATGTGCTCTACAAACGTTCCAAATTTCAGCTTAATCGGATGAGAAACAGACGAGTTATTAGGGGTCAAAATATCAGACATTCCATACCAACTTTGGACTGCAAGTTTGAGCCTAGCCTGACCTTCACCGATCGGGATGAAACTGGTGCCAGACGAAAGGTCTGGACCAAGGACTCACTGGGGCCAAGTGCCCAAAAATTCTTATCGCCCCATTTTCGAGTTATGGCCCCTGAAAGTTGATATTTGGCAATGTTTGACCCCTAATAACTTTTTAACGCGTGGACCGAATTTTCAGGCAATTTGCGTTTTATGTACTATGGAACCAGGACAATGTTAGGTATCAGTTTCAGCCCGGTCGGTAAAGGTCACCTTTTGTGTCTTTTGATCTCTTTGTTCAGCAGGCGAGATCTACAGACTCATTTCAAGTCCTTATATCTTTGCTTGTACTGCATGCAGCGCCATACAATTTAGCACAGAAATGAACCTCCCTAAGACCTATAAACCCTATAAAAAGCGCGCCTGTCTGTTGCGAATTGATGGAGTTATTAGGGTATTTACGGCTTCCCGCCCAAAATTCCATAGGGTGCAATGTAAACTTGAGGACCCATTTTCAGCAAGACGCCTTGCCCCGATTCCAATGACTGCCCTTTATGTTTGTAGACATTAATGATCTGCGCATGCGCATAAATTTGCAGCACCCTGGGTGCTTTCGTTTGGCTGCTATAGGCGTAAAAAGGTTTATTTATTGAATGTTTGACGCCCCATAGTGCCCGTGCTATTCTGTTGACCGCATCCCGGATTGTGCAGGCTTGTTTGCATGGATGTGCTCTACAAACGTTCCAAATTTCAGCTTAATCGGATGAGAAACAGACGAGTTATTAGGGGTCAAAATATCAGACATTCCATACCAACTTTGGACTGCAAGTTTGAGCCTAGCCTGACCTTCACCGATCGGGATGAAACTGGTGCCAGACGAAAGGTCTGGACCAAGGACTCACTGGGGCCAAGTGCCCAAAAATTCTTATCGCCCCATTTTCGAGTTATGGCCCCTGAAAGTTGATATTTGGCAATGTTTGACCCCTAATAACTTTTTAACGCGTGGACCGAATTTTCAGGCAATTTGCGTTTTATGTACTATGGAACCAGGACAATGTTAGGTATCAGTTTCAGCCCGGTCGGTAAAGGTCACCTTTTGTGTCTTTTGATCTCTTTGTTCAGCAGGCGAGATCTACAGACTCATTTCAAGTCCTTATATCTTTGCTTGTACTGCATGCAGCGCCATACAATTTAGCACAGAAATGAACCTCCCTAAGACCTATAAACCCTATAAAAAGCGCGCCTGTCTGTTGCGAATTGATGGAGTTATTAGGGTATTTACGGCTTCCCGCCCAAAATTCCATAGGGTGCAATGTAAACTTGAGGACCCATTTTCAGCAAGACGCCTTGCCCCGATTCCAATGACTGCCCTTTATGTTTGTAGACATTAATGATCTGCGCATGCGCATAAATTTGCAGCACCCTGGGTGCTTTCGTTTGGCTGCTATAGGCGTAAAAAGGTTTATTTATTGAATGTTTGACGCCCCATAGTGCCCGTGCTATTCTGTTGACCGCATCCCGGATTGTGCAGGCTTGTTTGCATGGATGTGCTCTACAAACGTTCCAAATTTCAGCTTAATCGGATGAGAAACAGACGAGTTATTAGGGGTCAAAATATCAGACATTCCATACCAACTTTGGACTGCAAGTTTGAGCCTAGCCTGACCTTCACCGATCGGGATGAAACTGGTGCCAGACGAAAGGTCTGGACCAAGGACTCACTGGGGCCAAGTGCCCAAAAATTCTTATCGCCCCATTTTCGAGTTATGGCCCCTGAAAGTTGATATTTGGCAATGTTTGACCCCTAATAACATTTTAACGCGTGGACCGAATTTTCAGGCAATTTGCGTTTTATGTACTATGGAACCAGGACAATGTTAGGTATCAGTTTCAGCCCGGTCGGTAAAGGTCACCTTTTGTGTCTTTTGATCTCTTTGTTCAGCAGGCGAGATCTACAGACTCATTTCAAGTCCTTATATCTTTGCTTGTACTGCATGCAGCGCCATACAATTTAGCACAGAAATGAACCTCCCTAAGACCTATAAACCCTATAAAAAGCGCGCCTGTCTGTTGCGAATTGATGGAGTTATTAGGGTATTTACGGCTTCCCGCCCAAAATTCCATAGGGTGCAATGTAAACTTGAGGACCCATTTTCAGCAAGACGCCTTGCCCCGATTCCAATGACTGCCCTTTATGTTTGTAGACATTAATGATCTGCGCATGCGCATAAATTTGCAGCACCCTGGGTGCTTTCGTTTGGCTGCTATAGGCGTAAAAAGGTTTATTTATTGAATGTTTGACGCCCCATAGTGCCCGTGCTATTCTGTTGACCGCATCCCGGATTGTGCAGGCTTGTTTGCATGGATGTGCTCTACAAACGTTCCAAATTTCAGCTTAATCGGATGAGAAACAGACGAGTTATTAGGGGTCAAAATATCAGACATTCCATACCAACTTTGGACTGCAAGTTTGAGCCTAGCCTGACCTTCACCGATCGGGATGAAACTGGTGCCAGACGAAAGGTCTGGACCAAGGACTCACTGGGGCCAAGTGCCCAAAAATTCTTATCGCCCCATTTTCGAGTTATGGCCCCTGAAAGTTGATATTTGGCAATGTTTGACCCCTAATAACTTTTTAACGCGTGGACCGAATTTTCAGGCAATTTGCGTTTTATGTACTATGGAACCAGGACAATGTTAGGTATCAGTTTCAGCCCGGTCGGTAAAGGTCACCTTTTGTGTCTTTTGATCTCTTTGTTCAGCAGGCGAGATCTACAGACTCATTTCAAGTCCTTATATCTTTGCTTGTACTGCATGCAGCGCCATACAATTTAGCACAGAAATGAACCTCCCTAAGACCTATAAACCCTATAAAAAGCGCGCCTGTCTGTTGCGAATTGATGGAGTTATTAGGGTATTTACGGCTTCCCGCCCAAAATTCCATAGGGTGCAATGTAAACTTGAGGACCCATTTTCAGCAAGACGCCTTGCCCCGATTCCAATGACTGCCCTTTATGTTTGTAGACATTAATGATCTGCGCATGCGCATAAATTTGCAGCACCCTGGGTGCTTTCGTTTGGCTGCTATAGGCGTAAAAAGGTTTATTTATTGAATGTTTGACGCCCCATAGTGCCCGTGCTATTCTGTTGACCGCATCCCGGATTGTGCAGGCTTGTTTGCATGGATGTGCTCTACAAACGTTCCAAATTTCAGCTTAATCGGATGAGAAACAGACGAGTTATTAGGGGTCAAAATATCAGACATTCCATACCAACTTTGGACTGCAAGTTTGAGCCTAGCCTGACCTTCACCGATCGGGATGAAACTGGTGCCAGACGAAAGGTCTGGACCAAGGACTCACTGGGGCCAAGTGCCCAAAAATTCTTATCGCCCCATTTTCGAGTTATGGCCCCTGAAAGTTGATATTTGGCAATGTTTGACCCCTAATAACTTTTTAACGCGTGGACCGAATTTTCAGGCAATTTGCGTTTTATGTACTATGGAACCAGGACAATGTTAGGTATCAGTTTCAGCCCGGTCGGTAAAGGTCACCTTTTGTGTCTTTTGATCTCTTTGTTCAGCAGGCGAGATCTACAGACTCATTTCAAGTCCTTATATCTTTGCTTGTACTGCATGCAGCGCCATACAATTTAGCACAGAAATGAACCTCCCTAAGACCTATAAACCCTATAAAAAGCGCGCCTGTCTGTTGCGAATTGATGGAGTTATTAGGGTATTTACGGCTTCCCGCCCAAAATTCCATAGGGTGCAATGTAAACTTGAGGACCAATTTTCAGCAAGACGCCTTGCCCCGATTCCAATGACTGCCCTTTATGTTTGTAGACATTAATGATCTGCGCATGCGCATAAATTTGCAGCACCCTGGGTGCTTTCGTTTGGCTGCTATAGGCGTAAAAAGGTTTATTTATTGAATGTTTGACGCCCCATAGTGCCCGTGCTATTCTGTTGACCGCATCCCGGATTGTGCAGGCTTGTTTGCATGGATGTGCTCTACAAACGTTCCAAATTTCAGCTTAATCGGATGAGAAACAGACGAGTTATTAGGGGTCAAAATATCAGACATTCCATACCAACTTTGGACTGCAAGTTTGAGCCTAGCCTGACCTTCACCGATCGGGATGAAACTGGTGCCAGACGAAAGGTCTGGACCAAGGACTCACTGGGGCCAAGTGCCCAAAAATTCTTATCGCCCCATTTTCGAGTTATGGCCCCTGAAAGTTGATATTTGGCAATGTTTGACCCCTAATAACATTTTAACGCGTGGACCGAATTTTCAGGCAATTTGCGTTTTATGTACTATGGAACCAGGACAATGTTAGGTATCAGTTTCAGCCCGGTCGGTAAAGGTCACCTTTTGTGTCTTTTGATCTCTTTGTTCAGCAGGCGAGATCTACAGACTCATTTCAAGTCCTTATATCTTTGCTTGTACTGCATGCAGCGCCATACAATTTAGCACAGAAATGAACCTCCCTAAGACCTATAAACCCTATAAAAAGCGCGCCTGTCTGTTGCGAATTGATGGAGTTATTAGGGTATTTACGGCTTCCCGCCCAAAATTCCATAGGGTGCAATGTAAACTTGAGGACCCATTTTCAGCAAGACGCCTTGCCCCGATTCCAATGACTGCCCTTTATGTTTGTAGACATTAATGATCTGCGCATGCGCATAAATTTGCAGCACCCTGGGTGCTTTCGTTTGGCTGCTATAGGCGTAAAAAGGTTTATTTATTGAATGTTTGACGCCCCATAGTGCCCGTGCTATTCTGTTGACCGCATCCCGGATTGTGCAGGCTTGTTTGCATGGATGTGCTCTACAAACGTTCCAAATTTCAGCTTAATCGGATGAGAAACAGACGAGTTATTAGGGGTCAAAATATCAGACATTCCATACCAACTTTGGACTGCAAGTTTGAGCCTAGCCTGACCTTCACCGATCGGGATGAAACTGGTGCCAGACGAAAGGTCTGGACCAAGGACTCACTGGGGCCAAGTGCTCAAAAATTCTTATCGCCCCATTTTCGAGTTATGGCCCCTGAAAGTTGATATTTGGCAATGTTTGACCCCTAATAACTTTTTAACGCGTGGACCGAATTTTCAGGCAATTTGCGTTTTATGTACTATGGAACCAGGACAATGTTAGGTATCAGTTTCAGCCCGGTCGGTAAAGGTCACCTTTTGTGTCTTTTGATCTCTTTGTTCAGCAGGCGAGATCTACAGACTCATTTCAAGTCCTTATATCTTTGCTTGTACTGCATGCAGCGCCATACAATTTAGCACAGAAATGAACCTCCCTAAGACCTATAAACCCTATAAAAAGCGCGCCTGTCTGTTGCGAATTGATGGAGTTATTAGGGTATTTACGGCTTCCCGCCCAAAATTCCATAGGGTGCAATGTAAACTTGAGGACCCATTTTCAGCAAGACGCCTTGCCCCGATTCCAATGACTGCCCTTTATGTTTGTAGACATTAATGATCTGCGCATGCGCATAAATTTGCAGCACCCTGGGTGCTTTCGTTTGGCTGCTATAGGCGTAAAAAGGTTTATTTATTGAATGTTTGACGCCCCATAGTGCCCGTGCTATTCTGTTGACCGCATCCCGGATTGTGCAGGCTTGTTTGCATGGATGTGCTCTACAAACGTTCCAAATTTCAGCTTAATCGGATGAGAAACAGACGAGTTATTAGGGGTCAAAATATCAGACATTCCATACCAACTTTGGACTGCAAGTTTGAGCCTAGCCTGACCTTCACCGATCGGGATGAAACTGGTGCCAGACGAAAGGTCTGGACCAAGGACTCACTGGGGCCAAGTGCCCAAAAATTCTTATCGCCCCATTTTCGAGTTATGGCCCCTGAAAGTTGATATTTGGCAATGTTTGACCCCTAATAACTTTTTAACGCGTGGACCGAATTTTCAGGCAATTTGCGTTTTATGTACTATGGAACCAGGACAATGTTAGGTATCAGTTTCAGCCCGGTCGGTAAAGGTCACCTTTTGTGTCTTTTGATCTCTTTGTTCAGCAGGCGAGATCTACAGACTCATTTCAAGTCCTTATATCTTTGCTTGTACTGCATGCAGCGCCATACAATTTAGCACAGAAATGAACCTCCCTAAGACCTATAAACCCTATAAAAAGCGCGCCTGTCTGTTGCGAATTGATGGAGTTATTAGGGTATTTACGGCTTCCCGCCCAAAATTCCATAGGGTGCAATGTAAACTTGAGGACCCATTTTCAGCAAGACGCCTTGCCCCGATTCCAATGACTGCCCTTTATGTTTGTAGACATTAATGATCTGCGCATGCGCATAAATTTGCAGCACCCTGGGTGCTTTCGTTTGGCTGCTATAGGCGTAAAAAGGTTTATTTATTGAATGTTTGACGCCCCATAGTGCCCGTGCTATTCTGTTGACCGCATCCCGGATTGTGCAGGCTTGTTTGCATGGATGTGCTCTACAAACGTTCCAAATTTCAGCTTAATCGGATGAGAAACAGACGAGTTATTAGGGGTCAAAATATCAGACATTCCATACCAACTTTGGACTGCAAGTTTGAGCCTAGCCTGACCTTCACCGATCGGGATGAAACTGGTGCCAGACGAAAGGTCTGGACCAAGGACTCACTGGGGCCAAGTGCCCAAAAATTCTTATCGCCCCATTTTCGAGTTATGGCCCCTGAAAGTTGATATTTGGCAATGTTTGACCCCTAATAACTTTTTAACGCGTGGACCGAATTTTCAGGCAATTTGCGTTTTATGTACTATGGAACCAGGACAATGTTAGGTATCAGTTTCAGCCCGGTCGGTAAAGGTCACCTTTTGTGTCTTTTGATCTCTTTGTTCAGCAGGCGAGATCTACAGACTCATTTCAAGTCCTTATATCTTTGCTTGTACTGCATGCAGCGCCATACAATTTAGCACAGAAATGAACCTCCCTAAGACCTATAAACCCTATAAAAAGCGCGCCTGTCTGTTGCGAATTGATGGAGTTATTAGGGTATTTACGGCTTCCCGCCCAAAATTCCATAGGGTGCAATGTAAACTTGAGGACCCATTTTCAGCAAGACGCCTTGCCCCGATTCCAATGACTGCCCTTTATGTTTGTAGACATTAATGATCTGCGCATGCGCATAAATTTGCAGCACCCTGGGTGCTTTCGTTTGGCTGCTATAGGCGTAAAAAGGTTTATTTATTGAATGTTTGACGCCCCATAGTGCCCGTGCTATTCTGTTGACCGCATCCCGGATTGTGCAGGCTTGTTTGCATGGATGTGCTCTACAAACGTTCCAAATTTCAGCTTAATCGGATGAGAAACAGACGAGTTATTAGGGGTCAAAATATCAGACATTCCATACCAACTTTGGACTGCAAGTTTGAGCCTAGCCTGACCTTCACCGATCGGGATGAAACTGGTGCCAGACGAAAGGTCTGGACCAAGGACTCACTGGGGCCAAGTGCCCAAAAATTCTTATCGCCCCATTTTCGAGTTATGGCCCCTGAAAGTTGATATTTGGCAATGTTTGACCCCTAATAACTTTTTAACGCGTGGACCGAATTTTCAGGCAATTTGCGTTTTATGTACTATGGAACCAGGACAATGTTAGGTATCAGTTTCAGCCCGGTCGGTAAAGGTCACCTTTTGTGTCTTTTGATCTCTTTGTTCAGCAGGCGAGATCTACAGACTCATTTCAAGTCCTTATATCTTTGCTTGTACTGCATGCAGCGCCATACAATTTAGCACAGAAATGAACCTCCCTAAGACCTATAAACCCTATAAAAAGCGCGCCTGTCTGTTGCGAATTGATGGAGTTATTAGGGTATTTACGGCTTCCCGCCCAAAATTCCATAGGGTGCAATGTAAACTTGAGGACCCATTTTCAGCAAGACGCCTTGCCCCGATTCCAATGACTGCCCTTTATGTTTGTAGACATTAATGATCTGCGCATGCGCATAAATTTGCAGCACCCTGGGTGCTTTCGTTTGGCTGCTATAGGCGTACAAAGGTTTATTTATTGAATGTTGGACGCCCCATAGTGCCCGTGCTATTCTGTTGACCGCATCCCGGATTGTGCAGGCTTGTTTGCATGGATGTGCTCTACAAACGTTCCAAATTTCAGCTTAATCGGATGAGAAACAGACGAGTTATTAGGGGTCAAAATATCAGACATTCCATACCAACTTTGGACTGCAAGTTTGAGCCTAGCCTGACCTTCACCGATCGGGATGAAACTGGTGCCAGACGAAAGGTCTGGACCAAGGACTCACTGGGGCCAAGTGCCCAAAAATTCTTATCGCCCCATTTTCGAGTTATGGCCCCTGAAAGTTGATATTTGGCAATGTTTGACCCCTAATAACTTTTTAACGCGTGGACCGAATTTTCAGGCAATTTGCGTTTTATGTACTATGGAACCAGGACAATGTTAGGTATCAGTTTCAGCCCGGTCGGTAAAGGTCACCTTTTGTGTCTTTTGATCTCTTTGTTCAGCAGGCGAGATCTACAGACTCATTTCAAGTCCTTATATCTTTGCTTGTACTGCATGCAGCGCCATACAATTTAGCACAGAAATGAACCTCCCTAAGACCTATAAACCCTATAAAAAGCGCGCCTGTCTGTTGCGAATTGATGGAGTTATTAGGGTATTTACGGCTTCCCGCCCAAAATTCCATAGGGTGCAATGTAAACTTGAGGACCCATTTTCAGCAAGACGCCTTGCCCCGATTCCAATGACTGCCCTTTATGTTTGTAGACATTAATGATCTGCGCATGCGCATAAATTTGCAGCACCCTGGGTGCTTTCGTTTGGCTGCTATAGGCGTAAAAAGGTTTATTTATTGAATGTTTGACGCCCCATAGTGCCCGTGCTATTCTGTTGACCGCATCCCGGATTGTGCAGGCTTGTTTGCATGGATGTGCTCTACAAACGTTCCAAATTTCAGCTTAATCGGATGAGAAACAGACGAGTTATTAGGGGTCAAAATATCAGACATTCCATACCAACTTTGGACTGCAAGTTTGAGCCTAGCCTGACCTTCACCGATCGGGATGAAACTGGTGCCAGACGAAAGGTCTGGACCAAGGACTCACTGGGGCCAAGTGCCCAAAAATTCTTATCGCCCCATTTTCGAGTTATGGCCCCTGAAAGTTGATATTTGGCAATGTTTGACCCCTAATAACTTTTTAACGCGTGGACCGAATTTTCAGGCAATTTGCGTTTTATGTACTATGGAACCAGGACAATGTTAGGTATCAGTTTCAGCCCGGTCGGTAAAGGTCACCTTTTGTGTCTTTTGATCTCTTTGTTCAGCAGGCGAGATCTACAGACTCATTTCAAGTCCTTATATCTTTGCTTGTACTGCATGCAGCGCCATACAATTTAGCACAGAAATGAACCTCCCTAAGACCTATAAACCCTATAAAAAGCGCGCCTGTCTGTTGCGAATTGATGGAGTTATTAGGGTATTTACGGCTTCCCGCCCAAAATTCCATAGGGTGCAATGTAAACTTGAGGACCCATTTTCAGCAAGACGCCTTGCCCCGATTCCAATGACTGCCCTTTATGTTTGTAGACATTAATGATCTGCGCATGCGCATAAATTTGCAGCACCCTGGGTGCTTTCGTTTGGCTGCTATAGGCGTAAAAAGGTTTATTTATTGAATGTTTGACGCCCCATAGTGCCCGTGCTATTCTGTTGACCGCATCCCGGATTGTGCAGGCTTGTTTGCATGGATGTGCTCTACAAACGTTCCAAATTTCAGCTTAATCGGATGAGAAACAGACGAGTTATTAGGGGTCAAAATATCAGACATTCCATACCAACTTTGGACTGCAAGTTTGAGCCTAGCCTGACCTTCACCGATCGGGATGAAACTGGTGCCAGACGAAAGGTCTGGACCAAGGACTCACTGGGGCCAAGTGCCCAAAAATTCTTATCGCCCCATTTTCGAGTTATGGCCCCTGAAAGTTGATATTTGGCAATGTTTGACCCCTAATAACTTTTTAACGCGTGGACCGAATTTTCAGGCAATTTGCGTTTTATGTACTATGGAACCAGGACAATGTTAGGTATCAGTTTCAGCCCGGTCGGTAAAGGTCACCTTTTGTGTCTTTTGATCTCTTTGTTCAGCAGGCGAGATCTACAGACTCATTTCAAGTCCTTATATCTTTGCTTGTACTGCATGCAGCGCCATACAATTTAGCACAGAAATGAACCTCCCTAAGACCTATAAACCCTATAAAAAGCGCGCCTGTCTGTTGCGAATTGATGGAGTTATTAGGGTATTTACGGCTTCCCGCCCAAAATTCCATAGGGTGCAATGTAAATTTGAGGACCCATTTTCAGCAAGACGCCTTGCCCCGATTCCAATGACTGCCCTTTATGTTTGTAGACATTAATGATCTGCGCATGCGCATAAATTTGCAGCACCCTGGGTGCTTTCGTTTGGCTGCTATAGGCGTAAAAAGGTTTATTTATTGAATGTTTGACGCCCCATAGTGCCCGTGCTATTCTGTTGACCGCATCCCGGATTGTGCAGGCTTGTTTGCATGGATGTGCTCTACAAACGTTCCAAATTTCAGCTTAATCGGATGAGAAACAGACGAGTTATTAGGGGTCAAAATATCAGACATTCCATACCAACTTTGGACTGCAAGTTTGAGCCTAGCCTGACCTTCACCGATCGGGATGAAACTGGTGCCAGACGAAAGGTCTGGACCAAGGACTCACTGGGGCCAAGTGCCCAAAAATTCTTATCGCCCCATTTTCGAGTTATGGCCCCTGAAAGTTGATATTTGGCAATGTTTGACCCCTAATAACTTTTTAACGCGTGGACCGAATTTTCAGGCAATTTGCGTTTTATGTACTATGGAACCAGGACAATGTTAGGTATCAGTTTCAGCCCGGTCGGTAAAGGTCACCTTTTGTGTCTTTTGATCTCTTTGTTCAGCAGGCGAGATCTACAGACTCATTTCAAGTCCTTATATCTTTGCTTGTACTGCATGCAGCGCCATACAATTTAGCATAGAAATGAACCTCCCTAAGACCTATAAACCCTATAAAAAGCGCGCCTGTCTGTTGCGAATTGATGGAGTTATTAGGGTATTTACGGCTTCCCGCCCAAAATTCCATAGGGTGCAATGTAAACTTGAGGACCCATTTTCAGCAAGACGCCTTGCCCCGATTCCAATGACTGCCCTTTATGTTTGTAGACATTAATGATCTGCGCATGCGCATAAATTTGCAGCACCCTGGGTGCTTTCGTTTGGCTGCTATAGGCGTAAAAAGGTTTATTTATTGAATGTTTGACGCCCCATAGTGCCCGTGCTATTCTGTTGACCGCATCCCGGATTGTGCAGGCTTGTTTGCATGGATGTGCTCTACAAACGTTCCAAATTTCAGCTTAATCGGATGAGAAACAGACGAGTTATTAGGGGTCAAAATATCAGACATTCCATACCAACTTTGGACTGCAAGTTTGAGCCTAGCCTGACCTTCACCGATCGGGATGAAACTGGTGCCAGACGAAAGGTCTGGACCAAGGACTCACTGGGGCCAAGTGCCCAAAAATTCTTATCGCCCCATTTTCGAGTTATGGCCCCTGAAAGTTGATATTTGGCAATGTTTGACCCCTAATAACTTTTTAACGCGTGGACCGAATTTTCAGGCAATTTGCGTTTTATGTACTATGGAACCAGGACAATGTTAGGTATCAGTTTCAGCCCGGTCGGTAAAGGTCACCTTTTGTGTCTTTTGATCTCTTTGTTCAGCAGGCGAGATCTACAGACTCATTTCAAGTCCTTATATCTTTGCTTGTACTGCATGCAGCGCCATACAATTTAGCACAGAAATGAACCTCCCTAAGACCTATAAACCCTATAAAAAGCGCGCCTGTCTGTTGCGAATTGATGGAGTTATTAGGGTATTTACGGCTTCCCGCCCAAAATTCCATAGGGTGCAATGTAAACTTGAGGACCCATTTTCAGCAAGACGCCTTGCCCCGATTCCAATGACTGCCCTTTATGTTTGTAGACATTAATGATCTGCGCATGCGCATAAATTTGCAGCACCCTGGGTGCTTTCGTTTGGCTGCTATAGGCGTAAAAAGGTTTATTTATTGAATGTTTGACGCCCCATAGTGCCCGTGCTATTCTGTTGACCGCATCCCGGATTGTGCAGGCTTGTTTGCATGGATGTGCTCTACAAACGTTCCAAATTTCAGCTTAATCGGATGAGAAACAGACGAGTTATTAGGGGTCAAAATATCAGACATTCCATACCAACTTTGGACTGCAAGTTTGAGCCTAGCCTGACCTTCACCGATCGGGATGAAACTGGTGCCAGACGAAAGGTCTGGACCAAGGACTCACTGGGGCCAAGTGCCCAAAAATTCTTATCGCCCCATTTTCGAGTTATGGCCCCTGAAAGTTGATATTTGGCAATGTTTGACCCCTAATAACTTTTTAACGCGTGGACCGAATTTTCAGGCAATTTGCGTTTTATGTACTATGGAACCAGGACAATGTTAGGTATCAGTTTCAGCCCGGTCGGTAAAGGTCACCTTTTGTGTCTTTTGATCTCTTTGTTCAGCAGGCGAGATCTACAGACTCATTTCAAGTCCTTATATCTTTGCTTGTACTGCATGCAGCGCCATACAATTTAGCACAGAAATGAACCTCCCTAAGACCTATAAACCCTATAAAAAGCGCGCCTGTCTGTTGCGAATTGATGGAGTTATTAGGGTATTTACGGCTTCCCGCCCAAAATTCCATAGGGTGCAATGTAAACTTGAGGACCCATTTTCAGCAAGACGCCTTGCCCCGATTCCAATGACTGCCCTTTATGTTTGTAGACATTAATGATCTGCGCATGCGCATAAATTTGCAGCACCCTGGGTGCTTTCGTTTGGCTGCTATAGGCGTAAAAAGGTTTATTTATTGAATGTTTGACGCCCCATAGTGCCCGTGCTATTCTGTTGACCGCATCCCGGATTGTGCAGGCTTGTTTGCATGGATGTGCTCTACAAACGTTCCAAATTTCAGCTTAATCGGATGAGAAACAGACGAGTTATTAGGGGTCAAAATATCAGACATTCCATACCAACTTTGGACTGCAAGTTTGAGCCTAGCCTGACCTTCACCGATCGGGATGAAACTGGTGCCAGACGAAAGGTCTGGACCAAGGACTCACTGGGGCCAAGTGCCCAAAAATTCTTATCGCCCCATTTTCGAGTTATGGCCCCTGAAAGTTGATATTTGGCAATGTTTGACCCCTAATAACTTTTTAACGCGTGGACCGAATTTTCAGGCAATTTGCGTTTTATGTACTATGGAACCAGGACAATGTTAGGTATCAGTTTCAGCCCGGTCGGTAAAGGTCACCTTTTGTGTCTTTTGATCTCTTTGTTCAGCAGGCGAGATCTACAGACTCATTTCAAGTCCTTATATCTTTGCTTGTACTGCATGCAGCGCCATACAATTTAGCACAGAAATGAACCTCCCTAAGACCTATAAACCCTATAAAAAGCGCGCCTGTCTGTTGCGAATTGATGGAGTTATTAGGGTATTTACGGCTTCCCGCCCAAAATTCCATAGGGTGCAATGTAAACTTGAGGACCCATTTTCAGCAAGACGCCTTGCCCCGATTCCAATGACTGCCCTTTATGTTTGTAGACATTAATGATCTGCGCATGCGCATAAATTTGCAGCACCCTGGGTGCTTTCGTTTGGCTGCTATAGGCGTAAAAAGGTTTATTTATTGAATGTTTGACGCCCCATAGTGCCCGTGCTATTCTGTTGACCGCATCCCGGATTGTGCAGGCTTGTTTGCATGGATGTGCTCTACAAACGTTCCAAATTTCAGCTTAATCGGATGAGAAACAGACGAGTTATTAGGGGTCAAAATATCAGACATTCCATACCAACTTTGGACTGCAAGTTTGAGCCTAGCCTGACCTTCACCGATCGGGATGAAACTGGTGCCAGACGAAAGGTCTGGACCAAGGACTCACTGGGGCCAAGTGCCCAAAAATTCTTATCGCCCCATTTTCGAGTTATGGCCCCTGAAAGTTGATATTTGGCAATGTTTGACCCCTAATAACTTTTTAACGCGTGGACCGAATTTTCAGGCAATTTGCGTTTTATGTACTATGGAACCAGGACAATGTTAGGTATCAGTTTCAGCCCGGTCGGTAAAGGTCACCTTTTGTGTCTTTTGATCTCTTTGTTCAGCAGGCGAGATCTACAGACTCATTTCAAGTCCTTATATCTTTGCTTGTACTGCATGCAGCGCCATACAATTTAGCACAGAAATGAACCTCCCTAAGACCTATAAACCCTATAAAAAGCGCGCCTGTCTGTTGCGAATTGATGGAGTTATTAGGGTATTTACGGCTTCCCGCCCAAAATTCCATAGGGTGCAATGTAAACTTGAGGACCCATTTTCAGCAAGACGCCTTGCCCCGATTCCAATGACTGCCCTTTATGTTTGTAGACATTAATGATCTGCGCATGCGCATAAATTTGCAGCACCCTGGGTGCTTTCGTTTGGCTGCTATAGGCGTAAAAAGGTTTATTTATTGAATGTTTGACGCCCCATAGTGCCCGTGCTATTCTGTTGACCGCATCCCGGATTGTGCAGGCTTGTTTGCATGGATGTGCTCTACAAACGTTCCAAATTTCAGCTTAATCGGATGAGAAACAGACGAGTTATTAGGGGTCAAAATATCAGACATTCCATACCAACTTTGGACTGCAAGTTTGAGCCTAGCCTGACCTTCACCGATCGGGATGAAACTGGTGCCAGACGAAAGGTCTGGACCAAGGACTCACTGGGGCCAAGTGCCCAAAAATTCTTATCGCCCCATTTTCGAGTTATGGCCCCTGAAAGTTGATATTTGGCAATGTTTGACCCCTAATAACTTTTTAACGCGTGGACCGAATTTTCAGGCAATTTGCGTTTTATGTACTATGGAACCAGGACAATGTTAGGTATCAGTTTCAGCCCGGTCGGTAAAGGTCACCTTTTGTGTCTTTTGATCTCTTTGTTCAGCAGGCGAGATCTACAGACTCATTTCAAGTCCTTATATCTTTGCTTGTACTGCATGCAGCGCCATACAATTTAGCACAGAAATGAACCTCCCTAAGACCTATAAACCCTATAAAAAGCGCGCCTGTCTGTTGCGAATTGATGGAGTTATTAGGGTATTTACGGCTTCCCGCCCAAAATTCCATAGGGTGCAATGTAAACTTGAGGACCCATTTTCAGCAAGACGCCTTGCCCCGATTCCAATGACTGCCCTTTATGTTTGTAGACATTAATGATCTGCGCATGCGCATAAATTTGCAGCACCCTGGGTGCTTTCGTTTGGCTGCTATAGGCGTAAAAAGGTTTATTTATTGAATGTTTGACGCCCCATAGTGCCCGTGCTATTCTGTTGACCGCATCCCGGATTGTGCAGGCTTGTTTGCATGGATGTGCTCTACAAACGTTCCAAATTTCAGCTTAATCGGATGAGAAACAGACGAGTTATTAGGGGTCAAAATATCAGACATTCCATACCAACTTTGGACTGCAAGTTTGAGCCTAGCCTGACCTTCACCGATCGGGATGAAACTGGTGCCAGACGAAAGGTCTGGACCAAGGACTCACTGGGGCCAAGTGCCCAAAAATTCTTATCGCCCCATTTTCGAGTTATGGCCCCTGAAAGTTGATATTTGGCAATGTTTGACCCCTAATAACTTTTTAACGCGTGGACCGAATTTTCAGGCAATTTGCGTTTTATGTACTATGGAACCAGGACAATGTTAGGTATCAGTTTCAGCCCGGTCGGTAAAGGTCACCTTTTGTGTCTTTTGATCTCTTTGTTCAGCAGGCGAGATCTACAGACTCATTTCAAGTCCTTATATCTTTGCTTGTACTGCATGCAGCGCCATACAATTTAGCACAGAAATGAACCTCCCTAAGACCTATAAACCCTATAAAAAGCGCGCCTGTCTGTTGCGAATTGATGGAGTTATTAGGGTATTTACGGCTTCCCGCCCAAAATTCCATAGGGTGCAATGTAAACTTGAGGACCCATTTTCAGCAAGACGCCTTGCCCCGATTCCAATGACTGCCCTTTATGTTTGTAGACATTAATGATCTGCGCATGCGCATAAATTTGCAGCACCCTGGGTGCTTTCGTTTGGCTGCTATAGGCGTAAAAAGGTTTATTTATTGAATGTTTGACGCCCCATAGTGCCCGTGCTATTCTGTTGACCGCATCCCGGATTGTGCAGGCTTGTTTGCATGGATGTGCTCTACAAACGTTCCAAATTTCAGCTTAATCGGATGAGAAACAGACGAGTTATTAGGGGTCAAAATATCAGACATTCCATACCAACTTTGGACTGCAAGTTTGAGCCTAGCCTGACCTTCACCGATCGGGATGAAACTGGTGCCAGACGAAAGGTCTGGACCAAGGACTCACTGGGGCCAAGTGCCCAAAAATTCTTATCGCCCCATTTTCGAGTTATGGCCCCTGAAAGTTGATATTTGGCAATGTTTGACCCCTAATAACTTTTTAACGCGTGGACCGAATTTTCAGGCAATTTGCGTTTTATGTACTATGGAACCAGGACAATGTTAGGTATCAGTTTCAGCCCGGTCGGTAAAGGTCACCTTTTGTGTCTTTTGATCTCTTTGTTCAGCAGGCGAGATCTACAGACTCATTTCAAGACCTTATATCTTTGCTTGTACTGCATGCAGCGCCATACAATTTAGCACAGAAATGAACCTCCCTAAGACCTATAAACCCTATAAAAAGCGCGCCTGTCTGTTGCGAATTGATGGAGTTATTAGGGTATTTACGGCTTCCCGCCCAAAATTCCATAGGGTGCAATGTAAACTTGAGGACCCATTTTCAGCAAGACGCCTTGCCCCGATTCCAATGACTGCCCTTTATGTTTGTAGACATTAATGATCTGCGCATGCGCATAAATTTGCAGCACCCTGGGTGCTTTCGTTTGGCTGCTATAGGCGTAAAAAGGTTTATTTATTGAATGTTTGACGCCCCATAGTGCCCGTGCTATTCTGTTGACCGCATCCCGGATTATGCAGGCTTGTTTGCATGGATGTGCTCTACAAACGTTCCAAATTTCAGCTTAATCGGATGAGAAACAGACGAGTTATTAGGGGTCAAAATATCAGACATTCCATACCAACTTTGGACTGCAAGTTTGAGCCTAGCCTGACCTTCACCGATCGGGATGAAACTGGTGCCAGACGAAAGGTCTGGACCAAGGACTCACTGGGGCCAAGTGCCCAAAAATTCTTATCGCCCCATTTTCGAGTTATGGCCCCTGAAAGTTGATATTTGGCAATGTTTGACCCCTAATAACTTTTTAACGCGTGGACCGAATTTTCAGGCAATTTGCGTTTTATGTACTATGGAACCAGGACAATGTTAGGTATCAGTTTCAGCCCGGTCGGTAAAGGTCACCTTTTGTGTCTTTTGATCTCTTTGTTCAGCAGGCGAGATCTACAGACTCATTTCAAGTCCTTATATCTTTGCTTGTACTGCATGCAGCGCCATACAATTTAGCACAGAAATGAACCTCCCTAAGACCTATAAACCCTATAAAAAGCGCGCCTGTCTGTTGCGAATTGATGGAGTTATTAGGGTATTTACGGCTTCCCGCCCAAAATTCCATAGGGTGCAATGTAAACTTGAGGACCCATTTTCAGCAAGACGCCTTGCCCCGATTCCAATGACTGCCCTTTATGTTTGTAGACATTAATGATCTGCGCATGCGCATAAATTTGCAGCACCCTGGGTGCTTTCGTTTGGCTGCTATAGGCGTAAAAAGGTTTATTTATTGAATGTTTGACGCCCCATAGTGCCCGTGCTATTCTGTTGACCGCATCCCGGATTGTGCAGGCTTGTTTGCATGGATGTGCTCTACAAACGTTCCAAATTTCAGCTTAATCGGATGAGAAACAGACGAGTTATTAGGGGTCAAAATATCAGACATTCCATACCAACTTTGGACTGCAAGTTTGAGCCTAGCCTGACCTTCACCGATCGGGATGAAACTGGTGCCAGACGAAAGGTCTGGACCAAGGACTCACTGGGGCCAAGTGCCCAAAAATTCTTATCGCCCCATTTTCGAGTTATGGCCCCTGAAAGTTGATATTTGGCAATGTTTGACCCCTAATAACTTTTTAACGCGTGGACCGAATTTTCAGGCAATTTGCGTTTTATGTACTATGGAACCAGGACAATGTTAGGTATCAGTTTCAGCCCGGTCGGTAAAGGTCACCTTTTGTGTCTTTTGATCTCTTTGTTCAGCAGGCGAGATCTACAGACTCATTTCAAGTCCTTATATCTTTGCTTGTACTGCATGCAGCGCCATACAATTTAGCACAGAAATGAACCTCCCTAAGACCTATAAACCCTATAAAAAGCGCGCCTGTCTGTTGCGAATTGATGGAGTTATTAGGGTATTTACGGCTTCCCGCCCAAAATTCCATAGGGTGCAATGTAAACTTGAGGACCCATTTTCAGCAAGACGCCTTGCCCCGATTCCAATGACTGCCCTTTATGTTTGTAGACATTAATGATCTGCGCATGCGCATAAATTTGCAGCACCCTGGGTGCTTTCGTTTGGCTGCTATAGGCGTAAAAAGGTTTATTTATTGAATGTTTGACGCCCCATAGTGCCCGTGCTATTCTGTTGACCGCATCCCGGATTGTGCAGGCTTGTTTGCATGGATGTGCTCTACAAACGTTCCAAATTTCAGCTTAATCGGATGAGAAACAGACGAGTTATTAGGGGTCAAAATATCAGACATTCCATACCAACTTTGGACTGCAAGTTTGAGCCTAGCCTGACCTTCACCGATCGGGATGAAACTGGTGCCAGACGAAAGGTCTGGACCAAGGACTCACTGGGGCCAAGTGCCCAAAAATTCTTATCGCCCCATTTTCGAGTTATGGCCCCTGAAAGTTGATATTTGGCAATGTTTGACCCCTAATAACTTTTTAACGCGTGGACCGAATTTTCAGGCAATTTGCGTTTTATGTACTATGGAACCAGGACAATGTTAGGTATCAGTTTCAGCCCGGTCGGTAAAGGTCACCTTTTGTGTCTTTTGATCTCTTTGTTCAGCAGGCGAGATCTACAGACTCATTTCAAGTCCTTATATCTTTGCTTGTACTGCATGCAGCGCCATACAATTTAGCACAGAAATGAACCTCCCTAAGACCTATAAACCCTATAAAAAGCGCGCCTGTCTGTTGCGAATTGATGGAGTTATTAGGGTATTTACGGCTTCCCGCCCAAAATTCCATAGGGTGCAATGTAAACTTGAGGACCCATTTTCAGCAAGACGCCTTGCCCCGATTCCAATGACTGCCCTTTATGTTTGTAGACATTAATGATCTGCGCATGCGCATAAATTTGCAGCACCCTGGGTGCTTTCGTTTGGCTGCTATAGGCGTAAAAAGGTTTATTTATTGAATGTTTGACGCCCCATAGTGCCCGTGCTATTCTGTTGACCGCATCCCGGATTGTGCAGGCTTGTTTGCATGGATGTGCTCTACAAACGTTCCAAATTTCAGCTTAATCGGATGAGAAACAGACGAGTTATTAGGGGTCAAAATATCAGACATTCCATACCAACTTTGGACTGCAAGTTTGAGCCTAGCCTGACCTTCACCGATCGGGATGAAACTGGTGCCAGACGAAAGGTCTGGACCAAGGACTCACTGGGGCCAAGTGCCCAAAAATTCTTATCGCCCCATTTTCGAGTTATGGCCCCTGAAAGTTGATATTTGGCAATGTTTGACCCCTAATAACTTTTTAACGCGTGGACCGAATTTTCAGGCAATTTGCGTTTTATGTACTATGGAACCAGGACAATGTTAGGTATCAGTTTCAGCCCGGTCGGTAAAGGTCACCTTTTGTGTCTTTTGATCTCTTTGTTCAGCAGGCGAGATCTACAGACTCATTTCAAGTCCTTATATCTTTGCTTGTACTGCATGCAGCGCCATACAATTTAGCACAGAAATGAACCTCCCTAAGACCTATAAACCCTATAAAAAGCGCGCCTGTCTGTTGCGAATTGATGGAGTTATTAGGGTATTTACGGCTTCCCGCCCAAAATTCCATAGGGTGCAATGTAAACTTGAGGACCCATTTTCAGCAAGACGCCTTGCCCCGATTCCAATGACTGCCCTTTATGTTTGTAGACATTAATGATCTGCGCATGCGCATAAATTTGCAGCACCCTGGGTGCTTTCGTTTGGCTGCTATAGGCGTAAAAAGGTTTATTTATTGAATGTTTGACGCCCCATAGTGCCCGTGCTATTCTGTTGACCGCATCCCGGATTGTGCAGGCTTGTTTGCATGGATGTGCTCTACAAACGTTCCAAATTTCAGCTTAATCGGATGAGAAACAGACGAGTTATTAGGGGTCAAAATATCAGACATTCCATACCAACTTTGGACTGCAAGTTTGAGCCTAGCCTGACCTTCACCGATCGGGATGAAACTGGTGCCAGACGAAAGGTCTGGACCAAGGACTCACTGGGGCCAAGTGCCCAAAAATTCTTATCGCCCCATTTTCGAGTTATGGCCCCTGAAAGTTGATATTTGGCAATGTTTGACCCCTAATAACTTTTTAACGCGTGGACCGAATTTTCAGGCAATTTGCGTTTTATGTACTATGGAACCAGGACAATGTTAGGTATCAGTTTCAGCCCGGTCGGTAAAGGTCACCTTTTGTGTCTTTTGATCTCTTTGTTCAGCAGGCGAGATCTACAGACTCATTTCAAGTCCTTATATCTTTGCTTGTACTGCATGCAGCGCCATACAATTTAGCACAGAAATGAACCTCCCTAAGACCTATAAACCCTATAAAAAGCGCGCCTGTCTGTTGCGAATTGATGGAGTTATTAGGGTATTTACGGCTTCCCGCCCAAAATTCCATAGGGTGCAATGTAAACTTGAGGACCCATTTTCAGCAAGACGCCTTGCCCCGATTCCAATGACTGCCCTTTATGTTTGTAGACATTAATGATCTGCGCATGCGCATAAATTTGCAGCACCCTGGGTGCTTTCGTTTGGCTGCTATAGGCGTAAAAAGGTTTATTTATTGAATGTTTGACGCCCCATAGTGCCCGTGCTATTCTGTTGACCGCATCCCGGATTGTGCAGGCTTGTTTGCATGGATGTGCTCTACAAACGTTCCAAATTTCAGCTTAATCGGATGAGAAACAGACGAGTTATTAGGGGTCAAAATATCAGACATTCCATACCAACTTTGGACTGCAAGTTTGAGCCTAGCCTGACCTTCACCGATCGGGATGAAACTGGTGCCAGACGAAAGGTCTGGACCAAGGACTCACTGGGGCCAAGTGCCCAAAAATTCTTATCGCCCCATTTTCGAGTTATGGCCCCTGAAAGTTGATATTTGGCAATGTTTGACCCCTAATAACTTTTTAACGCGTGGACCGAATTTTCAGGCAATTTGCGTTTTATGTACTATGGAACCAGGACAATGTTAGGTATCAGTTTCAGCCCGGTCGGTAAAGGTCACCTTTTGTGTCTTTTGATCTCTTTGTTCAGCAGGCGAGATCTACAGACTCATTTCAAGTCCTTATATCTTTGCTTGTACTGCATGCAGCACCATACAATTTAGCACAGAAATGAACCTCCCTAAGACCTATAAACCCTATAAAAAGCGCGCCTGTCTGTTGCGAATTGATGGAGTTATTAGGGTATTTACGGCTTCCCGCCCAAAATTCCATAGGGTGCAATGTAAACTTGAGGACCCATTTTCAGCAAGACGCCTTGCCCCGATTCCAATGACTGCCCTTTATGTTTGTAGACATTAATGATCTGCGCATGCGCATAAATTTGCAGCACCCTGGGTGCTTTCGTTTGGCTGCTATAGGCGTAAAAAGGTTTATTTATTGAATGTTTGACGCCCCATAGTGCCCGTGCTGTTCTGTTGACCGCATCCCGGATTGTGCAGGCTTGTTTGCATGGATGTGCTCTACAAACGTTCCAAATTTCAGCTTAATCGGATGAGAAACAGACGAGTTATTAGGGGTCAAAATATCAGACATTCCATACCAACTTTGGACTGCAAGTTTGAGCCTAGCCTGACCTTCACCGATCGGGATGAAACTGGTGCCAGACGAAAGGTCTGGATCAAGGACTCACTGGGGCCAAGTGCCCAAAAATTCTTATCGCCCCATTTTCGAGTTATGGCCCCTGAAAGTTGATATTTGGCAATGTTTGACCCCTAATAACTTTTTAACGCGTGGACCGAATTTTCAGGCAATTTGCGTTTTATGTACTATGGAACCAGGACAATGTTAGGTATCAGTTTCAGCCCGGTCGGTAAAGGTCACCTTTTGTGTCTTTTGATCTCTTTGTTCAGCAGGCGAGATCTACAGACTCATTTCAAGTCCTTATATCTTTGCTTGTACTGCATGCAGCGCCATACAATTTAGCACAGAAATGAACCTCCCTAAGACCTATAAACCCTATAAAAAGCGCGCCTGTCTGTTGCGAATTGATGGAGTTATTAGGGTATTTACGGCTTCCCGCCCAAAATTCCATAGGGTGCAATGTAAACTTGAGGACCCATTTTCAGCAAGACGCCTTGCCCCGATTCCAATGACTGCCCTTTATGTTTGTAGACATTAATGATCTGCGCATGCGCATAAATTTGCAGCACCCTGGGTGCTTTCGTTTGGCTGCTATAGGCGTAAAAAGGTTTATTTATTGAATGTTTGACGCCCCATAGTGCCCGTGCTATTCTGTTGACCGCATCCCGGATTGTGCAGGCTTGTTTGCATGGATGTGCTCTACAAACGTTCCAAATTTCAGCTTAATCGGATGAGAAACAGACGAGTTATTAGGGGTCAAAATATCAGACATTCCATACCAACTTTGGACTGCAAGTTTGAGCCTAGCCTGACCTTCACCGATCGGGATGAAACTGGTGCCAGACGAAAGGTCTGGACCAAGGACTCACTGGGGCCAAGTGCCCAAAAATTCTTATCGCCCCATTTTCGAGTTATGGCCCCTGAAAGTTGATATTTGGCAATGTTTGACCCCTAATAACTTTTTAATGCGTGGACCGAATTTTCAGGCAATTTGCGTTTTATGTACTATGGAACCAGGACAATGTTAGGTATCAGTTTCAGCCCGGTCGGTAAAGGTCACCTTTTGTGTCTTTTGATCTCTTTGTTCAGCAGGCGAGATCTACAGACTCATTTCAAGTCCTTATATCTTTGCTTGTACTGCATGCAGCGCCATACAATTTAGCACAGAAATGAACCTCCCTAAGACCTATAAACCCTATAAAAAGCGCGCCTGTCTGTTGCGAATTGATGGAGTTATTAGGGTATTTACGGCTTCCCGCCCAAAATTCCATAGGGTGCAATGTAAACTTGAGGACCCATTTTCAGCAAGACGCCTTGCCCCGATTCCAATGACTGCCCTTTATGTTTGTAGACATTAATGATCTGCGCATGCGCATAAATTTGCAGCACCCTGGGTGCTTTCGTTTGGCTGCTATAGGCGTAAAAAGGTTTATTTATTGAATGTTTGACGCCCCATAGTGCCCGTGCTATTCTGTTGACCGCATCCCGGATTGTGCAGGCTTGTTTGCATGGATGTGCTCTACAAACGTTCCAAATTTCAGCTTAATCGGATGAGAAACAGACGAGTTATTAGGGGTCAAAATATCAGACATTCCATACCAACTTTGGACTGCAAGTTTGAGCCTAGCCTGACCTTCACCGATCGGGATGAAACTGGTGCCAGACGAAAGGTCTGGACCAAGGACTCACTGGGGCCAAGTGCCCAAAAATTCTTATCGCCCCATTTTCGAGTTATGGCCCCTGAAAGTTGATATTTGGCAATGTTTGACCCCTAATAACTTTTTAACGCGTGGACCGAATTTTCAGGCAATTTGCGTTTTATGTACTATGGAACCAGGACAATGTTAGGTATCAGTTTCAGCCCGGTCGGTAAAGGTCACCTTTTGTGTCTTTTGATCTCTTTGTTCAGCAGGCGAGATCTACAGACTCATTTCAAGTCCTTATATCTTTGCTTGTACTGCATGCAGCGCCATACAATTTAGCACAGAAATGAACCTCTCTAAGACCTATAAACCCTATAAAAAGCGCGCCTGTCTGTTGCGAATTGATGGAGTTATTAGGGTATTTACGGCTTCCCGCCCAAAATTCCATAGGGTGCAATGTAAACTTGAGGACCCATTTTCAGCAAGACGCCTTGCCCCGATTCCAATGACTGCCCTTTATGTTTGTAGACATTAATGATCTGCGCATGCGCATAAATTTGCAGCACCCTGGGTGCTTTCGTTTGGCTGCTATAGGCGTAAAAAGGTTTATTTATTGAATGTTTGACGCCCCATACTGCCCGTGCTATTCTGTTGACCGCATCCCGGATTGTGCAGGCTTGTTTGCATGGATGTGCTCTACAAACGTTCCAAATTTCAGCTTAATCGGATGAGAAACAGACGAGTTATTAGGGGTCAAAATATCAGACATTCCATACCAACTTTGGACTGCAAGTTTGAGCCTAGCCTGACCTTCACCGATCGGGATGAAACTGGTGCCAGACGAAAGGTCTGGACCAAGGACTCACTGGGGCCAAGTGCCCAAAAATTCTTATCGCCCCATTTTCGAGTTATGGCCCCTGAAAGTTGATATTTGGCAATGTTTGACCCCTAATAACTTTTTAACGCGTGGACCGAATTTTCAGGCAATTTGCGTTTTATGTACTATGGAACCAGGACAATGTTAGGTATCAGTTTCAGCCCGGTCGGTAAAGGTCACCTTTTGTGTCTTTTGATCTCTTTGTTCAGCAGGCGAGATCTACAGACTCATTTCAAGTCCTTATATCTTTGCTTGTACTGCATGCAGCGCCATACAATTTAGCACAGAAATGAACCTCCCTAAGACCTATAAACCCTATAAAAAGCGCGCCTGTCTGTTGCGAATTGATGGAGTTATTAGGGTATTTACGGCTTCCCGCCCAAAATTCCATAGGGTGCAATGTAAACTTGAGGACCCATTTTCAGCAAGACGCCTTGCCCCGATTCCAATGACTGCCCTTTATGTTTGTAGACATTAATGATCTGCGCATGCGCATAAATTTGCAGCACCCTGGGTGCTTTCGTTTGGCTGCTATAGGCGTAAAAAGGTTTATTTATTGAATGTTTGACGCCCCATAGTGCCCGTGCTATTCTGTTGACCGCATCCCGGATTGTGCAGGCTTGTTTGCATGGATGTGCTCTACAAACGTTCCAAATTTCAGCTTAATCGGATGAGAAACAGACGAGTTATTAGGGGTCAAAATATCAGACATTCCATACCAACTTTGGACTGCAAGTTTGAGCCTAGCCTGACCTTCACCGATCGGGATGAAACTGGTGCCAGACGAAAGGTCTGGACCAAGGACTCACTGGGGCCAAGTGCCCAAAAATTCTTATCGCCCCATTTTCGAGTTATGGCCCCTGAAAGTTGATATTTGGCAATGTTTGACCCCTAATAACTTTTTAACGCGTGGACCGAATTTTCAGGCAATTTGCGTTTTATGTACTATGGAACCAGGACAATGTTAGGTATCAGTTTCAGCCCGGTCGGTAAAGGTCACCTTTTGTGTCTTTTGATCTCTTTGTTCAGCAGGCGAGATCTACAGACTCATTTCAAGTCCTTATATCTTTGCTTGTACTGCATGCAGCGCCATACAATTTAGCACAGAAATGAACCTCCCTAAGACCTATAAACCCTATAAAAAGCGCGCCTGTCTGTTGCGAATTGATGGAGTTATTAGGGTATTTACGGCTTCCCGCCCAAAATTCCATAGGGTGCAATGTAAACTTGAGGACCCATTTTCAGCAAGACGCCTTGCCCCGATTCCAATGACTGCCCTTTATGTTTGTAGACATTAATGATCTGCGCATGCGCATAAATTTGCAGCACCCTGGGTGCTTTCGTTTGGCTGCCATAGGCGTAAAAAGGTTTATTTATTGAATGTTTGACGCCCCATAGTGCCCGTGCTATTCTGTTGACCGCATCCCGGATTGTGCAGGCTTGTTTGCATGGATGTGCTCTACAAACGTTCCAAATTTCAGCTTAATCGGATGAGAAACAGACGAGTTATTAGGGGTCAAAATATCAGACATTCCATACCAACTTTGGACTGCAAGTTTGAGCCTAGCCTGACCTTCACCGATCGGGATGAAACTGGTGCCAGACGAAAGGTCTGGACCAAGGACTCACTGGGGCCAAGTGCCCAAAAATTCTTATCGCCCCATTTTCGAGTTATGGCCCCTGAAAGTTGATATTTGGCAATGTTTGACCCCTAATAACTTTTTAACGCGTGGACCGAATTTTCAGGCAATTTGCGTTTTATGTACTATGGAACCAGGACAATGTTAGGTATCAGTTTCAGCCCGGTCGGTAAAGGTCACCTTTTGTGTCTTTTGATCTCTTTGTTCAGCAGGCGAGATCTACAGACTCATTTCAAGTCCTTATATCTTTGCTTGTACTGCATGCAGCGCCATACAATTTAGCACAGAAATGAACCTCCCTAAGACCTATAAACCCTATAAAAAGCGCGCCTGTCTGTTGCGAATTGATGGAGTTATTAGGGTATTTACGGCTTCCCGCCCAAAATTCCATAGGGTGCAATGTAAACTTGAGGACCCATTTTCAGCAAGACGCCTTGCCCCGATTCCAATGACTGCCCTTTATGTTTGTAGACATTAATGATCTGCGCATGCG
The DNA here is from genome assembly GCA_964016985.1 of Anodontia alba. NCBI lineage: Eukaryota > Metazoa > Mollusca > Bivalvia > Lucinida > Lucinidae > Anodontia > Anodontia alba. Next base: position 69,751,480 of record OZ024832.1, read on the forward strand.
CATAAATTTGCAGCACCCTGGGTGCTTTCGTTTGGCTGCTATAGGCGTAAAAAGGTTTATTTATTGAATGTTTGACGCCCCATAGTGCCCGTGCTATTCTGTTGACCGCATCCCGGATTGTGCAGGCTTGTTTGCATGGATGTGCTCTACAAACGTTCCAAATTTCAGCTTAATCGGATGAGAAACAGACGAGTTATTAGGGGTCAAAATATCAGACATTCCATACCAACTTTGGACTGCAAGTTTGAGCCTAGCCTGACCTTCACCGATCGGGATGAAACTGGTGCCAGACGAAAGGTCTGGACCAAGGACTCACTGGGGCCAAGTGCCCAAAAATTCTTATCGCCCCATTTTCGAGTTATGGCCCCTGAAAGTTGATATTTGGCAATGTTTGACCCCTAATAACTTTTTAACGCGTGGACCGAATTTTCAGGCAATTTGCGTTTTATGTACTATGGAACCAGGACAATGTTAGGTATCAGTTTCAGCCCGGTCGGTAAAGGTCACCTTTTGTGTCTTTTGATCTCTTTGTTCAGCAGGCGAGATCTACAGACTCATTTCAAGTCCTTATATCTTTGCTTGTACTGCATGCAGCGCCATACAATTTAGCACAGAAATGAACCTCCCTAAGACCTATAAACCCTATAAAAAGCGCGCCTGTCTGTTGCGAATTGATGGAGTTATTAGGGTATTTACGGCTTCCCGCCCAAAATTCCATAGGGTGCAATGTAAACTTGAGGACCCATTTTCAGCAAGACGCCTTGCCCCGATTCCAATGACTGCCCTTTATGTTTGTAGACATTAATGATCTGCGCATGCGCATAAATTTGCAGCACCCTGGGTGCTTTCGTTTGGCTGCTATAGGCGTAAAAATGTTTATTTATTGAATGTTTGACGCCCCATAGTGCCCGTGCTATTCTGTTGACCGCATCCCGGATTGTGCAGGCTTGTTTGCATGGATGTGCTCTACAAACGTTCCAAATTTCAGCTTAATCGGATGAGAAACAGACGAGTTATTAGGGGTCAAAATATCAGACATTCCATACCAACTTTGGACTGCAAGTTTGAGCCTAGCCTGACCTTCACCGATCGGGATGAAACTGGTGCCAGACGAAAGGTCTGGACCAAGGACTCACTGGGGCCAAGTGCCCAAAAATTCTTATCGCCCCATTTTCGAGTTATGGCCCCTGAAAGTTGATATTTGGCAATGTTTGACCCCTAATAACTTTTTAACGCGTGGACCGAATTTTCAGGCAATTTGCGTTTTATGTACTATGGAACCAGGACAATGTTAGGTATCAGTTTCAGCCCGGTCGGTAAAGGTCACCTTTTGTGTCTTTTGATCTCTTTGTTCAGCAGGCGAGATCTACAGACTCATTTCAAGTCCTTATATCTTTGCTTGTACTGCATGCAGCGCCATACAATTTAGCACAGAAATGAACCTCCCTAAGACCTATAAACCCTATAAAAAGCGCGCCTGTCTGTTGCGAATTGATGGAGTTATTAGGGTATTTACGGCTTCCCGCCCAAAATTCCATAGGGTGCAATGTAAACTTGAGGACCCATTTTCAGCAAGACGCCTTGCCCCGATTCCAATGACTGCCCTTTATGTTTGTAGACATTAATGATCTGCGCATGCGCATAAATTTGCAGCACCCTGGGTGCTTTCGTTTGGCTGCTATAGGCGTAAAAAGGTTTATTTATTGAATGTTTGACGCCCCATAGTGCCCGTGCTATTCTGTTGACCGCATCCCGGATTGTGCAGGCTTGTTTGCATGGATGTGCTCTACAAACGTTCCAAATTTCAGCTTAATCGGATGAGAAACAGACGAGTTATTAGGGGTCAAAATATCAGACATTCCATACCAACTTTGGACTGCAAGTTTGAGCCTAGCCTGACCTTCACCGATCGGGATGAAACTGGTGCCAGACGAAAGGTCTGGACCAAGGACTCACTGGGGCCAAGTGCCCAAAAATTCTTATCGCCCCATTTTCGAGTTATGGCCCCTGAAAGTTGATATTTGGCAATGTTTGACCCCTAATAACTTTTTAACGCGTGGACCGAATTTTCAGGCAATTTGCGTTTTATGTACTATGGAACCAGGACAATGTTAGGTATCAGTTTCAGCCCGGTCGGTAAAGGTCACCTTTTGTGTCTTTTGATCTCTTTGTTCAGCAGGCGAGATCTACAGACTCATTTCAAGTCCTTATATCTTTGCTTGTACTGCATGCAGCGCCATACAATTTAGCACAGAAATGAACCTCCCTAAGACCTATAAACCCTATAAAAAGCGCGCCTGTCTGTTGCGAATTGATGGAGTTATTAGGGTATTTACGGCTTCCCGCCCAAAATTCCATAGGGTGCAATGTAAACTTGAGGACCCATTTTCAGCAAGACGCCTTGCCCCGATTCCAATGACTGCCCTTTATGTTTGTAGACATTAATGATCTGCGCATGCGCATAAATTTGCAGCACCCTGGGTGCTTTCGTTTGGCTGCTATAGGCGTAAAAAGGTTTATTTATTGAATGTTTGACGCCCCATAGTGCCCGTGCTATTCTGTTGACCGCATCCCGGATTGTGCAGGCTTGTTTGCATGGATGTGCTCTATAAACGTTCCAAATTTCAGCTTAATCGGATGAGAAACAGACGAGTTATTAGGGGTCAAAGTATCAGACATTCCATACCAACTTTGGACTGCAAGTTTGAGCCTAGCCTGACCTTCACCGATCGGGATGAAACTGGTGCCAGACGAAAGGTCTGGACCAAGGACTCACTGGGGCCAAGTGCCCAAAAATTCTTATCGCCCCATTTTCGAGTTATGGCCCCTGAAAGTTGATATTTGGCAATGTTTGACCCCTAATAACTTTTTAACGCGTGGACCGAATTTTCAGGCAATTTGCGTTTTATGTACTATGGAACCAGGACAATGTTAGGTATCAGTTTCAGCCCGGTCGGTAAAGGTCACCTTTTGTGTCTTTTGATCTCTTTGTTCAGCAGGCGAGATCTACAGACTCATTTCAAGTCCTTATATCTTTGCTTGTACTGCATGCAGCGCCATACAATTTAGCACAGAAATGAACCTCCCTAAGACCTATAAACCCTATAAAAAGCGCGCCTGTCTGTTGCGAATTGATGGAGTTATTAGGGTATTTACGGCTTCCCGCCCAAAATTCCATAGGGTGCAATGTAAACTTGAGGACCCATTTTCAGCAAGACGCCTTGCCCCGATTCCAATGACTGCCCTTTATGTTTGTAGACATTAATGATCTGCGCATGCGCATAAATTTGCAGCACCCTGGGTGCTTTCGTTTGGCTGCTATAGGCGTAAAAAGGTTTATTTATTGAATGTTTGACGCCCCATAGTGCCCGTGCTGTTCTGTTGACCGCATCCCGGATTGTGCAGGCTTGTTTGCATGGATGTGCTCTACAAACGTTCCAAATTTCAGCTTAATCGGATGAGAAACAGACGAGTTATTAGGGGTCAAAATATCAGACATTCCATACCAACTTTGGACTGCAAGTTTGAGCCTAGCCTGACCTTCACCGATCGGGATGAAACTGGTGCCAGACGAAAGGTCTGGACCAAGGACTCACTGGGGCCAAGTGCCCAAAAATTCTTATCGCCCCATTTTCGAGTTATGGCCCCTGAAAGTTGATATTTGGCAATGTTTGACCCCTAATAACTTTTTAACGCGTGGACCGAATTTTCAGGCAATTTGCGTTTTATGTACTATGGAACCAGGACAATGTTAGGTATCAGTTTCAGCCCGGTCGGTAAAGGTCACCTTTTGTGTCTTTTGATCTCTTTGTTCAGCAGGCGAGATCTACAGACTCATTTCAAGTCCTTATATCTTTGCTTGTACTGCATGCAGCGCCATACAATTTAGCACAGAAATGAACCTCCCTAAGACCTATAAACCCTATAAAAAGCGCGCCTGTCTGTTGCGAATTGATGGAGTTATTAGGGTATTTACGGCTTCCCGCCCAAAATTCCATAGGGTGCAATGTAAACTTGAGGACCCATTTTCAGCAAGACGCCTTGCCCCGATTCCAATGACTGCCCTTTATGTTTGTAGACATTAATGATCTGCGCATGCGCATAAATTTGCAGCACCCTGGGTGCTTTCGTTTGGCTGCTATAGGCGTAAAAAGGTTTATTTATTGAATGTTTGACGCCCCATAGTGCCCGTGCTATTCTGTTGACCGCATCCCGGATTGTGCAGGCTTGTTTGCATGGATGTGCTCTACAAAAGTTCCAAATTTCAGCTTAATCGGATGAGAAACAGACGAGTTATTAGGGGTCAAAATATCAGACATTCCATACCAACTTTGGACTGCAAGTTTGAGCCTAGCCTGACCTTCACCGATCGGGATGAAACTGGTGCCAGACGAAAGGTCTGGACCAAGGACTCACTGGGGCCAAGTGCCCAAAAATTCTTATCGCCCCATTTTCGAGTTATGGCCCCTGAAAGTTGATATTTGGCAATGTTTGACCCCTAATAACTTTTTAACGCGTGGACCGAATTTTCAGGCAATTTGCGTTTTATGTACTATGGAACCAGGACAATGTTAGGTATCAGTTTCAGCCCGGTCGGTAAAGGTCACCTTTTGTGTCTTTTGATCTCTTTGTTCAGCAGGCGAGATCTACAGACTCATTTCAAGTCCTTATATCTTTGCTTGTACTGCATGCAGCGCCATACAATTTAGCACAGAAATGAACCTCCCTAAGACCTATAAACCCTATAAAAAGCGCGCCTTTCTGTTGCGAATTGATGGAGTTATTAGGGTATTTACGGCTTCCCGCCCAAAATTCCATAGGGTGCAATGTAAACTTGAGGACCCATTTTCAGCAAGACGCCTTGCCCCGATTCCAATGACTGCCCTTTATGTTTGTAGACATTAATGATCTGCGCATGCGCATAAATTTGCAGCACCCTGGGTGCTTTCGTTTGGCTGCTATAGGCGTAAAAAGGTTTATTTATTGAATGTTTGACGCCCCATAGTGCCCGTGCTATTCTGTTGACCGCATCCCGGATTGTGCAGGCTTGTTTGCATGGATGTGCTCTACAAACGTTCCAAATTTCAGCTTAATCGGATGAGAAACAGACGAGTTATTAGGGGTCAAAATATCAGACATTCCATACCAACTTTGGACTGCAAGTTTGAGCCTAGCCTGACCTTCACCGATCGGGATGAAACTGGTGCCAGACGAAAGGTCTGGACCAAGGACTCACTGGGGCCAAGTGCCCAAAAATTCTTATCGCCCCATTTTCGAGTTATGGCCCCTGAAAGTTGATATTTGGCAATGTTTGACCCCTAATAACTTTTTAACGCGTGGACCGAATTTTCAGGCAATTTGCGTTTTATGTACTATGGAACCAGGACAATGTTAGGTATCAGTTTCAGCCCGGTCGGTAAAGGTCACCTTTTGTGTCTTTTGATCTCTTTGTTCAGCAGGCGAGATCTACAGACTCATTTCAAGTCCTTATATCTTTGCTTGTACTGCATGCAGCGCCATACAATTTAGCACAGAAATGAACCTCCCTAAGACCTATAAACCCTATAAAAAGCGCGCCTGTCTGTTGCGAATTGATGGAGTTATTAGGGTATTTACGGCTTCCCGCCCAAAATTCCATAGGGTGCAATGTAAACTTGAGGACCCATTTTCAGCAAGACGCCTTGCCCCGATTCCAATGACTGCCCTTTATGTTTGTAGACATTAATGATCTGCGCATGCGCATAAATTTGCAGCACCCTGGGTGCTTTCGTTTGGCTGCTATAGGCGTAAAAAGGTTTATTTATTGAATGTTTGACGCCCCATAGTGCCCGTGCTATTCTGTTAACCGCATCCCGGATTGTGCAGGCTTGTTTGCATGGATGTGCTCTACAAACGTTCCAAATTTCAGCTTAATCGGATGAGAAACAGACGAGTTATTAGGGGTCAAAATATCAGACATTCCATACCAACTTTGGACTGCAAGTTTGAGCCTAGCCTGACCTTCACCGATCGGGATGAAACTGGTGCCAGACGAAAGGTCTGGACCAAGGACTCACTGGGGCCAAGTGCCCAAAAATTCTTATCGCCCCATTTTCGAGTTATGGCCCCTGAAAGTTGATATTTGGCAATGTTTGACCCCTAATAACTTTTTAACGCGTGGACCGAATTTTCAGGCAATTTGCGTTTTATGTACTATGGAACCAGGACAATGTTAGGTATCAGTTTCAGCCCGGTCGGTAAAGGTCACCTTTTGTGTCTTTTGATCTCTTTGTTCAGCAGGCGAAATCTACAGACTCATTTCAAGTCCTTATATCTTTGCTTGTACTGCATGCAGCGCCATACAATTTAGCACAGAAATGAACCTCCCTAAGACCTATAAACCCTATAAAAAGCGCGCCTGTCTGTTGCGAATTGATGGAGTTATTAGGGTATTTACGGCTTCCCGCCCAAAATTCCATAGGGTGCAATGTAAACTTGAGGACCCATTTTCAGCAAGACGCCTTGCCCCGATTCCAATGACTGCCCTTTATGTTTGTAGACATTAATGATCTGCGCATGCGCATAAATTTGCAGCACCCTGGGTGCTTTCGTTTGGCTGCTATAGGCGTAAAAAGGTTTATTTATTGAATGTTTGACGCCCCATAGTGCCCGTGCTATTCTGTTGACCGCATCCCGGATTGTGCAGGCTTGTTTGCATGGATGTGCTCTACAAACGTTCCAAATTTCAGCTTAATCGGATGAGAAACAGACGAGTTATTAGGGGTCAAAATATCAGACATTCCATACCAACTTTGGACTGCAAGTTTGAGCCTAGCCTGACCTTCACCGATCGGGATGAAACTGGTGCCAGACGAAAGGTCTGGACCAAGGACTCACTGGGGCCAAGTGCCCAAAAATTCTTATCGCCCCATTTTCGAGTTATGGCCCCTGAAAGTTGATATTTGGCAATGTTTGACCCCTAATAACTTTTTAACGCGTGGACCGAATTTTCAGGCAATTTGCGTTTTATGTACTATGGAACCAGGACAATGTTAGGTATCAGTTTCAGCCCGGTCGGTAAAGGTCACCTTTTGTGTCTTTTGATCTCTTTGTTCAGCAGGCGAGATCTACAGACTCATTTCAAGTCCTTATATCTTTGCTTGTACTGCATGCAGCGCCATACAATTTAGCACAGAAATGAACCTCCCTAAGACCTATAAACCCTATAAAAAGCGCGCCTGTCTGTTGCGAATTGATGGAGTTATTAGGGTATTTACGGCTTCCCGCCCAAAATTCCATAGGGTGCAATGTAAACTTGAGGACCCATTTTCAGCAAGACGCCTTGCCCCGATTCCAATGACTGCCCTTTATGTTTGTAGACATTAATGATCTGCGCATGCGCATAAATTTGCAGCACCCTGGGTGCTTTCGTTTGGCTGCTATAGGCGTAAAAAGGTTTATTTATTGAATGTTTGACGCCCCATAGTGCCCGTGCTATTCTGTTGACCGCATCCCGGATTGTGCAGGCTTGTTTGCATGGATGTGCTCTACAAACGTTCCAAATTTCAGCTTAATCGGATGAGAAACAGACGAGTTATTAGGGGTCAAAATATCAGACATTCCATACCAACTTTGGACTGCAAGTTTGAGCCTAGCCTGACCTTCACCGATCGGGATGAAACTGGTGCCAGACGAAAGGTCTGGACCAAGGACTCACTGGGGCCAAGTGCCCAAAAATTCTTATCGCCCCATTTTCGAGTTATGGCCCCTGAAAGTTGATATTTGGCAATGTTTGACCCCTAATAACTTTTTAACGCGTGGACCGAATTTTCAGGCAATTTGCGTTTTATGTACTATGGAACCAGGACAATGTTAGGTATCAGTTTCAGCCCGGTCGGTAAAGGTCACCTTTTGTGTCTTTTGATCTCTTTGTTCAGCAGGCGAGATCTACAGACTCATTTCAAGTCCTTATATCTTTGCTTGTACTGCATGCAGCGCCATACAATTTAGCACAGAAATGAACCTCCCTAAGACCTATAAACCCTATAAAAAGCGCGCCTGTCTGTTGCGAATTGATGGAGTTATTAGGGTATTTACGGCTTCCCGCCCAAAATTCCATAGGGTGCAATGTAAACTTGAGGACCCATTTTCAGCAAGACGCCTTGCCCCGATTCCAATGACTGCCCTTTATGTTTGTAGACATTAATGATCTGCGCATGCGCATAAATTTGCAGCACCCTGGGTGCTTTCGTTTGGCTGCTATAGGCGTAAAAAGGTTTATTTATTGAATGTTTGACGCCCCATAGTACCCGTGCTATTCTGTTGACCGCATCCCGGATTGTGCAGGCTTGTTTGCATGGATGTGCTCTACAAACGTTCCAAATTTCAGCTTAATCGGATGAGAAACAGACGAGTTATTAGGGGTCAAAATATCAGACATTCCATACCAACTTTGGACTGCAAGTTTGAGCCTAGCCTGACCTTCACCGATCGGGATGAAACTGGTGCCAGACGAAAGGTCTGGACCAAGGACTCACTGGGGCCAAGTGCCCAAAAATTCTTATCGCCCCATTTTCGAGTTATGGCCCCTGAAAGTTGATATTTGGCAATGTTTGACCCCTAATAACTTTTTAACGCGTGGACCGAATTTTCAGGCAATTTGCGTTTTATGTACTATGGAACCAGGACAATGTTAGGTATCAGTTTCAGCCCGGTCGGTAAAGGTCACCTTTTGTGTCTTTTGATCTCTTTGTTCAGCAGGCGAGATCTACAGACTCATTTCAAGTCCTTATATCTTTGCTTGTACTGCATGCAGCGCCATACAATTTAGCACAGAAATGAACCTCCCTAAGACCTATAAACCCTATAAAAAGCGCGCCTGTCTGTTGCGAATTGATGGAGTTATTAGGGTATTTACGGCTTCCCGCCCAAAATTCCATAGGGTGCAATGTAAACTTGAGGACCCATTTTCAGCAAGACGCCTTGCCCCGATTCCAATGACTGCCCTTTATGTTTGTAGACATTAATGATCTGCGCATGCGCATAAATTTGCAGCACCCTGGGTGCTTTCGTTTGGCTGCTATAGGCGTAAAAAGGTTTATTTATTGAATGTTTGACGCCCCATAGTGCCCGTGCTATTCTGTTGACCGCATCCCGGATTGTGCAGGCTTGTTTGCATGGATGTGCTCTACAAACGTTCCAAATTTCAGCTTAATCGGATGAGAAACAGACGAGTTATTAGGGGTCAAAATATCAGACATTCCATACCAACTTTGGACTGCAAGTTTGAGCCTAGCCTGACCTTCACCGATCGGGATGAAACTGGTGCCAGACGAAAGGTCTGGACCAAGGACTCACTGGGGCCAAGTGCCCAAAAATTCTTATCGCCCCATTTTCGAGTTATGGCCCCTGAAAGTTGATATTTGGCAATGTTTGACCCCTAATAACTTTTTAACGCGTGGACCGAATTTTCAGGCAATTTGCGTTTTATGTACTATGGAACCAGGACAATGTTAGGTATCAGTTTCAGCCCGGTCGGTAAAGGTCACCTTTTGTGTCTTTTGATCTCTTTGTTCAGCAGGCGAGATCTACAGACTCATTTCAAGTCCTTATATCTTTGCTTGTACTGCATGCAGCGCCATACAATTTAGCACAGAAATGAACCTCCCTAAGACCTATAAACCCTATAAAAAGCGCGCCTGTCTGTTGCGAATTGATGGAGTTATTAGGGTATTTACGGCTTCCCGCCCAAAATTCCATAGGGTGCAATGTAAACTTGAGGACCCATTTTCAGCAAGACGCCTTGCCCCGATTCCAATGACTGCCCTTTATGTTTGTAGACATTAATGATCTGCGCATGCGCATAAATTTGCAGCACCCTGGGTGCTTTCGTTTGGCTGCTATAGGCGTAAAAAGGTTTATTTATTGAATGTTTGACGCCCCATAGTGCCCGTGCTATTCTGTTAACCGCATCCCGGATTGTGCAGGCTTGTTTGCATGGATGTGCTCTACAAACGTTCCAAATTTCAGCTTAATCGGATGAGAAACAGACGAGTTATTAGGGGTCAAAATATCAGACATTCCATACCAACTTTGGACTGCAAGTCTGAGCCTAGCCTGACCTTCACCGATCGGGATGAAACTGGTGCCAGACGAAAGGTCTGGACCAAGGACTCACTGGGGCCAAGTGCCCAAAAATTCTTATCGCCCCATTTTCGAGTTATGGCCCCTGAAAGTTGATATTTGGCAATGTTTGACCCCTAATAACTTTTTAACGCGTGGACCGAATTTTCAGGCAATTTGCGTTTTATGTACTATGGAACCAGGACAATGTTAGGTATCAGTTTCAGCCCGGTCGGTAAAGGTCACCTTTTGTGTCTTTTGATCTCTTTGTTCAGCAGGCGAAATCTACAGACTCATTTCAAGTCCTTATATCTTTGCTTGTACTGCATGCAGCGCCATACAATTTAGCACAGAAATGAACCTCCCTAAGACCTATAAACCCTATAAAAAGCGCGCCTGTCTGTTGCGAATTGATGGAGTTATTAGGGTATTTACGGCTTCCCGCCCAAAATTCCATAGGGTGCAATGTAAACTTGAGGACCCATTTTCAGCAAGACGCCTTGCCCCGATTCCAATGACTGCCCTTTATGTTTGTAGACATTAATGATCTGCGCATGCGCATAAATTTGCAGCACCCTGGGTGCTTTCGTTTGGCTGCTATAGGCGTAAAAAGGTTTATTTATTGAATGTTTGACGCCCCATAGTGCCCGTGCTATTCTGTTGACCGCATCCCGGATTGTGCAGGCTTGTTTGCATGGATGTGCTCTACAAACGTTCCAAATTTCAGCTTAATCGGATGAGAAACAGACGAGTTATTAGGGGTCAAAATATCAGACATTCCATACCAACTTTGGACTGCAAGTTTGAGCCTAGCCTGACCTTCACCGATCGGGATGAAACTGGTGCCAGACGAAAGGTCTGGACCAAGGACTCACTGGGGCCAAGTGCCCAAAAATTCTTATCGCCCCATTTTCGAGTTATGGCCCCTGAAAGTTGATATTTGGCAATGTTTGACCCCTAATAACTTTTTAACGCGTGGACCGAATTTTCAGGCAATTTGCGTTTTATGTACTATGGAACCAGGACAATGTTAGGTATCAGTTTCAGCCCGGTCGGTAAAGGTCACCTTTTGTGTCTTTTGATCTCTTTGTTCAGCAGGCGAGATCTACAGACTCATTTCAAGTCCTTATATCTTTGCTTGTACTGCATGCAGCGCCATACAATTTAGCACAGAAATGAACCTCCCTAAGACCTATAAACCCTATAAAAAGCGCGCCTGTCTGTTGCGAATTGATGGAGTTATTAGGGTATTTACGGCTTCCCGCCCAAAATTCCATAGGGTGCAATGTAAACTTGAGGACCCATTTTCAGCAAGACGCCTTGCCCCGATTCCAATGACTGCCCTTTATGTTTGTAGACATTAATGATCTGCGCATGCGCATAAATTTGCAGCACCCTGGGTGCTTTCGTTTGGCTGCTATAGGCGTAAAAAGGTTTATTTATTGAATGTTTGACGCCCCATAGTGCCCGTGCTATTCTGTTGACCGCATCCCGGATTGTGCAGGCTTGTTTGCATGGATGTGCTCTACAAACGTTCCAAATTTCAGCTTAATCGGATGAGAAACAGACGAGTTATTAGGGGTCAAAATATCAGACATTCCATACCAACTTTGGACTGCAAGTTTGAGCCTAGCCTGACCTTCACCGATCGGGATGAAACTGGTGCCAGACGAAAGGTCTGGACCAAGGACTCACTGGGGCCAAGTGCCCAAAAATTCTTATCGCCCCATTTTCGAGTTATGGCCCCTGAAAGTTGATATTTGGCAATGTTTGACCCCTAATAACTTTTTAACGCGTGGACCGAATTTTCAGGCAATTTGCGTTTTATGTACTATGGAACCAGGACAATGTTAGGTATCAGTTTCAGCCCGGTCGGTAAAGGTCACCTTTTGTGTCTTTTGATCTCTTTGTTCAGCAGGCGAGATCTACAGACTCACTTCAAGTCCTTATATCTTTGCTTGTACTGCATGCAGCGCCATACAATTTAGCACAGAAATGAACCTCCCTAAGACCTATAAACCCTATAAAAAGCGCGCCTGTCTGTTGCGAATTGATGGAGTTATTAGGGTATTTACGGCTTCCCGCCCAAAATTCCATAGGGTGCAATGTAAACTTGAGGACCCATTTTCAGCAAGACGCCTTGCCCCGATTCCAATGACTGCCCTTTATGTTTGTAGACATTAATGATCTGCGCATGCGCATAAATTTGCAGCACCCTGGGTGCTTTCGTTTGGCTGCTATAGGCGTAAAAAGGTTTATTTATTGAATGTTTGACGCCCCATAGTACCCGTGCTATTCTGTTGACCGCATCCCGGATTGTGCAGGCTTGTTTGCATGGATGTGCTCTACAAACGTTCCAAATTTCAGCTTAATCGGATGAGAAACAGACGAGTTATTAGGGGTCAAAATATCAGACATTCCATACCAACTTTGGACTGCAAGTTTGAGCCTAGCCTGACCTTCACCGATCGGGATGAAACTGGTGCCAGACGAAAGGTCTGGACCAAGGACTCACTGGGGCCAAGTGCCCAAAAATTCTTATCGCCCCATTTTCGAGTTATGGCCCCTGAAAGTTGATATTTGGCAATGTTTGACCCCTAATAACTTTTTAACGCGTGGACCGAATTTTCAGGCAATTTGCGTTTTATGTACTATGGAACCAGGACAATGTTAGGTATCAGTTTCAGCCCGGTCGGTAAAGGTCACCTTTTGTGTCTTTTGATCTCTTTGTTCAGCAGGCGAGATCTACAGACTCATTTCAAGTCCTTATATCTTTGCTTGTACTGCAAGCAGCGCCATACAATTTAGCACAGAAATGAACCTCCCTAAGACCTATAAACCCTATAAAAAGCGCGCCTGTCTGTTGCGAATTGATGGAGTTATTAGGGTATTTACGGCTTCCCGCCCAAAATTCCATAGGGTGCAATGTAAACTTGAGGACCCATTTTCAGCAAGACGCCTTGCCCCGATTCCAATGACTGCCCTTTATGTTTGTAGACATTAATGATCTGCGCATGCGCATAAATTTGCAGCACCCTGGGTGCTTTCGTTTGGCTGCTATAGGCGTAAAAAGGTTTATTTATTGAATGTTTGACGCCCCATAGTGCCCGTGCTATTCTGTTGACCGCATCTCGGATTGTGCAGGCTTGTTTGCATGGATGTGCTCTACAAACGTTCCAAATTTCAGCTTAATCGGATGAGAAACAGACGAGTTATTAGGGGTCAAAATATCAGACATTCCATACCAACTTTGGACTGCAAGTTTGAGCCTAGCCTGACCTTCACCGATCGGGATGAAACTGGTGCCAGACGAAAGGTCTGGACCAAGGACTCACTGGGGCCAAGTGCCCAAAAATTCTTATCGCCTCATTTTCGAGTTATGGCCCCTGAAAGTTGATATTTGGCAATGTTTGACCCCTAATAACTTTTTAACGCGTGGACCGAATTTTCAGGCAATTTGCGTTTTATGTACTATGGAACCAGGACAATGTTAGGTATCAGTTTCAGCCCGGTCGGTAAAGGTCACCTTTTGTGTCTTTTGATCTCTTTGTTCAGCAGGCGAGATCTACAGACTCATTTCAAGTCCTTATATCTTTGCTTGTACTGCATGCAGCGCCATACAATTTAGCACAGAAATGAACCTCCCTAAGACCTATAAACCCTATAAAAAGCGCGCCTGTCTGTTGCGAATTGATGGAGTTATTAGGGTATTTACGGCTTCCCGCCCAAAATTCCATAGGGTGCAATGTAAAATTGAGGACCCATTTTCAGCAAGACGCCTTGCCCCGATTCCAATGACTGCCCTTTATGTTTGTAGACATTAATGATCTGCGCATGCGCATAAATTTGCAGCACCCTGGGTGCTTTCGTTTGGCTGCTATAGGCGTAAAAAGGTTTATTTATTGAATGTTTGACGCCCCATAGTGCCCGTGCTATTCTGTTGACCGCATCTCGGATTGTGCAGGCTTGTTTGCATGGATGTGCTCTACAAACGTTCCAAATTTCAGCTTAATCGGATGAGAAACAGACGAGTTATTAGGGGTCAAAATATCAGACATTCCATACCAACTTTGGACTGCAAGTTTGAGCCTAGCCTGACCTTCACCGATCGGGATGAAACTGGTGCCAGACGAAAGGTCTGGACCAAGGACTCACTGGGGCCAAGTGCCCAAAAATTCTTATCGCCCCATTTTCGAGTTATGGCCCCTGAAAGTTGATATTTGGCAATGTTTGACCCCTAATAACTTTTTAACGCGTGGACCGAATTTTCAGGCAATTTGCGTTTTATGTACTATGGAACCAGGACAATGTTAGGTATCAGTTTCAGCCCGGTCGGTAAAGGTCACCTTTTGTGTCTTTTGATCTCTTTGTTCAGCAGGCGAGATCTACAGACTCATTTCAAGTCCTTATATCTTTGCTTGTACTGCATGCAGCGCCATACAATTTAGCACAGAAATGAACCTCCCTAAGACCTATAAACCCTATAAAAAGCGCGCCTGTCTGTTGCGAATTGATGGAGTTATTAGGGTATTTACGGCTTCCCGCCCAAAATTCCATAGGGTGCAATGTAAACTTGAGGACCCATTTTCAGCAAGACGCCTTGCCCCGATTCCAATGACTGCCCTTTATGTTTGTAGACATTAATGATCTGCGCATGCGCATAAATTTGCAGCACCCTGGGTGCTTTCGTTTGGCTGCTATAGGCGTAAAAAGGTTTATTTATTGAATGTTTGACGCCCCATAGTGCCCGTGCTATTCTGTTGACCGCATCCCGAATTGTGCAGTCTTGTTTGCATGGGTGTGCTCTACAAACGTTCCAAATTTCAGCTTAATCGGATGAGAAACAGACGAGTTATTAGGGGTCAAAATATCAGACATTCCATACCAACTTTGGACTGCAAGTTTGAGCCTAGCCTGACCTTCACCGATCGGGATGAAACTGGTGCCAGACGAAAGGTCTGGACCAAGGACTCACTGGGGCCAAGTGCCCAAAAATTCTTATCGCCCCATTTTCGAGTTATGGCCCCTGAAAGTTGATATTTGGCAATGTTTGACCCCTAATAACTTTTTAACGCGTGGACCGAATTTTCAGGCAATTTGCGTTTTATGTACTATGGAACCAGGACAATGTTAGGTATCAGTTTCAGCCCGGTCGGTAAAGGTCACCTTTTGTGTCTTTTGATCTCTTTGTTCAGCAGGCGAGATCTACAGACTCATTTCAAGTCCTTATATCTTTGCTTGTACTGCATGCAGCGCCATACAATTTAGCACAGAAATGAACCTCCCTAAGACCTATAAACCCTATAAAAAGCGCGCCTGTCTGTTGCGAATTGATGGAGTTATTAGGGTATTTACGGCTTCCCGCCCAAAATTCCATAGGGTGCAATGTAAACTTGAGGACCCATTTTCAGCAAGACGCCTTGCCCCGATTCCAATGACTGCCCTTTATGTTTGTAGACATTAATGATCTGCGCATGCGCATAAATTTGCAGCACCCTGGGTGCTTTCGTTTGGCTGCTATAGGCGTAAAAAGGTTTATTTATTGAATGTTTGACGCCCCATAGTGCCCGTGCTATTGTTGACCGCATCCCGGATTGTGCAGGCTTGTTTGCATGGATGTGCTCTACAAACGTTCCAAATTTCAGCTTAATCGGATGAGAAACAGACGAGTTATTAGGGGTCAAAATATCAGACATTCCATACCAACTTTGGACTGCAAGTTTGAGCCTAGCCTGACCTTCACCGATCGGGATGAAACTGGTGCCAGACGAAAGGTCTGGACCAAGGACTCACTGGGGCCAAGTGCCCAAAAATTCTTATCGCCCCATTTTCGAGTTATGGCCCCTGAAAGTTGATATTTGGCAATGTTTGACCCCTAATAACTTTTTAACGCGTGGACCGAATTTTCAGGCAATTTGCGTTTTATGTACTATGGAACCAGGACAATGTTAGGTATCAGTTTCAGCCCGGTCGGTAAAGGTCACCTTTTGTGTCTTTTGATCTCTTTGTTCAGCAGGCGAGATCTACAGACTCATTTCAAGTCCTTATATCTTTGCTTGTACTGCATGCAGCGCCATACAATTTAGCACAGAAATGAACCTCCCTAAGACCTATAAACCCTATAAAAAGCGCGCCTGTCTGTTGCGAATTGATGGAGTTATTAGGGTATTTACGGCTTCCCGCCCAAAATTCCATAGGGTGCAATGTAAACTTGAGGACCCATTTTCAGCAAGACGCCTTGCCCCGATTCCAATGACTGCCCTTTATGTTTGTAGACATTAATGATCTGCGCATGCGCATAAATTTGCAGCACCCTGGGTGCTTTCGTTTGGCTGCTATAGGCGTAAAAAGGTTTATTTATTGAATGTTTGACGCCCCATAGTGCCCGTGCTATTGTTGACCGCATCCCGGATTGTGCAGGCTTGTTTGCATGGATGTGCTCTACAAACGTTCCAAATTTCAGCTTAATCGGATGAGAAACAGACGAGTTATTAGGGGTCAAAATATCAGACATTCCATACCAACTTTGGACTGCAAGTTTGAGCCTAGCCTGACCTTCACCGATCGGGATGAAACTGGTGCCAGACGAAAGGTCTGGACCAAGGACTCACTGGGGCCAAGTGCCCAAAAATTCTTATCGCCCCATTTTCGAGTTATGGCCCCTGAAAGTTGATATTTGGCAATGTTTGACCCCTAATAACTTTTTAACGCGTGGACCGAATTTTCAGGCAATTTGCGTTTTATGTACTATGGAACCAGGACAATGTTAGGTATCAGTTTCAGCCCGGTCGGTAAAGGTCACCTTTTGTGTCTTTTGATCTCTTTGTTCAGCAGGCGAGATCTACAGACTCATTTCAAGTCCTTATATCTTTGCTTGTACTGCATGCAGCGCCATACAATTTAGCACAGAAATGAACCTCCCTAAGACCTATAAACCCTATAAAAAGCGCGCCTGTCTGTTGCGAATTGATGGAGTTATTAGGGTATTTACGGCTTCCCGCCCAAAATTCCATAGGGTGCAATGTAAACTTGAGGACCCATTTTCAGCAAGACGCCTTGCCCCGATTCCAATGACTGCCCTTTATGTTTGTAGACATTAATGATCTGCGCATGCGCATAAATTTGCAGCACCCTGGGTGCTTTCGTTTGGCTGCTATAGGCGTAAAAAGGTTTATTTATTGAATGTTTGACGCCCCATAGTGCCCGTGCTATTCTGTTGACCGCATCCCGGATTGTGCAGGCTTGTTTGCATGGATGTGCTCTACAAACGTTCCAAATTTCAGCTTAATCGGATGAGAAACAGACGAGTTATTAGGGGTCAAAATATCAGACATTCCATACCAACTTTGGACTGCAAGTTTGAGCCTAGCCTGACCTTCACCGATCGGGATGAAACTGGTGCCAGACGAAAGGTCTGGACCAAGGACTCACTGGGGCCAAGTGCCCAAAAATTCTTATCGCCCCATTTTCGAGTTATGGCCCCTGAAAGTTGATATTTGGCAATGTTTGACCCCTAATAACTTTTTAACGCGTGGACCGAATTTTCAGGCAATTTGCGTTTTATGTACTATGGAACCAGGACAATGTTAGGTATCAGTTTCAGCCCGGTCGGTAAAGGTCACCTTTTGTGTCTTTTGATCTCTTTGTTCAGCAGGCGAGATCTACAGACTCATTTCAAGTCCTTATATCTTTGCTTGTACTGCATGCAGCGCCATACAATTTAGCACAGAAATGAACCTCCCTAAGACCTATAAACCCTATAAAAAGCGCGCCTGTCTGTTGCGAATTGATGGAGTTATTAGGGTATTTACGGCTTCCCGCCCAAAATTCCATAGGGTGCAATGTAAACTTGAGGACCCATTTTCAGCAAGACGCCTTGCCCCGATTCCAATGACTGCCCTTTATGTTTGTAGACATTAATGATCTGCGCATGCGCATAAATTTGCAGCACCCTGGGTGCTTTCGTTTGGCTGCTATAGGCGTAAAAAGGTTTATTTATTGAATGTTTGACGCCCCATAGTGCCCGTGCTATTCTGTTGACCGCATCCCGGATTGTGCAGGCTTGTTTGCATGGATGTGCTCTACAAACGTTCCAAATTTCAGCTTAATCGGATGAGAAACAGACGAGTTATTAGGGGTCAAAATATCAGACATTCCATACCAACTTTGGACTGCAAGTTTGAGCCTAGCCTGACCTTCACCGATCGGGATGAAACTGGTGCCAGACGAAAGGTCTGGACCAAGGACTCACTGGGGCCAAGTGCCCAAAAATTCTTATCGCCCCATTTTCGAGTTATGGCCCCTGAAAGTTGATATTTGGCAATGTTTGACCCCTAATAACTTTTTAACGCGTGGACCGAATTTTCAGGCAATTTGCGTTTTATGTACTATGGAACCAGGACAATGTTAGGTATCAGTTTCAGCCCGGTCGGTAAAGGTCACCTTTTGTGTCTTTTGATCTCTTTGTTCAGCAGGCGAGATCTACAGACTCATTTCAAGTCCTTATATCTTTGCTTGTACTGCATGCAGCGCCATACAATTTAGCACAGAAATGAACCTCCCTAAGACCTATAAACCCTATAAAAAGCGCGCCTGTCTGTTGCGAATTGATGGAGTTATTAGGGTATTTACGGCTTCCCGCCCAAAATTCCATAGGGTGCAATGTAAACTTGAGGACCCATTTTCAGCAAGACGCCTTGCCCCGATTCCAATGACTGCCCTTTATGTTTGTAGACATTAATGATCTGCGCATGCGCATAAATTTGCAGCACCCTGGGTGCTTTCGTTTGGCTGCTATAGGCGTAAAAATGTTTATTTATTGAATGTTTGACGCCCCATAGTGCCCGTGCTATTCTGTTGACCGCATCCCGGATTGTGCAGGCTTGTTTGCATGGATGTGCTCTACAAACGTTCCAAATTTCAGCTTAATCGGATGAGAAACAGACGAGTTATTAGGGGTCAAAATATCAGACATTCCATACCAACTTTGGACTGCAAGTTTGAGCCTAGCCTGACCTTCACCGATCGGGATGAAACTGGTGCCAGACGAAAGGTCTGGACCAAGGACTCACTGGGGCCAAGTGCCCAAAAATTCTTATCGCCCCATTTTCGAGTTATGGCCCCTGAAAGTTGATATTTGGCAATGTTTGACCCCTAATAACTTTTTAACGCGTGGACCGAATTTTCAGGCAATTTGCGTTTTATGTACTATGGAACCAGGACAATGTTAGGTATCAGTTTCAGCCCGGTCGGTAAAGGTCACCTTTTGTGTCTTTTGATCTCTTTGTTCAGCAGGCGAGATCTACAGACTCATTTCAAGTCCTTATATCTTTGCTTGTACTGCATGCAGCGCCATACAATTTAGCACAGAAATGAACCTCCCTAAGACCTATAAACCCTATAAAAAGCGCGCCTGTCTGTTGCGAATTGATGGAGTTATTAGGGTATTTACGGCTTCCCGCCCAAAATTCCATAGGGTGCAATGTAAACTTGAGGACCCATTTTCAGCAAGACGCCTTGCCCCGATTCCAATGACTGCCCTTTATGTTTGTAGACATTAATGATCTGCGCATGCGCATAAATTTGCAGCACCCTGGGTGCTTTCGTTTGGCTGCTATAGGCGTAAAAAGGTTTATTTATTGAATGTTTGACGCCCCATAGTGCCCGTGCTATTCTGTTGACCGCATCCCGGATTGTGCAGGCTTGTTTGCATGGATGTGCTCTACAAACGTTCCAAATTTCAGCTTAATCGGATGAGAAACAGACGAGTTATTAGGGGTCAAAATATCAGACATTCCATACCAACTTTGGACTGCAAGTTTGAGCCTAGCCTGACCTTCACCGATCGGGATGAAACTGGTGCCAGACGAAAGGTCTGGACCAAGGACTCACTGGGGCCAAGTGCCCAAAAATTCTTATCGCCCCATTTTCGAGTTATGGCCCCTGAAAGTTGATATTTGGCAATGTTTGACCCCTAATAACTTTTTAACGCGTGGACCGAATTTTCAGGCAATTTGCGTTTTATGTACTATGGAACCAGGACAATGTTAGGTATCAGTTTCAGCCCGGTCGGTAAAGGTCACCTTTTGTGTCTTTTGATCTCTTTGTTCAGCAGGCGAGATCTACAGACTCATTTCAAGTCCTTATATCTTTGCTTGTACTGCATGCAGCGCCATACAATTTAGCACAGAAATGAACCTCCCTAAGACCTATAAACCCTATAAAAAGCGCGCCTGTCTGTTGCGAATTGATGGAGTTATTAGGGTATTTACGGCTTCCCGCCCAAAATTCCATAGGGTGCAATGTAAACTTGAGGACCCATTTTCAGCAAGACGCCTTGCCCCGATTCCAATGACTGCCCTTTATGTTTGTAGACATTAATGATCTGCGCATGCGCATAAATTTGCAGCACCCTGGGTGCTTTCGTTTGGCTGCTATAGGCGTAAAAAGGTTTATTTATTGAATGTTTGACGCCCCATAGTGCCCGTGCTATTCTGTTGACCGCATCCCGGATTGTGCAGGCTTGTTTGCATGGATGTGCTCTACAAACGTTCCAAATTTCAGCTTAATCGGATGAGAAACAGACGAGTTATTAGGGGTCAAAATATCAGACATTCCATACCAACTTTGGACTGCAAGTTTGAGCCTAGCCTGACCTTCACCGATCGGGATGAAACTGGTGCCAGACGAAAGGTCTGGACCAAGGACTCACTGGGGCCAAGTGCCCAAAAATTCTTATCGCCCCATTTTCGAGTTATGGCCCCTGAAAGTTGATATTTGGCAATGTTTGACCCCTAATAACTTTTTAACGCGTGGACCGAATTTTCAGGCAATTTGCGTTTTATGTACTATGGAACCAGGACAATGTTAGGTATCAGTTTCAGCCCGGTCGGTAAAGGTCACCTTTTGTGTCTTTTGATCTCTTTGTTCAGCAGGCGAGATCTACAGACTCATTTCAAGTCCTTATATCTTTGCTTGTACTGCATGCAGCGCCATACAATTTAGCACAGAAATGAACCTCCCTAAGACCTATAAACCCTATAAAAAGCGCGCCTGTCTGTTGCGAATTGATGGAGTTATTAGGGTATTTACGGCTTCCCGCCCAAAATTCCATAGGGTGCAATGTAAACTTGAGGACCCATTTTCAGCAAGACGCCTTGCCCCGATTCCAATGACTGCCCTTTATGTTTGTAGACATTAATGATCTGCGCATGCGCATAAATTTGCAGCACCCTGGGTGCTTTCGTTTGGCTGCTATAGGCGTAAAAAGGTTTATTTATTGAATGTTTGACGCCCCATAGTGCCCGTGCTATTCTGTTGACCGCATCCCGGATTGTGCAGGCTTGTTTGCATGGATGTGCTCTACAAACGTTCCAAATTTCAGCTTAATCGGATGAGAAACAGACGAGTTATTAGGGGTCAAAATATCAGACATTCCATACCAACTTTGGACTGCAAGTTTGAGCCTAGCCTGACCTTCACCGATCGGGATGAAACTGGTGCCAGACGAAAGGTCTGGACCAAGGACTCACTGGGGCCAAGTGCCCAAAAATTCTTATCGCCCCATTTTCGAGTTATGACCCCTGAAAGTTGATATTTGGCAATGTTTGACCCCTAATAACTTTTTAACGCGTGGACCGAATTTTCAGGCAATTTGCGTTTTATGTACTATGTAACCAGGACAATGTTAGGTATCAGTTTCAGCCCGGTCGGTAAAGGTCACCTTTCGTGTCTTTTGATCTCTTTGTTCAGCAGGCGAGATCTACAGACTCATTTCAAGTCCTTATATCTTTGCTTGTACTGCATGCAGCGCCATACAATTTAGCACAGAAATGAACCTCCCTAAGACCTATAAACCCTATAAAAAGCGCGCCTGTCTGTTGCGAATTGATGGAGTTATTAGGGTATTTACGGCTTCCCGCCCAAAATTCCATAGGGTGCAATGTAAACTTGAGGACCCATTTTCAGCAAGACGCCTTGCCCCGATTCCAATGACTGCCCTTTATGTTTGTAGACATTAATGATCTGCGCATGCGCATAAATTTGCAGCACCCTGGGTGCTTTCGTTTGGCTGCTATAGGCGTAAAAATGTTTATTTATTGAATGTTTGACGCCCCATAGTGCCCGTGCTATTCTGTTGACCGCATCCCGGATTGTGCAGGCTTGTTTGCATGGATGTGCTCTACAAACGTTCCAAATTTCAGCTTAATCGGATGAGAAACAGACGAGTTATTAGGGGTCAAAATATCAGACATTCTATACCAACTTTGGACTGCAAGTTTGAGCCTAGCCTGACCTTCACCGATCGGGATGAAACTGGTGCCAGACGAAAGGTCTGGACCAAGGACTCACTGGGGCCAAGTGCCCAAAAATTCTTATCTTCCCATTTTCGAGTTATGGCCCCTGAAAGTTGATATTTGGCAATGTTTGACCCCTAATAACTTTTTAACGCGTGGACCGAATTTTCAGGCAATTTGCGTTTTATGTACTATGGAACCAGGACAATGTTAGGTATCAGTTTCAGCCCGGTCGGTAAAGGTCACCTTTTGTGTCTTTTGATCTCTTTGTTCAGCAGGCGAGATCTACAGACTCATTTCAAGTCCTTATATCTTTGCTTGTACTGCATGCAGCGCCATACAATTTAGCACAGAAATGAACCTCCCTAAGACCTATAAACCCTATAAAAAGCGCGCCTGTCTGTTGCGAATTGATGGAGTTATTAGGGTATTTACGGCTTCCCGCCCAAAATTCCATAGGGTGCAATGTAAACTTGAGGACCCATTTTCAGCAAGACGCCTTGCCCCGATTCCAATGACTGCCCTTTATGTTTGTAGACATTAATGATCTGCGCATGCGCATAAATTTGCAGCACCCTGGGTGCTTTCGTTTGGCTGCTATAGGCGTAAAAAGGTTTATTTATTGAATGTTTGACGCCCCATAGTGCCCGTGCTATTCTGTTGACCGCATCCCGGATTGTGCAGGCTTGTTTGCATGGATGTGCTCTACAAACGTTCCAAATTTCAGCTTAATCGGATGAGAAACAGACGAGTTATTAGGGGTCAAAATATCAGACATTCCATACCAACTTTGGACTGCAAGTTTGAGCCTAGCCTGACCTTCACCGATCGGGATGAAACTGGTGCCAGACGAAAGGTCTGGACCAAGGACTCACTGGGGCCAAGTGCCCAAAAAATCTTATCGCCCCATTTTCGAGTTATGGCCCCTGAAAGTTGATATTTGGCAATGTTTGACCCCTAATAACTTTTTAACGCGTGGACCGAATTTTCAGGCAATTTGCGTTTTATGTACTATGGAACCAGGACAATGTTAGGTATCAGTTTCAGCCCGGTCGGTAAAGGTCACCTTTTGTGTCTTTTGATCTCTTTGTTCAGCAGGCGAGATCTACAGACTCATTTCAAGTCCTTATATCTTTGCTTGTACTGCATGCAGCGCCATACAATTTAGCACAGAAATGAACCTCCCTAAGACCTATAAACCCTATAAAAAGCGCGCCTGTCTGTTGCGAATTGATGGAGTTATTAGGGTATTTACGGCTTCCCGCCCAAAATTCCATAGGGTGCAATGTAAACTTGAGGACCCATTTTCAGCAAGACGCCTTGCCCCGATTCCAATGACTGCCCTTTATGTTTGTAGACATTAATGATCTGCGCATGCGCATAAATTTGCAGCACCCTGGGTGCTTTCGTTTGGCTGCTATAGGCGTAAAAATGTTTATTTATTGAATGTTTGACGCCCCATAGTGCCCGTGCTATTCTGTTGACCGCATCCCGGATTGTGCAGGCTTGTTTGCATGGATGTGCTCTACAAACGTTCCAAATTTCAGCTTAATCGGATGAGAAACAGACGAGTTATTAGGGGTCAAAATATCAGACATTCCATACCAACTTTGGACTGCAAGTTTGAGCCTAGCCTGACCTTCACCGATCGGGATGAAACTGGTGCCAGACGAAAGGTCTGGACCAAGGACTCACTGGGGCCAAGTGCCCAAAAATTCTTATCGCCCCATTTTCGAGTTATGGCCCCTGAAAGTTGATATTTGGCAATGTTTGACCCCTAATAACTTTTTAACGCGTGGACCGAATTTTCAGGCAATTTGCGTTTTATGTACTATGGAACCAGGACAATGTTAGGTATCAGTTTCAGCCCGGTCGGTAAAGGTCACCTTTTGTGTCTTTTGATCTCTTTGTTCAGCAGGCGAGATCTACAGACTCATTTCAAGTCCTTATATCTTTGCTTGTACTGCATGCAGCGCCATACAATTTAGCACAGAAATGAACCTCCCTAAGACCTATAAACCCTATAAAAAGCGCGCCTGTCTGTTGCGAATTGATGGAGTTATTAGGGTATTTACGGCTTCCCGCCCAAAATTCCATAGGGTGCAATGTAAACTTGAGGACCCATTTTCAGCAAGATGCCTTGCCCCGATTCCAATGACTGCCCTTTATGTTTGTAGACATTAATGATCTGCGCATGCGCATAAATTTGCAGCACCCTGGGTGCTTTCGTTTGGCTGCTATAGGCGTAAAAAGGTTTATTTATTGAATGTTTGACGCCCCATAGTGCCCGTGCTATTCTGTTGACCGCATCTCGGATTGTGCAGGCTTGTTTGCATGGATGTGCTCTACAAACGTTCCAAATTTCAGCTTAATCGGATGAGAAACAGACGAGTTATTAGGGGTCAAAATATCAGACATTCCATACCAACTTTGGACTGCAAGTTTGAGCCTAGCCTGACCTTCACCGATCGGGATGAAACTGGTGCCAGACGAAAGGTCTGGACCAAGGACTCACTGGGGCCAAGTGCCCAAAAATTCTTATCGCCCCATTTTCGAGTTATGGCCCCTGAAAGTTGATATTTGGCAATGTTTGACCCCTAATAACTTTTTAACGCGTGGACCGAATTTTCAGGCAATTTGCGTTTTATGTACTATGGAACCAGGACAATGTTAGGTATCAGTTTCAGCCCGGTCGGTAAAGGTCACCTTTTGTGTCTTTTGATCTCTTTGTTCAGCAGGCGAGATCTACAGACTCATTTCAAGTCCTTATATCTTTGCTTGTACTGCATGCAGCGCCATACAATTTAGCACAGAAATGAACCTCCCTAAGACCTATA
Source organism: Anodontia alba (assembly GCA_964016985.1). Lineage (NCBI taxonomy): Eukaryota > Metazoa > Mollusca > Bivalvia > Lucinida > Lucinidae > Anodontia > Anodontia alba. Next base: position 69,776,714 of record OZ024832.1, read on the forward strand.
AACCCTATAAAAAGCGCGCCTGTCTGTTGCGAATTGATGGAGTTATTAGGGTATTTACGGCTTCCCGCCCAAAATTCCATAGGGTGCAATGTAAACTTGAGGACCCATTTTCAGCAAGACGCCTTGCCCCGATTCCAATGACTGCCCTTTATGTTTGTAGACATTAATGATCTGCGCATGCGCATAAATTTGCAGCACCCTGGGTGCTTTCGTTTGGCTGCTATAGGCGTAAAAAGGTTTATTTATTGAATGTTTGACGCCCCATAGTGCCCGTGCTATTCTGTTGAACGCATCCCGGATTGTGCAAGCTTGTTTGCATGGATGTGCTCTACAAACGTTCCAAATTTCAGCTTAATCGGATGAGAAACAGACGAGTTATTAGGGGTCAAAATATCAGACATTCCATACCAACTTTGGACTGCAAGTTTGAGCCTAGCCTGACCTTCACCGATCGGGATGAAACTGGTGCCAGACGAAAGGTCTGGACCAAGGACTCACTGGGGCCAAGTGCCCAAAAATTCTTATCGCCCCATTTTCGAGTTATGGCCCCTGAAAGTTGATATTTGGCAATGTTTGACCCCTAATAACTTTTTAACGCGTGGACCGAATTTTCAGGCAATTTGCGTTTTATGTACTATGGAACCAGGACAATGTTAGGTATCAGTTTCAGCCCGGTCGGTAAAGGTCACCTTTTGTGTCTTTTGATCTCTTTGTTCAGCAGGCGAGATCTACAGACTCATTTCAAGTCCTTATATCTTTGCTTGTACTGCATGCAGCGCCATACAATTTAGCACAGAAATGAACCTCCCTAAGACCTATAAACCCTATAAAAAGCGCGCCTGTCTGTTGCGAATTGATGGAGTTATTAGGGTATTTACGGCTTCCCGCCCAAAATTCCATAGGGTGCAATGTAAAATTGAGGACCCATTTTCAGCAAGACGCCTTGCCCCGATTCCAATGACTGCCCTTTATGTTTGTAGACATTAATGATCTGCGCATGCGCATAAATTTGCAGCACCCTGGGTGCTTTCGTTTGGCTGCTATAGGCGTAAAAAGGTTTATTTATTGAATGTTTGACGCCCCATAGTGCCCGTGCTATTCTGTTGACCGCATCCCGGATTGTGCAGGCTTGTTTGCATGGATGTGCTCTACAAACGTTCCAAATTTCAGCTTAATCGGATGAGAAACAGACGAGTTATTAGGGGTCAAAATATCAGACATTCCATACCAACTTTGGACTGCAAGTTTGAGCCTAGCCTGACCTTCACCGATCGGGATGAAACTGGTGCCAGACGAAAGGTCTGGACCAAGGACTCACTGGGGCCAAGTGCCCAAAAATTCTTATCGCCCCATTTTCGAGTTATGGCCCCTGAAAGTTGATATTTGGCAATGTTTGACCCCTAATAACTTTTTAACGCGTGGACCGAATTTTCAGGCAATTTGCGTTTTATGTACTATGGAACCAGGACAATGTTAGGTATCAGTTTCAGCCCGGTCGGTAAAGGTCACCTTTTGTGTCTTTTGATCTCTTTGTTCAGCAGGCGAGATCTACAGACTCATTTCAAGTCCTTATATCTTTGCTTGTACTGCATGCAGCGCCATACAATTTAGCACAGAAATGAACCTCCCTAAGACCTATAAACCCTATAAAAAGCGCGCCTGTCTGTTGCGAATTGATGGAGTTATTAGGGTATTTACGGCTTCCCGCCCAAAATTCCATAGGGTGCAATGTAAACTTGAGGACCCATTTTCAGCAAGACGCCTTGCCCCGATTCCAATGACTGCCCTTTATGTTTGTAGACATTAATGATCTGCGCATGCGCATAAATTTGCAGCACCCTGGGTGCTTTCGTTTGGCTGCTATAGGCGTAAAAAGGTTTATTTATTGAATGTTTGACGCCCCATAGTGCCCGTGCTATTCTGTTGACCGCATCCCGGATTGTGCAGGCTTGTTTGCATGGATGTGCTCTACAAACGTTCCAAATTTCAGCTTAATCGGATGAGAAACAGACGAGTTATTAGGGGTCAAAATATCAGATATTCCATACCAACTTTGGACTGCAAGTTTGAGCCTAGCCTGACCTTCACCGATCGGGATGAAACTGGTGCCAGACGAAAGGTCTGGACCAAGGACTCACTGGGGCCAAGTGCCCAAAAATTCTTATCGCCCCATTTTCGAGTTATGGCCCCTGAAAGTTGATATTTGGCAATGTTTGACCCCTAATAACTTTTTAACGCGTGGACCGAATTTTCAGGCAATTTGCGTTTTATGTACTATGGAACCAGGACAATGTTAGGTATCAGTTTCAGCCCGGTCGGTAAAGGTCACCTTTTGTGTCTTTTGATCTCTTTGTTCAGCAGGCGAGATCTACAGACTCATTTCAAGTCCTTATATCTTTGCTTGTACTGCATGCAGCGCCATACAATTTAGCACAGAAATGAACCTCCCTAAGACCTATAAACCCTATAAAAAGCGCGCCTGTCTGTTGCGAATTGATGGAGTTATTAGGGTATTTACGGCTTCCCGCCCAAAATTCCATAGGGTGCAATGTAAACTTGAGGACCCATTTTCAGCAAGACGCCTTGCCCCGATTCCAATGACTGCCCTTTATGTTTGTAGACATTAATGATCTGCGCATGCGCATAAATTTGCAGCACCCTGGGTGCTTTCGTTTGGCTGCTATAGGCGTAAAAAGGTTTATTTATTGAATGTTTGACGCCCCATAGTGCCCGTGCTATTCTGTTGACCGCATCCCGGATTGTGCAGGCTTGTTTGCATGGATGTGCTCTACAAACGTTCCAAATTTCAGCTTAATCGGATGAGAAACAGACGAGTTATTAGGGGTCAAAATATCAGACATTCCATACCAACTTTGGACTGCAAGTTTGAGCCTAGCCTGACCTTCACCGATCGGGATGAAACTGGTGCCAGACGAAAGGTCTGGACCAAGGACTCACTGGGGCCAAGTGCCCAAAAATTCTTATCGCCCCATTTTCGAGTTATGGCCCCTGAAAGTTGATATTTGGCAATGTTTGACCCCTAATAACTTTTTAACGCGTGGACCGAATTTTCAGGCAATTTGCGTTTTATGTACTATGGAACCAGGACAATGTTAGGTATCAGTTTCAGCCCGGTCGGTAAAGGTCACCTTTTGTGTCTTTTGATCTCTTTGTTCAGCAGGCGAGATCTACAGACTCATTTCAAGTCCTTATATCTTTGCTTGTACTGCATGCAGCGCCATACAATTTAGCACAGAAATGAACCTCCCTAAGACCTATAAACCCTATAAAAAGCGCGCCTGTCTGTTGCGAATTGATGGAGTTATTAGGGTATTTACGGCTTCCCGCCCAAAATTCCATAGGGTGCAATGTAAACTTGAGGACCCATTTTCAGCAAGACGCCTTGCCCCGATTCCAATGACTGCCCTTTATGTTTGTAGACATTAATGATCTGCGCATGCGCATAAATTTGCAGCACCCTGGGTGCTTTCGTTTGGCTGCTATAGGCGTAAAAAGGTTTATTTATTGAATGTTTGACGCCCCATAGTGCCCGTGCTATTCTGTTGACCGCATCCCGGATTGTGCAGGCTTGTTTGCATGGATGTGCTCTACAAACGTTCCAAATTTCAGCTTAATCGGATGAGAAACAGACGAGTTATTAGGGGTCAAAATATCAGACATTCCATACCAACTTTGGACTGCAAGTTTGAGCCTAGCCTGACCTTCACCGATCGGGATGAAACTGGTGCCAGACGAAAGGTCTGGACCAAGGACTCACTGGGGCCAAGTGCCCAAAAATTCTTATCGCCCCATTTTCGAGTTATGGCCCCTGAAAGTTGATATTTGGCAATGTTTGACCCCTAATAACTTTTTAACGCGTGGACCGAATTTTCAGGCAATTTGCGTTTTATGTACTATGGAACCAGGACAATGTTAGGTATCAGTTTCAGCCCGGTCGGTAAAGGTCACCTTTTGTGTCTTTTGATCTCTTTGTTCAGCAGGCGAGATCTACAGACTCATTTCAAGTCCTTATATCTTTGCTTGTACTGCATGCAGCGCCATACAATTTAGCACAGAAATGAACCTCCCTAAGACCTATAAACCCTATAAAAAGCGCGCCTGTCTGTTGCGAATTGATGGAGTTATTAGGGTATTTACGGCTTCCCGCCCAAAATTCCATAGGGTGCAATGTAAACTTGAGGACCCATTTTCAGCAAGACGCCTTGCCCCGATTCCAATGACTGCCCTTTATGTTTGTAGACATTAATGATCTGCGCATGCGCATAAATTTGCAGCACCCTGGGTGCTTTCGTTTGGCTGCTATAGGCGTAAAAAGGTTTATTTATTGAATGTTTGACGCCCCATAGTGCCCGTGCTATTCTGTTGACCGCATCCCGGATTGTGCAGGCTTGTTTGCATGGATGTGCTCTACAAACGTTCCAAATTTCAGCTTAATCGGATGAGAAACAGACGAGTTATTAGGGGTCAAAATATCAGACATTCCATACCAACTTTGGACTGCAAGTTTGAGCCTAGCCTGACCTTCACCGATCGGGATGAAACTGGTGCCAGACGAAAGGTCTGGACCAAGGACTCACTGGGGCCAAGTGCCCAAAAATTCTTATCGCCCCATTTTCGAGTTATGGCCCCTGAAAGTTGATATTTGGCAATGTTTGACCCCTAATAACTTTTTAACGCGTGGACCGAATTTTCAGGCAATTTGCGTTTTATGTACTATGGAACCAGGACAATGTTAGGTATCAGTTTCAGCCCGGTCGGTAAAGGTCACCTTTTGTGTCTTTTGATCTCTTTGTTCAGCAGGCGAGATCTACAGACTCATTTCAAGTCCTTATATCTTTGCTTGTACTGCATGCAGCGCCATACAATTTAGCACAGAAATGAACCTCCCTAAGACCTATAAACCCTATAAAAAGCGCGCCTGTCTGTTGCGAATTGATGGAGTTATTAGGGTATTTACGGCTTCCCGCCCAAAATTCCATAGGGTGCAATGTAAAATTGAGGACCCATTTTCAGCAAGACGCCTTGCCCCGATTCCAATGACTGCCCTTTATGTTTGTAGACATTAATGATCTGCGCATGCGCATAAATTTGCAGCACCCTGGGTGCTTTCGTTTGGCTGCTATAGGCGTAAAAAGGTTTATTTATTGAATGTTTGACGCCCCATAGTGCCCGTGCTATTCTGTTGACCGCATCCCGGATTGTGCAGGCTTGTTTGCATGGATGTGCTCTACAAACGTTCCAAATTTCAGCTTAATCGGATGAGAAACAGACGAGTTATTAGGGGTCAAAATATCAGACATTCCATACCAACTTTGGACTGCAAGTTTGAGCCTAGCCTGACCTTCACCGATCGGGATGAAACTGGTGCCAGACGAAAGGTCTGGACCAAGGACTCACTGGGGCCAAGTGCCCAAAAATTCTTATCGCCCCATTTTCGAGTTATGGCCCCTGAAAGTTGATATTTGGCAATGTTTGACCCCTAATAACTTTTTAACGCGTGGACCGAATTTTCAGGCAATTTGCGTTTTATGTACTATGGAACCAGGACAATGTTAGGTATCAGTTTCAGCCCGGTCGGTAAAGGTCACCTTTTGTGTCTTTTGATCTCTTTGTTCAGCAGGCGAGATCTACAGACTCATTTCAAGTCCTTATATCTTTGCTTGTACTGCATGCAGCGCCATACAATTTAGCACAGAAATGAACCTCCCTAAGACCTATAAACCCTATAAAAAGCGCGCCTGTCTGTTGCGAATTGATGGAGTTATTAGGGTATTTACGGCTTCCCGCCCAAAATTCCATAGGGTGCAATGTAAACTTGAGGACCCATTTTCAGCAAGACGCCTTGCCCCGATTCCAATGACTGCCCTTTATGTTTGTAGACATTAATGATCTGCGCATGCGCATAAATTTGCAGCACCCTGGGTGCTTTCGTTTGGCTGCTATAGGCGTAAAAAGGTTTATTTATTGAATGTTTGACGCCCCATAGTGCCCGTGCTATTCTGTTGACCGCATCCCGGATTGTGCAGGCTTGTTTGCATGGATGTGCTCTACAAACGTTCCAAATTTCAGCTTAATCGGATGAGAAACAGACGAGTTATTAGGGGTCAAAATATCAGATATTCCATACCAACTTTGGACTGCAAGTTTGAGCCTAGCCTGACCTTCACCGATCGGGATGAAACTGGTGCCAGACGAAAGGTCTGGACCAAGGACTCACTGGGGCCAAGTGCCCAAAAATTCTTATCGCCCCATTTTCGAGTTATGGCCCCTGAAAGTTGATATTTGGCAATGTTTGACCCCTAATAACTTTTTAACGCGTGGACCGAATTTTCAGGCAATTTGCGTTTTATGTACTATGGAACCAGGACAATGTTAGGTATCAGTTTCAGCCCGGTCGGTAAAGGTCACCTTTTGTGTCTTTTGATCTCTTTGTTCAGCAGGCGAGATCTACAGACTCATTTCAAGTCCTTATATCTTTGCTTGTACTGCATGCAGCGCCATACAATTTAGCACAGAAATGAACCTCCCTAAGACCTATAAACCCTATAAAAAGCGCGCCTGTCTGTTGCGAATTGATGGAGTTATTAGGGTATTTACGGCTTCCCGCCCAAAATTCCATAGGGTGCAATGTAAACTTGAGGACCCATTTTCAGCAAGACGCCTTGCCCCGATTCCAATGACTGCCCTTTATGTTTGTAGACATTAATGATCTGCGCATGCGCATAAATTTGCAGCACCCTGGGTGCTTTCGTTTGGCTGCTATAGGCGTAAAAAGGTTTATTTATTGAATGTTTGACGCCCCATAGTGCCCGTGCTATTCTGTTGACCGCATCCCGGATTGTGCAGGCTTGTTTGCATGGATGTGCTCTACAAACGTTCCAAATTTCAGCTTAATCGGATGAGAAACAGACGAGTTATTAGGGGTCAAAATATCAGACATTCCATACCAACTTTGGACTGCAAGTTTGAGCCTAGCCTGACCTTCACCGATCGGGATGAAACTGGTGCCAGACGAAAGGTCTGGACCAAGGACTCACTGGGGCCAAGTGCCCAAAAATTCTTATCGCCCCATTTTCGAGTTATGGCCCCTGAAAGTTGATATTTGGCAATGTTTGACCCCTAATAACTTTTTAACGCGTGGACCGAATTTTCAGGCAATTTGCGTTTTATGTACTATGGAACCAGGACAATGTTAGGTATCAGTTTCAGCCCGGTCGGTAAAGGTCACCTTTTGTGTCTTTTGATCTCTTTGTTCAGCAGGCGAGATCTACAGACTCATTTCAAGTCCTTATATCTTTGCTTGTACTGCATGCAGCGCCATACAATTTAGCACAGAAATGAACCTCCCTAAGACCTATAAACCCTATAAAAAGCGCGCCTGTCTGTTGCGAATTGATGGAGTTATTAGGGTATTTACGGCTTCCCGCCCAAAATTCCATAGGGTGCAATGTAAACTTGAGGACCCATTTTCAGCAAGACGCCTTGCCCCGATTCCAATGACTGCCCTTTATGTTTGTAGACATTAATGATCTGCGCATGCGCATAAATTTGCAGCACCCTGGGTGCTTTCGTTTGGCTGCTATAGGCGTAAAAAGGTTTATTTATTGAATGTTTGACGCCCCATAGTGCCCGTGCTATTCTGTTGACCGCATCCCGGATTGTGCAGGCTTGTTTGCATGGATGTGCTCTACAAACGTTCCAAATTTCAGCTTAATCGGATGAGAAACAGACGAGTTATTAGGGGTCAAAATATCAGACATTCCATACCAACTTTGGACTGCAAGTTTGAGCCTAGCCTGACCTTCACCGATCGGGATGAAACTGGTGCCAGACGAAAGGTCTGGACCAAGGACTCACTGGGGCCAAGTGCCCAAAAATTCTTATCGCCCCATTTTCGAGTTATGGCCCCTGAAAGTTGATATTTGGCAATGTTTGACCCCTAATAACTTTTTAACGCGTGGACCGAATTTTCAGGCAATTTGCGTTTTATGTACTATGGAACCAGGACAATGTTAGGTATCAGTTTCAGCCCGGTCGGTAAAGGTCACCTTTTGTGTCTTTTGATCTCTTTGTTCAGCAGGCGAGATCTACAGACTCATTTCAAGTCCTTATATCTTTGCTTGTACTGCATGCAGCGCCATACAATTTAGCACAGAAATGAACCTCCCTAAGACCTATAAACCCTATAAAAAGCGCGCCTGTCTGTTGCGAATTGATGGAGTTATTAGGGTATTTACGGCTTCCCGCCCAAAATTCCATAGGGTGCAATGTAAACTTGAGGACCCATTTTCAGCAAGACGCCTTGCCCCGATTCCAATGACTGCCCTTTATGTTTGTAGACATTAATGATCTGCGCATGCGCATAAATTTGCAGCACCCTGGGTGCTTTCGTTTGGCTGCTATAGGCGTAAAAATGTTTATTTATTGAATGTTTGACGCCCCATAGTGCCCGTGCTATTCTGTTGACCGCATCCCGGATTGTGCAGGCTTGTTTGCATGGATGTGCTCTACAAACGTTCCAAATTTCAGCTTAATCGGATGAGAAACAGACGAGTTATTAGGGGTCAAAATATCAGACATTCCATACCAACTTTGGACTGCAAGTTTGAGCCTAGCCTGACCTTCACCGATCGGGATGAAACTGGTGCCAGACGAAAGGTCTGGACCAAGGACTCACTGGGGCCAAGTGCCCAAAAATTCTTATCGCCCCATTTTCGAGTTATGGCCCCTGAAAGTTGATATTTGGCAATGTTTGACCCCTAATAACTTTTTAACGCGTGGACCGAATTTTCAGGCAATTTGCGTTTTATGTACTATGGAACCAGGACAATGTTAGGTATCAGTTTCAGCCCGGTCGGTAAAGGTCACCTTTTGTGTCTTTTGATCTCTTTGTTCAGCAGGCGAGATCTACAGACTCATTTCAAGTCCTTATATCTTTGCTTGTACTGCATGCAGCGCCATACAATTTAGCACAGAAATGAACCTCCCTAAGACCTATAAACCCTATAAAAAGCGCGCCTGTCTGTTGCGAATTGATGGAGTTATTAGGGTATTTACGGCTTCCCGCCCAAAATTCCATAGGGTGCAATGTAAACTTGAGGACCCATTTTCAGCAAGACGCCTTGCCCCGATTCCAATGACTGCCCTTTATGTTTGTAGACATTAATGATCTGCGCATGCGCATAAATTTGCAGCACCCTGGGTGCTTTCGTTTGGCTGCTATAGGCGTAAAAAGGTTTATTTATTGAATGTTTGACGCCCCATAGTGCCCGTGCTATTCTGTTGACCGCATCCCGGATTGTGCAGGCTTGTTTGCATGGATGTGCTCTACAAACGTTCCAAATTTCAGCTTAATCGGATGAGAAACAGACGAGTTATTAGGGGTCAAAATATCAGACATTCCATACCAACTTTGGACTGCAAGTTTGAGCCTAGCCTGACCTTCACCGATCGGGATGAAACTGGTGCCAGACGAAAGGTCTGGACCAAGGACTCACTGGGGCCAAGTGCCCAAAAATTCTTATCGCCCCATTTTCGAGTTATGGCCCCTGAAAGTTGATATTTGGCAATGTTTGACCCCTAATAACTTTTTAACGCGTGGACCGAATTTTCAGGCAATTTGCGTTTTATGTACTATGGAACCAGGACAATGTTAGGTATCAGTTTCAGCCCGGTCGGTAAAGGTCACCTTTTGTGTCTTTTGATCTCTTTGTTCAGCAGGCGAGATCTACAGACTCATTTCAAGTCCTTATATCTTTGCTTGTACTGCATGCAGCGCCATACAATTTAGCACAGAAATGAACCTCCCTAAGACCTATAAACCCTATAAAAAGCGCGCCTGTCTGTTGCGAATTGATGGAGTTATTAGGGTATTTACGGCTTCCCGCCCAAAATTCCATAGGGTGCAATGTAAACTTGAGGACCCATTTTCAGCAAGACGCCTTGCCCCGATTCCAATGACTGCCCTTTATGTTTGTAGACATTAATGATCTGCGCATGCGCATAAATTTGCAGCACCCTGGGTGCTTTCGTTTGGCTGCTATAGGCGTAAAAAGGTTTATTTATTGAATGTTTGACGCCCCATAGTGCCCGTGCTATTCTGTTGACCGCATCCCGGATTGTGCAGGCTTGTTTGCATGGATGTGCTCTACAAACGTTCCAAATTTCAGCTTAATCGGATGAGAAACAGACGAGTTATTAGGGGTCAAAATATCAGACATTCCATACCAACTTTGGACTGCAAGTTTGAGCCTAGCCTGACCTTCACCGATCGGGATGAAACTGGTGCCAGACGAAAGGTCTGGACCAAGGACTCACTGGGGCCAAGTGCCCAAAAATTCTTATCGCCCCATTTTCGAGTTATGGCCCCTGAAAGTTGATATTTGGCAATGTTTGACCCCTAATAACTTTTTAACGCGTGGACCGAATTTTCAGGCAATTTGCGTTTTATGTACTATGGAACCAGGACAATGTTAGGTATCAGTTTCAGCCCGGTCGGTAAAGGTCACCTTTTGTGTCTTTTGATCTCTTTGTTCAGCAGGCGAGATCTACAGACTCATTTCAAGTCCTTATATCTTTGCTTGTACTGCATGCAGCGCCATACAATTTAGCACAGAAATGAACCTCCCTAAGACCTATAAACCCTATAAAAAGCGCGCCTGTCTGTTGCGAATTGATGGAGTTATTAGGGTATTTACGGCTTCCCGCCCAAAATTCCATAGGGTGCAATGTAAACTTGAGGACCCATTTTCAGCAAGACGCCTTGCCCCGATTCCAATGACTGCCCTTTATGTTTGTAGACATTAATGATCTGCGCATGCGCATAAATTTGCAGCACCCTGGGTGCTTTCGTTTGGCTGCTATAGGCGTAAAAAGGTTTATTTATTGAATGTTTGACGCCCCATAGTGCCCGTGCTATTCTGTTGACCGCATCCCGGATTGTGCAGGCTTGTTTGCATGGATGTGCTCTACAAACGTTCCAAATTTCAGCTTAATCGGATGAGAAACAGACGAGTTATTAGGGGTCAAAATATCAGACATTCCATACCAACTTTGGACTGCAAGTTTGAGCCTAGCCTGACCTTCACCGATCGGGATGAAACTGGTGCCAGACGAAAGGTCTGGACCAAGGACTCACTGGGGCCAAGTGCCCAAAAATTCTTATCGCCCCATTTTCGAGTTATGGCCCCTGAAAGTTGATATTTGGCAATGTTTGACCCCTAATAACTTTTTAACGCGTGGACCGAATTTTCAGGCAATTTGCGTTTTATGTACTATGGAACCAGGACAATGTTAGGTATCAGTTTCAGCCCGGTCGGTAAAGGTCACCTTTTGTGTCTTTTGATCTCTTTGTTCAGCAGGCGAGATCTACAGACTCATTTCAAGTCCTTATATCTTTGCTTGTACTGCATGCAGCGCCATACAATTTAGCACAGAAATGAACCTCCCTAAGACCTATAAACCCTATAAAAAGCGCGCCTGTCTGTTGCGAATTGATGGAGTTATTAGGGTATTTACGGCTTCCCGCCCAAAATTCCATAGGGTGCAATGTAAACTTGAGGACCCATTTTCAGCAAGACGCCTTGCCCCGATTCCAATGACTGCCCTTTATGTTTGTAGACATTAATGATCTGCGCATGCGCATAAATTTGCAGCACCCTGGGTGCTTTCGTTTGGCTGCTATAGGCGTAAAAATGTTTATTTATTGAATGTTTGACGCCCCATAGTGCCCGTGCTATTCTGTTGACCGCATCCCGGATTGTGCAGGCTTGTTTGCATGGATGTGCTCTACAAACGTTCCAAATTTCAGCTTAATCGGATGAGAAACAGACGAGTTATTAGGGGTCAAAATATCAGACATTCCATACCAACTTTGGACTGCAAGTTTGAGCCTAGCCTGACCTTCACCGATCGGGATGAAACTGGTGCCAGACGAAAGGTCTGGACCAAGGACTCACTGGGGCCAAGTGCCCAAAAATTCTTATCGCCCCATTTTCGAGTTATGGCCCCTGAAAGTTGATATTTGGCAATGTTTGACCCCTAATAACTTTTTAACGCGTGGACCGAATTTTCAGGCAATTTGCGTTTTATGTACTATGGAACCAGGACAATGTTAGGTATCAGTTTCAGCCCGGTCGGTAAAGGTCACCTTTTGTGTCTTTTGATCTCTTTGTTCAGCAGGCGAGATCTACAGACTCATTTCAAGTCCTTATATCTTTGCTTGTACTGCATGCAGCGCCATACAATTTAGCACAGAAATGAACCTCCCTAAGACCTATAAACCCTATAAAAAGCGCGCCTGTCTGTTGCGAATTGATGGAGTTATTAGGGTATTTACGGCTTCCCGCCCAAAATTCCATAGGGTGCAATGTAAACTTGAGGACCCATTTTCAGCAAGACGCCTTGCCCCGATTCCAATGACTGCCCTTTATGTTTGTAGACATTAATGATCTGCGCATGCGCATAAATTTGCAGCACCCTGGGTGCTTTCGTTTGGCTGCTATAGGCGTAAAAAGGTTTATTTATTGAATGTTTGACGCCCCATAGTGCCCGTGCTATTCTGTTGACCGCATCCCGGATTGTGCAGGCTTGTTTGCATGGATGTGCTCTACAAACGTTCCAAATTTCAGCTTAATTGGATGAGAAACAGACGAGTTATTAGGGGTCAAAATATCAGACATTCCATACCAACTTTGGACTGCAAGTTTGAGCCTAGCCTGACCTTCACCGATCGGGATGAAACTGGTGCCAGACGAAAGGTCTGGACCAAGGACTCACTGGGGCCAAGTGCCCAAAAATTCTTATCGCCCCATTTTCGAGTTATGGCCCCTGAAAGTTGATATTTGGCAATGTTTGACCCCTAATAACTTTTTAACACGTGGACCGAATTTTCAGGCAATTTGCGTTTTATGTACTATGGAACCAGGACAATGTTAGGTATCAGTTTCAGCCCGGTCGGTAAAGGTCACCTTTTGTGTCTTTTGATCTCTTTGTTCAGCAGGCGAGATCTACAGACTCATTTCAAGTCCTTATATCTTTGCTTGTACTGCATGCAGCGCCATACAATTTAGCACAGAAATGAACCTCCCTAAGACCTATAAACCCTATAAAAAGCGCGCCTGTCTGTTGCGAATTGATGGAGTTATTAGGGTATTTACGGCTTCCCGCCCAAAATTCCATAGGGTGCAATGTAAACTTGAGGACCCATTTTCAGCAAGACGCCTTGCCCCGATTCCAATGACTGCCCTTTATGTTTGTAGACATTAATGATCTGCGCATGCGCATAAATTTGCAGCACTCTGGGTGCTTTCGTTTGGCTGCTATAGGCGTAAAAATGTTTATCTATTGAATGTTTGACGCCCCATAGTGCCCGTGCTATTCTGTTGACCGCATCCCGGATTGTGCAGGCTTGTTTGCATGGATGTGCTCTACAAACGTTCCAAATTTCAGCTTAATCGGATGAGAAACAGACGAGTTATTAGGGGTCAAAATATCAGACATTCCATACCAACTTTGGACTGCAAGTTTGAGCCTAGCCTGACCTTCACCGATCGGGATGAAACTGGTGCCAGACGAAAGGTCTGGACCAAGGACTCACTGGGGCCAAGTGCCCAAAAATTCTTATCGCCCCATTTTCGAGTTATGGCCCCTGAAAGTTGATATTTGGCAATGTTTGACCCCTAATAACTTTTTAACGCGTGGACCGAATTTTCAGGCAATTTGCGTTTTATGTACTATGGAACCAGGACAATGTTAGGTATCAGTTTCAGCCCGGTCGGTAAAGGTCACCTTTTGTGTCTTTTGATCTCTTTGTTCAGCAGGCGAGATCTACAGACTCATTTCAAGTCCTTATATCTTTGCTTGTACTGCATGCAGCGCCATACAATTTAGCACAGAAATGAACCTCCCTAAGACCTATAAACCCTATAAAAAGCGCGCCTGTCTGTTGCGAATTGATGGAGTTATTAGGGTATTTACGGCTTCCCGCCCAAAATTCCATAGGGTGCAATGTAAATTTGAGGACCCATTTTCAGCAAGACGCCTTGCCCCGATTCCAATGACTGCCCTTTATGTTTGTAGACATTAATGATCTGCGCATGCGCATAAATTTGCAGCACCCTGGGTGCTTTCGTTTGGCTGCTATAGGCGTAAAAAGGTTTATTTATTGAATGTTTGACGCCCCATAGTGCCCGTGCTATTCTGTTGACCGCATCCCGGATTGTGCAGGCTTGTTTGCATGGATGTGCTCTACAAACGTTCCAAATTTCAGCTTAATCGGATGAGAAACAGACGAGTTATTAGGGGTCAAAATATCAGACATTCCATACCAACTTTGGACTGCAAGTTTGAGCCTAGCCTGACCTTCACCGATCGGGATGAAACTGGTGCCAGACGAAAGGTCTGGACCAAGGACTCACTGGGGCCAAGTGCCCAAAAATTCTTATCGCCCCATTTTCGAGTTATGGCCCCTGAAAGTTGATATTTGGCAATGTTTGACCCCTAATAACTTTTTAACGCGTGGACCGAATTTTCAGGCAATTTGCGTTTTGTGTACTATGGAACCAGGACAATGTTAGGTATCAGTTTCAGCCCGGTCGGTAAAGGTCACCTTTTGTGTCTTTTGATCTCTTTGTTCAGCAGGCGAGATCTACAGACTCATTTCAAGTCCTTATATCTTTGCTTGTACTGCATGCAGCGCCATACAATTTAGCACAGAAATGAACCTCCCTAAGACCTATAAACCCTATAAAAAGCGCGCCTGTCTGTTGCGAATTGATGGAGTTATTAGGGTATTTACGGCTTCCCGCCCAAAATTCCATAGGGTGCAATGTAAACTTGAGGACCCATTTTCAGCAAGACGCCTTGCCCCGATTCCAATGACTGCCCTTTATGTTTGTAGACATTAATGATCTGCGCATGCGCATAAATTTGCAGCACCCTGGGTGCTTTCGTTTGGCTGCTATAGGCGTAAAAAGGTTTATTTATTGAATGTTTGACGCCCCATAGTGCCCGTGCTATTCTGTTGACCGCATCCCGGATTGTGCAGGCTTGTTTGCATGGATGTGCTCTACAAACGTTCCAAATTTCAGCTTAATCGGATGAGAAACAGACGAGTTATTAGGGGTCAAAATATCAGACATTCCATACCAACTTTGGACTGCAAGTTTGAGCCTAGCCTGACCTTCACCGATCGGGATGAAACTGGTGCCAGACGAAAGGTCTGGACCAAGGACTCACTGGGGCCAAGTGCCCAAAAATTCTTATCGCCCCATTTTCGAGTTATGGCCCCTGAAAGTTGATATTTGGCAATGTTTGACCCCTAATAACTTTTTAACGCGTGGACCGAATTTTCAGGCAATTTGCGTTTTATGTACTATGGAACCAGGACAATGTTAGGTATCAGTTTCAGCCCGGTCGGTAAAGGTCACCTTTTGTGTCTTTTGATCTCTTTGTTCAGCAGGCGAGATCTACAGACTCATTTCAAGTCCTTATATCTTTGCTTGTACTGCATGCAGCGCCATACAATTTAGCACAGAAATGAACCTCCCTAAGACCTATAAACCCTATAAAAAGCGCGCCTGTCTGTTGCGAATTGATGGAGTTATTAGGGTATTTACGGCTTCCCGCCCAAAATTCCATAGGGTGCAATGTAAACTTGAGGACCCATTTTCAGCAAGACGCCTTGCCCCGATTCCAATGACTGCCCTTTATGTTTGTAGACATTAATGATCTGCGCATGCGCATAAATTTGCAGCACCCTGGGTGCTTTCGTTTGGCTGCTATAGGCGTAAAAAGGTTTATTTATTGAATGTTTGACGCCCCATAGTGCCCGTGCTATTCTGTTGACCGCATCCCGGATTGTGCAGGCTTGTTTGCATGGATGTGCTCTACAAACGTTCCAAATTTCAGCTTAATCGGATGAGAAACAGACGAGTTATTAGGGGTCAAAATATCAGACATTCCATACCAACTTTGGACTGCAAGTTTGAGCCTAGCCTGACCTTCACCGATCGGGATGAAACTGGTGCCAGACGAAAGGTCTGGACCAAGGACTCACTGGGGCCAAGTGCCCAAAAATTCTTATCGCCCCATTTTCGAGTTATGGCCCCTGAAAGTTGATATTTGGCAATGTTTCACCCCTAATAACTTTTTAACGCGTGGACCGAATTTTCAGGCAATTTGCGTTTTATGTACTATGGAACCAGGACAATGTTAGGTATCAGTTTCAGCCCGGTCGGTAAAGGTCACCTTTTGTGTCTTTTGATCTCTTTGTTCAGCAGGCGAGATCTACAGACTCATTTCAAGTCCTTATATCTTTGCTTGTACTGCATGCAGCGCCATACAATTTAGTACAGAAATGAACCTCCCTAAGACCTATAAACCCTATAAAAAGCGCGCCTGTCTGTTGCGAATTGATGGAGTTATTAGGGTATTTACGGCTTCCCGCCCAAAATTCCATAGGGTGCAATGTAAACTTGAGGACCCATTTTCAGCAAGACGCCTTGCCCCGATTCCAATGACTGCCCTTTATGTTTGTAGACATTAATGATCTGCGCATGCGCATAAATTTGCAGCACCCTGGGTGCTTTCGTTTGGCTGCTATAGGCGTAAAAAGGTTTATTTATTGAATGTTTGACGCCCCATAGTGCCCGTGCTATTCTGTTGACCGCATCCCGGATTGTGCAGGCTTGTTTGCATGGATGTGCTCTACAAACGTTCCAAATTTCAGCTTAATCGGATGAGAAACAGACGAGTTATTAGGGGTCAAAATATCAGACATTCCATACCAACTTTGGACTGCAAGTTTGAGCCTAGCCTGACCTTCACCGATCGGGATGAAACTGGTGCCAGACGAAAGGTCTGGACCAAGGACTCACTGGGGCCAAGTGCCCAAAAATTCTTATCGCCCCATTTTCGAGTTATGGCCCCTGAAAGTTGATATTTGGCAATGTTTGACCCCTAATAACTTTTTAACGCGTGGACCGAATTTTCAGGCAATTTGCGTTTTATGTACTATGGAACCAGGACAATGTTAGGTATCAGTTTCAGCCCGGTCGGTAAAGGTCACCTTTTGTGTCTTTTGATCTCTTTGTTCAGCAGGCGAGATCTACAGACTCATTTCAAGTCCTTATATCTTTGCTTGTACTGCATGCAGCGCCATACAATTTAGCACAGAAATGAACCTCCCTAAGACCTATAAACCCTATAAAAAGCGCGCCTGTCTGTTGCGAATTGATGGAGTTATTAGGGTATTTACGGCTTCCCGCCCAAAATTCCATAGGGTGCAATGTAAACTTGAGGACCCATTTTCAGCAAGACGCCTTGCCCCGATTCCAATGACTGCCCTTTATGTTTGTAGACATTAATGATCTGCGCATGCGCATAAATTTGCAGCACCCTGGGTGCTTTCGTTTGGCTGCTATAGGCGTAAAAAGGTTTATTTATTGAATGTTTGACGCCCCATAGTGCCCGTGCTATTCTGTTGACCGCATCCCGGATTGTGCAGGCTTGTTTGCATGGATGTGCTCTACAAACGTTCCAAATTTCAGCTTAATCGGATGAGAAACAGACGAGTTATTAGGGGTCAAAATATCAGACATTCCATACCAACTTTGGACTGCAAGTTTGAGCCTAGCCTGACCTTCACCGATCGGGATGAAACTGGTGCCAGACGAAAGGTCTGGACCAAGGACTCACTGGGGCCAAGTGCCCAAAAATTCTTATCGCCCCATTTTCGAGTTATGGCCCCTGAAAGTTGATATTTGGCAATGTTTGACCCCTAATAACTTTTTAACGCGTGGACCGAATTTTCAGGCAATTTGCGTTTTATGTACTATGGAACCAGGACAATGTTAGGTATCAGTTTCAGCCCGGTCGGTAAAGGTCACCTTTTGTGTCTTTTGATCTCTTTGTTCAGCAGGCGAGATCTACAGACTCATTTCAAGTCCTTATATCTTTGCTTGTACTGCATGCAGCGCCATACAATTTAGCACAGAAATGAACCTCCCTAAGACCTATAAACCCTATAAAAAGCGCGCCTGTTTGTTGCGAATTGATGGAGTTATTAGGGTATTTACGGCTTCCCGCCCAAAATTCCATAGGGTGCAATGTAAATTTGAGGACCCATTTTCAGCAAGACGCCTTGCCCCGATTCCAATGACTGCCCTTTATGTTTGTAGACATTAATGATCTGCGCATGCGCATAAATTTGCAGCACCCTGGGTGCTTTCGTTTGGCTGCTATAGGCGTAAAAAGGTTTATTTATTGAATGTTTGACGCCCCATAGTGCCCGTGCTATTCTGTTGACCGCATCCCGGATTGTGCAGGCTTGTTTGCATGGATGTGCTCTACAAACGTTCCAAATTTCAGCTTAATCGGATGAGAAACAGACGAGTTATTAGGGGTCAAAATATCAGACATTCCATACCAACTTTGGACTGCAAGTTTGAGCCTAGCCTGACCTTCACCGATCGGGATGAAACTGGTGCCAGACGAAAGGTCTGGACCAAGGACTCACTGGGGCCAAGTGCCCAAAAATTCTTATCGCCCCATTTTCGAGTTATGGCCCCTGAAAGTTGATATTTGGCAATGTTTGACCCCTAATAACTTTTTAACGCGTGGACCGAATTTTCAGGCAATTTGCGTTTTATGTACTATGGAACCAGGACAATGTTAGGTATCAGTTTCAGCCCGGTCGGTAAAGGTCACCTTTTGTGTCTTTTGATCTCTTTGTTCAGCAGGCGAGATCTACAGACTCATTTCAAGTCCTTATATCTTTGCTTGTACTGCATGCAGCGCCATACAATTTAGCACAGAAATGAACCTCCCTAAGACCTATAAACCCTATAAAAAGCGCGCCTGTCTGTTGCGAATTGATGGAGTTATTAGGGTATTTACGGCTTCCCGCCTAAATTCCATAGGGTGCAATGTAAACTTGAGGACCCATTTTCAGCAAGACGCCTTGCCCCGATTCCAATGACTGCCCTTTATGTTTGTAGACATTAATGATCTGCGCATGCGCATAAATTTGCAGCACCCTGGGTGCTTTCGTTTGGCTGCTATAGGCGTAAAAAGGTTTATTTATTGAATGTTTGACGCCCCATAGTGCCCGTGCTATTCTGTTGACCGCATCCCGGATTGTGCAGGCTTGTTTGCATTGATGTGCTCTACAAACGTTCCAAATTTCAGCTTAATCGGATGAGAAACAGACGAGTTATTAGGGGTCAAAATATCAGACATTCCATACCAACTTTGGACTGCAAGTTTGAGCCTAGCCTGACCTTCACCGATCGGGATGAAACTGGTGCCAGACGAAAGGTCTGGACCAAGGACTCACTGGGGCCAAGTGCCCAAAAATTCTTATCGCCCCATTTTCGAGTTATGGCCCCTGAAAGTTGATATTTGGCAATGTTTGACCCCTAATAACTTTTTAACGCGTGGACCGAATTTTCAGGCAATTTGCGTTTTATGTACTATGGAACCAGGACAATGTTAGGTATCAGTTTCAGCCCGGTCGGTAAAGGTCACCTTTTGTGTCTTTTGATCTCTTTGTTCAGCAGGCGAGATCTACAGACTCATTTCAAGTCCTTATATCTTTGCTTGTACTGCATGCAGCGCCATACAATTTAGCACAGAAATGAACCTCCCTAAGACCTATAAACCCTATAAAAAGCGCGCCTGTCTGTTGCGAATTGATGGAGTTATTAGGGTATTTACGGCTTCCCGCCCAAAATTCCATAGGGTGCAATGTAAACTTGAGGACCCATTTTCAGCAAGACGCCTTGCCCCGATTCCAATGACTGCCCTTTATGTTTGTAGACATTAATGATCTGCGCATGCGCATAAATTTGCAGCACCCTGGGTGCTTTCGTTTGGCTGCTATAGGCGTAAAAAGGTTTATTTATTGAATGTTTGACGCCCCATAGTGCCCGTGCTATTCTGTTGACCGCATCCCGGATTGTGCAGGCTTGTTTGCATGGATGTGCTCTACAAACGTTCCAAATTTCAGCTTAATCGGATGAGAAACAGACGAGTTATTAGGGGTCAAAATATCAGACATTCCATACCAACTTTGGACTGCAAGTTTGAGCCTAGCCTGACCTTCACCGATCGGGATGAAACTGGTGCCAGACGAAAGGTCTGGACCAAGGACTCACTGGGGCCAAGTGCCCAAAAATTCTTATCGCCCCATTTTCGAGTTATGGCCCCTGAAAGTTGATATTTGGCAATGTTTGACCCCTAATAACTTTTTAACGCGTGGACCGAATTTTCAGGCAATTTGCGTTTTATGTACTATGGAACCAGGACAATGTTAGGTATCAGTTTCAGCCCGGTCGGTAAAGGTCACCTTTTGTGTCTTTTGATCTCTTTGTTCAGCAGGCGAGATCTACAGACTCATTTCAAGTCCTTATATCTTTGCTTGTACTGCATGCAGCGCCATACAATTTAGCACAGAAATGAACCTCCCTAAGACCTATAAACCCTATAAAAAGCGCGCCTGTCTGTTGCGAATTGATGGAGTTATTAGGGTATTTACGGCTTCCCGCCCAAAATTCCATAGGGTGCAATGTAAACTTGAGGACCCATTTTCAGCAAGACGCCTTGCCCCGATTCCAATGACTGCCCTTTATGTTTGTAGACATTAATGATCTGCGCATGCGCATAAATTTGCAGCACCCTGGGTGCTTTCGTTTGGCTGCTATAGGCGTAAAAAGGTTTATTTATTGAATGTTTGACGCCCCATAGTGCCCGTGCTATTCTGTTGACCGCATCCCGGATTGTGCAGGCTTGTTTGCATGTATGTGCTCTACAAACGTTCCAAATTTCAGCTTAATCGGATGAGAAACAGACGAGTTATTAGGGGTCAAAATATCAGACATTCCATACCAACTTTGGACTGCAAGTTTGAGCCTAGCCTGACCTTCACCGATCGGGATGAAACTGGTGCCAGACGAAAGGTCTGGACCAAGGACTCACTGGGGCCAAGTGCCCAAAAATTCTTATCGCCCCATTTTCGAGTTATGGCCCCTGAAAGTTGATATTTGGCAATGTTTGACCCCTAATAACTTTTTAACGCGTGGACCGAATTTTCAGGCAATTTGCGTTTTATGTACTATGGAACCAGGACAATGTTAGGTATCAGTTTCAGCCCGGTCGGTAAAGGTCACCTTTTGTGTCTTTTGATCTCTTTGTTCAGCAGGCGAGATCTACAGACTCATTTCAAGTCCTTATATCTTTGCTTGTACTGCATGCAGCGCCATACAATTTAGCACAGAAATGAACCTCCCTAAGACCTATAAACCCTATAAAAAGCGCGCCTGTCTGTTGCGAATTGATGGAGTTATTAGGGTATTTACGGCTTCCCGCCCAAAATTCCATAGGGTGCAATGTAAACTTGAGGACCCATTTTCAGCAAGACGCCTTGCCCCGATTCCAATGACTGCCCTTTATGTTTGTAGACATTAATGATCTGCGCATGCGCATAAATTTGCAGCACCCTGGGTGCTTTCGTTTGGCTGCTATAGGCGTAAAAAGGTTTATTTATTGAATGTTTGACGCCCCATAGTGCCCGTGCTATTCTGTTGACCGCATCCCGGATTGTGCAGGCTTGTTTGCATGGATGTGCTCTACAAACGTTCCAAATTTCAGCTTAATCGGATGAGAAACAGACGAGTTATTAGGGGTCAAAATATCAGACATTCCATACCAACTTTGGACTGCAAGTTTGAGCCTAGCCTGACCTTCACCGATCGGGATGAAACTGGTGCCAGACGAAAGGTCTGGACCAAGGACTCACTGGGGCCAAGTGCCCAAAAATTCTTATCGCCCCATTTTCGAGTTATGGCCCCTGAAAGTTGATATTTGGCAATGTTTGACCCCTAATAACTTTTTAACGCGTGGACCGAATTTTCAGGCAATTTGCGTTTTATGTACTATGGAACCAGGACAATGTTAGGTATCAGTTTCAGCCCGGTCGGTAAAGGTCACCTTTTGTGTCTTTTGATCTCTTTGTTCAGCAGGCGAGATCTACAGACTCATTTCAAGTCCTTATATCTTTGCTTGTACTGCATGCAGCGCCATACAATTTAGCACAGAAATGAACCTCCCTAAGACCTATAAACCCTATAAAAAGCGCGCCTGTCTGTTGCGAATTGATGGAGTTATTAGGGTATTTACGGCTTCCCGCCCAAAATTCCATAGGGTGCAATGTAAACTTGAGGACCCATTTTCAGCAAGACGCCTTGCCCCGATTCCAATGACTGCCCTTTATGTTTGTAGACATTAATGATCTGCGCATGCGCATAAATTTGCAGCACCCTGGGTGCTTTCGTTTGGCTGCTATAGGCGTAAAAAGGTTTATTTATTGAATGTTTGACGCCCCATAGTGCCCGTGCTATTCTGTTGACCGCATCCCGGATTGTGCAGGCTTGTTTGCATGGATGTGCTCTACAAACGTTCCAAATTTCAGCTTAATCGGATGAGAAACAGACGAGTTATTAGGGGTCAAAATATCAGACATTCCATACCAACTTTGGACTGCAAGTTTGAGCCTAGCCTGACCTTCACCGATCGGGATGAAACTGGTGCCAGACGAAAGGTCTGGACCAAGGACTCACTGGGGCCAAGTGCCCAAAAATTCTTATCGCCCCATTTTCGAGTTATGGCCCCTGAAAGTTGATATTTGGCAATGTTTGACCCCTAATAACTTTTTAACGCGTGGACCGAATTTTCAGGCAATTTGCGTTTTATGTACTATGGAACCAGGACAATGTTAGGTATCAGTTTCAGCCCGGTCGGTAAAGGTCACCTTTTGTGTCTTTTGATCTCTTTGTTCAGCAGGCGAGATCTACAGACTCATTTCAAGTCCTTATATCTTTGCTTGTACTGCATGCAGCGCCATACAATTTAGCACAGAAATGAACCTCCCTAAGACCTATAAACCCTATAAAAAGCGCGCCTGTCTGTTGCGAATTGATGGAGTTATTAGGGTATTTACGGCTTCCCGCCCAAAATTCCATAGGGTGCAATGTAAACTTGAGGACCCATTTTCAGCAAGACGCCTTGCCCCGATTCCAATGACTGCCCTTTATGTTTGTAGACATTAATGATCTGCGCATGCGCATAAATTTGCAGCACCCTGGGTGCTTTCGTTTGGCTGCTATAGGCGTAAAAAGGTTTATTTATTGAATGTTTGACGCCCCATAGTGCCCGTGCTATTCTGTTGACCGCATCCCGGATTGTGCAGGCTTGTTTGCATGGATGTGCTCTACAAACGTTCCAAATTTCAGCTTAATCGGATGAGAAACAGACGAGTTATTAGGGGTCAAAATATCAGACATTCCATACCAACTTTGGACTGCAAGTTTGAGCCTAGCCTGACCTTCACCGATCGGGATGAAACTGGTGCCAGACGAAAGGTCTGGACCAAGGACTCACTGGGGCCAAGTGCCCAAAAATTCTTATCGCCCCATTTTCGAGTTATGGCCCCTGAAAGTTGATATTTGGCAATGTTTGACCCCTAATAACTTTTTAACGCGTGGACCGAATTTTCAGGCAATTTGCGTTTTATGTACTATGGAACCAGGACAATGTTAGGTATCAGTTTCAGCCCGGTCGGTAAAGGTCACCTTTTGTGTCTTTTGATCTCTTTGTTCAGCAGGCGAGATCTACAGACTCATTTCAAGTCCTTATATCTTTGCTTGTACTGCATGCAGCGCCATACAATTTAGCACAGAAATGAACCTCCCTAAGACCTATAAACCCTATAAAAAGCGCGCCTGTCTGTTGCGAATTGATGGAGTTATTAGGGTATTTACGGCTTCCCGCCCAAAATTCCATAGGGTGCAATGTAAACTTGAGGACCCATTTTCAGCAAGACGCCTTGCCCCGATTCCAATGACTGCCCTTTATGTTTGTAGACATTAATGATCTGCGCATGCGCATAAATTTGCAGCACCCTGGGTGCTTTCGTTTGGCTGCTATAGGCGTAAAAAGGTTTATTTATTGAATGTTTGACGCCCCATAGTGCCCGTGCTATTCTGTTGACCGCATCCCGGATTGTGCAGGCTTGTTTGCTTGGATGTGCTCTACAAACGTTCCAAATTTCAGCTTAATCGGATGAGAAACAGACGAGTTATTAGGGGTCAAAATATCAGACATTCCATACCAACTTTGGACTGTAAGTTTGAGTCTAGCCTGACCTTCACCGATCGGGATGAAACTGGTGCCAGACGAAAGGTCTGGACCAAGGACTCACTGGGGCCAAGTGCCCAAAAATTCTTATCGCCCCATTTTCGAGTTATGGCCCCTGAAAGTTGATATTTGGCAATGTTTGACCCCTAATAACTTTTTAACGCGTGGACCGAATTTTCAGGCAATTTGCGTTTTATGTACTATGGAACCAGGACAATGTTAGGTATCAGTTTCAGCCCGGTCGGTAAAGGTCACCTTTTGTGTCTTTTGATCTCTTTGTTCAGCAGGCGAGATCTACAGACTCATTTCAAGTCCTTATATCTTTGCTTGTACTGCATGCAGCGCCATACAATTTAGCACAGAAATGAACCTCCCTAAGACCTATAAACCCTATAAAAAGCGCGCCTGTCTGTTGCGAATTGATGGAGTTATTAGGGTATTTACGGCTTCCCGCCCAAAATTCCATAGGGTGCAATGTAAACTTGAGGACCCATTTTCAGCAAGACGCCTTGCCCCGATTCCAATGACTGCCCTTTATGTTTGTAGACATTAATGATCTGCGCATGCGCATAAATTTGCAGCACCCTGGGTGCTTTCGTTTGGCTGCTATAGGCGTAAAAAGGTTTATTTATTGAATGTTTGACGCCCCATAGTGCCCGTGCTATTCTGTTGACCGCATCCCGGATTGTGCAGGCTTGTTTGCATGGATGTGCTCTACAAACGTTCCAAATTTCAGCTTAATCGGATGAGAAACAGACGAGTTATTAGGGGTCAAAATATCAGACATTCCATACCAACTTTGGACTGCAAGTTTGAGCCTAGCCTGACCTTCACCGATCGGGATGAAACTGGTGCCAGACGAAAGGTCTGGACCAAGGACTCACTGGGGCCAAGTGCCCAAAAATTCTTATCGCCCCATTTTCGAGTTATGGCCCCTGAAAGTTGATATTTGGCAATGTTTGACCCCTAATAACTTTTTAACGCGTGGACCGAATTTTCAGGCAATTTGCGTTTTATGTACTATGGAACCAGGACAATGTTAGGTATCAGTTTCAGCCCGGTCGGTAAAGGTCACCTTTTGTGTCTTTTGATCTCTTTGTTCAGCAGGCGAGATCTACAGACTCATTTCAAGTCCTTATATCTTTGCTTGTACTGCATGCAGCGCCATACAATTTAGCACAGAAATGAACCTCCCTAAGACCTATAAACCCTATAAAAAGCGCGCCTGTCTGTTGCGAATTGATGGAGTTATTAGGGTATTTACGGCTTCCCGCCCAAAATTCCATAGGGTGCAATGTAAACTTGAGGACCCATTTTCAGCAAGACGCCTTGCCCCGATTCCAATGACTGCCCTTTATGTTTGTAGACATTAATGATCTGCGCATGCGCATAAATTTGCAGCACCCTGGGTGCTTTCGTTTGGCTGCTATAGGCGTAAAAAGGTTTATTTATTGAATGTTTGACGCCCCATAGTGCCCGTGCTATTCTGTTGACCGCATCCCGGATTGTGCAGGCTTGTTTGCATGGATGTGCTCTACAAACGTTCCAAATTTCAGCTTAATCGGATGAGAAACAGACGAGTTATTAGGGGTCAAAATATCAGACATTCCATACCAACTTTGGACTGCAAGTTTGAGCCTAGCCTGACCTTCACCGATCGGGATGAAACTGGTGCCAGACGAAAGGTCTGGACCAAGGACTCACTGGGGCCAAGTGCCCAAAAATTCTTATCGCCCCATTTTCGAGTTATGGCCCCTGAAAGTTGATATTTGGCAATGTTTGACCCCTAATAACTTTTTAACGCGTGGACCGAATTTTCAGGCAATTTGCGTTTTATGTACTATGGAACCAGGACAATGTTAGGTATCAGTTTCAGCCCGGTCGGTAAAGGTCACCTTTTGTGTCTTTTGATCTCTTTGTTCAGCAGGCGAGATCTACAGACTCATTTCAAGTCCTTATATCTTTGCTTGTACTGCATGCAGCGCCATACAATTTAGCACAGAAATGAACCTCCCTAAGACCTATAAACCCTATAAAAAGCGCGCCTGTCTGTTGCGAATTGATGGAGTTATTAGGGTATTTACGGCTTCCCGCCCAAAATTCCATAGGGTGCAATGTAAACTTGAGGACCCATTTTCAGCAAGACGCCTTGCCCCGATTCCAATGACTGCCCTTTATGTTTGTAGACATTAATGATCTGCGCATGCGCATAAATTTGCAGCACCCTGGGTGCTTTCGTTTGGCTGCTATAGGCGTAAAAAGGTTTATTTATTGAATGTTTGACGCCCCATAGTGCCCGTGCTATTCTGTTGACCGCATCCCGGATTGTGCAGGCTTGTTTGCATGGATGTGCTCTACAAACGTTCCAAATTTCAGCTTAATCGGATGAGAAACAGACGAGTTATTAGGGGTCAAAATATCAGACATTCCATACCAAGTTTGGACTGCAAGTTTAAGCCTAGCCTGACCACCGATCGGGATGAAACTGGTGCCAGACGAAAGGTCTGGACCAAGGACTCACTGGGGCCAAGTGCCCAAAAATTCTTATCGCCCCATTTTCGAGTTATGGCCCCTGAAAGTTGATATTTGGCAATGTTTGACCCCTAATAACTTTTTAACGCGTGGACCGAATTTTCAGGCAATTTGCGTTTTATGTACTATGGAACCAGGACAATGTTAGGTATCAGTTTCAGCCCGGTCGGTAAAGGTCACCTTTTGTGTCTTTTGATCTCTTTGTTCAGCAGGCGAGATCTACAGACTCATTTCAAGTCCTTATATCTTTGCTTGTACTGCATGCAGCGCCATACAATTTAGCACAGAAATGAACCTCCCTAAGACCTATAAACCCTATAAAAAGCGCGCCTGTCTGTTGCGAATTGATGGAGTTATTAGGGTATTTACGGCTTCCCGCCCAAAATTCCATAGGGTGCAATGTAAACTTGAGGACCCATTTTCAGCAAGACGCCTTGCCCCGATTCCAATGACTGCCCTTTATGTTTGTAGACATTAATGATCTGCGCATGCGCATAAATTTGCAGCACCCTGGGTGCTTTCGTTTGGCTGCTATAGGCGTAAAAAGGTTTATTTATTGAATGTTTGACGCCCCATAGTGCCCGTGCTATTCTGTTGACCGCATCCCGGATTGTGCAGGCTTGTTTGCATGGATGTGCTCTACAAACGTTCCAAATTTCAGCTTAATCGGATGAGAAACAGACGAGTTATTAGGGGTCAAAATATCAGACATTCCATACCAACTTTGGACTGCAAGTTTGAGCCTAGCCTGACCTTCACCGATCGGGATGAAACTGGTGCCAGACGAAAGGTCTGGACCAAGGACTCACTGGGGCCAAGTGCCCAAAAATTCTTATCGCCCCATTTTCGAGTTATGGCCCCTGAAAGTTGATATTTGGCAATGTTTGACCCCTAATAACTTTTTAACGCGTGGACCGAATTTTCAGGCAATTTGCGTTTTATGTACTATGGAACCAGGACAATGTTAGGTATCAGTTTCAGCCCGGTCGGTAAAGGTCACCTTTTGTGTCTTTTGATCTCTTTGTTCAGCAGGCGAGATCTACAGACTCATTTCAAGTCCTTATATCTTTGCTTGTACTGCATGCAGCGCCATACAATTTAGCACAGAAATGAACCTCCCTAAGACCTATAAACCCTATAAAAAGCGCGCCTGTCTGTTGCGAATTGATGGAGTTATTAGGGTATTTACGGCTTCCCGCCCAAAATTCCATAGGGTGCAATGTAAACTTGAGGACCCATTTTCAGCAAGACGCCTTGCCCCGATTCCAATGACTGCCCTTTATGTTTGTAGACATTAATGATCTGCGCATGCGCATAAATTTGCAGCACCCTGGGTGCTTTCGTTTGGCTGCTATAGGCGTAAAAAGGTTTATTTATTGAATGTTTGACGCCCCATAGTGCCCGTGCTATTCTGTTGACCGCATCTCGGATTGTGCAGGCTTTTTTGCATGGATGTGCTCTACAAACGTTCCAAATTTCAGCTTAATCGGATGAGAAACAGACGAGTTATTAGGGGTCAAAATATCAGACATTCCATACCAACTTTGGACTGCAAGTTTGAGCCTAGCCTGACCTTCACCGATCGGGATGAAACTGGTGCCAGACGAAAGGTCTGGACCAAGGACTCACTGGGGCCAAGTGCCCAAAAATTCTTATCGCCCCATTTTCGAGTTATGGCCCCTGAAAGTTGATATTTGGCAATGTTTGACCCCTAATAACTTTTTAACGCGTGGACCGAATTTTCAGGCAATTTGCGTTTTATGTACTATGGAACCAGGACAATGTTAGGTATCAGTTTCAGCCCGGTCGGTAAAGGTCACCTTTTGTGTCTTTTGATCTCTTTGTTCAGCAGGCGAGATCTACAGACTCATTTCAAGTCCTTATATCTTTGCTTGTACTGCATGCAGCGCCATACAATTTAGCACAGAAATGAACCTCCCTAAGACCTATAAACCCTATAAAAAGCGCGCCTGTCTGTTGCGAATTGATGGAGTTATTAGGGTATTTACGGCTTCCCGCCCAAAATTCCATAGGGTGCAATGTAAACTTGAGGACCCATTTTCAGCAAGACGCCTTGCCCCGATTCCAATGACTGCCCTTTATGTTTGTAGACATTAATGATCTGCGCATGCGCATAAATTTGCAGCACCCTGGGTGCTTTCGTTTGGCTGCTATAGGCGTAAAAAGGTTTATTTATTGAATGTTTGACGCCCCATAGTGCCCGTGCTATTCTGTTGACCGCATCCCGGATTGTGCAGGCTTGTTTGCATGGATGTGCTCTACAAACGTTCCAAATTTCAGCTTAATCGGATGAGAAACAGACGAGTTATTAGGGGTCAAAATATCAGACATTCCATACCAACTTTGGACTGCAAGTTTGAGCCTAGCCTGACCTTCACCGATCGGGATGAAACTGGTGCCAGACGAAAGGTCTGGACCAAGGACTCACTGGGGCCAAGTGCCCAAAAATTCTTATCGCCCCATTTTCGAGTTATGGCCCCTGAAAGTTGATATTTGGCAATGTTTGACCCCTAATAACTTTTTAACGCGTGGACCGAATTTTCAGGCAATTTGCGTTTTATGTACTATGGAACCAGGACAATGTTAGGTATCAGTTTCAGCCCGGTCGGTAAAGGTCACCTTTTGTGTCTTTTGATCTCTTTGTTCAGCAGGCGAGATCTACAGACTCATTTCAAGTCCTTATATCTTTGCTTGTACTGCATGCAGCGCCATACAATTTAGCACAGAAATGAACCTCCCTAAGACCTATAAACCCTATAAAAAGCGCGTCTGTCTGTTGCGAATTGATGGAGTTATTAGGGTATTTACGGCTTCCCGCCCAAAATTCCATAGGGTGCAATGTAAACTTGAGGACCCATTTTCAGCAAGACGCCTTGCCCCGATTCCAATGACTGCCCTTTATGTTTGTAGACATTAATGATCTGCGCATGCGCATAAATTTGCAGCACCCTGGGTGCTTTCGTTTGGCTGCTATAGGCGTAAAAAGGTTTATTTATTGAATGTTTGACGCCCCATAGTGCCCGTGCTATTCTGTTGACCGCATCCCGGATTGTGCAGGCTTGTTTGCATGGATGTGCTCTACAAACGTTCCAAATTTCAGCTTAATCGGATGAGAAACAGACGAGTTATTAGGGGTCAAAATATCAGACATTCCATACCAACTTTGGACTGCAAGTTTGAGCCTAGCCTGACCTTCACCGATCGGGATGAAACTGGTGCCAGACGAAAGGTCTGGACCAAGGACTCACTGGGGCCAAGTGCCCAAAAATTCTTATCGCCCCATTTTCGAGTTATGGCCCCTGAAAGTTGATATTTGGCAATGTTTGACCCCTAATAACTTTTTAACGCGTGGACCGAATTTTCAGGCAATTTGCGTTTTATGTACTATGGAACCAGGACAATGTTAGGTATCAGTTTCAGCCCGGTCGGTAAAGGTCACCTTTTGTGTCTTTTGATCTCTTTGTTCAGCAGGCGAGATCTACAGACTCATTTCAAGTCCTTATATCTTTGCTTGTACTGCATGCAGCGCCATACAATTTAGCACAGAAATGAACCTCCCTAAGACCTATAAACCCTATAAAAAGCGCGCCTGTCTGTTGCGAATTGATGGAGTTATTAGGGTATTTACGGCTTCCCGCCCAAAATTCCATAGGGTGCAATGTAAACTTGAGGACCCATTTTCAGCAAGACGCCTTGCCCCGATTCCAATGACTGCCCTTTATGTTTGTAGACATTAATGATCTGCGCATGCGCATAAATTTGCAGCACCCTGGGTGCTTTCGTTTGGCTGCTATAGGCGTAAAAAGGTTTATTTATTGAATGTTTGACGCCCCATAGTGCCCGTGCTATTCTGTTGACCGCATCCCGGATTGTGCAGGCTTGTTTGCATGGATGTGCTCTACAAACGTTCCAAATTTCAGCTTAATCGGATGAGAAACAGACGAGTTATTAGGGGTCAAAATATCAGACATTCCATACCAACTTTGGACTGCAAGTTTGAGCCTAGCCTGACCTTCACCGATCGGGATGAAACTGGTGCCAGACGAAAGGTCTGGACCAAGGACTCACTGGGGCCAAGTGCCCAAAAATTCTTATCGCCCCATTTTCGAGTTATGGCCCCTGAAAGTTGATATTTGGCAATGTTTGACCCCTAATAACTTTTTAACGCGTGGACCGAATTTTCAGGCAATTTGCGTTTTATGTACTATGGAACCAGGACAATGTTAGGTATCAGTTTCAGCCCGGTCGGTAAAGGTCACCTTTTGTGTCTTTTGATCTCTTTGTTCAGCAGGCGAGATCTACAGACTCATTTCAAGTCCTTATAACTTTGCTTGTACTGCATGCAGCGCCATACAATTTAGCACAGAAATGAACCTCCCTAAGACCTATAAACCCTATAAAAAGCGCGCCTGTCTGTTGCGAATTGATGGAGTTATTAGGGTATTTACGGCTTCCCGCCCAAAATTCCATAGGGTGCAATGTAAACTTGAGGACCCATTTTCAGCAAGACGCCTTGCCCCGATTCCAATGACTGCCCTTTATGTTTGTAGACATTAACGATCTGCGCATGCGCATAAATTTGCAGCACCCTGGGTGCTTTCGTTTGGCTGCTATAGGCGTAAAAAGGTTTATTTATTGAATGTTTGACGCCCCATAGTGCCCGTGCTATTCTGTTGACCGCATCCCGGATTGTGCAGGCTTGTTTGCATGGATGTGCTCTACAAACGTTCCAAATTTCAGCTTAATCGGATGAGAAACAGACGAGTTATTAGGGGTCAAAATATCAGACATTCCATACCAACTTTGGACTGCAAGTTTGAGCCTAGCCTGACCTTCACCGATCGGGATGAAACTGGTGCCAGACGAAAGGTCTGGACCAAGGACTCACTGGGGCCAAGTGCCCAAAAATTCTTATCGCCCCATTTTCGAGTTATGGCCCCTGAAAGTTGATATTTGGCAATGTTTGACCCCTAATAACTTTTTAACGCGTGGACCGAATTTTCAGGCAATTTGCGTTTTATGTACTATGGAACCAGGACAATGTTAGGTATCAGTTTCAGCCCGGTCGGTAAAGGTCACCTTTTGTGTCTTTTGATCTCTTTGTTCAGCAGGCGAGATCTACAGACTCATTTCAAGTCCTTATATCTTTGCTTGTACTGCATGCAGCGCCATACAATTTAGCACAGAAATGAACCTCCCTAAGACCTATAAACCCTATAAAAAGCGCGCCTGTCTGTTGCGAATTGATGGAGTTATTAGGGTATTTACGGCTTCCCGCCCAAAATTCCATAGGGTGCAATGTAAACTTGAGGACCCATTTTCAGCAAGACGCCTTGCCCCGATTCCAATGACTGCCCTTTATGTTTGTAGACATTAATGATCTGCGCATGCGCATAAATTTGCAGCACCCTGGGTGCTTTTGTTTGGCTGCTATAGGCGTAAAAAGGTTTATTTATTGAATGATTTGACGCCCCATATTGCCCGTGCTATTCTGTTGACCGCATCCCGGATTGTGCAGGCTTGTTTGCATGGATGTGCTCTACAAACGTTCCAAATTTCAGCTTAATCGGATGAGAAACAGACGAGTTATTAGGGGTCAAAATATCAGACATTCCATACCAACTTTGGACTGCAAGTTTGAGCCTAGCCTGACCTTCACCGATCGGGATGAAACTGGTGCCAGACGAAAGGTCTGGACCAAGGACTCACTGGGGCCAAGTGCCCAAAAATTCTTATCGCCCCATTTTCGAGTTATGGCCCCTGAAAGTTGATATTTGGCAATGTTTGACCCCTAATAACTTTTTAACGCGTGGACCGAATTTTCAGGCAATTTGCGTTTTATGTACTATGGAACCAGGACAATGTTAGGTATCAGTTTCAGCCCGGTCGGTAAAGGTCACCTTTTGTGTCTTTTGATCTCTTTGTTCAGCAGGCGAGATCTACAGACTCATTTCAAGTCCTTATATCTTTGCTTGTACTGCATGCAGCGCCATACAATTTAGCACAGAAATGAACCTCCCTAAGACCTATAAACCCTATAAAAAGCGCGCCTGTCTGTTGCGAATTGATGGAGTTATTAGGGTATTTACGGCTTCCCGCCCAAAATTCCATAGGGTGCAATGTAAACTTGAGGACCCATTTTCAGCAAGACGCCTTGCCCCGATTCCAATGACTGCCCTTTATGTTTGTAGACATTAATGATCTGCGCATGCGCATAAATTTGCAGCACCCTGGGTGCTTTCGTTTGGCTGCTATAGGCGTAAAAAGGTTTATTTATTGAATGTTTGACGCCCCATAGTGCCCGTGCTATTCTGTTGACCGCATCCCGGATTGTGCAGGCTTGTTTGCATGGATGTGCTCTACAAACGTTCCAAATTTCAACTTAATCGGATGAGAAACAGACGAGTTATTAGGGTCAAAATATCAGACATTCCATACCAACTTTGGACTGCAAGTTTGAGCCTAGCCTGACCTTCACCGATCGGGATGAAACTGGTGCCAGACGAAAGGTCTGGACCAAGGACTCACTGGGGCCAAGTGCCCAAAAATTCTTATCGCCCCATTTTCGAGTTATGGCCCCTGAAAGTTGATATTTGGCAATGTTTGACCCCTAATAACTTTTTAACGCGTGGACCGAATTTTCAGGCAATTTGCGTTTTATGTACTATGGAACCAGGACAATGTTAGGTATCAGTTTCAGCCCGGTCGGTAAAGGTCACCTTTTGTGTCTTTTGATCTCTTTGTTCAGCAGGCGAGATCTACAGACTCATTTCAAGTCCTTATATCTTTGCTTGTACTGCATGCAGCGCCATACAATTTAGCACAGAAATGAACCTCCCTAAGACCTATAAACCCTATAAAAAGCGCGCCTGTCTGTTGCGAATTGATGGAGTTATTAGGGTATTTACGGCTTCCCGCCCAAAATTCCATAGGGTGCAATGTAAACTTGAGGACCAATTTTCAGCAAGACGCCTTGCCCCGATTCCAATGACTGCCCTTTATGTTTGTAGACATTAATGATCTGCGCATGCGCATAAATTTGCAGCACCCTGGGTGCTTTCGTTTGGCTGCTATAGGCGTAAAAAGGTTTATTTATTGAATGTTTGACGCCCCATAGTGCCCGTGCTATTCTGTTGACCGCATCCCGGATTGTGCAGGCTTGTTTGCATGGATGTGCTCTACAAACGTTCCAAATTTCAGCTTAATCGGATGAGAAACAGACGAGTTATTAGGGGTCAAAATATCAGACATTCCATACCAACTTTGGACTGCAAGTTTGAGCCTAGCCTGACCTTCACCGATCGGGATGAAACTGGTGCCAGACGAAAGGTCTGGACCAAGGACTCACTGGGGCCAAGTGCCCAAAAATTCTTATCGCCCCATTTTCGAGTTATGGCCCCTGAAAGTTGATATTTGGCAATGTTTGACCCCTAATAACTTTTTAACGCGTGGACCGAATTTTCAGGCAATTTGCGTTTTATGTACTATGGAACCAGGACAATGTTAGGTATCAGTTTCAGCCCGGTCGGTAAAGGTCACCTTTTGTGTCTTTTGATCTCTTTGTTCAGCAGGCGAGATCTACAGACTCATTTCAAGTCCTTATATCTTTGCTTGTACTGCATGCAGCGCCATACAATTTAGCACAGAAATGAACCTCCCTAAGACCTATAAACCCTATAAAAAGCGCGCCTGTCTGTTGCGAATTGATGGAGTTATTAGGGTATTTACGGCTTCCCGCCCAAAATTCCATAGGGTGCAATGTAAACTTGAGGACCCATTTTCAGCAAGACGCCTTGCCCCGATTCCAATGACTGCCCTTTATGTTTGTAGACATTAATGATCTGCGCATGCGCATAAATTTGCAGCACCCTGGGTGCTTTCGTTTGGCTGCTATAGGCGTAAAAAGGTTTATTTATTGAATGTTTGACGCCCCATAGTGCCCGTGCTATTCTGTTGACCGCATCCCGGATTGTGCAGGCTTGTTTGCATGGATGTGCTCTACAAACGTTCCAAATTTCAGCTTAATCGGATGAGAAACAGACGAGTTATTAGGGGTCAAAATATCAGACATTCCATACCAACTTTGGACTGCAAGTTTGAGCCTAGCCTGACCTTCACCGATCGGGATGAAACTGGTGCCAGACGAAAGGTCTGGACCAAGGACTCACTGGGGCCAAGTGCCCAAAAATTCTTATCGCCCCATTTTCGAGTTATGGCCCCTGAAAGTTGATATTTGGCAATGTTTGACCCCTAATAACTTTTTAACGCGTGGACCGAATTTTCAGGCAATTTGCGTTTTATGTACTATGGAACCAGGACAATGTTAGGTATCAGTTTCAGCCCGGTCGGTAAAGGTCACCTTTTGTGTCTTTTGATCTCTTTGTTCAGCAGGCGAGATCTACAGACTCATTTCAAGTCCTTATATCTTTGCTTGTACTGCATGCAGCGCCATACAATTTAGCACAGAAATGAACCTCCCTAAGACCTATAAACCCTATAAAAAGCGCGCCTGTCTGTTGCGAATTGATGGAGTTATTAGGGTATTTACGGCTTCCCGCCCAAAATTCCATAGGGTGCAATGTAAACTTGAGGACCCATTTTCAGCAAGACGCCTTGCCCCGATTCCAATGACTGCCCTTTATGTTTGTAGACATTAATGATCTGCGCATGCGCATAAATTTGCAGCACCCTGGGTGCTTTCGTTTGGCTGCTATAGGCGTAAAAAGGTTTATTTATTGAATGTTTGACGCCCCATAGTGCCCGTGTTATTCTGTTGACCGCATCCCGGATTGTGCAGGCTTGTTTGCATGGATGTGCTCTACAAACGTTCCAAATTTCAGCTTAATCGGATGAGAAACAGACGAGTTATTAGGGGTCAAAATATCAGACATTCCATACCAACTTTGTACTGCAAGTTTGAGCCTAGCCTGACCTTCACCGATCGGGATGAAACTGGTGCCAGACGAAAGGTCTGGACCAAGGACTCACTGGGGCCAAGTGCCCAAAAATTCTTATCGCCCCATTTTCGAGTTATGGCCCCTGAAAGTTGATATTTGGCAATGTTTGACCCCTAATAACTTTTTAACGCGTGGACCGAATTTTCAGGCAATTTGTGTTTTATGTACTATGGAACCAGGACAATGTTAGGTATCAGTTTCAGCCCGGTCGGTAAAGGTCACCTTTTGTGTCTTTTGATCTCTTTGTTCAGCAGGCGAGATCAACAGACTAATTTCAAGTCCTTATATCTTTGCTTGTACTGCATGCAGCGCCATACAATTTAGCACAGAAATGAACCTCCCTAAGACCTATAAACCTTATAAAAAGCGCGCCTGTCTGTTGCGAATTGATGGAGTTATTAGGGTATTTACGGCTTCCCGCCCAAAATTCCATAGGGTGCAATGTAAACTTGAGGACCCATTTTCAGCAAGACGCCTTGCCCCGATTCCAATGACTGCCCTTTATGTTTGTAGACATTAATGATCTGCGCATGCGCATAAATTTGCAGCACCCTGGGTGCTTTCGTTTGGCTGCTATAGGCGTAAAAAGGTTTATTTATTGAATGTTTGACGCCCCATAGTGCCCGTGCTATTCTGTTGACCGCATCCCGGATTGTGCAGGCTTGTTTGCATGGATGTGCTCTACAAACGTTCCAAATTTCAGCTTAATCGGATGAGAAACAGACGAGTTATTAGGGGTCAAAATATCAGACATTCCATACCAACTTTGGACTGCAAGTTTGAGCCTAGCCTGACCTTCACCGATCGGGATGAAACTGGTGCCAGACGAAAGGTCTGGACCAAGGACTCACTGGGGCCAAGTGCCCAAAAATTCTTATCGCCCCATTTTCGAGTTATGGCCCCTGAAAGTTGATATTTGGCAATGTTTGACCCCTAATAACTTTTTAACGCGTGGACCGAATTTTCAGGCAATTTGCGTTTTATGTACTATGGAACCAGGACAATGTTAGGTATCAGTTTCAGCCCGGTCGGTAAAGGTCACCTTTTGTGTCTTTTGATCTCTTTGTTCAGCAGGCGAGATCTACAGACTCATTTCAAGTCCTTATATCTTTGCTTGTACTGCATGCAGCGCCATACAATTTAGCACAGAAATGAACCTCCCTAAGACCTATAAACCCTATAAAAAGCGCGCCTGTCTGTTGCGAATTGATGTAGTTATTAGGGTATTTACGGCTTCCCGCCCAAAATTCCATAGGGTGCAATGTAAACTTGAGGACCCATTTTCAGCAAGACGCCTTGCCCCGATTCCAATGACTGCCCTTTATGTTTGTAGACATTAATGATCTGCGCATGCGCATAAATTTGCAGCACCCTGGGTGCTTTCGTTTGGCTGCTATAGGCGTAAAAAGGTTTATTTATTGAATGATTGACGCCCCATAGTGCCCGTGCTATTCTGTTGACCGCATCCCAGATTGTGCAGGCTTGTTTGCATGGATGTGCTCTACAAACGTTCCAAATTTCAGCTTAATCGGATGAGAAACAGACGAGTTATTAGGGGTCAAAATATCAGACATTCCATACCAACTTTGGACTGCAAGTTTGAGCCTAGCCTGACCTTCACCGATCGGGATGAAACTGGTGCCAGACGAAAGGTCTGGACCAAGGACTCACTGGGGCCAAGTGCCCAAAAATTCTTATCGCCCCATTTTCGAGTTATGGCCCCTGAAAGTTGATATTTGGCAATGTTTGACCCCTAATAACTTTTTAACGCGTGGACCGAATTTTCAGGCAATTTGCGTTTTATGTACTATGGAACCAGGACAATGTTAGGTATCAGTTTCAGCCCGGTCGGTAAAGGTCACCTTTTGTGTCTTTTGATCTCTTTGTTCAGCAGGCGAGATCTACAGACTCATTTCAAGTCCTTATATCTTTGCTTGTACTGCATGCAGCGCCATACAATTTAGCACAGAAATGAACCTCCCTAAGACCTATAAACCCTATAAAAAGCGCGCCTGTCTGTTGCGAATTGATGGAGTTATTAGGGTATTTACGGCTTCCCGCCCAAAATTCCATAGGGTGCAATGTAAACTTGAGGACCCATTTTCAGCAAGACGCCTTGCCCCGATTCCAATGACTGCCCTTTATGTTTGTAGACATTAATGATCTGCGCATGCGCATAAATTTGCAGCACCCTGGGTGCTTTCGTTTGGCTGCTATAGGCGTAAAAAGGTTTATTTATTGAATGTTTGACGCCCCATAGTGCCCGTGCTATTCTGTTGACCGCATCCCGGATTGTGCAGGCTTGTTTGCATGGATGTGCTCTACAAACGTTCCAAATTTCAGCTTAATCGGATGAGAAACAGACGAGTTATTAGGGGTCAAAATATCAGACATTCCATACCAACTTTGGACTGCAAGTTTGAGCCTAGCCTGACCTTCACCGATCGGGATGAAACTGGTGCCAGACGAAAGGTCTGGACCAAGGACTCACTGGGGCCAAGTGCCCAAAAATTCTTATCGCCCCATTTTCGAGTTATGGCCCCTGAAAGTTGATATTTGGCAATGTTTGACCCCTAATAACTTTTTAACGCGTGGACCGAATTTTCAGGCAATTTGCGTTTTATGTACTATGGAACCAGGACAATGTTAGGTATCAGTTTCAGCCCGGTCGGTAAAGGTCACCTTTTGTGTCTTTTGATCTCTTTGTTCAGCAGGCGAGATCTACAGACTCATTTCAAGTCCTTATATCTTTGCTTGTACTGCATGCAGCGCCATACAATTTAGCACAGAAATGAACCTCCCTAAGACCTATAAACCCTATAAAAAGCGCGCCTGTCTGTTGCGAATTGATGGAGTTATTAGGGTATTTACGGCTTCCCGCCCAAAATTCCATAGGGTGCAATGTAAACTTGAGGACCCATTTTCAGCAAGACGCCTTGCCCCGATTCCAATGACTGCCCTTTATGTTTGTAGACATTAATGATCTGCGCATGCGCATAAATTTGCAGCACCCTGGGTGCTTTCGTTTGGCTGCTATAGGCGTAAAAAGGTTTATTTATTGAATGTTTGACGCCCCATAGTGCCCGTGCTATTCTGTTGACCGCATCCCGGATTGTGCAGGCTTGTTTGCATGGATGTGCTCTACAAACGTTCCAAATTTCAGCTTAATCGGATGAGAAACAGACGAGTTATTAGGGGTCAAAATATCAGACATTCCATACCAACTTTGGACTGCAAGTTTGAGCCTAGCCTGACCTTCACCGATCGGGATGAAACTGGTGCCAGACGAAAGGTCTGGACCAAGGACTCACTGGGGCCAAGTGCCCAAAAATTCTTATCGCCCCATTTTCGAGTTATGGCCCCTGAAAGTTGATATTTGGCAATGTTTGACCCCTAATAACTTTTTAACGCGTGGACCGAATTTTCAGGCAATTTGCGTTTTATGTACTATGGAACCAGGACAATGTTAGGTATCAGTTTCAGCCCGGTCGGTAAAGGTCACCTTTTGTGTCTTTTGATCTCTTTGTTCAGCAGGCGAGATCTACAGACTCATTTCAAGTCCTTATATCTTTGCTTGTACTGCATGCAGCGCCATACAATTTAGCACAGAAATGAACCTCCCTAAGACCTATAAACCCTATAAAAAGCGCGCCTGTCTGTTGCGAATTGATGGAGTTATTAGGGTATTTACGGCTTCCCGCCCAAAATTCCATAGGGTGCAATGTAAACTTGAGGACCCATTTTCAGCAAGACGCCTTGCCCCGATTCCAATGACTGCCCTTTATGTTTGTAGACATTAATGATCTGCGCATGCGCATAAATTTGCAGCACCCTGGGTGCTTTCGTTTGGCTGCTATAGGCGTAAAAAGGTTTATTTATTGAATGTTTGACGCCCCATAGTGCCCGTGCTATTCTGTTGACCGCATCCCGGATTGTGCAGGCTTGTTTGCATGGATGTGCTCTACAAACGTTCCAAATTTCAGCTTAATCGGATGAGAAACAGACGAGTTATTAGGGGTCAAAATATCAGACATTCCATACCAACTTTGGACTGCAAGTTTGAGCCTAGCCTGACCTTCACCGATCGGGATGAAACTGGTGCCAGACGAAAGGTCTGGACCAAGGACTCACTGGGGCCAAGTGCCCAAAAATTCTTATCGCCCCATTTTCGAGTTATGGCCCCTGAAAGTTGATATTTGGCAATGTTTGACCCCTAATAACTTTTTAACGCGTGGACCGAATTTTCAGGCAATTTGCGTTTTATGTACTATGGAACCAGGACAATGTTAGGTATCAGTTTCAGCCCGGTCGGTAAAGGTCACCTTTTGTGTCTTTTGATCTCTTTGTTCAGCAGGCGAGATCTACAGACTCATTTCAAGTCCTTATATCTTTGCTTGTACTGCATGCAGCGCCATACAATTTAGCACAGAAATGAACCTCCCTAAGACCTATAAACCCTATAAAAAGCGCGCCTGTCTGTTGCGAATTGATGGAGTTATTAGGGTATTTACGGCTTCCCGCCCAAAATTCCATAGGGTGCAATGTAAACTTGAGGACCCATTTTCAGCAAGACGCCTTGCCCCGATTCCAATGACTGCCCTTTATGTTTGTAGACATTAATGATCTGCGCATGCGCATAAATTTGCAGCACCCTGGGTGCTTTCGTTTGGCTGCTATAGGCGTAAAAAGGTTTATTTATTGAATGTTTGACGCCCCATAGTGCCCGTGCTATTCTGTTGACCGCATCCCGGATTGTGCAGGCTTGTTTGCATGGATGTGCTCTACAAACGTTCCAAATTTCAGCTTAATCGGATGAGAAACAGACGAGTTATTAGGGGTCAAAATATCAGACATTCCATACCAACTTTGGACTGCAAGTTTGAGCCTAGCCTGACCTTCACCGATCGGGATGAAACTGGTGCCAGACGAAAGGTCTGGACCAAGGACTCACTGGGGCCAAGTGCCCAAAAATTCTTATCGCCCCATTTTCGAGTTATGGCCCCTGAAAGTTGATATTTGGCAATGTTTGACCCCTAATAACTTTTTAACGCGTGGACCGAATTTTCAGGCAATTTGCGTTTTATGTACTATGGAACCAGGACAATGTTAGGTATCAGTTTCAGCCCGGTCGGTAAAGGTCACCTTTTGTGTCTTTTGATCTCTTTGTTCAGCAGGCGAGAT
The DNA here is from genome assembly GCA_964016985.1 of Anodontia alba. Classification (NCBI taxonomy): domain Eukaryota; kingdom Metazoa; phylum Mollusca; class Bivalvia; order Lucinida; family Lucinidae; genus Anodontia; species Anodontia alba. The sequence goes on from OZ024832.1 coordinate 69,817,618, forward strand.
CTACAGACTCATTTCAAGTCCTTATATCTTTGCTTGTACTGCATGCAGCGCCATACAATTTAGCACAGAAATGAACCTCCCTAAGACCTATAAACCCTATAAAAAGCGCGCCTGTCTGTTGCGAATTGATGGAGTTATTAGGGTATTTACGGCTTCCCGCCCAAAATTCCATAGGGTGCAATGTAAACTTGAGGACCCATTTTCAGCAAGACGCCTTGCCCCGATTCCAATGACTGCCCTTTATGTTTGTAGACATTAATGATCTGCGCATGCGCATAAATTTGCAGCACCCTGGGTGCTTTCGTTTGGCTGCTATAGGCGTAAAAAGGTTTATTTATTGAATGTTTGACGCCCCATAGTGCCCGTGCTATTCTGTTGACCGCATCCCGGATTGTGCAGGCTTGTTTGCATGGATGTGCTCTACAAACGTTCCAAATTTCAGCTTAATCGGATGAGAAACAGACGAGTTATTAGGGGTCAAAATATCAGACATTCCATACCAACTTTGGACTGCAAGTTTGAGCCTAGCCTGACCTTCACCGATCGGGATGAAACTGGTGCCAGACGAAAGGTCTGGACCAAGGACTCACTGGGGCCAAGTGCCCAAAAATTCTTATCGCCCCATTTTCGAGTTATGGCCCCTGAAAGTTGATATTTGGCAATGTTTGACCCCTAATAACTTTTTAACGCGTGGACCGAATTTTCAGGCAATTTGCGTTTTATGTACTATGGAACCAGGACAATGTTAGGTATCAGTTTCAGCCCGGTCGGTAAAGGTCACCTTTTGTGTCTTTTGATCTCTTTGTTCAGCAGGCGAGATCTACAGACTCATTTCAAGTCCTTATATCTTTGCTTGTACTGCATGCAGCGCCATACAATTTAGCACAGAAATGAACCTCCCTAAGACCTATAAACCCTATAAAAAGCGCGCCTGTCTGTTGCGAATTGATGGAGTTATTAGGGTATTTACGGCTTCCCGCCCAAAATTCCATAGGGTGCAATGTAAACTTGAGGACCCATTTTCAGCAAGACGCCTTGCCCCGATTCCAATGACTGCCCTTTATGTTTGTAGACATTAATGATCTGCGCATGCGCATAAATTTGCAGCACCCTGGGTGCTTTCGTTTGGCTGCTATAGGCGTAAAAAGGTTTATTTATTGAATGTTTGACGCCCCATAGTGCCCGTGCTATTCTGTTGACCGCATCCCGGATTGTGCAGGCTTGTTTGCATGGATGTGCTCTACAAACGTTCCAAATTTCAGCTTAATCGGATGAGAAACAGACGAGTTATTAGGGGTCAAAATATCAGACATTCCATACCAACTTTGGACTGCAAGTTTGAGCCTAGCCTGACCTTCACCGATCGGGATGAAACTGGTGCCAGACGAAAGGTCTGGACCAAGGACTCACTGGGGCCAAGTGCCCAAAAATTCTTATCGCCCCATTTTCGAGTTATGGCCCCTGAAAGTTGATATTTGGCAATGTTTGACCCCTAATAACTTTTTAACGCGTGGACCGAATTTTCAGGCAATTTGCGTTTTATGTACTATGGAACCAGGACAATGTTAGGTATCAGTTTCAGCCCGGTCGGTAAAGGTCACCTTTTGTGTCTTTTGATCTCTTTGTTCAGCAGGCGAGATCTACAGACTCATTTCAAGTCCTTATATCTTTGCTTGTACTGCATGCAGCGCCATACAATTTAGCACAGAAATGAACCTCCCTAAGACCTATAAACCCTATAAAAAGCGCGCCTGTCTGTTGCGAATTGATGGAGTTATTAGGGTATTTACGGCTTCCCGCCCAAAATTCCATAGGGTGCAATGTAAACTTGAGGACCCATTTTCAGCAAGACGCCTTGCCCCGATTCCAATGACTGCCCTTTATGTTTGTAGACATTAATGATCTGCGCATGCGCATAAATTTGCAGCACCCTGGGTGCTTTCGTTTGGCTGCTATAGGCGTAAAAAGGTTTATTTATTGAATGTTTGACGCCCCATAGTGCCCGTGCTATTCTGTTGACCGCATCCCGGATTGTGCAGGCTTGTTTGCATGGATGTGCTCTACAAACGTTCCAAATTTCAGCTTAATCGGATGAGAAACAGACGAGTTATTAGGGGTCAAAATATCAGACATTCCATACCAACTTTGGACTGCAAGTTTGAGCCTAGCCTGACCTTCACCGATCGGGATGAAACTGGTGCCAGACGAAAGGTCTGGACCAAGGACTCACTGGGGCCAAGTGCCCAAAAATTCTTATCGCCCCATTTTCGAGTTATGGCCCCTGAAAGTTGATATTTGGCAATGTTTGACCCCTAATAACTTTTTAACGCGTGGACCGAATTTTCAGGCAATTTGCGTTTTATGTACTATGGAACCAGGACAATGTTAGGTATCAGTTTCAGCCCGGTCGGTAAAGGTCACCTTTTGTGTCTTTTGATCTCTTTGTTCAGCAGGCGAGATCTACAGACTCATTTCAAGTCCTTATATCTTTGCTTGTACTGCATGCAGCGCCATACAATTTAGCACAGAAATGAACCTCCCTAAGACCTATAAACCCTATAAAAAGCGCGCCTGTCTGTTGCGAATTGATGGAGTTATTAGGGTATTTACGGCTTCCCGCCCAAAATTCCATAGGGTGCAATGTAAACTTGAGGACCCATTTTCAGCAAGACGCCTTGCCCCGATTCCAATGACTGCCCTTTATGTTTGTAGACATTAATGATCTGCGCATGCGCATAAATTTGCAGCACCCTGGGTGCTTTCGTTTGGCTGCTATAGGCGTAAAAAGGTTTATTTATTGAATGTTTGACGCCCCATAGTGCCCGTGCTATTCTGTTGACCGCATCCCGGATTGTGCAGGCTTGTTTGCATGGATGTGCTCTACAAACGTTCCAAATTTCAGCTTAATCGGATGAGAAACAGACGAGTTATTAGGGGTCAAAATATCAGACATTCCATACCAACTTTGGACTGCAAGTTTGAGCCTAGCCTGACCTTCACCGATCGGGATGAAACTGGTGCCAGACGAAAGGTCTGGACCAAGGACTCACTGGGGCCAAGTGCCCAAAAATTCTTATCGCCCCATTTTCGAGTTATGGCCCCTGAAAGTTGATATTTGGCAATGTTTGACCCCTAATAACTTTTTAACGCGTGGACCGAATTTTCAGGCAATTTGCGTTTTATGTACTATGGAACCAGGACAATGTTAGGTATCAGTTTCAGCCCGGTCGGTAAAGGTCACCTTTTGTGTCTTTTGATCTCTTTGTTCAGCAGGCGAGATCTACAGACTCATTTCAAGTCCTTATATCTTTGCTTGTACTGCATGCAGCGCCATACAATTTAGCACAGAAATGAACCTCCCTAAGACCTATAAACCCTATAAAAAGCGCGCCTGTCTGTTGCGAATTGATGGAGTTATTAGGGTATTTACGGCTTCCCGCCCAAAATTCCATAGGGTGCAATGTAAACTTGAGGACCCATTTTCAGCAAGACGCCTTGCCCCGATTCCAATGACTGCCCTTTATGTTTGTAGACATTAATGATCTGCGCATGCGCATAAATTTGCAGCACCCTGGGTGCTTTCGTTTGGCTGCTATAGGCGTAAAAAGGTTTATTTATTGAATGTTTGACGCCCCATAGTGCCCGTGCTATTCTGTTGACCGCATCCCGGATTATGCAGGCTTGTTTGCATGGATGTGCTCTACAAACGTTCCAAATTTCAGCTTAATCGGATGAGAAACAGACGAGTTATTAGGGGTCAAAATATCAGACATTCCATACCAACTTTGGACTGCAAGTTTGAGCCTAGCCTGACCTTCACCGATCGGGATGAAACTGGTGCCAGACGAAAGGTCTGGACCAAGGACTCACTGGGGCCAAGTGCCCAAAAATTCTTATCGCCCCATTTTCGAGTTATGGCCCCTGAAAGTTGATATTTGGCAATGTTTGACCCCTAATAACTTTTTAACGCGTGGACCGAATTTTCAGGCAATTTGCGTTTTATGTACTATGGAACCAGGACAATGTTAGGTATCAGTTTCAGCCCGGTCGGTAAAGGTCACCTTTTGTGTCTTTTGATCTCTTTGTTCAGCAGGCGAGATCTACAGACTCATTTCAAGTCCTTATATCTTTGCTTGTACTGCATGCAGCGCCATACAATTTAGCACAGAAATGAACCTCCCTAAGATCTATAAACCCTATAAAAAGCGCGCCTGTCTGTTGCGAATTGATGGAGTTATTAGGGTATTTACGGCTTCCCGCCCAAAATTCCATAGGGTGCAATGTAAACTTGAGGACCCATTTTCAGCAAGACGCCTTGCCCCGATTCCAATGACTGCCCTTTATGTTTGTAGACATTAATGATCTGCGCATGCGCATAAATTTGCAGCACCCTGGGTGCTTTCGTTTGGCTGCTATAGGCGTAAAAAGGTTTATTTATTGAATGTTTGACGCCCCATAGTGCCCGTGCTATTCTGTTGACCGCATCCCGGATTGTGCAGGCTTGTTTGCATGGATGTGCTCTACAAACGTTCCAAATTTCAGCTTAATTGGATGAGAAACAGACGAGTTATTAGGGGTCAAAATATCAGACATTCCATACCAACTTTGGACTGCAAGTTTGAGCCTAGCCTGACCTTCACCGATCGGGATGAAACTGGTGCCAGACGAAAGGTCTGGACCAAGGACTCACTGGGGCCAAGTGCCCAAAAATTCTTATCGCCCCATTTTCGAGTTATGGCCCCTGAAAGTTGATATTTGGCAATGTTTGACCCCTAATAACTTTTTAACGCGTGGACCGAATTTTCAGGCAATTTGCGTTTTATGTACTATGGAACCAGGACAATGTTAGGTATCAGTTTCAGCCCGGTCGGTAAAGGTCACCTTTTGTGTCTTTTGATCTCTTTGATCAGCAGGCGAGATCTACAGACTCATTTCAAGTCCTTATATCTTTGCTTGTACTGCATGCAGCGCCATACAATTTAGCACAGAAATGAACCTCCCTAAGACCTATAAACCCTATAAAAAGCGCGCCTGTCTGTTGCGAATTGATGGAGTTATTAGGGTATTTACGGCTTCCCGCCCAAAATTCCATAGGGTGCAATGTAAACTTGAGGACCCATTTTCAGCAAGACGCCTTGCCCCGATTCCAATGACTGCCCTTTATGTTTGTAGACATTAATGATCTGCGCATGCGCATAAATTTGCAGCACCCTGGGTGCTTTCGTTTGGCTGCTATAGGCGTAAAAAGGTTTATTTATTGAATGTTTGACGCCCCATAGTGCCCGTGCTATTCTGTTGACCGCATCCCGGATTGTGCAGGCTTGTTTGCATGGATGTGCTCTACAAACGTTCCAAATTTCAGCTTAATCGGATGAGAAACAGACGAGTTATTAGGGGTCAAAATATCAGACATTCCATACCAACTTTGGACTGCAAGTTTGAGCCTAGCCTGACCTTCACCGATCGGGATGAAACTGGTGCCAGACGAAAGGTCAGGACCAAGGACTCACTGGGGCCAAGTGCCCAAAAATTCTTATCGCCCCATTTTCGAGTTATGGCCCCTGAAAGTTGATATTTGGCAATGTTTGACCCCTAATAACTTTTTAACGCGTGGACCGAATTTTCAGGCAATTTGCGTTTTATGTACTATGGAACCAGGACAATGTTAGGTATCAGTTTCAGCCCGGTCGGTAAAGGTCACCTTTTGTGTCTTTTGATCTCTTTGTTCAGCAGGCGAGATCTACAGACTCATTTCAAGTCCTTATATCTTTGCTTGTACTGCATGCAGCGCCATACAATTTAGCACAGAAATGAACCTCCCTAAGACCTATAAACCCTATAAAAAGCGCGCCTGTCTGTTGCGAATTGATGGAGTTATTAGGGTATTTACGGCTTCCCGCCCAAAATTCCATAGGGTGCAATGTAAACTTGAGGACCCATTTTCAGCAAGACGCCTTGCCCCGATTCCAATGACTGCCCTTTATGTTTGTAGACATTAATGATCTGCGCATGCGCATAAATTTGCAGCACCCTGGGTGCTTTCGTTTGGCTGCTATAGGCGTAAAAAGGTTTATTTATTGAATGTTTGACGCCCCATAGTGCCCGTGCTATTCTGTTGACCGCATCCCGGATTGTGCAGGCTTGTTTGCATGGATGTGCTCTACAAACGTTCCAAATTTCAGCTTAATCGGATGAGAAACAGACGAGTTATTAGGGGTCAAAATATCAGACATTCCATACCAACTTTGGACTGCAAGTTTGAGCCTAGCCTGACCTTCACCGATCGGGATGAAACTGGTGCCAGACGAAAGGTCTGGACCAAGGACTCACTGGGGCCAAGTGCCCAAAAAGTCTTATCGCCCCATTTTCGAGTTATGGCCCCTGAAAGTTGATATTTGGCAATGTTTGACCCCTAATAACTTTTTAACGCGTGGACCGAATTTTCAGGCAATTTGCGTTTTATGTACTATGGAACCAGGACAATGTTAGGTATCAGTTTCAGCCCGGTCGGTAAAGGTCACCTTTTGTGTCTTTTGATCTCTTTGTTCAGCAGGCGAGATCTACAGACTCATTTCAAGTCCTTATATCTTTGCTTGTACTGCATGCAGCGCCATACAATTTAGCACAGAAATGAACCTCCCTAAGACCTATAAACCCTATAAAAAGCGCGCCTGTCTGTTGCGAATTGATGGAGTTATTAGGGTATTTACGGCTTCCCGCCCAAAATTCCATAGGGTGCAATGTAAACTTGAGGACCCATTTTCAGCAAGACGCCTTGCCCCGATTCCAATGACTGCCCTTTATGTTTGTAGACATTAATGATCTGCGCATGCGCATAAATTTGCAGCACCCTGGGTGCTTTCGTTTGGCTGCTATAGGCGTAAAAAGGTTTATTTATTGAATGTTTGACGCCCCATAGTGCCCGTGCTATTCTGTTGACCGCATCCCGGATTGTGCAGGCTTGTTTGCATGGATGTGCTCTACAAACGTTCCAAATTTCAGCTTAATCGGATGAGAAACAGACGAGTTATTAGGGGTCAAAATATCAGACATTCCATACCAACTTTGGACTGCAAGTTTGAGCCTAGCCTGACCTTCACCGATCGGGATGAAACTGGTGCCAGACGAAAGGTCTGGACCAAGGACTCACTGGGGCCAAGTGCCCAAAAAGTCTTATCGCCCCATTTTCGAGTTATGGCCCCTGAAAGTTGATATTTGGCAATGTTTGACCCCTAATAACTTTTTAACGCGTGGACCGAATTTTCAGGCAATTTGCGTTTTATGTACTATGGAACCAGGACAATGTTAGGTATCAGTTTCAGCCCGGTCGGTAAAGGTCACCTTTTGTGTCTTTTGATCTCTTTGTTCAGCAGGCGAGATCTACAGACTCATTTCAAGTCCTTATATCTTTGCTTGTACTGCATGCAGCGCCATACAATTTAGCACAGAAATGAACCTTCCTAAGACCTACAAACCCTATAAAAAGCGCGCCTGTCTGTTGCGAATTGATGGAGTTATTAGGGTATTTACGGCTTCCCGCCCAAAATTCCATAGGGTGCAATGTAAACTTGAGGACCCATTTTCAGCAAGACGCCTTGCCCCGATTCCAATGACTGCCCTTTATGTTTGTAGACATTAATGATCTGCGCATGCGCATAAATTTGCAGCACCCTGGGTGCTTTCGTTTGGCTGCTATAGGCGTAAAAAGGTTTATTTATTGAATGTTTGACGCCCCATAGTGCCCGTGCTATTCTGTTGACCGCATCACGGATTGTACAGGCTTGTTTGCATGGATGTGCTCTACAAACGTTCCAAATTTCAGCTTAATCGGATGAGAAACAGACGAGTTATTAGGGGTCAAAATATCAGACATTCCATACCAACTTTGGACTGCAAGTTTGAGCCTAGCCTGACCTTCACCGATCGGGATGAAACTGGTGCTAGACGAAAGGTCTGGACCAAGGACTCACTGGGGCCAAGTGCCCAAAAATTCTTATCGCCCCATTTTCGAGTTATGGCCCCTGAAAGTTGATATTTGGCAATGTTTGACCCCTAATAACTTTTTAACGCGTGGACCGAATTTTCAGGCAATTTGCGTTTTATGTACTATGGAACCAGGACAATGTTAGGTATCAGTTTCAGCCCGGTCGGTAAAGGTCACCTTTTGTGTCTTTTGATCTCTTTGTTCAGCAGGCGAGATCTACAGACTCATTTCAAGTCCTTATATCTTTGCTTGTACTGCATGCAGCGCCATACAATTTAGCACAGAAATGAACCTCCCTAAGACCTATAAACCCTATAAAAAGCGCGCCTGTCTGTTGCGAATTGATGGAGTTATTAGGGTATTTACGGCTTCCCGCCCAAAATTCCATAGGGTGCAATGTAAACTTGAGGACCCATTTTCAGCAAGACGCCTTGCCCCGATTCCAATGACTGCCCTTTATGTTTGTAGACATTAATGATCTGCGCATGCGCATAAATTTGCAGCACCCTGGGTGCTTTCGTTTGGCTGCTATAGGCGTAAAAAGGTTTATTTATTGAATGTTTGACGTCCCATAGTGCCCGTGCTATTCTGTTGACCGCATCCCGGATTGTGCAGGCTTGTTTGCATGGATGTGCTCTACAAACGTTCCAAATTTCAGCTTAATCGGATGAGAAACAGACGAGTTATTAGGGGTCAAAATATCAGACATTCCATACCAACTTTGGACTGCAAGTTTGAGCCTAGCCTGACCTTCACCGATCGGGATGAAACTGGTGCCAGACGAAAGGTCTGGACCAAGGACTCACTGGGGCCAAGTGCCCAAAAATTCTTATCGCCCCATTTTCGAGTTATGGCCCCTGAAAGTTGATATTTGGCAATGTTTGACCCCTAATAACTTTTTAACGCGTGGACCGAATTTTCAGGCAATTTGCGTTTTATGTACTATGGAACCAGGACAATGTTAGGTATCAGTTTCAGCCCGGTCGGTAAAGGTCACCTTTTGTGTCTTTTGATCTCTTTGTTCAGCAGGCGAGATCTACAGACTCATTTCAAGTCCTTATATCTTTGCTTGTACTGCATGCAGCGCCATACAATTTAGCACAGAAATGAACCTCCCTAAGACCTATAAACCCTATAAAAAGCGCGCCTGTCTGTTGCGAATTGATGGAGTTATTAGGGTATTTACGGCTTCCCGCCCAAAATTCCATAGGGTGCAATGTAAACTTGAGGACCCATTTTCAGCAAGACGCCTTGCCCCGATTCCAATGACTGCCCTTTATGTTTGTAGACATTAATGATCTGCGCATGCGCATAAATTTGCAGCACCCTGGGTGCTTTCGTTTGGCTGCTATAGGCGTAAAAAGGTTTATTTATTGAATGTTTGACGCCCCATAGTGCCCGTGCTATTCTGTTGACCGCATCCCGGATTGTGCAGGCTTGTTTGCATGGATGTGCTCTACAAACGTTTCAAATTTCAGCTTAATCGGATGAGAAACAGACGAGTTATTAGGGGTCAAAATATCAGACATTCCATACCAACTTTGGACTGCAAGTTTGAGCCTAGCCTGACCTTCACCGATCGGGATGAAACTGGTGCCAGACGAAAGGTCTGGACCAAGGACTCACTGGGGCCAAGTGCCCAAAAATTCTTATCGCCCCATTTTCGAGTTATGGCCCCTGAAAGTTGATATTTGGCAATGTTTGACCCCTAATAACTTTTTAACGCGTGGACCGAATTTTCAGGCAATTTGCGTTTTATGTACTATGGAACCAGGACAATGTTAGGTATCAGTTTCAGCCCGGTCGGTAAAGGTCACCTTTTGTGTCTTTTGATCTCTTTGTTCAGCAGGCGAGATCTACAGACTCATTTCAAGTCCTTATATCTTTGCTTGTACAGCATGCAGCGCCATACAATTTAGCACAGAAATGAACCTCCCGAAGACCTATAAACCCTATAAAAAGCGCGCCTGTCTGTTGCGAATTGATGGAGTTATTAGGGTATTTACGGCTTCCCGCCCAAAATTCCATAGGGTGCAATGTAAACTTGAGGACCCATTTTCAGCAAGACGCCTTGCCCCGATTCCAATGACTGCCCTTTTTGTTTGTAGACATTAATGATCTGCGCATGCGCGTAAATTTGCAGCACCCTGGGTGCTTTCGTTTGGCTGCTATAGGCGTAAAAAGGTTTATTTATTGAATGTTTGACGCCCCATAGTGCCCGTGCTATTCTGTTGACCGCATCCCGGATTGTGCAGGCTTGTTTGCATGTATGTGCTCTACAAACGTTCCAAATTTCAGCTTAATCGGATGAAAAACAGACGAGTTATTAGGGGTCAAAATATCAGACATTCCATACCAACTTTGGACTGCAAGTTTGAGCCTAGCCTGACCTTCACCGATCGGGATGAAACTGGTGCCAGACGAAAGGTCTGGACCAAGGACTCACTGGGGCCAAGTGCCCAAAAATTCTTATCGCCCCATTTTCGAGTTATGGCCCCTGAAAGTTGATATTTGGCAATGTTTGACCCCTAATAACTTTTTAACGCGTGGACCGAATTTTCAGGCAATTTGCGTTTTATGTACTATGGAACCAGGACAATGTTAGGTATCAGTTTCAGCCCGGTCGGTAAAGGTCACCTTTTGTGTCTTTTGATCTCTTTGTTCAGCAGGCGAGATCTACAGACTCATTTCAAGTCCTTATATCTTTGCTTGTACTGCATGCAGCGCCATACAATTTAGCACAGAAATGAACCTCCCTAAGACCTATAAACCCTATAAAAAGCGCGCCTGTCTGTTGCGAATTGATGGAGTTATTAGGGTATTTACGGCTTCCCGCCCAAAATTCCATAGGGTGCAATGTAAACTTGAGGACCCATTTTCAGCAAGACGCCTTGCCCCGATTCCAATGACTGCCCTTTATGTTTGTAGACATTAATGATCTGCGCATGCGCATAAATTTGCAGCACCCTGGGTGCTTTCGTTTGGCTGCTATAGGCGTAAAAAGGTTTATTTATTGAATGTTTGACGCCCCATAGTGCCCGTGCTATTCTGTTGACCGCATCCCGGATTGTGCAGGCTTGTTTGCATGGATGTGCTCTACAAACGTTCCAAATTTCAGCTTAATCGGATGAGAAACAGACGAGTTATTAGGGGTCAAAATATCAGACATTCCATACCAACTTTGGACTGCAAGTTTGAGCCTAGCCTGACCTTCACCGATCGGGATGAAACTGGTGCCAGACGAAAGGTCTGGACCAAGGACTCACTGGGGCCAAGTGCCCAAAAATTCTTATCGCCCCATTTTCGAGTTATGGCCCCTGAAAGTTGATATTTGGCAATGTTTGACCCCTAATAACTTTTTAACGCGTGGACCGAATTTTCAGGCAATTTGCGTTTTATGTACTATGGAACCAGGACAATGTTAGGTATCAGTTTCAGCCCGGTCGGTAAAGGTCACCTTTTGTGTCTTTTGATCTCTTTGTTCAGCAGGCGAGATCTACAGACTCATTTCAAGTCCTTATATCTTTGCTTGTACAGCATGCAGCGCCATACAATTCAGCACAGAAATGAACCTCCCGAAGACCTGTAAACCCTATAAAAAGCGCGCCTGTCTGTTGCGAATTGATGGAGTTATTAGGGTATTTACGGCTTCCCGCCCAAAATTCCATAGGGTGCAATGTAAACTTGAGGACCCATTTTCAGCAAGACGCCTTGCCCCGATTCCAATGACTGCCCTTTATGTTTGTAGACATTAATGATCTGCGCATGCGCGTAAATTTGCAGCACCCTGGGTGCTTTCGTTTGGCTGCTATAGGCGTAAAAAGGTTTATTTATTGAATGTTTGACGCCCCATAGTGCCCGTGCTATTCTGTTGACCGCATCCCGGATTGTGCAGGCTTGTTTGCATGGATGTGCTCTACAAACGTTCCAAATTTCAGCTTAATCGGATGAAAAACAGACGAGTTATTAGGGGTCAAAATATCAGACATTCCATACCAACTTTGGACTGCAAGTTTGAGCCTAGCCTGACCTTCACCGATCGGGATGAAACTGGTGCCAGACGAAAGGTCTGGACCAAGGACTCACTGGGGCCAAGTGCCCAAAAATTCTTATCGCCCCATTTTCGAGTTATGGCCCCTGAAAGTTGATATTTGGCAATGTTTGACCCCTAATAACTTTTTAACGCGTGGACCGAATTTTCAGGCAATTTGCGTTTTATGTACTATGGAACCAGGACAATGTTAGGTATCAGTTTCAGCCCGGTCGGTAAAGGTCACCTTTTGTGTCTTTTGATCTCTTTGTTCAGCAGGCGAGATCTACAGACTCATTTCAAGTCCTTATATCTTTGCTTGTACTGCATGCAGCGCCATACAATTTAGCACAGAAATGAACCTCCCTAAGACCTATAAACCCTATAAAAAGCGCGCCTGTCTGTTGCGAATTGATGGAGTTATTAGGGTATTTACGGCTTCCCGCCCAAAATTCCATAGGGTGCAATGTAAATTTGAGGACCCATTTTCAGCAAGACGCCTTGCCCCGATTCCAATGACTGCCCTTTATGTTTGTAGACATTAATGATCTGCGCATGCGCATAAATTTGCAGCACCCTGGGTGCTTTCGTTTGGCTGCTATAGGCGTAAAAAGGTTTATTTATTGAATGTTTGACGCCCCATAGTGCCCGTGCTATTCTGTTGACCGCATCCCGGATTGTGCAGGCTTGTTTGCATGGATGTGCTCTACAAACGTTCCAAATTTCAGCTTAATCGGATGAGAAACAGACGAGTTATTAGGGGTCAAAATATCAGACATTCCATACCAACTTTGGACTGCAAGTTTGAGCCTAGCCTGACCTTCACCGATCGGGATGAAACTGGTGCCAGACGAAAGGTCTGGACCAAGGACTCACTGGGGCCAAGTGCCCAAAAATTCTTATCGCCCCATTTTCGAGTTATGGCCCCTGAAAGTTGATATTTGGCAATGTTTGACCCCTAATAACTTTTTAACGCGTGGACCGAATTTTCAGGCAATTTGCGTTTTATGTACTATGGAACCAGGACAATGTTAGGTATCAGTTTCAGCCCGGTCGGTAAAGGTCACCTTTTGTGTCTTTTGATCTCTTTGTTCAGCAGGCGAGATCTACAGACTCATTTCAAGTCCTTATATCTTTGCTTGTACTGCATGCAGCGCCATACAATTTAGCACAGAAATGAACCTCCCTAAGACCTATAAACCCTATAAAAAGCGCGCCTGTCTGTTGCGAATTGATGGAGTTATTAGGGTATTTACGGCTTCCCGCCCAAAATTCCATAGGGTGCAATGTAAACTTGAGGACCCATTTTCAGCAAGACGCCTTGCCCCGATTCCAATGACTGCCCTTTATGTTTGTAGACATTAATGATCTGCGCATGCGCATAAATTTGCAGCACCCTGGGTGCTTTCGTTTGGCTGCTATAGGCGTAAAAAGGTTTATTTATTGAATGTTTGACGCCCCATAGTGCCCGTGCTATTCTGTTGACCGCATCCCGGATTGTGCAGGCTTGTTTGCATGGATGTGCTCTACAAACGTTCCAAATTTCAGCTTAATCGGATGAGAAACAGACGAGTTATTAGGGGTCAAAATATCAGACATTCCATACCAACTTTGGACTGCAAGTTTGAGCCTAGCCTGACCTTCACCGATCGGGATGAAACTGGTGCCAGACGAAAGGTCTGGACCAAGGACTCACTGGGGCCAAGTGCCCAAAAATTCTTATCGCCCCATTTTCGAGTTATGGCCCCTGAAAGTTGATATTTGGCAATGTTTGACCCCTAATAACTTTTTAACGCGTGGACCGAATTTTCAGGCAATTTGCGTTTTATGTACTATGGAACCAGGACAATGTTAGGTATCAGTTTCAGCCCGGTCGGTAAAGGTCACCTTTTGTGTCTTTTGATCTCTTTGTTCAGCAGGCGAGATCTACAGACTCATTTCAAGTCCTTATATCTTTGCTTGTACTGCATGCAGCGCCATACAATTTAGCACAGAAATGAACCTCCCTAAGACCTATAAACCCTATAAAAAGCGCGCCTGTCTGTTGCGAATTGATGGAGTTATTAGGGTATTTACGGCTTCCCGCCCAAAATTCCATAGGGTGCAATGTAAACTTGAGGACCCATTTTCAGCAAGACGCCTTGCCCCGATTCCAATGACTGCCCTTTATGTTTGTAGACATTAATGATCTGCGCATGCGCATAAATTTGCAGCACCCTGGGTGCTTTCGTTTGGCTGCTATAGGCGTAAAAAGGTTTATTTATTGAATGTTTGACGCCCCATAGTGCCCGTGCTATTCTGTTGACCGCATCCCGGATTGTGCAGGCTTGTTTGCATGGATGTGCTCTACAAACGTTCCAAATTTCAGCTTAATCGGATGAGAAACAGACGAGTTATTAGGGGTCAAAATATCAGACATTCCATACCAACTTTGGACTGCAAGTTTGAGCCTAGCCTGACCTTCACCGATCGGGATGAAACTGGTGCCAGACGAAAGGTCTGGACCAAGGACTCACTGGGGCCAAGTGCCCAAAAATTCTTATCGCCCCATTTTCGAGTTATGGCCCCTGAAAGTTGATATTTGGCAATGTTTGACCCCTAAAAACTTTTTAACGCGTGGACCGAATTTTCAGGCAATTTGCGTTTTATGTACTATGGAACCAGGACAATGTTAGATATCAGTTTCAGCCCGGTCGGTAAAGGTCACCTTTTGTGTCTTTTGATCTCTTTGTTCAGCAGGCGAGATCTACAGACTCATTTCAAGTCCTTATATCTTTGCTTGTACTGCATGCAGCGCCATACAATTTAGCACAGAAATGAACCTCCCTAAGACCTATAAACCCTATAAAAAGCGCGCCTGTCTGTTGCGAATTGATGGAGTTATTAGGGTATTTACGGCTTCCCGCCCAAAATTCCATAGGGTGCAATGTAAACTTGAGGACCCATTTTCAGCAAGACGCCTTGCCCCGATTCCAATGACTGCCCTTTATGTTTGTAGACATTAATGATCTGCGCATGCGCATAAATTTGCAGCACCCTGGGTGCTTTCGTTTGGCTGCTATAGGCGTAAAAAGGTTTATTTATTGAATGTTTGACGCCCCATAGTGCCCGTGCTATTCTGTTGACCGCATCCCGGATTGTGCAGGCTTGTTTGCATGGATGTGCTCTACAAACGTTCCAAATTTCAGCTTAATCGGATGAGAAACAGACGAGTTATTAGGGGTCAAAATATCAGACATTCCATACCAACTTTGGACTGCAAGTTTGAGCCTAGCCTGACCTTCACCGATCGGGATGAAACTGGTGCCAGACGAAAGGTCTGGACCAAGGACTCACTGGGGCCAAGTGCCCAAAAATTCTTATCGCCCCATTTTCGAGTTATGGCCCCTGAAAGTTGATATTTGGCAATGTTTGACCCCTAATAACTTTTTAACGCGTGGACCGAATTTTCAGGCAATTTGCGTTTTATGTACTATGGAACCAGGACAATGTTAGGTATCAGTTTCAGCCCGGTCGGTAAAGGTCACCTTTTGTGTCTTTTGATCTCTTTGTTCAGCAGGCGAGATCTACAGACTCATTTCAAGTCCTTATATCTTTGCTTGTACTGCATGCAGCGCCATACAATTTAGCACAGAAATGAACCTCCCTAAGACCTATAAACCTTATGAAAAGCGCGCCTGTCTGTTGCGAATTGATGGAGTTATTAGGGTATTTACGGCTTCCCGCCCAAAATTCCATAGGGTGCAATGTAAACTTGAGGACCCATTTTCAGCAAGACGCCTTGCCCCGATTCCAATGACTGCCCTTTATGTTTGTAGACATTAATGATCTGCGCATGCGCATAAATTTGCAGCACCCTGGGTGCTTTCGTTTGGCTGCTATAGGCGTAAAAAGGTTTATTTATTGAATGTTTGACGCCCCATAGTGCCCGTGCTATTCTGTTGACCGCATCCCGGATTGTGCAGGCTTGTTTGCATGGATGTGCTCTACAAACGTTCCAAATTTCAGCTTAATCGGATGAGAAACAGACGAGTTATTAGGGGTCAAAATATCAGACATTCCATACCAACTTTGGACTGCAAGTTTGAGCCTAGCCTGACCTTCACCGATCGGGATGAAACTGGTGCCAGACGAAAGGTCTGGACCAAGGACTCACTGGGGCCAAGTGCCCAAAAATTCTTATCGCCCCATTTTCGAGTTATGGCCCCTGAAAGTTGATATTTGGCAATGTTTGACCCCTAAAAACTTTTTAACGCGTGGACCGAATTTTCAGGCAATTTGCGTTTTATGTACTATGGAACCAGGACAATGTTAGGTATCAGTTTCAGCCCGGTCGGTAAAGGTCACCTTTTGTGTCTTTTGATCTCTTTGTTCAGCAGGCGAGATCTACAGACTCATTTCAAGTCCTTATATCTTTGCTTGTTCTGCATGCAGCGCCATACAATTTAGCACAGAAATGAACCTCCCTAAGACCTATAAACCCTATAAAAAGCGCGCCTGTCTGTTGCGAATTGATGGAGTTATTAGGGTATTTACGGCTTCCCGCCCAAAATTCCATAGGGTGCAATGTAAACTTGAGGACCCATTTTCAGCAAGACGCCTTGCCCCGATTCCAATGACTGCCCTTTATGTTTGTAGACATTAATGATCTGCGCATGCGCATAAATTTGCAGCACCCTGGGTGCTTTCGTTTGGCTGCTATAGGCGTAAAAAGGTTTATTTATTGAATGTTTGACGCCCCATAGTGCCCGTGCTATTCTGTTGACCGCATCCCGGATTGTGCAGGCTTGTTTGCATGGATGTGCTCTACAAACGTTCCAAATTTCAGCTTAATCGGATGAGAAACAGACGAGTTATTAGGGGTCAAAATATCAGACATTCCATACCAACTTTGGACTGCAAGTTTGAGCCTAGCCTGACCTTCACCGATCGGGATGAAACTGGTGCCAGACGAAAGGTCTGGACCAAGGACTCACTGGGGCCAAGTGCCCAAAAATTCTTATCGCCCCATTTTCGAGTTATGGCCCCTGAAAGTTGATATTTGGCAATGTTTGACCCCTAATAACTTTTTAACGCGTGGACCGAATTTTCAGGCAATTTGCGTTTTATGTACTATGGAACCAGGACAATGTTAGGTATCAGTTTCAGCCCGGTCGGTAAAGGTCACCTTTTGTGTCTTTTGATCTCTTTGTTCAGCAGGCGAGATCTACAGACTCATTTCAAGTCCTTATATCTTTGCTTGTACTGCATGCAGCGCCATACAATTTAGCACAGAAATGAACCTCCCTAAGACCTATAAACCCTATAAAAAGCGCGCCTGTCTGTTGCGAATTGATGGAGTTATTAGGGTATTTACGGCTTCCCGCCCAAAATTCCATAGGGTGCAATGTAAACTTGAGGACCAATTTTCAGCAAGACGCCTTGCCCCGATTCCAATGACTGCCCTTTATGTTTGTAGACATTAATGATCTGCGCATGCGCATAAATTTGCAGCACCCTGGGTGCTTTCGTTTGGCTGCTATAGGCGTAAAAAGGTTCATTTATTGAATGTTTGACGCCCCATAGTGCCCGTGCTATTCTGTTGACCGCATCCCGGATTGTGCAGGCTTGTTTGCATGGATGTGCTCTACAAACGTTCCAAATTTCAGCTTAATCGGATGAGAAACAGACGAGTTATTAGGGGTCAAAATATCAGACATTCCATACCAACTTTGGACTGCAAGTTTGAGCCTAGCCTGACCTTCACCGATCGGGATGAAACTGGTGCCAGACGAAAGGTCTGGACCAAGGACTCACTGGGGCCAAGTGCCCAAAAATTCTTATCGCCCCATTTTCGAGTTATGGCCCCTGAAAGTTGATATTTGGCAATGTTTGACCCCTAATAACTTTTTAACGCGTGGACCGAATTTTCAGGCAATTTGCGTTTTATGTACTATGGAACCAGGACAATGTTAGGTATCAGTTTCAGCCCGGTCGGTAAAGGTCACCTTTTGTGTCTTTTGATCGCTTTGTTCAGCAGGCGAGATCTACAGACTCATTTCAAGTCCTTATATCTTTGCTTGTACTGTATGCAGCGCCATACAATTTAGCATAGAAATGAACCTCCCTAAGACCTATAAACCCTATAAAAAGCGCGCCTGTCTGTTGCGAATTGATGGAGTTATTAGGGTATTTACGGCTTCCCGCCCAAAATTCCATAGGGTGCAATGTAAACTTGAGGACCCATTTTCAGCATGACGCCTTGCCCCGATTGCAATGACTGCCCTTTATGTTTGTAGACATTAATGATCTGCGCATGCGCATAAATTTGCAGCACCCTGGGTGCTTTCGTTTGGCTGCTATAGGCGTAAAAAGGTTTATTTATTGAATGTTTGACGCCCCATAGTGCCCGTGCTATTCTGTTGACCGCATCCCGGATTGTGCAGGCTTGTTTGCATGGATGTGCTCTACAAACGTTCCAAATTTCAGCTTAATCGGATGAGAAACAGACGAGTTATTAGGGGTCAAAATATCAGACATTCCATACCAACTTTGGACTGCAAGTTTGAGCCTAGCCTGACCTTCACCGATCGGGATGAAACTGGTGCCAGACGAAAGGTCTGGACCAAGGACTCACTGGGGCCAAGTGCCCAAAAATTCTTATCGCCCCATTTTCGAGTTATGGCCCCTGAAAGTTGATATTTGGCAATGTTTGACCCCTAATAACTTTTTAACGCGTGGACCGAATTTTCAGGCAATTTGCGTTTTATGTACTATGGAACCAGGACAATGTTAGGTATCAGTTTCAGCCCGGTCGGTAAAGGTCACCTTTTGTGTCTTTTGATCTCTTTGTTCAGCAGGCGAGATCTACAGACTCATTTCAAGTCCTTATATCTTTGCTTGTACTGCATGCAGCGCCATACAATTTAGCACAGAAATGAACCTCCCTAAGACCTATAAACCCTATAAAAAGCGCGCCTGTCTGTTGCGAATTGATGGAGTTATTAGGGTATTTACGGCTTCCCGCCCAAAATTCCATAGGGTGCAATGTAAACTTGAGGACCCATTTTCAGCAAGACGCCTTGCCCCGATTCCAATGACTGCCCTTTATGTTTGTAGACATTAATGATCTGCGCATGCGCATAAATTTGCAGCACCCTGGGTGCTTTCGTTTGGCTGCTATAGGCGTAAAAAGGTTTATTTATTGAATGTTTGACGCCCCATAGTGCCCGTGCTATTCTGTTGACCGCATCCCGGATTGTGCAGGCTTGTTTGCATGGATGTGCTCTACAAACGTTCCAAATTTCAGCTTAATCGGATGAGAAACAGACGAGTTATTAGGGGTCAAAATATCAGACATTCCATACCAACTTTGGACTGCAAGTTTGAGCCTAGCCTGACCTTCACCGATCGGGATGAAACTGGTGCCAGACGAAAGGTCTGGACCAAGGACTCACTGGGGCCAAGTGCCCAAAAATTCTTATCGCCCCATTTTCGAGTTATGGCCCCTGAAAGTTGATATTTGGCAATGTTTGACCCCTAATAACTTTTTAACGCGTGGACCGAATTTTCAGGCAATTTGCGTTTTATGTACTATGGAACCAGGACAATGTTAGGTATCAGTTTCAGCCCGGTCGGTAAAGGTCACCTTTTGTGTCTTTTGATCTCTTTGTTCAGCAGGCGAGATCTACAGACTCATTTCAAGTCCTTATATCTTTGCTTGTACTGCATGCAGCGCCATACAATTTAGCACAGAAATGAACCTCCCTAAGACCTATAAACCCTATAAAAAGCGCGCCTGTCTGTTGCGAATTGATGGAGTTATTAGGGTATTTACGGCTTCCCGCCCAAAATTCCATAGGGTGCAATGTAAACTTGAGGACCCATTTTCAGCAAGACGCCTTGCCCCGATTCCAATGACTGCCCTTTATGTTTGTAGACATTAATGATCTGCGCATGCGCATAAATTTGCAGCACCCTGGGTGCTTTCGTTTGGCTGCTATAGGCGTAAAAAGGTTTATTTATTGAATGTTTGACGCCCCATAGTGCCCGTGCTATTCTGTTGACCGCATCCCGGATTGTGCAGGCTTGTTTGCATGGATGTGCTCTACAAACGTTCCAAATTTCAGCTTAATCGGATGAGAAACAGACGAGTTATTAGGGGTCAAAATATCAGACATTCCATACCAACTTTGGACTGCAAGTTTGAGCCTAGCCTGACCTTCACCGATCGGGATGAAACTGGTGCCAGACGAAAGGTCTGGACCAAGGACTCACTGGGGCCAAGTGCCCAAAAATTCTTATCGCCCCATTTTCGAGTTATGGCCCCTGAAAGTTGATATTTGGCAATGTTTGACCCCTAATAACTTTTTAACGCGTGGACCGAATTTTCAGGCAATTTGCGTTTTATGTACTATGGAACCAGGACAATGTTAGGTATCAGTTTCAGCCCGGTCGGTAAAGGTCACCTTTTGTGTCTTTTGATCTCTTTGTTCAGCAGGCGAGATCTACAGACTCATTTCAAGTCCTTATATCTTTGCTTGTACTGCATGCAGCGCCATACAATTTAGCACAGAAATGAACCTCCCTAAGACCTATAAACCCTATAAAAAGCGCGCCTGTCTGTTGCGAATTGATGGAGTTATTAGGGTATTTACGGCTTCCCGCCCAAAATTCCATAGGGTGCAATGTAAACTTGAGGACCCATTTTCAGCAAGACGCCTTGCCCCGATTCCAATGACTGCCCTTTATGTTTGTAGACATTAATGATCTGCGCATGCGCATAAATTTGCAGCACCCTGGGTGCTTTCGTTTGGCTGCTATAGGCGTAAAAAGGTTTATTTATTGAATGTTTGACGCCCCATAGTGCCCGTGCTATTCTGTTGACCGCATCCCGGATTGTGCAGGCTTGTTTGCATGGATGTGCTCTACAAACGTTCCAAATTTCAGCTTAATCGGATGAGAAACAGACGAGTTATTAGGGGTCAAAATATCAGACATTCCATACCAACTTTGGACTGCAAGTTTGAGCCTAGCCTGACCTTCACCGATCGGGATGAAACTGGTGCCAGACGAAAGGTCTGGACCAAGGACTCACTGGGGCCAAGTGCCCAAAAATTCTTATCGCCCCATTTTCGAGTTATGGCCCCTGAAAGTTGATATTTGGCAATGTTTGACCCCTAATAACTTTTTAACGCGTGGACCGAATTTTCAGGCAATTTGCGTTTTATGTACTATGGAACCAGGACAATGTTAGGTATCAGTTTCAGCCCGGTCGGTAAAGGTCACCTTTTGTGTCTTTTGATCTCTTTGTTCAGCAGGCGAGATCTACAGACTCATTTCAAGTCCTTATATCTTTGCTTGTACTGCATGCAGCGCCATACAATTTAGCACAGAAATGAACCTCCCTAAGACCTATAAACCCTATAAAAAGCGCGCCTGTCTGTTGCGAATTGATGGAGTTATTAGGGTATTTACGGCTTCCCGCCCAAAATTCCATAGGGTGCAATGTAAACTTGAGGACCCATTTTCAGCAAGACGCCTTGCCCCGATTCCAATGACTGCCCTTTATGTTTGTAGACATTAATGATCTGCGCATGCGCATAAATTTGCAGCACCCTGGGTGCTTTCGTTTGGCTGCTATAGGCGTAAAAAGGTTTATTTATTGAATGTTTGACGCCCCATAGTGCCCGTGCTATTCTGTTGACCGCATCCCGGATTGTGCAGGCTTGTTTGCATGGATGTGCTCTACAAACGTTCCAAATTTCAGCTTAATCGGATGAGAAACAGACGAGTTATTAGGGGTCAAAATATCAGACATTCCATACCAACTTTGGACTGCAAGTTTGAGCCTAGCCTGACCTTCACCGATCGGGATGAAACTGGTGCCAGACGAAAGGTCTGGACCAAGGACTCACTGGGGCCAAGTGCCCAAAAATTCTTATCGCCCCATTTTCGAGTTATGGCCCCTGAAAGTTGATATTTGGCAATGTTTGACCCCTAATAACTTTTTAACGCGTGGACCGAATTTTCAGGCAATTTGCGTTTTATGTACTATGGAACCAGGACAATGTTAGGTATCAGTTTAAGCCCGGTCGGTAAAGGTCACCTTTTGTGTCTTTTGATCTCTTTGTTCAGCAGGCGAGATCTACAGACTCATTTCAAGTCCTTATATCTTTGCTTGTACTGCATGCAGCGCCATACAATTTAGCACAGAAATGAACCTCCCTAAGACCTATAAACCCTATAAAAAGCGCGCCTGTCTGTTGCGAATTGATGGAGTTATTAGGGTATTTACGGCTTCCCGCCCAAAATTCCATAGGGTGCAATGTAAACTTGAGGACCCATTTTCAGCAAGACGCCTTGCCCCGATTCCAATGACTGCCCTTTATGTTTGTAGACATTAATGATCTGCGCATGCGCATAAATTTGCAGCACCCTGGGTGCTTTCGTTTGGCTGCTATAGGCGTAAAAAGGTTTATTTATTGAATGTTTGACGCCCCATAGTGCCCGTGCTATTCTGTTGACCGCATTCCGGATTGTGCAGGCTTGTTTGCATGGATGTGCTCTACAAACGTTCCAAATTTCAGCTTAATCGGATGAGAAACAGACGAGTTATTAGGGGTCAAAATATCAGACTTTCCATACCAACTTTGGACTGCAAGTTTGAGCCTAGCCTGACCTTCACCGATCGGGATGAAACTGGTGCCAGACGAAAGGTCTGGACCAAGGACTCACTGGGGCCAAGTGCCCAAAAATTCTTATCGCCCCATTTTCGAGTTATGGCCCCTGAAAGTTGATATTTGGCAATGTTTGACCCCTAATAACTTTTTAACGCGTGGACCGAATTTTCAGGCAATTTGCGTTTTATGTACTATGGAACCAGGACAATGTTAGGTATCAGTTTCAGCCCGGTCGGTAAAGGTCACCTTTTGTGTCTTTTGATCTCTTTGTTCAGCAGGCGAGATCTACAGACTCATTTCAAGTCCTTATATCTTTGCTTGTACTGCATGCAGCGCCATACAATTTAGCACAGAAATGAACCTCCCTAAGACCTATAAACCCTATAAAAAGCGCGCCTGTCTGTTGCGAATTGATGGAGTTATTAGGGTATTTACGGCTTCCCGCCCAAAATTCCATAGGGTGCAATGTAAACTTGAGGACCCATTTTCAGCAAGACGCCTTGCCCCGATTCCAATGACTGCCCTTTATGTTTGTAGACATTAATGATCTGCGCATGCGCATAAATTTGCAGCACCCTGGGTGCTTTCGTTTGGCTGCTATAGGCGTAAAAAGGTTTATTTATTGAATGTTTGACGCCCCATAGTGCCCGTGCTATTCTGTTGACCGCATCCCGGATTGTGCAGGCTTGTTTGCATGGATGTGCTCTACAAACGTTCCAAATTTCAGCTTAATCGGATGAGAAACAGACGAGTTATTAGGGGTCAAAATATCAGACATTCCATACCAACTTTGGACTGCAAGTTTGAGCCTAGCCTGACCTTCATCGATCGGGATGAAACTGGTGCCAGACGAAAGGTCTGGACCAAGGACTCACTGGGGCCAAGTGCCCAAAAATTCTTATCGCCCCATTTTCGAGTTATGGCCCCTGAAAGTTGATATTTGGCAATGTTTGACCCCTAATAACTTTTTAACGCGTGGACCGAATTTTCAGGCAATTTGCGTTTTATGTACTATGGAACCAGGACAATGTTAGGTATCAGTTTCAGCCCGGTCGGTAAAGGTCACCTTTTGTGTCTTTTGATCTCTTTGTTCAGCAGGCGAGATCTACAGACTCATTTCAAGTCCTTATATCTTTGCTTGTACTGCATGCAGCGCCATACAATTTAGCACAGAAATGAACCTCCCTAAGACCTATAAACCCTATAAAAAGCGCGCCTGTCTGTTGCGAATTGATGGAGTTATTAGGGTATTTACGGCTTCACGCCCAAAATTCCATAGGGTGCAATGTAAACTTGAGGACCCATTTTCAGCAAGACGCCTTGCCCCGATTCCAATGACTGCCCTTTATGTTTGTAGACATTAATGATCTGCGCATGCGCATAAATTTGCAGCACCCTGGGTGCTTTCGTTTGGCTGCTATAGGCGTAAAAAGGTTTATTTATTGAATGTTTGACGCCCCATAGTGCCCGTGCTATTCTGTTGACCGCATCCCGGATTGTGCAGGCTTGTTTGCATGGATGTGCTCTACAAACGTTCCAAATTTCAGCTTAATCGGATGAGAAACAGACGAGTTATTAGGGGTCAAAATATCAGACATTCCATACCAACTTTGGACTGCAAGTTTGAGCCTAGCCTGACCTTCACCGATCGGGATGAAACTGGTGCCAGACGAAAGGTCTGGGCCAAGGACTCACTGGGGCCAAGTGCCCAAAAATTCTTATCGCCCCATTTTCGAGTTATGGCCCCTGAAAGTTGATATTTGGCAATGTTTGACCCCTAATAACTTTTTAACGCGTGGACCGAATTTTCAGGCAATTTGCGTTTTATGTACTATGGAACCAGGACAATGTTAGGTATCAGTTTCAGCCCGGTCGGTAAAGGTCACCTTTTGTGTCTTTTGATCTCTTTGTTCAGCAGGCGAGATCTACAGACTCATTTCAAGTCCTTATATCTTTGCTTGTACTGCATGCAGCGCCATACAATTTAGCACAGAAATGAACCTCCCTAAGACCTATAAACCCTTTAAAAAGCGCGCCTGTCTGTTGCGAATTGATGGAGTTATTAGGGTATTTACGGCTTCCCGCCCAAAATTCCATAGGGTGCAATGTAAACTTGAGGACCCATTTTCAGCAAGACGCCTTGCCCCGATTCCAATGACTGCCCTTTATGTTTGTAGACATTAATGATCTGCGCATGCGCATAAATTTGCAGCACCCTGGGTGCTTTCGTTTGGCTGCTATAGGCGTAAAAAGGTTTATTTATTGAATGTTTGACGCCCCATAGTGCCCGTGCTATTCTGTTGACCGCATCCCGGATTGTGCAGGCTTGTTTGCATGGATGTGCTCTACAAACGTTCCAAATTTCAGCTTAATCGGATGAGAAACAGACGAGTTATTAGGGGTCAAAATATCAGACATTCCATACCAACTTTGGACTGCAAGTTTGAGCCTAGCCTGACCTTCACCGATCGGGATGAAACTGGTGCCAGACGAAAGGTCTGGACCAAGGACTCACTGGGGCCAAGTGCCTAAAAATTCTTATCGCCCCATTTTCGAGTTATGGCCCCTGAAAGTTGATATTTGGCAATGTTTGACCCCTAATAACTTTTTAACGCGTGGACCGAATTTTCAGGCAATTTGCGTTTTATGTACTATGGAACCAGGACAATGTTAGGTATCAGTTTCAGCCCGGTCGGTAAAGGTCACCTTTTGTGTCTTTTGATCTCTTTGTTCAGCAGGCGAGATCTACAGACTCATTTCAAGTCCTTATATCTTTGCTTGTACTGCATGCAGCGCCATACAATTTAGCACAGAAATGAACCTCCCTAAGACCTATAAACCCTATAAAAAGCGCGCCTGTCTGTTGCGAATTGATGGAGTTATTAGGGTATTTACGGCTTCCCGCCCAAAATTCCATAGGGTGCAATGTAAACTTGAGGACCCATTTTCAGCAAGACGCCTTGCCCCGATTCCAATGACTGCCCTTTATGTTTGTAGACATTAATGATCTGCGCATGCGCATAAATTTGCAGCACCCTGGGTGCTTTCGTTTGGCTGCTATAGGCGTAAAAAGGTTTATTTATTGAATGTTTGACGCCCCATAGTGCCCGTGCTATTCTGTTGACCGCATCCCGGATTGTGCAGGCTTGTTTGCATGGATGTGCTCTACAAACGTTCCAAATTTCAGCTTAATCGGATGAGAAACAGACGAGTTATTAGGGGTCAAAATATCAGACATTCCATACCAACTTTGGACTGCAAGTTTGAGCCTAGCCTGACCTTCACCGATCGGGATGAAACTGGTGCCAGACGAAAGGTCTGGACCAAGGACTCACTGGGGCCAAGTGCCCAAAAATTCTTATCGCCCCATTTTCGAGTTATGGCCCCTGAAAGTTGATATTTGGCAATGTTTGACCCCTAATAACTTTTTAACGCGTGGACCGAATTTTCAGGCAATTTGCGTTTTATGTACTATGGAACCAGGACAATGTTAGGTATCAGTTTCAGCCCGGTCGGTAAAGGTCACCTTTTGTGTCTTTTGATCTCTTTGTTCAGCAGGCGAGATCTACAGACTCATTTCAAGTCCTTATATCTTTGCTTGTACTGCATGCAGCGCCATACAATTTAGCACAGAAATGAACCTCCCTAAGACCTATAAACCCTATAAAAAGCGCGCCTGTCTGTTGCGAATTGATGGAGTTATTAGGGTATTTACGGCTTCCCGCCCAAAATTCCATAGGGTGCAATGTAAACTTGAGGACCCATTTTCAGCAAGACGCCTTGCCCCGATTCCAATGACTGCCCTTGATGTTTGTAGACATTAATGATCTGCGCATGCGCATAAATTTGCAGCACCCTGGGTGCTTTCGTTTGGCTGCTATAGGCGTAAAAAGGTTTATTTATTGAATGTTTGACGCCCCATAGTGCCCGTGCTATTCTGTTGACCGCATCCCGGATTGTGCAGGCTTGTTTGCATGGATGTGCTCTACAAACGTTCCAAATTTCAGCTTAATCGGATGAGAAACAGACGAGTTATTAGGGGTCAAAATATCAGACATTCCATACCAACTTTGGACTGCAAGTTTGAGCCTAGCCTGACCTTCACCGATCGGGATGAAACTGGTGCCAGACGAAAGGTCTGGACCAAGGACTCACTGGGGCCAAGTGCCCAAAAATTCTTATCGCCCCATTTTCGAGTTATGGCCCCTGAAAGTTGATATTTGGCAATGTTTGACCCCTAATAACTTTTTAACGCGTGGACCGAATTTTCAGGCAATTTGCGTTTTATGTACTATGGAACCAGGACAATGTTAGGTATCAGTTTCAGCCCGGTCGGTAAAGGTCACCTTTTGTGTCTTTTGATCTCTTTGTTCAGCAGGCGAGATCTACAGACTCATTTCAAGTCCTTATATCTTTGCTTGTACTGCATGCAGCGCCATACAATTTAGCACAGAAATGAACCTCCCTAAGACCTATAAACCCTATAAAAAGCGCGCCTGTCTGTTGCGAATTGATGGAGTTATTAGGGTATTTACGGCTTCCCGCCCAAAATTCCATAGGGTGCAATGTAAACTTGAGGACCCATTTTCAGCAAGACGCCTTGCCCCGATTCCAATGACTGCCCTTGATGTTTGTAGACATTAATGATCTGCGCATGCGCATAAATTTGCAGCACCCTGGGTGCTTTCGTTTGGCTGCTATAGGCGTAAAAAGGTTTATTTATTGAATGTTTGACGCCCCATAGTGCCCGTGCTATTCTGTTGACCGCATCCCGGATTGTGCAGGCTTGTTTGCATGGATGTGCTCTACAAACGTTCCAAATTTCAGCTTAATCGGATGAGAAACAGACGAGTTATTAGGGGTCAAAATATCAGACATTCCATACCAACTTTGGACTGCAAGTTTGAGCCTAGCCTGACCTTCACCGATCGGGATGAAACTGGTGCCAGACGAAAGGTCTGGACCAAGGACTCACTGGGGCCAAGTGCCCAAAAATTCTTATCGCCCCATTTTCGAGTTATGGCCCCTGAAAGTTGATATTTGGCAATGTTTGACCCCTAATAACTTTTTAACGCGTGGACCGAATTTTCAGGCAATTTGCGTTTTATGTACTATGGAACCAGGACAATGTTAGGTATCAGTTTCAGCCCGGTCGGTAAAGGTCACCTTTTGTGTCTTTTGATCTCTTTGTTCAGCAGGCGAGATCTACAGACTCATTTCAAGTCCTTATATCTTTGCTTGTACTGCATGCAGCGCCATACAATTTAGCACAGAAATGAACCTCCCTAAGACCTATAAACCCTATAAAAAGCGCGCCTGTCTGTTGCGAATTGATGGAGTTATTAGGGTATTTACGGCTTCCCGCCCAAAATTCCATAGGGTGCAATGTAAACTTGAGGACCCATTTTCAGCAAGACGCCTTGCCCCGATTCCAATGACTGCCCTTTATGTTTGTAGACATTAATGATCTGCGCATGCGCATAAATTTGCAGCACCCTGGGTGCTTTCGTTTGGCTGCTATAGGCGTAAAAAGGTTTATTTATTGAATGTTTGACGCCCCATAGTGCCCGTGCTATTCTGTTGACCGCATCCCGGATTGTGCAGGCTTGTTTGCATGGATGTGCTCTACAAACGTTCCAAATTTCAGCTTAATCGGATGAGAAACAGACGAGTTATTAGGGGTCAAAATATCAGACATTCCATACCAACTTTGGACTGCAAGTTTGAGCCTAGCCTGACCTTCACCGATCGGGATGAAACTGGTGCCAGACGAAAGGTCTGGACCAAGGACTCACTGGGGCCAAGTGCCCAAAAATTCTTATCGCCCCATTTTCGAGTTATGGCCCCTGAAAGTTGATATTTGGCAATGTTTGACCCCTAATAACTTTTTAACGCGTGGACCGAATTTTCAGGCAATTTGCGTTTTATGTACTATGGAACCAGGACAATGTTAGGTATCAGTTTCAGCCCGGTCGGTAAAGGTCACCTTTTGTGTCTTTTGATCTCTTTGTTCAGCAGGCGAGATCTACAGACTCATTTCAAGTCCTTATATCTTTGCTTGTACTGCATGCAGCGCCATACAATTTAGCACAGAAATGAACCTCCCTAAGACCTATAAACCCTATAAAAAGCGCGCCTGTCTGTTGCGAATTGATGGAGTTATTAGGGTATTTACGGCTTCCCGCCCAAAATTCCATAGGGTGCAATGTAAACTTGAGGACCCATTTTCAGCAAGACGCCTTGCCCCGATTCCAATGACTGCCCTTTATGTTTGTAGACATTAATGATCTGCGCATGCGCATAAATTTGCAGCACCCTGGGTGCTTTCGTTTGGCTGCTATAGGCGTAAAAAGGTTTATTTATTGAATGTTTGACGCCCCATAGTGCCCGTGCTATTCTGTTGACCGCATCCCGGATTGTGCAGGCTTGTTTGCATGGATGTGCTCTACAAACGTTCCAAATTTCAGCTTAATCGGATGAGAAACAGACGAGTTATTAGGGGTCAAAATATCAGACATTCCATACCAACTTTGGACTGCAAGTTTGAGCCTAGCCTGACCTTCACCGATCGGGATGAAACTGGTGCCAGACGAAAGGTCTGGACCAAGGACTCACTGGGGCCAAGTGCCCAAAAATTCTTATCGCCCCATTTTCGAGTTATGGCCCCTGAAAGTTGATATTTGGCAATGTTTGACCCCTAATAACTTTTTAACGCGTGGACCGAATTTTCAGGCAATTTGCGTTTTATGTACTATGGAACCAGGACAATGTTAGGTATCAGTTTCAGCCCGGTCGGTAAAGGTCACCTTTTGTGTCTTTTGATCTCTTTGTTCAGCAGGCGAGATCTACAGACTCATTTCAAGTCCTTATATCTTTGCTTGTACTGCATGCAGCGCCATACAATTTAGCACAGAAATGAACCTCCCTAAGACCTATAAACCCTATAAAAAGCGCGCCTGTCTGTTGCGAATTGATGGAGTTATTAGGGTATTTACGGCTTCCCGCCCAAAATTCCATAGGGTGCAATGTAAACTTGAGGACCCATTTTCAGCAAGACGCCTTGCCCCGATTCCAATGACTGCCCTTTATGTTTGTAGACATTAATGATCTGCGCATGCGCATAAATTTGCAGCACCCTGGGTGCTTTCGTTTGGCTGCTATAGGCGTAAAAAGGTTTATTTATTGAATGTTTGACGCCCCATAGTGCCCGTGCTATTCTGTTGACCGCATCCCGGATTGTGCAGGCTTGTTTGCATGGATGTGCTCTACAAACGTTCCAAATTTCAGCTTAATCGGATGAGAAACAGACGAGTTATTAGGGGTCAAAATATCAGACATTCCATACCAACTTTGGACTGCAAGTTTGAGCCTAGCCTGACCTTCACCGATCGGGATGAAACTGGTGCCAGACGAAAGGTCTGGACCAAGGACTCACTGGGGCCAAGTGCCCAAAAATTCTTATCGCCCCATTTTCGAGTTATGGCCCCTGAAAGTTGATATTTGGCAATGTTTGACCCCTAATAACTTTTTAACGCGTGGACCGAATTTTCAGGCAATTTGCGTTTTATGTACTATGGAACCAGGACAATGTTAGGTATCAGTTTCAGCCCGGTCGGTAAAGGTCACCTTTTGTGTCTTTTGATCTCTTTGTTCAGCAGGCGAGATCTACAGACTCATTTCAAGTCCTTATATCTTTGCTTGTACTGCATGCAGCGCCATACAATTTAGCACAGAAATGAACCTCCCTAAGACCTATAAACCCTATAAAAAGCGCGCCTGTCTGTTGCGAATTGATGGAGTTATTAGGGTATTTACGGCTTCCCGCCCAAAATTCCATAGGGTGCAATGTAAACTTGAGGACCCATTTTCAGCAAGACGCCTTGCCCCGATTCCAATGACTGCCCTTTATGTTTGTAGACATTAATGATCTGCGCATGCGCATAAATTTGCAGCACCCTGGGTGCTTTCGTTTGGCTGCTATAGGCGTAAAAAGGTTTATTTATTGAATGTTTGACGCCCCATAGTGCCCGTGCTTTTCTTTTGACCGCATCCCGGATTGTGCAGGCTTGTTTGTATGGATGTGCTCTACAAACGTTCCAAATTTCAGCTTAATCGGATGAGAAACAGACGAGTTATTAGGGGTCAAAATATCAGACATTCCATACCAACTTTGGACTGCAAGTTTGAGCCTAGCCTGACCTTCACCGATCGGGATGAAACTGGTGCCAGACGAAAGGTCTGGACCAAGGACTCACTGGGGCCAAGTGCCCAAAAATTCTTATCGCCCCATTTTCGAGTTATGGCCCCTGAAAGTTGATATTTGGCAATGTTTGACCCCTAATAACTTTTTAACGCGTGGACCGAATTTTCAGGCAATTTGCGTTTTATGTACTATGGAACCAGGACAATGTTAGGTATCAGTTTCAGCCCGGTCGGTAAAGGTCACCTTTTGTGTCTTTTGATCTCTTTGTTCAGCAGGCGAGATCTACAGACTCATTTCAAGTCCTTATATCTTTGCTTGTACTGCATGCAGCGCCATACAATTTAGCACAGAAATGAACCTCCCTAAGACCTATAAACCCTATAAAAAGCGCGCCTGTCTGTTGCGAATTGATGGAGTTATTAGGGTATTTACGGCTTCCCGCCCAAAATTCCATAGGGTGCAATGTAAACTTGAGGACCCATTTTCAGCAAGACGCCTTGCCCCGATTCCAATGACTGCCCTTTATGTTTGTAGACATTAATGATCTGCGCATGCGCATAAATTTGCAGCACCCTGGGTGCTTTCGTTTGGCTGCTATAGGCGTAAAAAGGTTTATTTATTGAATGTTTGACGCCCCATAGTGCCCGTGCTATTCTGTTGACCGCATCCCGGATTGTGCAGGCTTGTTTGCATGGATGTGCTCTACAAACGTTCCAAATTTCAGCTTAATCGGATGAGAAACAGACGAGTTATTAGGGGTCAAAATATCAGACATTCCATACCAACTTTGGACTGCAAGTTTGAGCCTAGCCTGACCTTCACCGATCGGGATGAAACTGGTGCCAGACGAAAGGTCTGGACCAAGGACTCACTGGGGCCAAGTGCCCAAAAATTCTTATCGCCCCATTTTCGAGTTATGGCCCCTGAAAGTTGATATTTGGCAATGTTTGACCCCTAATAACTTTTTAACGCGTGGACCGAATTTTCAGGCAATTTGCGTTTTATGTACTATGGAACCAGGACAATGTTAGGTATCAGTTTCAGCCCGGTCGGTAAAGGTCACCTTTTGTGTCTTTTGATCTCTTTGTTCAGCAGGCGAGATCTACAGACTCATTTCAAGTCCTTATATCTTTGCTTGTACTGCATGCAGCGCCATACAATTTAGCACAGAAATGAACCTCCCTAAGACCTATAAACCCTATAAAAAGCGCGCCTGTCTGTTGCGAATTGATGGAGTTATTAGGGTATTTACGGCTTCCCGCCCAAAATTCCATTGGGTGCAATGTAAACTTGAGGACCCATTTTCAGCAAGACGCCTTGCCCCGATTCCAATGACTGCCCTTTATGTTTGTAGACATTAATGATCTGCGCATGCGCATAAATTTGCAGCACCCTGGGTGCTTTCGTTTGGCTGCTATAGGCGTAAAAAGGTTTATTTATTGAATGTTTGACGCCCCATAGTGCCCGTGCTATTCTGTTGACCGCATCCCGGATTGTGCAGGCTTGTTTGCATGGATGTGCTCTACAAACGTTCCAAATTTCAGCTTAATCGGATGAGAAACAGACGAGTTATTAGGGGTCAAAATATCAGACATTCCATACCAACTTTGGACTGCAAGTTTGAGCCTAGCCTGACCTTCACCGATCGGGATGAAACTGGTGCCAGACGAAAGGTCTGGACCAAGGACTCACTGGGGCCAAGTGCCCAAAAATTCTTATCGCCCCATTTTCGAGTTATGGCCCCTGAAAGTTGATATTTGGCAATGTTTGACCCCTAATAACTTTTTAACGCGTGGACCGAATTTTCAGGCAATTTGCGTTTTATGTACTATGGAACCAGGACAATGTTAGGTATCAGTTTCAGCCCGGTCGGTAAAGGTCACCTTTTGTGTCTTTTGATCTCTTTGTTCAGCAGGCGAGATCTACAGACTCATTTCAAGTCCTTATATCTTTGCTTGTACTGCATGCAGCGCCATACAATTTAGCACAGAAATGAACCTCCCTAAGACCTATAAACCCTATAAAAAGCGCGCCTGTCTGTTGCGAATTGATGGAGTTATTAGGGTATTTACGGCTTCCCGCCCAAAATTCCATAGGGTGCAATGTAAACTTGAGGACCCATTTTCAGCAAGACGCCTTGCCCCGATTCCAATGACTGCCCTTTATGTTTGTAGACATTAATGATCTGCGCATGCGCATAAATTTGCAGCACCCTGGGTGCTTTCGTTTGGCTGCTATAGGCGTAAAAAGGTTTATTTATTGAATGTTTGACGCCCCATAGTGCCCGTGCTATTCTGTTGACCGCATCCCGGATTGTGCAGGCTTGTTTGCATGGATGTGCTCTACAAACGTTCCAAATTTCAGCTTAATCGGATGAGAAACAGACGAGTTATTAGGGGTCAAAATATCAGACATTCCATACCAACTTTGGACTGCAAGTTTGAGCCTAGCCTGACCTTCACCGATCGGGATGAAACTGGTGCCAGACGAAAGGTCTGGACCAAGGACTCACTGGGGCCAAGTGCCCAAAAATTCTTATCGCCCCATTTTCGAGTTATGGCCCCTGAAAGTTGATATTTGGCAATGTTTGACCCCTAATAACTTTTTAACGCGTGGACCGAATTTTCAGGCAATTTGCGTTTTATGTACTATGGAACCAGGACAATGTTAGGTATCAGTTTCAGCCCGGTCGGTAAAGGTCACCTTTTGTGTCTTTTGATCTCTTTGTTCAGCAGGCGAGATCTACAGACTCATTTCAAGTCCTTATATCTTTGCTTGTACTGCATGCAGCGCCATACAATTTAGCACAGAAATGAACCTCCCTAAGACCTATAAACCCTATAAAAAGCGCGCCTGTCTGTTGCGAATTGATGGAGTTATTAGGGTATTTACGGCTTCCCGCCCAAAATTCCATAGGGTGCAATGTAAACTTGAGGACCCATTTTCAGCAAGACGCCTTGCCCCGATTCCAATGACTGCCCTTGATGTTTGTAGACATTAATGATCTGCGCATGCGCATAAATTTGCAGCACCCTGGGTGCTTTCGTTTGGCTGCTATAGGCGTAAAAAGGTTTATTTATTGAATGTTTGACGCCCCATAGTGCCCGTGCTATTCTGTTGACCGCATCCCGGATTGTGCAGGCTTGTTTGCATGGATGTGCTCTACAAACGTTCCAAATTTCAGCTTAATCGGATGAGAAACAGACGAGTTATTAGGGGTCAAAATATCAGACATTCCATACCAACTTTGGACTGCAAGTTTGAGCCTAGCCTGACCTTCACCGATCGGGATGAAACTGGTGCCAGACGAAAGGTCTGGACCAAGGACTCACTGGGGCCAAGTGCCCAAAAATTCTTATCGCCCCATTTTCGAGTTATGGCCCCTGAAAGTTGATATTTGGCAATGTTTGACCCCTAATAACTTTTTAACGCGTGGACCGAATTTTCAGGCAATTTGCGTTTTATGTACTATGGAACCAGGACAATGTTAGGTATCAGTTTCAGCCCGGTCGGTAAAGGTCACCTTTTGTGTCTTTTGATCTCTTTGTTCAGCAGGCGAGATCTACAGACTCATTTCAAGTCCTTATATCTTTGCTTGTACTGCATGCAGCGCCATACAATTTAGCACAGAAATGAACCTCCCTAAGACCTATAAACCCTATAAAAAGCGCGCCTGTCTGTTGCGAATTGATGGAGTTATTAGGGTATTTACGGCTTCCCGCCCAAAATTCCATAGGGTGCAATGTAAACTTGAGGACCCATTTTCAGCAAGACGCCTTGCCCCGATTCCAATGACTGCCCTTGATGTTTGTAGACATTAATGATCTGCGCATGCGCATAAATTTGCAGCACCCTGGGTGCTTTCGTTTGGCTGCTATAGGCGTAAAAAGGTTTATTTATTGAATGTTTGACGCCCCATAGTGCCCGTGCGATTCTGTTGACCGCATCCCGGATTGTGCAGGCTTGTTTGTATGGATGTGGTCTACAAACGTTCCAAATTTCAGCTTAATCGGATGAGAAACAGACGAGTTATTAGGGGTCAAAATATCAGACATTCCATACCAACTTTGGACTGCAAGTTTGAGCCTAGCCTGACCTTCACCGATCGGGATGAAACTGGTGCCAGACGAAAGGTCTGGACCAAGGACTCACTGGGGCCAAGTGCCCAAAAATTCTTATCGCCCCATTTTCGAGTTATGGCCCCTGAAAGTTGATATTTGGCAATGTTTGACCCCTAATAACTTTTTAACGCGTGGACCGAATTTTCAGGCAATTTGCGTTTTATGTACTATGGAACCAGGACAATGTTAGGTATCAGTTTCAGCCCGGTCGGTAAAGGTCACCTTTTGTGTCTTTTGATCTCTTTGTTCAGCAGGCGAGATCTACAGACTCATTTCAAGTCCTTATATCTTTGCTTGTACTGCATGCAGCGCCATACAATTTAGCACAGAAATGAACCTCCCTAAGACCTATAAACCCTATAAAAAGCGCGCCTGTCTGTTGCGAATTGATGGAGTTATTAGGGTATTTACGGCTTCCCGCCCAAAATTCCATAGGCTGCAATGTAAACTTGAGGACCCATTTTCAGCAAGACGCCTTGCCCCGATTC
Source organism: Anodontia alba (assembly GCA_964016985.1). NCBI lineage: Eukaryota > Metazoa > Mollusca > Bivalvia > Lucinida > Lucinidae > Anodontia > Anodontia alba. Next base: position 69,853,105 of record OZ024832.1, read on the forward strand.
CAATGACTGCCCTTTATGTTTGTAGACATTAATGATCTGCGCATGCGCATAAATTTGCAGCACCCTGGGTGCTTTCGTTTGGCTGCTATAGGCGTAAAAAGGTTTATTTATTGAATGTTTGACGCCCCATAGTGCCCGTGCTATTCTGTTGACCGCATCCCGGATTGTGCAGGCTTGTTTGCATGGATGTGCTCTACAAACGTTCCAAATTTCAGCTTAATCGGATGAGAAACAGACGAGTTATTAGGGGTCAAAATATCAGACATTCCATACCAACTTTGGACTGCAAGTTTGAGCCTAGCCTGACCTTCACCGATCGGGATGAAACTGGTGCCAGACGAAAGGTCTGGACCAAGGACTCACTGGGGCCAAGTGCCCAAAAATTCTTATCGCCCCATTTTCGAGTTATGGCCCCTGAAAGTTGATATTTGGCAATGTTTGACCCCTAATAACTTTTTAACGCGTGGACCGAATTTTCAGGCAATTTGCGTTTTATGTACTATGGAACCAGGACAATGTTAGGTATCAGTTTCAGCCCGGTCGGTAAAGGTCACCTTTTGTGTCTTTTGATCTCTTTGTTCAGCAGGCGAGATCTACAGACTCATTTCAAGTCCTTATATCTTTGCTTGTACTGCATGCAGCGCCATACAATTTAGCACAGAAATGAACCTCCCTAAGACCTATAAACCCTATAAAAAGCGCGCCTGTCTGTTGCGAATTGATGGAGTTATTAGGGTATTTACGGCTTCCCGCCCAAAATTCCATAGGGTGCAATGTAAACTTGAGGACCCATTTTCAGCAAGACGCCTTGCCCCGATTCCAATGACTGCCCTTTATGTTTGTAGACATTAATGATCTGCGCATGCGCATAAATTTGCAGCACCCTGGGTGCTTTCGTTTGACTGCTATAGGCGTAAAAAGGTTTATTTATTGAATGTTTGACGCCCCATAGTGCCCGTGCTATTCTGTTGACCGCATCCCGGATTGTGCAGGCTTGTTTGCATGGATGTGCTCTACAAACGTTCCAAATTTCAGCTTAATCGGATGAGAAACAGACGAGTTATTAGGGGTCAAAATATCAGACATTCCATACCAACTTTGGACTGCAAGTTTGAGCCTAGCCTGACCTTCACCGATCGGGATGAAACTGGTGCCAGACGAAAGGTCTGGACCAAGGACTCACTGGGGCCAAGTGCCCAAAAATTCTTATCGCCCCATTTTCGAGTTATGGCCCCTGAAAGTTGATATTTGGCAATGTTTGACCCCTAATAACTTTTTAACGCGTGGACCGAATTTTCAGGCAATTTGCGTTTTATGTACTATGGAACCAGGACAATGTTAGGTATCAGTTTCAGCCCGGTCGGTAAAGGTCACCTTTTGTGTCTTTTGATCTCTTTGTTCAGCAGGCGAGATCTACAGACTCATTTCAAGTCCTTATATCTTTGCTTGTACTGCATGCAGCGCCATACAATTTAGCACAGAAATGAACCTCCCTAAGACCTATAAACCCTATAAAAAGCGCGCCTGTCTGTTGCGAATTGATGGAGTTATTAGGGTATTTACGGCTTCCCGCCCAAAATTCCATAGGGTGCAATGTAAACTTGAGGACCCATTTTCAGCAAGACGCCTTGCCCCGATTCCAATGACTGCCCTTTATGTTTGTAGACATTAATGATCTGCGCATGCGCATAAATTTGCAGCACCCTGGGTGCTTTCGTTTGGCTGCTATAGGCGTAAAAAGGTTTATTTATTGAATGTTTGACGCCCCATAGTGCCCGTGCTATTCTGTTGACCGCATCCCGGATTGTGCAGGCTTGTTTGCATGGATGTGCTCTACAAACGTTCCAAATTTCAGCTTAATCGGATGAGAAACAGACGAGTTATTAGGGGTCAAAATATCAGACATTCCATACCAACTTTGGACTGCAAGTTTGAGCCTAGCCTGACCTTCACCGATCGGGATGAAACTGGTGCCAGACGAAAGGTCTGGACCAAGGACTCACTGGGGCCAAGTGCCCAAAAATTCTTATCGCCCCATTTTCGAGTTATGGCCCCTGAAAGTTGATATTTGGCAATGTTTGACCCCTAATAACTTTTTAACGCGTGGACCGAATTTTCAGGCAATTTGCGTTTTATGTACTATGGAACCAGGACAATGTTAGGTATCAGTTTCAGCCCGGTCGGTAAAGGTCACCTTTTGTGTCTTTTGATCTCTTTGTTCAGCAGGCGAGATCTACAGACTCATTTCAAGTCCTTATATCTTTGCTTGTACTGCATGCAGCGCCATACAATTTAGCACAGAAATGAACCTCCCTAAGACCTATAAACCCTATAAAAAGCGCGCCTGTCTGTTGCGAATTGATGGAGTTATTAGGGTATTTACGGCTTCCCGCCCAAAATTCCATAGGGTGCAATGTAAACTTGAGGACCCATTTTCAGCAAGACGCCTTGCCCCGATTCCAATGACTGCCCTTTATGTTTGTAGACATTAATGATCTGCGCATGCGCATAAATTTGCAGCACCCTGGGTGCTTTCGTTTGGCTGCTATAGGCGTAAAAAGGTTTATTTATTGAATGTTTGACGCCCCATAGTGCCCGTGCTATTCTGTTGACCGCATCCCGGATTGTGCAGGCTTGTTTGCATGGATGTGCTCTACAAACGTTCCAAATTTCAGCTTAATCGGATGAGAAACAGACGAGTTATTAGGGGTCAAAATATCAGACATTCCATACCAACTTTGGACTGCAAGTTTGAGCCTAGCCTGACCTTCACCGATCGGGATGAAACTGGTGCCAGACGAAAGGTCTGGACCAAGGACTCACTGGGGCCAAGTGCCCAAAAATTCTTATCGTCCCATTTTCGAGTTATGGCCCCTGAAAGTTGATATTTGGCAATGTTTGACCCCTAATAACTTTTTAACGCGTGGACCGAATTTTCAGGCAATTTGCGTTTTATGTACTATGGAACCAGGACAATGTTAGGTATCAGTTTCAGCCCGGTCGGTAAAGGTCACCTTTTGTGTCTTTTGATCTCTTTGTTCAGCAGGCGAGATCTACAGACTCATTTCAAGTCCTTATATCTTTGCTTGTACTGCATGCAGCGCCATACAATTTAGCACAGAAATGAACCTCCCTAAGACCTATAAACCCTATAAAAAGCGCGCCTGTCTGTTGCGAATTGATGGAGTTATTAGGGTATTTACGGCTTCCCGCCCAAAATTCCATAGGGTGCAATGTAAACTTGAGGACCCATTTTCAGCAAGACGCCTTGCCCCGATTCCAATGACTGCCCTTTATGTTTGTAGACATTAATGATCTGCGCATGCGCATAAATTTGCAGCACCCTGGGTGCTTTCGTTTGGCTGCTATAGGCGTAAAACGGTTTATTTATTGAATGTTTGACGCCCCATAGTGCCCGAGATATTCTGTTGACCGCATCACGGATTGTGCAGGCTTCTTTGCATGGATGTGCTCTACTAACGTTCCAAATTTCAGCTTAATCGGATGAGAAACAGACGAGTTATTAGGGGGTCAAAATATCAGACATTCCATACCAACTTTGGACTGCAAGTTTGAGCCTAGCCTGACCTTCACCGATCGGGATGAAACTGGTGCCAGACGAAAGGTCTGGACCAAGGACTCACTGGGGCCAAGTGCCCAAAAATTCTTATCGCCCCATTTTCGAGTTATGGCCCCTGAAATTTGATATTTGGCAATGTTTGACCCCTAATAACTTTTTAACGCGTGGACCGAATTTTCAGGCAATTTGCGTTTTATGTACTATGGAACCAGGACAATGTTAGGTATCAGTTTCAGCCCGGTCGGTAAAGGTCACCTTTTGTGTCTTTTGATCTCTTTGTTCAGCAGGCGATATCTACAGACTCATTTCAAGTCCTTATATCTTTGCTTGTACTGCATGCAGCGCCATACAATTTAGCACAGAAATGAACCTCCCTAAGACCTATAAACCCTATAAAAAGCGCGCCTGTCTGTTGCGAATTGATGGAGTTATTAGGGTATTTACGGCTTCCCGCCCAAAATTCCTTAGGGTGCAATGTAAACTTGAGGACCCATTTTCAGCAAGACGCCTTGCCCCGATTCCAATGACTGCCCTTTATGTTTGTAGACATTAATGATCTGCGCATGCGCATAAATTTGGAGCACCCTGGGTGCTTTCGTTTGGCTGCTATAGGCGTAAAAAGGTTTATTTATTGAATGTTTGACGCCCCATAGTGCCCGTGCTATTCTGTTGACCGCATCCCGGATTGTGCAGGCTTCTTTGCATGGATGTGCTCTACAAACGTTCCAAATTTCAGCTTAATCGGATGAGAAACAGACGAGTTATTAGGGGTCAAAATATCAGACATTCCATACCAACTTTGGACTGCAAGTTTGAGCCTAGCCTGACCTTCACCGATCGGGATGAAACTGGTGCCAGACGAAAGGTCTGGACCAAGGACTCACTGGGGCCAAGTGCCCAAAAATTCTTATCGCCCCATTTTCGAGTTATGGCCCCTGAAAGATGATATTTGGCAATGTTTGACCCCTAATAACTTTTTAACGCGTGGACCGAATTTTCAGGCAATTTGCGTTTTATGTACTATGGAACCAGGACAATGTTAGGTATCAGTTTCAGCCCGGTCGGTAAAGGTCACCTTTTGTGTCTTTTGATCTCTTTGTTCAGCAGGCGAGATCTACAGACTCATTTCAAGTCCTTATATCTTTGCTTGTACTGCATGCAGCGCCATACAATTTAGCACAGAAATGAACCTCCCTAAGACCTATAAACCCTATAAAAAGCGCGCCTGTCTGTTGCGAATTGATGGAGTTATTAGGGTATTTACGGCTTCCCGCCCAAAATTCCTTAGGGTGCAATGTAAATTTGAGGACCCATTTTCAGCAAGACGCCTTGCCCCGATTCCAATGACTGCCCTTTATGTTTGTAGACATTAATGATCTGCGCATGCGCATAAATTTGCAGCACCCTGGGTGCTTTCGTTTGGCTGCTATAGGCGTAAAAATGTTTATTTATTGAATGTTTGACGCCCCATAGTGCCCGTGATATTCTGTTGACCGCATCCCGGATTGTGCAGGCTTGTTTGCATGGATGTGCTCTACAAACGTTCCAAATTTCAGCTTAATCGGATGAGAAACAGACGAGTTATTAGGGGTCAAAATATAAGACATTCCATACCAACTTTGGACTGCAAGTTTGAGCCTAGCCTGACCTTCACCGATCGGGATGAAACTGGTGCCAGACGAAAGGTCTGGACCAAGGACTCACTGGGGCCAAGTGCCCAAAAATTCTTATCGCCCCATTTTCGAGTTATGGCCCCTGAAAGTTGATATTTGGCAATGTTTGACCCCTAATAACTTTTTAACGCGTGGACCGAATTTTCAGGCAATTTGCGTTTTATGTACTATGGAACCAGGACAATGTTAGGTATCAGTTTCAGCCCGGTCGGTAAAGGTCACCTTTTGTGTCTTTTGATCTCTTTGTTCAGCAGGCTAGATCTACAGACTCATTTCAAGTCCTTATATCTTTGCTTGTACTACATGCAGCGCCATACTATTTAGCACAGAAATGAACCTCCCTAAGACCTATAAACCCTATAAAAAGCGCGCCTGTCTGTTGCGAATTGATGGAGTTATTAGGGTATTTACGGCTTCCCGCCCAAAATTCCATAGGGTGCAATGTAAACTTGAGGACCCATTTTCAGCAAGACGCCTTGCCCCGATTCCAATGACTGCCCTTTATGTTTGTAGACATTAATGATCTGCGCATGCGCATAAATTTGCAGCACCCTGGGTGCTTTCGTTTGGCTGCTATAGGCGTAAAAATGTTTATTTATTGAATGTTTGACGCCCCATAGTGCCCGTGCTATTCTGTTGACCGCATCCCGGATTGTGCAGGCTTGTTTGCATGGATGTGCTCTACAAACGTTCCAAATTTCAGCTTAATCGGATGAGAAACAGACGAGTTATTAGGGGTCAAAGTATCAGACATTCCATACCAACTTTGGACTGCAAGTTTGAGCCTAGCCTGACCTTCACCGATCGGGATGAAACTGGTGCCAGACGAAAGGTCTGGACCAAGGACTCACTGGGGCCAAGTGCCCAAAAATTCTTATCGCCCCATTTTCGAGTTATGGCCCCTGAAAGTTGATATTTGGCAATGTTTGACCCCTAATAACTTTTTAACGCGTGGACCGAATTTTCAGGCAATTTGCGTTTTATGTACTATGGAACCAGGACAATGTTAGGTATCAGTTTCAGCCCGGTCGGTAAAGGTCACCTTTTGTGTCTTTTGATCTCTTTGTTCAGCAGGCGAGATCTACAGACTCATTTCAAGTCCTTATATCTTTGCTTGTACTGCATGCAGCGCCATACAATTTAGCACAGAAATGAACCTCCCTAAGACCTATAAACCCAATAAAAAGCGCGCCTGTCTGTTGCGAATTGATGGAGTTATTAGGGTATTTACGGCTTCCCGCCCAAAATTCCATAGGGTGCAATGTAAACTTGAGGACCCATTTTCAGCAAGACGCCTTGCCCCGATTCCAATGACTGCCCTTTATGTTTGTAGACATTAATTATCTGCGCATGCGCATAAATTTGGAGCACCCTAGGTGCTTTCGTTTGGCTGCTATAGGCGTAAAAAGGTTTATTTATTGAATGTTTGACGCCCCATAGTGCCCGTGCTATTCTGTTGACCGCATCCCGGATTGTGCAGGCTTGTTTGCATGGATGTGCTCTACAAACGTTCGAAATTTCAGCTTAATCGGATGAGAAACAGACGAGTTATTAGGGGTCAAAATATCAGACATTCCATACCAACTTTGGACTGCAAGTTTGAGCCTAGCCTGACCTTCACCGATCGGGATGAAACTGGTGCCAGACGAAAGGTCTGGACCAAGGACTCACTGGGGCCAAGTGCCCAAAAATTCTTATCGCCCCATTTTCGAGTTATGGCCCCTGAAAGTTGATATTTGGCAATGTTTGACCCCTAATAACTTTTTAACGCGTGGACCGAATTTTCAGGCAATTTGCGTTTTATGTACTATGGAACCAGGACAATGTTAGGTATCAGTTTCAGCCCGGTCGGTAAAGGTCACCTTTTGTGTCTTTTGATCTCTTTGTTCAGCAGGCGAGATCTACAGACTCATTTCAAGTCCTTATATCTTTGCTTGTACTGCATGCAGCGCCGTACAATTTAGCACAGAAATGAACCACCCTAAGACCTATAAACCCTATAAAAAGCGCGCCTGTCTGTTGCGAATTGATGGAGTTATTAGGGTATTTACGGCTTCCCGCCCAAAATTCCATAGGGTGCAATGTAAACTTGAGGACCCATTTTCAGCAAGACGCCTTGCCCCGATTCCAATGACTGCCCTTTATGTTTGTAGACATTAATGATCTGCGCATGCGCATAAATTTGCAGCACCCTGGGTGCTTTCGTTTGGCTACTATAGGCGTAAAAAGGTTTATTTATTGAATGTTTGACGCCCCATAGTGCCCGTGCTATTCTGTTGACCGCATCCCGGATTGTGCAGGCTTGTTTGCATGGATGTGCTCCACAAACGTTCCAAATTTCAGCTTAATCGGATGAGAAACAGACGAGTTATTAGGGGTCAAAATATCAGACATTCCATACCAACTTTGGACTGCAAGTTTGAGCCTAGCCTAACCTTCACCGATCGGGATGAAACTGGTGCCAGACGAAAGGTCTGGACCAAGGACTCACTGGGGCCAAGTGCCCAAAAATTCTTATCGCCCCATTTTCGAGTTATGGCCCCTGAAAGTTGATATTTGGCAATGTTTGACCCCTAATAACTTTTTAACGCGTGGACCGAATTTTCAGGCAATTTGCGTTTTATGTACTATGGAACCAGGACAATGTTAGGTATCAGTTTCAGCCCGGTCGGTAAAGGTCACCTTTTGTGTCTTTTGATCTCTTTGTTCAGCAGGCGAGATCTACAGACTCATTTCAAGTCCGTATATCTTTGCTTGTACTGCATGCAGCGCCATACAATTTAGCACAGAAATGAACCTCCCTAAGACCTATAAACCCTATAAAAAGCGCGCCTGTCTGTTGCGAATTGATGGAGTTATTAGGGTATTTACGGCTTCCCGCCCAAAATTCCATAGGCTGCAATGTAAACTTGAGGACCCATTTTCAGCAAGACGCCTTGCCCCGATTCCAATGACTGCCCTTTATGTTTGTAGACATTAATGATCTGCGCATGCGCATAAATTTGCAGCACCCTGGGTGCTTTCGTTTGGCTGCTATAGGCGTAAAACGGTTTATTTATTGAATGTTTGACGCCCCATAGTGCCCGTGCTATTCTGTTGACCGCATCCCGGATTGTGCAGGCTTGTTTGCCTGGATGTGCTCTACAAACGTTCCAAATTTCAGCTTAATCGGATGAGAAACAGACGAGTTATTAGGGGTCAAAATATCAGACATTCCATACCAACTTTGGACTGCAAGTTTGAGCCTAGCCTGACCTTCACCGATCGGGATGAAACTGGTGCCAGACGAAAGGTCTGGACCAAGGACTCACTGGGGCCAAGTGCCCAAAAATTCTTATCGCCCCATTTTCGAGTTATGGCCCCTGAAAGTTGATATTTGGCAATGTTTGACCCCTAATAACTTTTTAACGCGTGGACCGAATTTTCAGGCAATTTGCGTTTTATGTACTATGGAACCAGGACAATGTTAGGTATCAGTTTCAGCCCGGTCGGTAAAGGTCACCTTTTGTGTCTTTTGATCTCTTTGTTCAGCAGGCGAGATCTACAGACTCATTTCAAGTCCTTATATCTTTGCTTGTACTGCATGCAGCGCCATACAATTTAGCACAGAAATGAACCTCCCTAAGACCTATAAACCCTATAAAAAGCGCGCCTGTCTGTTGCGAATTGATGGAGTTATTAGGGTATTTACGGCTTCCCGCCCAAAATTCCATAGGCTGCAATGTAAACTTGAGGACCCATTTTCAGCAAGACGCCTTGCCCCGATTCCAATGACTGCCCTTTATGTTTGTAGACATTAATGATCTGCGCATGCACATAAATTTGCAGCACCCTGGGTGCTTTCGTTTGGCTGCTATAGGCGTAAAAAGGTTTATTTATTGAATGTTTGACGCCCCATAGTGCCCGTGCTATTCTGTTGACCGCATCCCGGATTGTGCAGGCTTGTTTGCATGGATGTGCTCTACAAACGTTCCAAATTTCAGCTTAATCGGATGAGAAACAGACGAGTTATTAGGGGTCAAAATATCAGACATTCCATACCAACTTTGGACTGCAAGTTTGAGCCTAGCCTGACCTCCACCGATCGGGATGAAACTGGTGCCAGACGAAAGGTCTGGACCAAGGACTCACTGGGGCCAAGTGCCCAAAAATTCTTATCGCCCCATTTTCGAGTTATGGCCCCTGAAAGTTGATATTTGGCAATGTTTGACCCCTAATAACTTTTTAACGCGTGGACCGAATTTTCAGGCAATTTGCGTTTTATGTACCATGGAACCAGGACAATGTTAGGTATCAGTTTCAGCCCGGTCGGTAAAGGTCACCTTTTGTGTCTTTTGATCTCTTTGTTCAGCAGGCGAGATCTACAGACTCATTTCAAGTCCTTATATCTTTGCTTGTACTGCATGCAGCGCCATACAATTTAGCACAGAAATGAACCTCCCTAAGACCTATAAACCCTATAAAAAGCGCGCCTGTCTGTTGCGAATTGATGGAGTTATTAGGGTATTTACGGCTTCCCACCCAAAATTCCACAGGGTGCAATGTAAACTTGAGGACCCATTTTCAGCAAGACGCCTTGCCCCGATTCCAATGACTGCCCTTTATGTTTGTAGACATTAATGATCTGCGCATGCGCATAAATTTGCAGCACCCTGGGTGCTTTCGTTTGGCTGCTATAGGCGTAAAAAGGTTTATTTATTGAATGTTTGACGCCCCATAGTGCCCGTGCTATTCTGTTGACCGCATCCCGGATTGTGCAGGCTTGTTTGCATGGATGTGCTCTACAAACTTTCTAAATTTCAGCTTAATCGGATGAGAAACAGACGAGTTATTAGGGGTCAAAATATCAGACATTCCATACCAACTTTGGACTGCAAGTTTGAGCCTAGCCTGACCTTCACCGATCGGGATGAAACTGGTGCCAGACGAAAGGTCTGGACCAAGGACTCACTGGGGCCAAGTGCCCAAAAATTCTTATCGCCCCATTTTCGAGTTATGGCCCCTGAAAGTTGATATTTGGCAATGTTTGACCCCTAATAACTTTTTAACGCGTGGACCGAATTTTCAGGCAATTTGCGTTTTATGTACTATGGAACCAGGACAATGTTAGGTATCAGTTTCAGCCCGGTCGGTAAAGGTCACCTTTTGTGTCTTTTGATCTCTTTGTTCAGCAGGCGAGATCTACAGACTCATTTCAAGTCCTTATATCTTTGCTTGTACTGCATGCAGCGCCATACAATTTAGCACAGAAATGAACCTCCCTAAGACCTATAAACCCTATAAAAAGCGCGCCTGTCTGTTGCGAATTGATGGAGTTATTAGGGTATTTACGGCTTCCCGCCCAAAATTCCATAGGGTGCAATGTAAACTTGAGGACCCATTTTCAGCAAGACGCCTTGCCCCGATTCCAATGACTGCCCTTTATGTTTGTAGACATTAATGATCTGCGCATGCGCATAAATTTGCAGCACCCTGGGTGCTTTCGTTTGGCTGCTATAGGCGTAAAAAGGTTTATTTATTGAATGTTTGACGCCCCATAGTGCCCGTGCTATTCTGTTGACCGCATCCCGGATTATGCAGGCTTGTTTGCATGGATGTGCTCTACAAACGTTCCAAATTTCAGCTTAATCGGATGAGAAACAGACGAGTTATTAGGGGTCAAAATATCAGACATTCCATACCAACTTTGGACTGCAAGTTTGAGCCTAGCCTGACCTTCACCGATCGGGATGAAACTGGTGCCAGACGAAAGGTCTGGACCAAGGACTCACTGGGGCCAAGTGCCCAAAAATTCTTATCGCCCCATTTTCGAGTTATGGCCTCTGAAAGTTGATATTTGGCAATGTTTGACCCCTAATAACTTTTTAACGCGTGGACCGAATTTTCAGGCAATTTGCGTTTTATGTACTATGGAACCAGGACAATGTTAGGTATCAGTTTCAGCCCGGTCGGTAAAGGTCACCTTTTGTGTCTTTTGATCTCTTTGTTCAGCAGGCGAGATCTACAGACTCATTTCAAGTCCTTATATCTTTGCTTGTACTGCATGCAGCGCCATACAATTTAGCAAAGAAATGAATCTCCCTAAGACCTATAAACCCTATAAAAAGCGCGCCTGTCTGTTGCGAATTGATGGAGTTATTAGGGTATTTACGGCTTCCCGCCCAAAATTCCATAGGGTGCAATGTAAACTTGAGGACCCATTTTCAGCAAGACGCCTTGCCCCGATTCCAATGACTGCCCTTTATGTTTGTAGACATTAATGATCTGCGCATGCGCATAAATTTGCAGCACCCTGGGTGCTTTCGTTTGGCTGCTATAGGCGTAAAAAGGTTTATTTATTGAATGTTTGACGCCCCATAGTGCCCGTGCTATTCTGTTGACCGCATCCCGGATTGTGCAGGCTTGTTTGCATGGATGTGCTCTACAAACGTTCCAAATTTCAGCTTAATCGGATGAGAAACAGACGAGTTATTAGGGGTCAAAATATCAGACATTCCATACCAACTTTGGACTGCAAGTTTGAGCCTAGCCTGACCTTCACCGATCGGGATGAAACTGGTGCCAGACGAAAGGTCTGGACCAAGGACTCACGGGGGCCAAGTGCCCAAAAATTCTTATCGCCCCATTTTCGAGTTATGGCCCCTGAAAGTTGATATTTGGCAATGTTTGACCCCTAATAACTTTTTAACGCGTGGACCGAATTTTCAGGCAATTTGCGTTTTATGTACCATGGAACCAGGACAATGTTAGGTATCAGTTTCAGCCCGGTCGGTAAAGGTCACCTTTTGTGTCTTTTGATCTCTTTGTTCAGCAGGCGAGATCTACAGACTCATTTCAAGTCCTTATATCTTTGCTTGTACTGCATGCAGCGCCATACAATTTAGCACAGAAATGAACCTCCCTAAGACCTATAAACCCTATAAAAATCGCGCCTGTCTGTTGCGAATTGATGGAGTTATTAGGGTATTTACGGCTTCCCACCCAAAATTCCATAGGGTGCAATGTAAATTTGAGGACCCATTTTCAGCAAAACGCCTTGCCCCGATTCCAATGACTGCCCTTTATGTTTGTAGACATTATCGATCTGCGCATGCGCATAAATTTGCAGCACCCTGGGTGCTTTCGTTTGGCTGCTATAGGCGTAAAAAGGTTTATTTATTGAATGTTTGACGCCCCATAGTGCCCGTGCTATTCTGTTGATCGCATCCCGGATTGTGCAGGCTTGTTTGCATGGATGTGCTCTACAAACGTTCCAAATTTCAGCTTAATCGGATGAGAAACAGACGAGTTATTAGGGGTCAAAATATCAGACATTCCATACCAACTTTGGACTGCAAGTTTGAGCCTAGCCTGACCTTCACCGATCGGGATGAAACTGGTGCCAGACGAAAGGTCTGGACCAAGGACTCATTGGGGCCAAGTGCCCAAAAATTCTTATCGCCCCATTTTCGAGTTATGGCCCCTGAAAGTTGATATTTGGCAATGTTTGACCCCTAATAACTTTTTAACGCGTGGACCGAATTTTCAGGCAATTTGCGTTTTATGTACTATGGAACCAGGACAATGTTAGGTATCAGTTTCAGCCCGGTCGGTAAAGGTCACCTTTTGTGTCTTTTGATCTCTTTGTTTAGCAGGCGAGATCTACAGACTCATTTCAAGTCCTTATATCTTTGCTTGTACTGCATGCAGCGCCATACAATTTAGCACAGAAATGAACCTCCCTAAGACCTATAAACCCTATTAAAAGCGCGCCTGTCTGTTGCGAATTGATGGAGTTATTAGGGTATTTACGGCTTCCCGCCCAAAATTCCATAGGGTGCAATGTAAACTTGAGGACCCATTTTCAGCAAGACGCCTTGCCCCGATTCCAATGACTGCCCTTTATGTTTGTAGACATTAATGATCTGCGCATGCGCATAAATTTGCAGCACCCTGGGTGCTTTCGTTTGGCTGCTATAGGCGTAAAAAGGTTTATTTATTGAATGTTTGACGCCCCATAGTGCCCGTGCCATTCTGTTGACCGCATCCCGGATTGTGCAGGCTTGTTTGCATGGATGTGCTCTACAAACGTTCCAAATTTCAGCTTAATCGGATGAGAAACAGACGAGTTATTAGGGGTCAAAATATCAGACATTCCATACCAACTTCGGACTGCAAGTTTGAGCCTAGCCTGACCTTCACCGATCGGGATGAAACTGGTGCCAGACGAAAGGTCTGGACCAAGGACTCACTGGGGCCAAGTGCCCAAAAATTCTTATCGCCCCATTTTCGAGTTATGGCCCCTGAAAGTTGATATTTGGCAATGTTTGACCCCTAATAACTTTTTAACGCGTGGACCGAATTTTCAGGCAATTTGCGTTTTATGTACTATGGAACCAGGACAATGTTAGGTATCAGTTTCAGCCCGGTCGGTAAAGGTCACCTTTTGTGTCTTTTGATCTCTTTGTTCAGCAGGCGAGATCTACAGACTCATTTCAAGTCCTTATATCTTTGCTTGTACTGCATGCAGCGCCATACAATTTAGCACAGAAATGAACCTCCCTAAGACCTATAAACCCTATAAAAAGCGCGCCTGTCTGTTGCGAATTGATGGAGTTATTAGGGTATTTACGGCTTCCCGCCCAAAATTCCATAGGGTGTAATGTAAATTTGAGGACCCATTTTCAGCAAGACGCCTTGCCCCGATTCCAATGACTGCCCTTTATGTTTGTAGACATTAATGATCAGCGCATGCGCATAAATTTGCAGCACCCTGGGTGCTTTCGTTTGGCTGCTATAGGCGTAAAAAGGTTTATTTATTGAATGTTTGACGCCCCATAGTGCCCGTGCTATTCTGTTGACCGCATCCCGGATTGTGCAGGCTTGTTTGCATGGATGTGCTCTACAAACGTTCCAAATTTCAGCTTAATCGGATGAGAAACAGACGAGTTATTAGGGGTCAAAATATCAGACATTCCATACCAACTTTGGACTGCAAGTTTGAGCCTAGCCTGACCTTCACCGATCGGGATGAAACTGGTGCCAGACGAAAGGTCTGGACCAAGGACTCACTAGGGCCAAGTGCCCAAAAATTCTTATCGCCCCATTTTCGAGTTATGGCCCCTGAAAGTTGATATTTGGCAATGTTTGACCCCTAATAACTTTTTAACGCGTGGACCGAATTTTCAGGCAATTTGCGTTTTATGTACTATGGAACCAGGACAATGTTAGGTATCAGTTTCAGCCCGGTCGGTAAAGGTCACCTTTTGTGTCTTTTGATCTCTTTGTTCAGCAGGCGAGATCTACAGACTCATTTCAAGTCCTTATATCTCTGCTTGTACTGCATGCAGCGCCATACAATTTAGCACAGAAATGAACCTCCCTAAGACCTATAAACCCTATAAAAAGCGCGCCTGTCTGTTGCGAATTGATGGAGTTATTAGGGTATTTACGGCTTCCCGCCCAAAATTCCATAGGGTGCAATGTAAACTTGAGGACCCATTTTCAGCAAGACGCCTTGCCCCGATTCCAATGACTGCCCTTTATGTTTGTAGACATTAATGATCTGCGCATGCGCATAAATTTGCAGCACCCTGGGTGCTTTCGTTTGGCTGCTATAGGCGTAAAAAGGTTTATTTATTGAATGTTTGACGCCCCATAGTGCCCGTGCTATTCTGTTGACCGCATCCCGGATTGTGCAGGCTTGTTTGCATGGATGTGCTCTACAAACATTCCAAATTTCAGCTTAATCGGATGAGAAACAGACGAGTTATTAGGGGTCAAAATATCAGACATTCCATACCAACTTTGGACTGCAAGTTTGAGCCTAGCCTGACCTTCACCGATCGGGATGAAACTGGTGCCAGACGAAAGGTCTGGACCAAGGACTCACTGGGGCCAAGTGCCCAAAAATTCTTATCGCCCCATTTTCGAGTTATGGCCCCTGAAAGTTGATATTTGGCAATGTTTGACCCCTAATAACTTTTTAACGCGTGGACCGAATTTTCAGGCAATTTGCGTTTTATGTACTATGGAACCAGGACAATGTTAGGTATCAGTTTCAGCCCGGTCGGTAAAGGTCACCTTTTGTGTCTTTTGATCTCTTTGTTCAGCAGGCGAGATCTACAGACTCATTTCAAGTCCTTATATCTTTGCTTGTACTGCATGCAGCGCCATACAATTTAGCACAGAAATGAACCTCCCTAAGACCTATAAACCCTATAAAAAGCGCGCCTGTCTGTTGCGAATTGATGGAGTTATTAGGGTATTTACGGCTTCCCGCCCAAAATTCCATAGGGTGCAATGTAAACTTGAGGACCCATTTTCAGCAAGACGCCTTGCCCCGATTCCAATGACTGCCCTTTATGTTTGTAGACATTAATGATCTGCGCATGCGCATAAATTTGCAGCACCCTGGGTGCTTTCTTTTGGCTGCTATAGGCGTAAAAAGGTTTATTTATTGAATGTTTAACGCCCCATAGTGCCCGTGCTATTCTGTTGACCGCATCCCGGATTGTGCAGGCTTGTTTGCATGGATGTGCTCTACAAACGTTCCAAATTTCAGCTTAATCGGATGAGAAACAGACGAGTTATTAGGGGTCAAAATATCAGACATTCCATACCAACTTTGGACTGCAAGTTTGAGCCTAGCCTGACCTTCACCGATCGGGATGAAACTGGTGCCAGACGAAAGGTCTGGACCAAGGACTCACTGGGGCCAAGTGCCCAAAAATTCTTATCGCCCCATTTTCGAGTTATGGCCCCTGAAAGTTGATATTTGGCAATGTTTGACCCCTAATAACTTTTTAACGCGTGGACCGAATTTTCAGGCAATTTGCGTTTTATGTACTATGGAACCAGGACAATGTTAGGTATCAGTTTCAGCCCGGTCGGTAAAGGTCACCTTTTGTGTCTTTTGATCTCTTTGTTCAGCAGGCGAGATCTACAGACTCATTTCAAGTCCTTATATCTTTGCTTGTACTGCATGCAGCGCCATACAATTTAGCACAGAAATGAACCTCCCTAAGACCTATTAACCCTATAAAAAGCGCGCCTGTCTGTTGCGAATTGATGGAGTTATTAGGGTATTTACGGCTTCCCGCCCAAAATTCCATAGGGTGCAATGTAAACTTGAGGACCCATTTTCAGCAAGACGCCTTGCCCCGATTCCAATGACTGCCCTTTATGTTTGTAGACATTAATGATCTGCGCATGCGCATAAATTTGCAGCACCCTGGGTGCTTTCGTTTGGCTGCTATAGGCGTAAAAAGGTTTATTTATTGAATGTTTGACGCCCCATAGTGCCCGTGCTATTCTGTTGACCGCATCCCGGATTGTGCAGGCTTGTTTGCATGGATGTGCTCTACAAACGTTCCAAATTTCAGCTTAATCGGATGAGAAACAGACGAGTTATTAGGGGTCAAAATATCAGACATTCCATACCAACTTTGGACTGCAAGTTTGAGCCTAGCCTGACCTTCACCGATCGGGATGAAACTGGTGCCAGACGAAAGGTCTGGACCAAGGACTCACTGGGGCCAAGTGCCCAAAAATTCTTATCGCCTCATTTTCGAGTTATGGCCCCTGAAAGTTGATATTTGGCAATGTTTGACCCCTAATAACTTTTTAACGCGTGGACCGAATTTTCAGGCAATTTGCGTTTTATGTACTATGGAACCAGGACAATGTTAGGTATCAGTTTCAGCCCGGTCGGTAAAGGTCACCTTTTGTGTCTTTTGATCTCTTTGTTCAGCAGGCGAGATCAACAGACTCATTTCAAGTCCTTATATCTTTGCTTGTACTGCATGCAGCGCCATACAATTTAGCACAGAAATGAACCTCCCTAAGACCTATAAACCCTATAAAAAGCGCGCCTGTCTGTTGCGAATTGATGGAGTTATTAGGGTATTTACGGCTTCCCGCCCAAAATTCCATAGGGTGCAATGTAAACTTGAGGACCCATTTTCAGCAAGACGCCTTGCCCCGATTCCAATGACTGCCCTTTATGTTTGTAGACATTAATGATCTGCGCATGCGCATAAATTTGCAGCACCCTGGGTGCTTTCGTTTGGCTGCTATAGGCGTAAAAAGGTTTATTTATTGAATGTTTGACGCCCCATAGTGCCCGTGCTATTCTGTTGACCGCATCCCGGATTGTGCAGGCTTGTTTGCATGGATGTGCTCTACAAACGTTCCAAATTTCAGCTTAATCGGATGAGAAACAGACGAGTTATTAGGGGTCAAAATATCAGACATTCCATACCAACTTTGGACTGCAAGTTTGAGCCTAGCCTGACCTTCACCGATCGGGATGAAACTGGTGCCAGACGAAATGTCTGGACCAAGGACTCACTGGGGCCAAGTGCCCAAAAATTCTTATCGCCCCATTTTCGAGTTATGGCCCCTGAAAGTTGATATTTGGCAATGTTTGACCCCTAATAACTTTTTAACGCGTGGACCGAATTTTCAGGCAATTTGCGTTTTATGTACTATGGAACCAGGACAATGTTAGGTATCAGTTTCAGCCCGGTCGGTAAAGGTCACCTTTTGTGTCTTTTGATCTCTTTGTTCAGCAGGCGAGATCTACAGACTCATTTCAAGTCCTTATATCTTTGCTTGTACTGCATGCAGCGCCATACAATTTAGCACAGAAATGAACCTCCCTAAGACCTATAAACCCTATAAAAAGCGCGCCTGTCTGTTGCGAATTGATGGAGTTATTAGGGTATTTACGGCTTCCCGCCCAAAATTCCATAGGGTGCAATGTAAACTTGAGGACCCATTTTCAGCAAGACGCCTTGCCCCGATTCCAATGACTGCCCTTTATGTTTGTAGACATTAATGATCTGCGCATGCGCATAAATTTGCAGCACCCTGGGTGCTTTCGTTTGGCTGCTATAGGCGTAAAAAGGTTTATTTATTGAATGTTTGACGCCCCATAGTGCCCGTGCTATTCTGTTGACCGCATCCCGGATTGTGCAGGCTTGTTTGCATGGATGTGCTCTACAAACGTTCCAAATTTCAGCTTAATCGGATGAGAAACAGACGAGTTATTAGGGGTCAAAATATCAGACATTCCATACCAACTTTGGACTGCAAGTTTGAGCCTAGCCTGACCTTCACCGATCGGGATGAAACTGGTGCCAGACGAAAGGTCTGGACCAAGGACTCACTGGGGCCAAGTGCCCAAAAATTCTTATCGCCCCATTTTCGAGTTATGGCCCCTGAAAGTTGATATTTGGCAATGTTTGACCCCTAATAACTTTTTAACGCGTGGACCGAATTTTCAGGCAATTTGCGTTTTATGTACTATGGAACCAGGACAATGTTAGGTATCAGTTTCAGCCCGGTCGGTAAAGGTCACCTTTTGTGTCTTTTGATCTCTTTGTTCAGCAGGCGAGATCAACAGACTCATTTCAAGTCCTTATATCTTTGCTTGTACTGCATGCAGCGCCATACAATTTAGCACAGAAATGAACCTCCCTAAGACCTATAAACCCTATAAAAAGCGCGCCTGTCTGTTGCGAATTGATGGAGTTATTAGGGTATTTACGGCTTCCCGCCCAAAATTCCATAGGGTGCAATGTAAACTTGAGGACCCATTTTCAGCAAGACGCCTTGCCCCGATTCCAATGACTGCCCTTTATGTTTGTAGACATTAATGATCTGCGCATGCGCATAAATTTGCAGCACCCTGGGTGCTTTCGTTTGGCTGCTATAGGCGTAAAAAGGTTTATTTATTGAATGTTTGACGCCCCATAGTGCCCGTGCTATTCTGTTGACCGCATCCCGGATTGTGCAGGCTTGTTTGCATGGATGTGCTCTACAAACGTTCCAAATTTCAGCTTAATCGGATGAGAAACAGACGAGTTATTAGGGGTCAAAATATCAGAAATTCCATACCAACTTTGGACTGCAAGTTTGAGCCTAGCCTGACCTTCACCGATCGGGATGAAACTGGTGCCAGACGAAAGGTCTGGACCAAGGACTCACTGGGGCCAAGTGCCCAAAAATTCTTATCGCCCCATTTTCGAGTTATGGCCCCTGAAAGTTGATATTTGGCAATGTTTGACCCCTAATAACTTTTTAACGCGTGGACCGAATTTTCAGGCAATTTGCGTTTTATGTACTATGGAACCAGGACAATGTTAGGTATCAGTTTCAGCCCGGTCGGTAAAGGTCACCTTTTGTGTCTTTTGATCTCTTTGTTCAGCAGGCGAGATCTACAGACTCATTTCAAGTCCTTATATCTTTGCTTGTACTGCATGCAGCGCCATACAATTTAGCACAGAAATGAACCTCCCTAAGACCTATAAACCCTATAAAAAGCGCGCCTGTCTGTTGCGAATTGATGGAGTTATTAGGGTATTTACGGCTTCCCGCCCAAAATTCCATAGGGTGCAATGTAAACTTGAGGACCCATTTTCAGCAAGACGCCTTGCCCCGATTCCAATGACTGCCCTTTATGTTTGTAGACATTAATGATCTGCGCATGCGCATAAATTTGCAGCACCCTGGGTGCTTTCGTTTGGCTGCTATAGGCGTAAAAAGGTTTATTTATTGAATGTTTGACGCCCCATAGTGCCCGTGCTATTCTGTTGACCGCATCCCGGATTGTGCAGGCTTGTTTGCATGGATGTGCTCTACAAACGTTCCAAATTTCAGCTTAATCGGATGAGAAACAGACGAGTTATTAGGGGTCAAAATATCAGACATTCCATACCAACTTTGGACTGCAAGTTTGAGCCTAGCCTGACCTTCACCGATCGGGATGAAACTGGTGCCAGACGAAATGTCTGGACCAAGGACTCACTGGGGCCAAGTGCCCAAAAATTCTTATCGCCCCATTTTCGAGTTATGGCCCCTGAAAGTTGATATTTGGCAATGTTTGACCCCTAATAACTTTTTAACGCGTGGACCGAATTTTCAGGCAATTTGCGTTTTATGTACTATGGAACCAGGACAATGTTAGGTATCAGTTTCAGCCCGGTCGGTAAAGGTCACCTTTTGTGTCTTTTGATCTCTTTGTTCAGCAGGCGAGATCTACAGACTCATTTCAAGTCCTTATATCTTTGCTTGTACTGCATGCAGCGCCATACAATTTAGCACAGAAATGAACCTCCCTAAGACCTATAAACCCTATAAAAAGCGCGCCTGTCTGTTGCGAATTGATGGAGTTATTAGGGTATTTACGGCTTCCCGCCCAAAATTCCATAGGGTGCAATGTAAACTTGAGGACCCATTTTCAGCAAGACGCCTTGCCCCGATTCCAATGACTGCCCTTTATGTTTGTAGACATTAATGATCTGCGCATGCGCATAAATTTGCAGCACCCTGGGTGCTTTCGTTTGGCTGCTATAGGCGTAAAAAGGTTTATTTATTGAATGTTTGACGCCCCATAGTGCCCGTGCTATTCTGTTGACCGCATCCCGGATTGTGCAGGCTTGTTTGCATGGATGTGCTCTACAAACGTTCCAAATTTCAGCTTAATCGGATGAGAAACAGACGAGTTATTAGGGGTCAAAATATCAGACATTCCATACCAACTTTGGACTGCAAGTTTGAGCCTAGCCTGACCTTCACCGATCGGGATGAAACTGGTGCCAGACGAAAGGTCTGGACCAAGGACTCACTGGGGCCAAGTGCCCAAAAATTCTTATCGCCCCATTTTCGAGTTATGGCCCCTGAAAGTTGATATTTGGCAATGTTTGACCCCTAATAACTTTTTAACGCGTGGACCGAATTTTCAGGCAATTTGCGTTTTATGTACTATGGAACCAGGACAATGTTAGGTATCAGTTTCAGCCCGGTCGGTAAAGGTCACCTTTTGTGTCTTTTGATCTCTTTGTTCAGCAGGCGAGATCTACAGACTCATTTCAAGTCCTTATATCTTTGCTTGTACTGCATGCAGCGCCATACAATTTAGCACAGAAATGAACCTCCCTAAGACCTATAAACCCTATAAAAAGCGCGCCTGTCTGTTGCGAATTGATGGAGTTATTAGGGTATTTACGGCTTCCCGCCCAAAATTCCATAGGGTGCAATGTAAACTTGAGGACCCATTTTCAGCAAGACGCCTTGCCCCGATTCCAATGACTGCCCTTTATGTTTGTAGACATTAATGATCTGCGCATGCGCATAAATTTGCAGCACCCTGGGTGCTTTCGTTTGGCTGCTATAGGCGTAAAAAGGTTTATTTATTGAATGTTTGACGCCCCATAGTGCCCGTGCTATTCTGTTGACCGCATCCCGAATTGTGCAGGCTTGTTTGCATGGATGTGCTCTACAAACGTTCCAAATTTCAGCTTAATCGGATGAGAAACAGACGAGTTATTAGGGGTCAAAATATCAGACATTCCATACCAACTTTGGACTGCAAGTTTGAGCCTAGCCTGACCTTCACCGATCGGGATGAAACTGGTGCCAGACGAAAGGTCTGGACCAAGGACTCACTGGGGCCAAGTGCCCAAAAATTCTTATCGCCCCATTTTCGAGTTATGGCCCCTGAAAGTTGATATTTGGCAATGTTTGACCCCTAATAACTTTTTAACGCGTGGACCGAATTTTCAGGCAATTTGCGTTTTATGTACTATGGAACCAGGACAATGTTAGGTATCAGTTTCAGCCCGGTCGGTAAAGGTCACCTTTTGTGTCTTTTGATCTCTTTGTTCAGCAGGCGAGATCAACAGACTCATTTCAAGTCCTTATATCTTTGCTTGTACTGCATGCAGCGCCATACAATTTAGCACAGAAATGAACCTCCCTAAGACCTATAAACCCTATAAAAAGCGCGCCTGTCTGTTGCGAATTGATGGAGTTATTAGGGTATTTACGGCTTCCCGCCCAAAATTCCATAGGGTGCAATGTAAACTTGAGGACCCATTTTCAGCAAGACGCCTTGCCCCGATTCCAATGACTGCCCTTTTTGTTTGTAGACATTAATGATCTGCGCATGCGCATAAATTTGCAGCACCCTGGGTGCTTTCGTTTGGCTGCTATAGGCATAAAAAGGTTTATTTATTGAATGTTTGACGCCCCATAGTGCCCGTGCTATTCTGTTGACCGCATCCCGGATTGTGCAGGCTTGTTTGCATGGATGTGCTCTACAAACGTTCCAAATTTCAGCTTAATCGGATGAGAAACAGACGAGTTATTAGGGGTCAAAATATCAGACATTCCATACCAACTTTGGACTGCAAGTTTGAGCCTAGCCTGACCTTCACCGATCGGGATGAAACTGGTGCCAGACGAAAGGTCTGGACCAAGGACTCACTGGGGCCAAGTGCCCAAAAATTCTTATCGCCCCATTTTCGAGTTATGGCCCCTGAAAGTTGATATTTGGCAATGTTTGACCCCTAATAACTTTTTAACGCGTGGACCGAATTTTCAGGCAATTTGCGTTTTATGTACTATGGAACCAGGACAATGTTAGGTATCAGTTTCAGCCCGGTCGGTAAAGGTCACCTTTTGTGTCTTTTGATCTCTTTGTTCAGCAGGCGAGATCTACAGACTCATTTCAAGTCCTTATATCTTTGCTTGTACTGCATGCAGCGCCATACAATTTAGCACAGAAATGAACCTCCCTAAGACCTATAAACCCTATAAAAAGCGCGCCTGTCTGTTGCGAATTGATGGAGTTATTAGGGTATTTACGGCTTCCCGCCCAAAATTCCATAGGGTGCAATGTAAACTTGAGGACCCATTTTCAGCAAGACGCCTTGCCCCGATTCCAATGACTGCCCTTTATGTTTGTAGACATTAATGATCTGCGCATGCGCATAAATTTGCAGCACCCTGGGTGCTTTCGTTTGGCTGCTATAGGCGTAAAAAGGTTTATTTATTGAATGTTTGACGCCCCATAGTGCCCGTGCTATTCTGTTGACCGCATCCCGAATTGTGCAGGCTTGTTTGCATGGATGTGCTCTACAAACGTTCCAAATTTCAGCTTAATCGGATGAGAAACAGACGAGTTATTAGGGGTCAAAATATCAGACATTCCATACCAACTTTGGACTGCAAGTTTGAGCCTAGCCTGACCTTCACCGATCGGGATGAAACTGGTGCCAGACGAAAGGTCTGGACCAAGGACTCACTGGGGCCAAGTGCCCAAAAATTCTTATCGCCCCATTTTCGAGTTATGGCCCCTGAAAGTTGATATTTGGCAATGTTTGACCCCTAATAACTTTTTAACGCGTGGACCGAATTTTCAGGCAATTTGCGTTTTATGTACTATGGAACCAGGACAATGTTAGGTATCAGTTTCAGCCCGGTCGGTAAAGGTCACCTTTTGTGTCTTTTGATCTCTTTGTTCAGCAGGCGAGATCAACAGACTCATTTCAAGTCCTTATATCTTTGCTTGTACTGCATGCAGCGCCATACAATTTAGCACAGAAATGAACCTCCCTAAGACCTATAAACCCTATAAAAAGCGCGCCTGTCTGTTGCGAATTGATGGAGTTATTAGGGTATTTACGGCTTCCCGCCCAAAATTCCATAGGGTGCAATGTAAACTTGAGGACCCATTTTCAGCAAGACGCCTTGCCCCGATTCCAATGACTGCCCTTTTTGTTTGTAGACATTAATGATCTGCGCATGCGCATAAATTTGCAGCACCCTGGGTGCTTTCGTTTGGCTGCTATAGGCATAAAAAGGTTTATTTATTGAATGTTTGACGCCCCATAGTGCCCGTGCTATTCTGTTGACCGCATCCCGGATTGTGCAGGCTTGTTTGCATGGATGTGCTCTACAAACGTTCCAAATTTCAGCTTAATCGGATGAGAAACAGACGAGTTATTAGGGGTCAAAATATCAGACATTCCATACCAACTTTGGACTGCAAGTTTGAGCCTAGCCTGACCTTCACCGATCGGGATGAAACTGGTGCCAGACGAAAGGTCTGGACCAAGGACTCACTGGGGCCAAGTGCCCAAAAATTCTTATCGCCCCATTTTCGAGTTATGGCCCCTGAAAGTTGATATTTGGCAATGTTTGACCCCTAATAACTTTTTAACGCGTGGACCGAATTTTCAGGCAATTTGCGTTTTATGTACTATGGAACCAGGACAATGTTAGGTATCAGTTTCAGCCCGGTCGGTAAAGGTCACCTTTTGTGTCTTTTGATCTCTTTGTTCAGCAGGCGAGATCTACAGACTCATTTCAAGTCCTTATATCTTTGCTTGTACTGCATGCAGCGCCATACAATTTAGCACAGAAATGAACCTCCCTAAGACCTATAAACCCTATAAAAAGCGCGCCTGTCTGTTGCGAATTGATGGAGTTATTAGGGTATTTACGGCTTCCCGCATAAAAATTCCATAGGGTGCAATGTAAATTTGAGGACCCATTTTCAGCAAGACGCCTTGCCCCGATTCCAATGACTGCCCTTTATGTTTGTAGACATTAATGATCTGCGCATGCGCATAAATTTGCAGCACCCTGGGTGCTTTCGTTTGGCTGCTATAGGCGTAAAAAGGTTTATTTATTGAATGTTTGACGCCCCATAGTGCCCGTGCTATTCTGTTGACCGCATCCCGGATTATGCAGGCTTGTTTGCATGGATGTGCTCTACAAACGTTCCAAATTTCAGCTTAATCGGATGAGAAACAGACGAGTTATTAGGGGTCAAAATATCAGACATTCCATACCAACTTTGGACTGCAAGTTTGAGCCTAGCCTGACCTTCACCGATCGGGATGAAACTGGTGCCAGACGAAAGGTCTGGACCAAGGACTCACTGGGGCCAAGTGCCCAAAAATTCTTATCGCCCCATTTTCGAGTTATGGCCCCTGAAAGTTGATATTTGGCAATGTTTGACCCCTAATAACTTTTTAACGCGTGGACCGAATTTTCAGGTAATTTGCGTTTTATGTACTATGGAACCAGGACAATGTTAGGTATCAGTTTCAGCCCGGTCGGTAAAGGTCACCTTTTGTGTCTTTTGATCTCTTTGTTCAGCAGGCGAGATCTACAGACTCATTTCAAGTCCTTATATCTTTGCTTGTACTGCATGCAGCGCCATACAATTTAGCACAGAAATGAACCTCCCTAAGACCTATAAACCCTATAAAAAGCGCGCCTGTCTGTTGCGAATTGATGGAGTTATTAGGGTATTTACGGCTTCCCGCCCAAAATTCCATAGGGTGCAATGTAAACTTGAGGACCCATTTTCAGCAAGACGCCTTGCCCCGATTCCAATGACTGCCCTTTATGTTTGTAGACATTAATGATCTGCGCATGCGCATAAATTTGCAGCACCCTGGGTGCTTTCGTTTGGCTGCTATAGGCGTAAAAAGGTTTATTTATTGAATGTTTGACGCCCCATAGTGCCCGTGCTATTCTGTTGACCGCATCCCGGATTGTGCAGGCTTGTTTGCATGGATGTGCTCTACAAACGTTCCAAATTTCAGCTTAATCGGATGAGAAACAGACGAGTTATTAGGGGTCAAAATATCAGACATTCCATACCAACTTTGGACTGCAAGTTTGAGCCTAGCCTGACCTTCACCGATCGGGATGAAACTGGTGCCAGACGAAAGGTCTGGACCAAGGACTCACTGGGGCCAAGTGCCCAAAAATTCTTATCGCCCCATTTTCGAGTTATGGCCCCTGAAAGTTGATATTTGGCAATGTTTGACCCCTAATAACTTTTTAACGCGTGGACCGAATTTTCAGGCAATTTGCGTTTTATGTACTATGGAACCAGGACAATGTTAGGTATCAGTTTCAGCCCGGTCGGTAAAGGTCACCTTTTGTGTCTTTTGATCTCTTTGTTCAGCAGGCGAGATCTACAGACTCATTTCAAGTCCTTATATCTTTGCTTGTACTGCATGCAGCGCCATACAATTTAGCACAGAAATGAACCTCCCTAAGACCTATAAACCCTATAAAAAGCGCGCCTGTCTGTTGCGAATTGATGGAGTTATTAGGGTATTTACGGCTTCCCGCCCAAAATTCCATAGGGTGCAATGTAAACTTGAGGACCCATTTTCAGCAAGACGCCTTGCCCCGATTCCAATGACTGCCCTTTATGTTTGTAGACATTAATGATCTGCGCATGCGCATAAATTTGCAGCACCCTGGGTGCTTTCGTTTGGCTGCTATAGGCGTAAAAAGGTTTATTTATTGAATGTTTGACGCCCCATAGTGCCCGTGCTATTCTGTTGACCGCATCCCGGATTGTGCAGGCTTGTTTGCATGGATGTGCTCTACAAACGTTCCAAATTTCAGCTTAATCGGATGAGAAACAGACGAGTTATTAGGGGTCAAAATATCAGATATTCCATACCAACTTTGGACTGCAAGTTTGAGCCTAGCCTGACCTTCACCGATCGGGATGAAACTGGTGCCAGACGAAAGGTCTGGACCAAGGACTCACTGGGGCCAAGTGCCCAAAAATTCTTATCGCCCCATTTTCGAGTTATGGCCCCTGAAAGTTGATATTTGGCAATGTTTGACCCCTAATAACTTTTTAACGCGTGGACCGAATTTTCAGGCAATTTGCGTTTTATGTACTATGGAACCAGGACAATGTTAGGTATCAGTTTCAGCCCGGTCGGTAAAGGTCACCTTTTGTGTCTTTTGATCTCTTTGTTCAGCAGGCGAGATCTACAGACTCATTTCAAGTCCTTATATCTTTGCTTGTACAGCATGCAGCGCCATACAATTTAGCACAGAAATGAACCTCCTTAAGACCTATAAACCCTATAAAAAGCGCGCCTGTCTGTTGCGAATTGATGGAGTTATTAGGGTATTTACGGCTTCCCGCCCAAAATTCCATAGGGTGCAATGTAAACTTGAGGACCCATTTTCAGCAAGACGCCTTGCCCCGATTCCAAAGACTGCCCTTTATGTTTGTAGACATTAATGATCTGCGCATGCGCATAAATTTGCAGCACCCTGGGTGCTTTCGTTTGGCTGCTATAGGCGTAAAAAGGTTTATTTATTGAATGTTTGACGCCCCATAGTGCCCGTGCTATTCTGTTGACCGCATCCCGGATTGTGCAGGCTTGTTTGCATGGATGTGCTCTACAAACGTTCCAAATTTCAGCTTAATCGGATGAGAAACAGACGAGTTATTAGGGGTCAAAATATCAGACATTCCATACCAACTTTGGACTGCAAGTTTGAGCCTAGCCTGACCTTCACCGATCGGGATGAAACTGGTGCCAGACGAAAGGTCTGGACCAAGGACTCACTGGGGCCAAGTGCCCAAAAATTCTTATCGCCCCATTTTCGAGTTATGGCCCCTGAAAGTTGATATTTGGCAATGTTTGACCCCTAATAACTTTTTAACGCGTGGACCGAATTTTCAGGCAATTTGCGTTTTATGTACTATGGAACCAGGACAATGTTAGGTATCAGTTTCAGCCCGGTCGGTAAAGGTCACCTTTTGTGTCTTTTGATCTCTTTGTTCAGCAGGCGAGATCTACAGACTCATTTCAAGTCCTTATATCTTTGCTTGTACTGCATGCAGCGCCATACAATTTAGCACAGAAATGAACCTCCCTAAGACCTATAAACCCTATAAAAAGCGCGCCTGTCTGTTGCGAATTGATGGAGTTATTAGGGTATTTACGGCTTCCCGCCCAAAATTCCATAGGGTGCAATGTAAACTTGAGGACCCATTTTCAGCAAGACGCCTTGCCCCGATTCCAATGACTGCCCTTTATGTTTGTAGACATTAATGATCTGCGCATGCGCATAAATTTGCAGCACCCTGGGTGCTTTCGTTTGGCTGCTATAGGCGTAAAAAGGTTTATTTATTGAATGTTTGACGCCCCATAGTGCCCGTGCTATTCTGTTGACCGCATCCCGGATTGTGCAGGCTTGTTTGCATGGATGTGCTCTACAAACGTTCCAAATTTCAGCTTAATCGGATGAGAAACAGACGAGTTATTAGGGGTCAAAATATCAGACATTCCATACCAACTTTGGACTGCAAGTTTGAGCCTAGCCTGACCTTCACCGATCGGGATGAAACTGGTGCCAGACGAAAGGTCTGGACCAAGGACTCACTGGGGCCAAGTGCCCAAAAATTCTTATCGCCCCATTTTCGAGTTATGGCCCCTGAAAGTTGATATTTGGCAATGTTTGACCCCTAATAACTTTTTAACGCGTGGACCGAATTTTCAGGCAATTTGCGTTTTATGTACTATGGAACCAGGACAATGTTAGGTATCAGTTTCAGCCCGGTCGGTAAAGGTCACCTTTTGTGTCTTTTGATCTCTTTGTTCAGCAGGCGAGATCTACAGACTCATTTCAAGTCCTTATATCTTTGCTTGTACTGCATGCAGCGCCATACAATTTAGCACAGAAATGAACTTCCCTAATACCTATAAACCCTATAAAAAGCGCGCCTGTCTGTTGCGAATTAATGGAGTTATTAAGGTATTTACGGCTTCCCGCCCAAAATTCCATAGGGTGCAATGTAAACTTGAGGACCCATTTTCAGCAAGACGCCTTGCCCCGATTCCAATGACTGCCCTTTATGTTTGTAGACATTAATGATCTGCGCATGCGCATAAATTTGCAGCACCCTGGGTGCTTTCGTTTGGCTGCTATAGGCGTAAAAATGTTTATTTATTGAATGTTTGACGCCCCATAGTGCCCGTGCTATTCTGTTGACCACATCCCGGATTGTGCAGGCTTGTTTGCATGGATGTGCTCTACAAACGTTCCAAATTTCAGCTTAATCGGATGAGAAACAGACGAGTTATTAGGGGTCAAAATATCAGACATTCCATACCAACTTTGGACTGCAAGTTTGAGCCTAGCCTGACCTTCACCGATCGGGATGAAACTGGTGCCAGACGAAAGGTCTGGACCAAGGACTCACTGGGGCCAAGTGCCCAAAAATTCTTATCGCCCCATTTTCGAGTTATGGCCCCTGAAAGTTGATATTTGGCAATGTTTGACCCCTAATAACTTTTTAACGCGTGGACCGAATTTTCAGGCAATTTGCGTTTTATGTACTATGGAACCAGGACAATGTTAGGTATCAGTTTCAGCCCGGTCGGTAAAGGTCACCTTTTGTGTCTTTTGATCTCTTTGTTCAGCAGGCGAGATCTACAGACTCATTTCAAGTCCTTATATCTTTGCTTGTACTGCATGCAGCGCCATACAATTTAGCACAGAAATGAACCTCCCTAAGACCTATAAACCCTATAAAAAGCGCGCCTGTCTGTTGCGAATTGATGGAGTTATTAGGGTATTTACGGCTTCCCGCCCAAAATTCCATAGGGTGCAATGTAAACTTGAGGACCCATTTTCAGCAAGACGCCTTGCCCCGATTCCAATCACTGCCCTTTATGTTTGTAGACATTAATGATCTGCGCATGCGCATAAATTTGCAGCACCCTGGGTGCTTTCGTTTGGCTGCTATAGGCGTAAAAAGGTTTATTTATTGAATGTTTGACGCCCCATAGTGCCCGTGCTATTCTGTTGACCGCATCCCGGATTGTGCAGGCTTGTTTGCATGGATGTGCTCTACAAACGTTCCAAATTTCAGCTTAATCGGATGAGAAACAGACGAGTTATTAGGGGTCAAAATATCAGACATTCCATACCAACTTTGGACTGCAAGTTTGAGCCTAGCCTGACCTTCACCGATCGGGATGAAACTGGTGCCAGACGAAAGGTCTGGACCAAGGACTCACTGGGGCCAAGTGCCCAAAAATTCTTATCACCCCATTTTCGAGTTATGGCCCCTGAAAGTTGATATTTGGCAATGTTTGACCCCTAATAACTTTTTAACGCGTGGACCGAATTTTCAGGCAATTTGCGTTTTATGTACTATGGAACCAGGACAATGTTAGGTATCAGTTTCAGCACGGTCGGTAAAGGTCACCTTTTGTGTCTTTTGATCTCTTTGTTCAGCAGGCGAGATCTACAGACTCATTTCAAGTCCTTATATCTTTGCTTGTACTGCATGCAGCGCCATACAATTTAGCACAGAAATGAACCTCCCTAAGACCTATAAACCCTATAAAAAGCGCGCCTGTCTGTTGCGAATTGATGGAGTCATTAGGGTATTTACGGCTTCCCGCCCAAAATTCCATAGGGTGCAATGTAAACTTGAGGACCCATTTTCAGCAAGACGCCTTGCCCCGATTCCAATGACTGCCCTTTATGTTTGTAGACATTAATGATCTGCGCATGCGCATAAATTTGCAGCACCCTGGGTGCTTTCGTTTGGCTGCTATAGGCGTAAAAATGTTTATTTATTGAATGTTTGACGCCCCATAGTGCCCGTGCTTTTCTGTTGACCGCATCCCGGATTGTGCAGGCTTGTTTGCATGGATGTGCTCTACAAACGTTCCAAATTTCAGCTTAATCGGATGAGAAACAGACGAGTTATTAGGGGTCAAAATATCAGACATTCCATACCAACTTTGGACTGCAAGTTTGAGCCTAGCCTGACCTTCACCGATCGGGATGAAACTGGTGCCAGACGAAAGGTCTGGACCAAGGACTCACTGGGGCCAAGTGCCCAAAAATTCTTATCGCCCCATTTTCGAGTTATGGCCCCTGAAAGTTGATATTTGGCAATGTTTGACCCCTAATAACTTTTTAACGCGTGGACCGAATTTTCAGGCAATTTGCGTTTTATGTACTATGGAACCAGGACAATGTTAGGTATCAGTTTCAGCCCGGTCGGTAAAGGTCACCTTTTGTGTCTTTTGATCTCTTTGTTCAGCAGGCGAGATCTACAGACTCATTTCAAGTCCTTATATCTTTGCTTGTACTGCATGCAGCGCCATACAATTTAGCACAGAAATGAACCTCCCTAAGACCTATAAACCCTATAAAAAGCGCGCCTGTCTGTTGCGAATTGATGGAGTTATTAGGGTATTTACGGCTTCCCGCCCAAAATTCCATAGGGTGCAATGTAAACTTGAGGACCCATTTTCAGCAAGACGCCTTGCCCCGATTCCAATGACTGCCCTTTATGTTTGTAGACATTATTGATCTGCGCATGCGCATAAATTTGCAGCACCCTGGGTGCTTTCGTTTGGCTACTATAGGCGTAAAAAGGTTTATTTATTGAATGTTTGACGCCCCATAGTGCCCGTGCTATTCTGTTGACCGCATCCCGGATTGTGCAGGCTTGTTTGCATGGATGTGCTCTACAAACGTTCCAAATTTCAGCTTAATCGGATGAGAAACAGACGAGTTATTAGGGGTCAAAATATCAGACATTCCATACCAACTTTGGACTGCAAGTTTGAGCCTAGCCTGACCTTCACCGATCGGGATGAAACTGGTGCCAGACGAAAGGTCTGGACCAAGGACTCACTGGGGCCAAGTGCCCAAAAATTCTTATCGCCCCATTTTCGAGTTATGGCCCCTGAAAGTTGATATTTGGCAATGTTTGACCCCTAATAACTTTTTAACGCGTGGACCGAATTTTCAGGCAATTTGCGTTTTATGTACTATGGAACCAGGACAATGTTAGGTATCAGTTTCAGCCCGGTCGGTAAAGGTCACCTTTTGTGTCTTTTGATCTCTTTGTTCAGCAGGCGAGATCTACAGACTCATTTCAAGTCCTTATATCTTTGCTTGTACTGCATGCAGCGCCATACAATTTAGGACAGAAATGAACCTCCCTAAGACCTATAAACCCTATAAAAAGCGCGCCTGTCTGTTGCGAATTGATGGAGTTATTAGGGTATTTACGGCTTCCCACCCAAAATTCCATAGGGTGCAATGTAAATTTGAGGACCCATTTTCAGCAAGACGCCTTGCCCCGATTCCAATGACTGCCCTTTATGTTTGTAGACATTAATGATCTGCGCATGCGCATAAATTTGCAGCACCCTGGGTGCTTTCGTTTGGCTGCTATAGGCGTAAAAAGGTTTATTTATTGAATGTTTGACGCCCCATAGTGCCCGTGCTATTCTGTTGACCGCATCCCGGATTGTGCAGACTTGTTTGCATGGATGTGCTCTACAAACGTTCCAAATTTCAGCTTAATCGGATGAGAAACAGACGAGTTATTAGGGGTCAAAATATCAGACATTCCATACCAACTTTGGACTGCAAGTTTGAGCCTAGCCTGACCTTCACCGATCGGGATGAAACTGGTGCCAGACGAAAGGTCTGGACCAAGGACTCACTGGGGCCAAGTGCCCAAAAATTCTTTTCGCCCCATTTTCGAGTTATGGCCCCTGAAAGTTGATATTTGGCAATGTTTGACCCCTAATAACTTTTTAACGCGTGGACCGAATTTTCAGGCAATTTGCGTTTTATGTACTATGGAACCAGGACAATGTTAGGTATCAGTTTCAGCCCGGTCGGTAAAGGTCACCTTTTGTGTCTTTTGATCTCTTTGTTCAGCAGGCGAGATCTACAGACTCATTTCAAGTCCTTATATCTTTGCTTGTACTGCATGCAGCGCCATACAATTTAGCACAGAAATGAACCTCCCTAAGACCTATAAACCCTATAAAAAGCGCGCCTGTCTGTTGCAAATTGATGGAGTTATTAGGGTATTTACGGCTTCCCGCCCAAAATTCCATAGGGTGCAATGTAAACTTGAGGACCCATTTTCAGCAAGACGCCTTGCCCCGATTCCAATGACTGCCCTTTATGTTTGTAGACATTAATGATCTGCGCATGCGCATAAATTTGCAGCACCCTGGGTGCTTTCGTTTGGCTGCTATAGGCGTAAAAAGGTTTATTTATTGAATGTTTGACGCCCCATAGTGCCCGTGCTATTCTGTTGACCGCATCCCGGATTGTGCAGGCTTGTTTGCATGGATGTGCTCTACAAACGTTCCAAATTTCAGCTTAATCGGATGAGAAACAGACGAGTTATTAGGGGTCAAAATATCAGACATTCCATACCAACTTTGGACTGCAAGTTTGAGCCTAGCCTGACCTTCACCGATCGGGATGAAACTGGTGCCAGACGAAAGGTCTGGACCAAGGACTCACTGGGGCCAAGTGCCCAAAAATTCTTATCGCCCCATTTTCGAGTTATGGCCCCTGAAAGTTGATATTTGGCAATGTTTGACCCCTAATAACTTTTTAACGCGTGGACCGAATTTTCAGGCAATTTGCGTTTTATGTACTATGGAACCAGGACAATGTTAGGTATCAGTTTCAGCCCGGTCGGTAAAGGTCACCTTTTGTGTCTTTTGATCTCTTTGTTCAGCAGGCGAGATCTACAGACTCATTTCAAGTCCTTATATCTTTGCTTGTACTGCATGCAGCGCCATACAATTTAGCACAGAAATGAACCTCCCTAAGACCTATAAACCCTATAAAAAGCGCGCCTGTCTGTTGCGAATTGATGGAGTTATTAGGGTATTTACGGCTTCCCGCCCAAAATTCCATAGGGTGCAATGTAAACTTGAGGACCCATTTTCAGCAAGACGCCTTGCCCCGATTCCAATGACTGCCCTTTATGTTTGTAGACATTAATGATCTGCGCATGCGCATAAATTTGCAGCACCCTGGGTGCTTTCGTTTGGCTGCTATAGGCGTAAAAATGTTTATTTATTGAATGTTTGACGCCCCATAGTGCCCGTGCTATTCTGTTGACCGCATCCCGGATTGCGCAGGCTTCTTTGTATGGATGTGCTCTACAAACGTTCCAAATTTCAGCTTAATCGGATGAGAAACAGACGAGTTATTAGGGGTCAAAATATCAGACATTCCATACCAACTTTGGACTGCAAGTTTGAGCCTAGCCTGACCTTCACCGATCGGGATGAAACTGGTGCCAGACGAAAGGTCTGGACCAAGGACTCACTGGGGCCAAGTGCCCAAAAATTCTTATCGCCCCATTTTCGAGTTATGGCCCCTGAAAGTTGATATTTGGCAATGTTTGACCCCTAATAACTTTTTAACGCGTGGACCGAATTTTCAGGCAATTTGCGTTTTATGTACTATGGAACCAGGACAATGTTAGGTATCAGTTTCAGCCCGGTCGGTAAAGGTCACCTTTTGTGTCTTTTGATCTCTTTGTTCAGCAGGCGAGATCTACAGACTCATTTCAAGTCCTTATATCTTTGCTTGTACTGCATGCAGCGCCATACAATTTAGGACAGAAATGAACCTCCCTAAGACCTATAAACCCTATAAAAAGCGCGCCTGTCTGTTGCGAATTGATGGAGTTATTAGGGTATTTACGGCTTCCCACCCAAAATTCCATAGGGTGCAATGTAAATTTGAGGACCCATTTTCAGCAAGACGCCTTGCCCCGATTCCAATGACTGCCCTTTATGTTTGTAGACATTAATGATCTGCGCATGCGCATAAATTTGCAGCACCCTGGGTGCTTTCGTTTGGCTGCTATAGGCGTAAAAAGGTTTATTTATTGAATGTTTGACGCCCCATAGTGCCCGTGCTTTTCTGTTGACCGCATCCCGGATTGTGTAGACTTGTTTGCATGGATGTGCTCTACAAACGTTCCAAATTTCAGCTTAATCGGATGAGAAACAGACGAGTTATTAGGGGTCAAAATATCAGACATTCCATACCAACTTTGGACTGCAAGTTTGAGCCTAGCCTGACCTTCACCGATCGGGATGAAACTGGTGCCAGACGAAAGGTCTGGACCAAGGACTCACTGGGGCCAAGTGCCCAAAAATTCTTTTCGCCCCATTTTCGAGTTATGGCCCCTGAAAGTTGATATTTGGCAATGTTTGACCCCTAATAACTTTTTAACGCGTGGACCGAATTTTCAGGCAATTTGCGTTTTATGTACTATGGAACCAGGACAATGTTAGGTATCAGTTTCAGCCCGGTCGGTAAAGGTCACCTTTTGTGTCTTTTGATCTCTTTGTTCAGCAGGCGAGATCTACAGACTCATTTCAAGTCCTTATATCTTTGCTTGTACTGCATGCAGCGCCATACAATTTAGCACAGAAATGAACCTCCCTAAGACCTATAAACCCTATAAAAAGCGCGCCTGTCTGTTGCGAATTGATGGAGTTATTAGGGTATTTACGGCTTCCCGCCCAAAATTCCATAGGGTGCAATGTAAACTTGAGGACCCATTTTCAGCAAGACGCCTTGCCCCGATTCCAATGACTGCCCTTTATGTTTGTAGACATTAATGATCTGCGCATGCGCATAAATTTGCAGCACCCTGGGTGCTTTCGTTTGGCTGCTATAGGCGTAAAAAGGTTTATTTATTGAATGTTTGACGCCCCATAGTGCCCGTGCTATTCTGTTGACCGCATCCCGGATTGTGCAGGCTTGTTTGCATGGATGTGCTCTACAAACGTTCCAAATTTCAGCTTAATCGGATGAGAAACAGACGAGTTATTAGGGGTCAAAATATCAGACATTCCATACCAACTTTGGACTGCAAGTTTGAGCCTAGCCTGACCTTCACCGATCGGGATGAAACTGGTGCCAGACGAAAGGTCTGGACCAAGGACTCACTGGGGCCAAGTGCCCAAAAATTCTTATCGCCCCATTTTCGAGTTATGGCCCCTGAAAGTTGATATTTGGCAATGTTTGACCCCTAATAACTTTTTAACGCGTGGACCGAATTTTCAGGCAATTTGCGTTTTATGTACTATGGAACCAGGACAATGTTAGGTATCAGTTTCAGCCCGGTCGGTAAAGGTCACCTTTTGTGTCTTTTGATCTCTTTGTTCAGCAGGCGAGATCTACAGACTCATTTCAAGTCCTTATATCTTTGCTTGTACTGCATGCAGCGCCATACAATTTAGCACAGAAATGAACCTCCCTAAGACCTATAAACCCTATAAAAAGCGCGCCTGTCTGTTGCGAATTGATGGAGTTATTAGGGTATTTACGGCTTCCCGCCCAAAATTCCATAGGGTGCAATGTAAACTTGAGGACCCATTTTCAGCAAGACGCCTTGCCCCGATTCCAATGACTGCCCTTTATGTTTGTAGACATTAATGATCTGCGCATGCGCATAAATTTGCAGCACCCTGGGTGCTTTCGTTTGGCTGCTATAGGCGTAAAAATGTTTATTTATTGAATGTTTGACGCCCCATAGTGCCCGTGCTATTCTGTTGACCGCATCCCGGATTGCGCAGGCTTCTTTGTATGGATGTGCTCTACAAACGTTCCAAATTTCAGCTTAATCGGATGAGAAACAGACGAGTTATTAGGGGTCAAAATATCAGACATTCCATACCAACTTTGGACTGCAAGTTTGAGCCTAGCCTGACCTTCACCGATCGGGATGAAACTGGTGCCAGACGAAAGGTCTGGACCAAGGACTCACTGGGGCCAAGTGCCCAAAAATTCTTATCGCCCCATTTTCGAGTTATGGCCCCTGAAAGTTGATATTTGGCAATGTTTGACCCCTAATAACTTTTTAACGCGTGGACCGAATTTTCAGGCAATTTGCGTTTTATGTACTATGGAACCAGGACAATGTTAGGTATCAGTTTCAGCCCGGTCGGTAAAGGTCACCTTTTGTGTCTTTTGATCTCTTTGTTCAGCAGGCGAGATCTACAGACTCATTTCAAGTCCTTATATCTTTGCTTGTACTGCATGCAGCGCCATACAATTTAGCACAGAAATGAACCTCCCTAAGACCTATAAACCCTATAAACAGCGCGCCTGTCTGTTGCGAATTGATGGAGTTATTAGGGTATTTACGGCTTCCCGCCCAAAATTCCATAGGGTGCAATGTAAACTTGAGGACCCATTTTCAGCAAGACGCCTTGCCCCGATTCCAATGACTGCCCTTTATGTTTGTAGACATTAATGATCTGCGCATGCGCATAAATTTGCAGCACCCTGGGTGCTTTCGTTTGGCTGCTATAGGCGTAAAAATGTTTATTTATTGAATGTTTGACGCCCCATAGTGCCCGTGCTATTCTGTTGACCGCATCCCGGATTGCGCAGGCTTCTTTGTATGGATGTGCTCTACAAACGTTCCAAATTTCAGCTTAATCGGATGAGAAACAGACGAGTTATTAGGGGTCAAAATATCAGACATTCCATACCAACTTTGGACTGCAAGTTTGAGCCTAGCCTGACCTTCACCGATCGGGATGAAACTGGTGCCAGACGAAAGGTCTGGACCAAGGACTCACTGGGGCCAAGTGCCCAAAAATTCTTATCGCCCCATTTTCGAGTTATGGCCCCTGAAAGTTGATATTTGGCAATGTTTGACCCCTAATAACTTTTTAACGCGTGGACCGAATTTTCAGGCAATTTGCGTTTTATGTACTATGGAACCAGGACAATGTTAGGTATCAGTTTCAGCCCGGTCGGTAAAGGTCACCTTTTGTGTCTTTTGATCTCTTTGTTCAGCAGGCGAGATCTACAGACTCATTTCAAGTCCTTATATCTTTGCTTGTACTGCATGCAGCGCCATACAATTTAGCACAGAAATGAACCTCCCTAAGACCTATAAACCCTATAAACAGCGCGCCTGTCTGTTGCGAATTGATGGAGTTATTAGGGTATTTACGGCTTCCCGCCCAAAATTCCATAGGGTGCAATGTAATCTTGAGGACCCATTTTCAGCAAGACGCCTTGCCCCGATTCCAATGACTGCCTTTACGTTTGTAGACATTAATGATCTGCGCATGCGCATAAATTTGCAGCACCCTGGGTGCTTTCGTTTGGCTGCTATAGGCGTAAAAAGGTTTATTTATTGAATGTTTGACGCCCCATAGTGCCCGTGCTATTCTGTTGACCGCATCCCGGATTGTGCAGGCTTGTTTGCATGGATGTGCTCTACAAACGTTCCAAATTTCAGCTTAATCGGATGAGAAACAGACGAGTTATTAGGGGTCAAAATATCAGACATTCCATACCAACTTTGGACTGCAAGTTTGAGCCTAGCCTGACCTTCACCGGTCGGGATGAAACTGGTGCCAGACGAAAGGTCTGGACCAAGGACTCACTGGGGCCAAGTGCCCAAAAATTCTTATCGCCCCATTTTCGAGTTATGGCCCCTGAAAGTTGATATTTGGCAATGTTTGACCCCTAATAACTTTTTAACGCGTGGACCGAATTTTCAGGCAATTTGCGTTTTATGTACTATGGAACCAGGACAATGTTAGGTATCAGTTTCAGCCCGGTCGGTAAAGGACACCTTTTGTGTCTTTTGATCTCTTTGTTCAGCAGGCGAGATCTACAGACTCATTTCAAGTCCTTATATCTTTGCTTGTACTGCATGCAGCGCCATACAATTTAGCACAGAAATGAACCTCCCTAAGACCTATAAACCCTATAAAAAGCGCGCCTGTCTGTTGCGAATTGATGGAGTTATTAGGGTATTTACGGCTTCCCGCCCAAAATTCCATAGGGTGCAATGTAAA
This sequence comes from Anodontia alba, assembly GCA_964016985.1. Taxonomy (NCBI): domain Eukaryota; kingdom Metazoa; phylum Mollusca; class Bivalvia; order Lucinida; family Lucinidae; genus Anodontia; species Anodontia alba. The sequence continues at coordinate 69,891,606 of OZ024832.1, forward strand.
CTTGAGGACCCATTTTCAGCAAGACGCCTTGCCCCGATTCCAATGACTGCCCTTTATGTTTGTAGACATTAATGATCTGCGCATGCGCATAAATTTGCAGCACCCTGGGTGCTTTCGTTTGGCTGCTATAGGCGTAAAAAGGTTTATTTATTGAATGTTTGACGCCCCATAGTGCCCGTGCTATTCTGTTGACCGCATCCCGGATTGTGCAGGCTTGTTTGCATGGATGTGCTCTACAAACGTTCTAAATTTCAGCTTAATCGGATGAGAAACAGACGAGTTATTAGGGGTCAAAATATCAGACATTCCATACCAACTTTGGACTGCAAGTTTGAGCCTAGCCTGACCTTCACCGATCGGGATGAAACTGGTGCCAGACGAAAGGTCTGGACCAAGGACTCACTGGGGCCAAGTGCCCAAAAATTCTTATCGCCCCATTTTCGAGTTATGGCCCCTGAAAGTTGATATTTGGCAATGTTTGACCCCTAATAACTCTTTAACGCGTGGACCGAATTTTCAGGCAATTTGCGTTTTATGTACTATGGAACCAGGACAATGTTAGGTATCAGTTTCAGCCCGGTCGGTAAAGGTCACCTTTTGTGTCTTTTGATCTCTTTGTTCAGCAGGCGAGATCTACAGACTCATTTCAAGTCCTTATATCTTTGCTTGTACTGCATGCAGCGCCATACAATTTAGCACAGAAATGAACCTCCCTAAGACCTATAAACCCTATAAAAAGCGCGCCTGTCTGTTGCGAATTGATGGAGTTATTAGGATATTTACGGCTTCCCGCCCAAAATTCCATAGGGTGCAATGTAAACTTGAGGACCCATTTTCAGCAAGACGCCTTGCCCCGATTCCAATGACTGCCCTTTATGTTTGTAGACATTAATGATCTGCGCATGCGCATAAATTTGCAGCACCCTGGGTGCTTTCGTTTGGCTGCTATAGGCGTAAAAAGGTTTATTTATTGAATGTTTGACGCCCCATAGTGCCCGTGCTATTCTGTTGACCGCATCCCGGATTGTGCAGGCTTGTTTGCATGGATGTGCTCTACAAACGTTCCAAATTTCAGCTTAATCGGATGAGAAACAGACGAGTTATTAGGGGTCAAAATATCAGACATTCCATACCAACTTTGGACTGCAAGTTTGAGCCTAGCCTGACCTTCACCGATCGGGATGAAACTGGTGCCAGACGAAAGGTCTGGACCAAGGACTCACTGGGGCTAAGTGCCCAAAAATTCTTATCGCCCCATTTTCGAGTTATGGCCCCTGAAAGTTGATATTTGGCAATGTTTGACCCCTAATAACTTTTTAACGCGTGGACCGAATTTTCAGGCAATTTGCGTTTTATGTACTATGGAACCAGGACAATGTTAGGTATCAGTTTCAGCCCGGTCGGTAAAAGTCACCTTTTGTGTCTTTTGATCTCTTTGTTCAGCAGGCGAGATCTACAGACTCATTTCAAGTCCTTATATCTTTGCTTGTACTGCATGCAGCGCCATACAATTTAGCACAGAAATGAACCTCCCTAAGACCTATAAACCCTATAAAAAGCGCGCCTGTCTGTTGCGAATTGATGGAGTTATTAGGGTATTTACGGCTTCCCGCCCAAAATTCCATAGGGTGCAATGTAAACTTGAGGACCCATTTTCAGCAAGACGCCTTGCCCCGATTCCAATGACTGCCCTTTATGTTTGTAGACATTAATGATCTGCGCATGCGCATAAATTTGCAGCACCCTGGGTGCTTTCGTTTGGCTGCTATAGGCGTAAAAAGGTTTATTTATTGAATGTTTGACGCCCCATAGTGCCCGTGCTATTCTGTTGACCGCATCCCGGATTGTGCAGGCTTGTTTGCATGGCTGTGCTCTACAAACGTTCCAAATTTCAGCTTAATCGGATGAGAAACAGACGAGTTATTAGGGGTCAAAATATCAGACATTCCATACCAACTTTGGACTGCAAGTTTGAGCCTAGCCTGACCTTCACCGATCGGGATGAAACTGGTGCCAGACGAAAGGTCTGGACCAAGGACTCACTGGGGCCAAGTGCCCAAAAATTCTTATCGCCCCATTTTCGAGTTATGGCCCCTGAAAGTTGATATTTGGCAATGTTTGACCCCTAATAACTTTTTAACGCGTGGACCGAATTTTCAGGCAATTTGCGTTTTATGTACTATGGAACCAGGACAATGTTAGGTATCAGTTTCAGCCCGGTCGGTAAAGGTCACCTTTTGTGTCTTTTGATCTCTTTGTTCAGCAGGCGAGATCTACAGACTCATTTCAAGTCCTTATATCTTTGCTTGTACTGCATGCAGCGCCATACAATTTAGCACAGAAATGAACCTCCCTAAGACCTATAAACCCTATAAAAAGCGCGCCTGTCTGTTGCGAATTGATGGAGTTATTAGGGTATTTACGGCTTCCCGCCCAAAATTCCATAGGGTGCAATGTAAACTTGAGGACCCATTTTCAGCAAGACGCCTTGCCCCGATTCCAATGACTGCCCTTTATGTTTGTAGACATTAATGATCTGCGCATGCGCATAAATTTGCAGCACCCTGGGTGCTTTCGTTTGGCTGCTATAGGCGTAAAAAGGTTTATTTATTGAATGTTTGACGCCCCATAGTGCCCGTGCTATTCTGTTGACCGCATCCCGGATTGTGCAGGCTTGTTTGCATGGATGTGCTCTACAAACGTTCTAAATTTCAGCTTAATCGGATGAGAAACAGACGAGTTACTAGGGGTCAAAATATCAGACATTCCATACCAACTTTGGACTGCAAGTTTGAGCCTAGCCTGACCTTCACCGATCGGGATGAAACTGGTGCCAGACGAAAGGTCTGGACCAAGGACTCACTGGGGCCAAGTGCCCAAAAATTCTTATCGCCCCATTTTCGAGTTATGGCCCCTGAAAGTTGATATTTGGCAATGTTTGACCCCTAATAACTCTTTAACGCGTGGACCGAATTTTCAGGCAATTTGCGTTTTATGTACTATGGAACCAGGACAATGTTAGGTATCAGTTTCAGCCCGGTCGGTAAAGGTCACCTTTTGTGTCTTTTGATCTCTTTGTTCAGCAGGCGAGATCTACAGACTCATTTCAAGTCCTTATATCTTTGCTTGTACTGCATGCAGCGCCATACAATTTAGCACAGAAATGAACCTCCCTAAGACCTATAAACCCTATAAAAAGCGCGCCTGTCTGTTGCGAATTGATGGAGTTATTAGGATATTTACGGCTTCCCGCCCAAAATTCCATAGGGTGCAATGTAAACTTGAGGACCCATTTTCAGCAAGACGCCTTGCCCCGATTCCAATGACTGCCCTTTATGTTTGTAGACATTAATGATCTGCGCATGCGCATAAATTTGCAGCACCCTGGGTGCTTTCGTTTGGCTGCTATAGGCGTAAAAAGGTTTATTTATTGAATGTTTGACGCCCCATAGTGCCCGTGCTATTCTGTTGACCGCATCCCGGATTGTGCAGGCTTGTTTGCATGGATGTGCTCTACAAACGTTCCAAATTTCAGCTTAATCGGATGAGAAACAGACGAGTTATTAGGGGTCAAAATATCAGACATTCCATACCAACTTTGGACTGCAAGTTTGAGCCTAGCCTGACCTTCACCGATCGGGATGAAACTGGTGCCAGACGAAAGGTCTGGAACAAGGACTCACTGGGGCTAAGTGCCCAAAAATTCTTATCGCCCCATTTTCGAGTTATGGCCCCTGAAAGTTGATATTTGGCAATGTTTGACCCCTAATAACTTTTTAACGCGTGGACCGAATTTTCAGGCAATTTGCGTTTTATGTACTATGGAACCAGGACAATGTTAGGTATCAGTTTCAGCCCGGTCGGTAAAAGTCACCTTTTGTGTCTTTTGATCTCTTTGTTCAGCAGGCGAGATCTACAGACTCATTTCAAGTCCTTATATCTTTGCTTGTACTGCATGCAGCGCCATACAATTTAGCACAGAAATGAACCTCCCTAAGACCTATAAACCCTATAAAAAGCGCGCCTGTCTGTTGCGAATTGATGGAGTTATTAGGGTATTTACGGCTTCCCGCCCAAAATTCCATAGGGTGCAATGTAAACTTGAGGACCCATTTTCAGCAAGACGCCTTGCCCCGATTCCAATGACTGCCCTTTATGTTTGTAGACATTAATGATCTGCGCATGCGCATAAATTTGCAGCACCCTGGGTGCTTTCGTTTGGCTGCTATAGGCGTAAAAAGGTTTATTTATTGAATGTTTGACGCCCCATAGTGCCCGTGCTATTCTGTTGACCGCATCCCGGATTGTGCAGGCTTGTTTGCATGGATGTGCTCTACAAACGTTCCAAATTTCAGCTTAATCGGATGAGAAACAGACGAGTTATTAGGGGTCAAAATATCAGACATCCCATACCAACTTTGGACTGCAAGTTTGAGCCTAGCCTGACCTTCACCGATCGGGATGAAACTGGTGCCAGACGAAAGGTCTGGACCAAGGACTCACTGGGGCCAAGTGCCCAAAAATTCTTATCGCCCCATTTTCGAGTTATGGCCCCTGAAAGTTGATATTTGGCAATGTTTGACCCCTAATAACTTTTTAACGCGTGGACCGAATTTTCAGGCAATTTGCGTTTTATGTACTATGGAACCAGGACAATGTTAGGTATCAGTTTCAGCCCGGTCGGTAAAGGTCACCTTTTGTGTCTTTTGATCTCTTTGTTCAGCAGGCGAGATCTACAGACTCATTTCAAGTCCTTATATCTTTGCTTGTACTGCATGCAGCGCCATACAATTTAGCACAGAAATGAACCTCCCTAAGACCTATAAACCCTATAAAAAGCGCGCCTGTCTGTTGCGAATTGATGGAGTTATTAGGGTATTTACGGCTTCCCGCCCAAAATTCCATAGGGTGCAATGTAAACTTGAGGACCCATTTTCAGCAAGACGCCTTGCCCCGATTCCAATGACTGCCCTTTATGTTTGTAGACATTAATGATCTGCGCATGCGCATAAATTTGCAGCACCCTGGGTGCTTTCGTTTGGCTGCTATAGGCGTAAAAAGGTTTATTTATTGAATGTTTGACGCCCCATAGTGCCCGTGCTATTCTGTTGACCGCATCCCGGATTGTGCAGGCTTGTTTGCATGGATGTGCTCTACAAACGTTCCAAATTTCAGCTTAATCGGATGAGAAACAGACGAGTTATTAGGGGTCAAAATATCAGACATTCCATACCAACTTTGGACTGCAAGTTTGAGCCTAGCCTGACCTTCACCGATCGGGATGAAACTGGTGCCAGACGAAAGGTCTGGACCAAGGACTCACTGGGGCCAAGTGCCCAAAAATTCTTATCGCCCCATTTTCGAGTTATGGCCCCTGAAAGTTGATATTTGGCAATGTTTGACCCCTAATAACTTTTTAACGCGTGGACCGAATTTTCAGGCAATTTGCGTTTTATGTACTATGGAACCAGGACAATGTTAGGTATCAGTTTCAGCCCGGTCGGTAAAGGTCACCTTTTGTGTCTTTTGATCTCTTTGTTCAGCAGGCGAGATCTACAGACTCAATTCAAGTCCTTATATCTTTGCTTGTACTGCATGCAGCGCCATACAATTTAGCACAGTAATGAACCTCCCTAAGACCTATAAACCCTATAAAAAGCGCGCCTGTCTGTTGCGAATTGATGGAGTTATTAGGGTATTTACGGCTTCCCGCCCAAAATTCCATAGGGTGCAATGTAAACTTGAGGACCCATTTTCAGCAAGACGCCTTGCCCCGATTCCAATGACTGCCCTTTATGTTTGTAGACATTAATGATCTGCGCATGCGCATAAATTTGCAGCACCCTGGGTGCTTTCGTTTGGCTGCTATAGGCGTAAAAAGGTTTATTTATTGAATGTTTGACGCCCCATAGTGCCCGTGCTATTCTGTTGACCGCATCCCGGATTGTGCAGGCTTGTTTGCATGGATGTCCTCTACAAACGTTCCAAATTTCAGCTTAATCGGATGAGAAACAGACGAGTTATTAGGGGTCAAAATATCAGACATTCCATACCAACTTTGGACTGCAAGTTTGAGCCTAGCCTGACCTTCACCGATCGGGATGAAACTGGTGCCAGACGAAAGGTCTGGACCAAGGACTCACTGGGGCCAAGTGCCCAAAAATTCTTATCGCCCAATTTTCGAGTTATGGCCCCTGAAAGTTGATATTTGGCAATGTTTGACCCCTAATAACTTTTTAACGCGTGGACCGAATTTTCAGGCAATTTGCGTTTTATGTACTATGGGACCAGGACAATGTTAGGTATCAGTTTCAGCCCGGTCGGTAAAGGTCACCTTTTGTGTCTTTTGATCTCTTTGTTCAGCAGGCGAGATCTACAGACTCATTTCAAGTCCTTATATCTTTGCTTGTACTGCATGCAGCGCCATACAATTTAACACAGAAATGAACCTCCCTAAGACCTATAAACCCTATAAAAAGCGCGCCTGTCTGTTGCGAATTGATGGAGTTATTAGGGTATTTACGGCTTCCCGCCCAAAATTCCATAGGGTGCAATGTAAACTTGAGGACCCATTTTCAGCAAGACGCCTTGCCCCGATTCCAATGACTGCCCTTTATGTTTGTAGACATTAATGATCTGCGCATGCGCATAAATTTGCAGCACCCTGGGTGCTTTCGTTTGGCTGCTATAGGCGTAAAAAGGTTTATTTATTGAATGTTTGACGCCCCATAGTGCCCGTGCTATTCTGTTGACCGCATCCCGGATTGTGCAGGCTTGTTTGCATGGATGTGCTCTACAAACGTTCCAAATTTCAGCTTAATCGGATGAGAAACAGACGAGTTATTAGGGGTCAAAATATCAGACATTCCATACCAACTTTGGACTGCAAGTTTGAGCCTAGCCTGACCTTCACCGATCGGGATGAAACTGGTGCCAGACGAAAGGTCTGGACCAAGGACTCACTGGGGCCAAGTGCCCAAAAATTCTTATCGCCCCATTTTCGAGTTATGGCCCCTGAAAGTTGATATTTGGCAATGTTTGACCCCTAATAACTTTTTAACGCGTGGACCGAATTTTCAGGCAATTTGCGTTTTATGTACTATGGAACCAGGACAATGTTAGGTATCAGTTTCAGCCCGGTCGGTAAAGGTCACCTTTTGTGTCTTTTGATCTCTTTGTTCAGCAGGCGAGATCTACAGACTCATTTCAAGTCCTTATATCTTTGCTTGTACTGCATGCAGCGCCATACAATTTAGCACAGAAATGAACCTCCCTAAGACCTATAAACCCTATAAAAAGCGCGCCTGTCTGTTGCGAATTGATGGAGTTATTAGGGTATTTACGGCTTCCCGCCCAAAATTCCATAGGGTGCAATGTAAACTTGAGGACCCATTTTCAGCAAGACGCCTTGCCCCGATTCCAATGACTGCCCTTTATGTTTGTAGACATTAATGATCTGCGCATGCGCATAAATTTGCAGCACCCTGGGTGCTTTCGTTTGGCTGCTATAGGCGTGAAAATGTTTATTTATTGAATGTTTGACGCCCCATAGTGCCCGTGCTATTCTGTTGACCGCATCCCGGATTGTGCAGGCTTGTTTGCATGGATGTGCTCTACAAACGTTCCAAATTTCAGCTTAATCGGATGAGAAACAGACGAGTTATTAGGGGTCAAAATATCAGACATTCCATACCAACTTTGGACTGCAAGTTTGAGCCTAGCCTGACCTTCACCGATCGGGATGAAACTGGTGCCAGACGAAAAGTCTGGACCAAGGACTCACTGGGGCCAAGTGCCCAAAAATTCTTATCGCCCCATTTTCGAGTTATGGCCCCTGAAAGTTGATATTTGGCAATGTTTGACCCCTAATAACTTTTTAACGCGTGGACCGAATTTTCAGGCAATTTGCGTTTTATGTACTATGGAACCAGGACAATGTTAGGTATCAGTTTCAGCCCGGTCGGTAAAGGTCACCTTTTGTGTCTTTTGATCTCTTTGTTCAGCAGGCGAGATCTACAGACTCATTTCAAGTCCTTATATCTTTGCTTGTACTGCATGCAGCGCCATACAATTTAGCACAGAAATGAACCTCCCTAAGACCTATAAACCCTATAAAAACCGCGCCTGTCTGTTGCGAATTGATGGAGTTATTAGGGTATTTACGGCTTCCCGCCCAAAATTCCATAGGGTGCAAAGTAAATTTGAGGACCCATTTTCAGCAAGAAGCCTTGCCCCGATTCCAATGACTGCCCTTTATGTTTGTAGACATTAATGATCTGCGCATGCGCATAAATTTGCAGCACCCTGGGTGCTTTCGTTTGGCTGCTATAGGCGTAAAAAGGTTTATTTATTGAATGTTTGACGCCCCATAGTGCCCGTGCTATTCTGTTGACCGCATCCCGGATTGTGCAGGCTTGTTTGCATGGATGTGCTCTACAAACGTTCCAAATTTCAGCTTAATCGGATGAGAAACAGACGAGTTATTAGGGGTCAAAATATCAGACATTCCATACCAACTTTGGACTGCAAGTTTGAGCCTAGCCTGACCTTCACCGATCGGGATGAAACTGGTGCCAGACGAAAGGTCTGGACCAAGGACTCACTGGGGCCAAGTGCCCAAAAATTCTTATCGCCCCATTTTCGAGTTATGGCCCCTGAAAGTTGATATTTGGCAATGTTTGACCCCTAATAACTTTTTAACGCGTGGACCGAATTTTCAGGCAATTTGCGTTTTATGTACTATGTAACCAGGACAATGTTAGGTATCAGTTTCAGCCCGGTCGGTAAAGGTCACCTTTTGTGTCTTTTGATCTCTTTGTTCAGCAGGCGAGATCTACAGACTCATGTCAAGTCCTTATATCTTTGCTTGTACTGCATGCAGCGCCATACAATTTAGCACAGAAATGAACCTCCCTAAGACCTATAAACCCTATAAAAAGCGCGCCTGTCTGTTGCGAATTGATGGAGTTATTAGGGTATTTACGGCTTCCCGCCCAAAATTCCATAGGGTGCAATGTAAATTTGAGGACCCATTTTCAGCAAGACGCCTTGCCCCGATTCCAATGACTGCCCTTTATGTTTGTAGACATTAATGATCTGCGCATGCGCATAAATTTGCAGCACCCTGGGTGCTTTCGTTTGGCTGCTATAGGCGTAAAAAGGTTTATTTATTGAATGTTTGACGCCCCATAGTGCCCGTGCTATTCTGTTGACCGCATCCCGGATTGTGCAGGCTTGTTTGCATGGCTGTGCTCTACAAACGTTCCAAATTTCAGCTTAATCGGATGAGAAACAGACGAGTTATTAGGGGTCAAAATATCAGACATTCCATACCAACTTTGGACTGCAAGTTTGAGCCTAGCCTGACCTTCACCGATCGGGATGAAACTGGTGCCAGACGAAAGGTCTGGACCAAGGACTCACTGGGGCCAAGTGCCCAAAAATTCTTATCGCCCCATTTTCGAGTTATGGCCCCTGAAAGTTGATATTTGGCAATGTTTGACCCCTAATAACTTTTTAACGCGTGGACCGAATTTTCAGGCAATTTGCGTTTTATGTACTATGGAACCAGGACAATGTTAGGTATCAGTTTCAGCCCGGTCGGTAAAGGTCACCTTTTGTGTCTTTTGATCTCTTTGTTCAGCAGGCGAGATCTACAGACTCATTTCAAGTCCTTATATCTTTGCTTGTACTGCATGCAGCGCCATACAATTTAGCACAGAAATGAACCTCCCTAAGACCTATAAACCCTATAAAAAGCGCGCCTGTCTGTTGCGAATTGATGGAGTAATTAGGGTATTTACGGCTTCCCGCCCAAAATTCCATAGGGTGCAATGTAAACTTGAGGACCCATTTTCAGCAAGACGCCTTGCCCCGATTCCAATGACTGCCCTTTATGTTTGTAGACATTAATGATCTGCGCATGCGCATAAATTTGCAGCACCCTGGGTGCTTTCGTTTGGCTGCTATAGGCTTAAAAAGGTTTATTTATTGAATGTTTGACGCCCCATAGTGCCCGTGCTATTCTGTTGACCGCATACCGGATTGTACAGGCTTGTTTGCATGGATGTGCTCTACAAACGTTCCAAATTTCAGCTTAATCGGATGAGAAACAGACGAGTTATTAGGGGTCAAAATATCAGACATTCCATACCAACTTTGGACTGCAAGTTTAAGCCTAGCCTGACCTTCACCGATCGGGATGAAACTGGTGCCAGACGAAAGGTCTGGACCAAGGACTCACTGGGGCCAAGTGCCCAAAAATTCTTATCGCCCCATTTTCGAGTTATGGCCCCTGAAAGTTGATATTTGGCAATGTTTGACCCCTAATAACTTTTTAACGCGTGGACCGAATTTTCAGGCAATTTGCGTTTTATGTACTATGGAATCAGGACAATGTTAGGTATCAGTTTCAACCCGGTCGGTAAAGGTCACCTTTTGTGTCTGTTGATCTCCTTGTTCAGCAGGCGAGATCTACAGACTCATTTCAAGTCCTTATATCTTTGCTTGTACTGCATGCAGCGCCATACAATTTAGCACAGAAATGAACCTCCCTAAGACCTATAAACCCTATAAAAAGCGCGCCTGTCTGTTGCGAATTGATGGAGTTATTAGGGTATTTACGGCTTCCCGCCCAAAATTCCATAGGGTGCAATGTAAATTTGAGGACCCATTTTCAGCAAGACGCCTTGCCCCGATTCCAATGACTGCCCTTTATGTTTGTAGACATTAATGATCTGCGCATGCGCATAAATTTGCAGCACCCTGGGTGCTTTCGTTTGGCTGCTATAGGCGTAAAAAGGTTTATTTATTGAATGTTTGACGCCCCATAGTGCCCGTGCTATTCTGTTGACCGCATCCCGGATTGTGCAGGCTTGTTTGCATGGATGTGCTCTAGAAACGTTCCAAATTTCAGCTTAATCGGATGAGAAACAGACGAGTTATTAGGGGTCAAAATATCAGACATTCCATACCAACTTTGGACTGCAAGTTTGAGCCTAGCCTGACCTTCACCGATCGGGATGAAACTGGTGCCAGACGAAAGGTCTGGACCAAGGACTCACTGGGGCCAAGTGCCCAAAAATTCTTATCGCCCCATTTTCGAGTTATGGCCCCTGAAAGTTGATATTTGGCAATGTTTGACCCCTAATAACTTTTTAACGCGTGGACCGAATTTTCAGGCAATTTGCGTTTTATGTACTATGGAACCAGGACAATGTTAGGTATCAGTTTCAGCCCGGTCGGTAAAGGTCACCTTTTGTGTCTTTTGATCTCTTTGTTCAGCAGGCGAGATCTACAGACTCATTTCAAGTCCTTATATCTTTGCTTGTACTGCATGCAGCGCCATACAATTTAGCACAGAAATGAACCTCCCTAAGACCTATATACCCTATAAAAAGCGCGCCTGTCTGTTGCGAATTGATGGAGTTATTAGGGTATTTACGGCTTCCCGCCCAAAATTCCATAGGGTGCAATGTAAACTTGAGGACCCATTTTCAGCAAGACGCCTTGCCCCGATTCCAATGACTGCCCTTTTTGTTTGTAGACATTAATGATCTGCGCATGCGCATAAATTTGCAGCACCCTGGGTGCTTTCGTTTGGCTGCTATAGGCGTAAAAAGGTTTATTTATTGAATGTTTGACGCCCCATAGTGCCCGTGCTATTCTGTTGACCGCATCCCGGATTGTGCAGGCTTGTTTGCATGGATGTGCTCTACAAACGTTCCAAATTTCAGCTTAATCGAATGAGAAACAGACGAGTTATTAGGGGTCAAAATATCAGACATTCCATACCAACTTTGGACTGCAAGTTTAAGCCTAGCCTGACCTTCACCGATCGGGATGAAACTGGTGCCAGACGAAAGGTCTGGACCAAGGACTCACTGGGGCCAAGTGCCCAAAAATTCTTATCGCCCCATTTTCGAGTTATGGCCCCTGAAAGTTGATATTTGGCAATGTTTGACCCCTAATAACTTTTTAACGCGTGGACCGAATTTTCAGGCAATTTGCGTTTTATGTACTATGGAATCAGGACAATGTTAGGTATCAGTTTCAGCCCGGTCGGTAAAGGTCACCTTTTGTGTCTGTTGATCTCCTTGTTCAGCAGGCGAGATCTACAGACTCATTTCAAGTCCTCATATCTTTGCTTGTACTGCATGCAGCGCCATACAATTTAGCACAGAAATGAACCTCCCTAAGACCTATAAACCCTATAAAAAGCGCGCCTGTCTGTTGCGAATTGATGGAGTTATTAGGGTATTTACGGCTTCCCGCCCAAAATTCCATAGGGTGCAATGTAAACTTGAGGACCCATTTTCAGCAAGACGCCTTGCCCCGATTCCAATGACTGCCCTTTATGTTTGTAGACATTAATGATCTGCGCATGCGCATAAATTTGCAGCACCCTGGGTGCTTTCGTTTGGCTGCTATAGGCGTAAAAAGGTTTATTTATTGAATGTTTGACGCCCCATAGTGCCCGTGCTATTCTGTTGACCGCATCCCGGATTGTACAGGCTTGTTTGCATGGATGTGCTCTACAAACGTTCCAAATTTCAGCTTAATCGGATGAGAAACAGACGAGTTATTAGGGGTCAAAATATCAGACATTCCATACCAACTTTGGACTGCAAGTTTAAGCCTAGCCTGACCTTCACCGATCGGGATGAAACTGGTGCCAGACGAAAGGTCTGGACCAAGGACTCACTGGGGCCAAGTGCCCAAAAATTCTTATCGCCCCATTTTCGAGTTATGGCCCCTGAAAGTTGATATTTGGCAATGTTTGACCCCTAATAACTTTTTAACGCGTGGACCGAATTTTCAGGCAATTTGCGTTTTATGTACTATGGAATCAGGACAATGATAGGTATCAGTTTCAGCCCGGTCGGTAAAGGTCACCTTTTGTGTCTGTTGATCTCCTTGTTCAGCAGGCGAGATCTACAGACTCATTTCAAGTCCTTATATCTTTGCTTGTACTGCATGCAGCGCCATACAATTTAGCACAGAAATGAACCTCCCTAAGACCTATAAACCCTATAAAAAGCGCGCCTGTCTGTTGCGAATTGATGGAGTTATTAGGGTATTTACGGCGTCCCGCCCAAAATTCCATAGGGTGCAATGTAAATTTGAGGACCCATTTTCAGCAAGACGCCTTGCCCCGATTCCAATGACTGCCCTTTATGTTTGTAGACATTAATGATCTGCGCATGCGCATAAATTTGCAGCACCCTGGGTGCTTTCGTTTGGCTGCTATAGGCGTAAAAAGGTTTATTTATTGAATGTTTCACGCCCCATAGTGCCCGTGCTATTCTGTTGACCGCATCCTGGATTGTACAGGCTTGTTTGCATGGATGTGCTCTACAAACGTTCCAAATTCCAGCTTAATCGGATGAGAAACAGACGAGTTATTAGGGGTCAAAATATCAGACATTCCATACCAACTTTGGACTGCAAGTTTGAGCCTAGCCTGACCTTCACCGATCGGGATGAAACTGGTGCCAGACGAAAGGTCTGGACCAAGGACTCACTGGGGCCAAGTGCCCAAAACTTCTTATCGCCCCATTTTCGAGTTATGGCCCCTGAAAGTTGATATTTGGCAATGTTTGACCCCTAATAACTTTTTAACGCGTGGACCGAATTTTCAGGCAATTTGCGTTTTATGTACTATGGAACCAGGACAATGTTAGGTATCAGTTTCAGCCCGGTCGGTAAAGGTCACCTTTTGTGTCTTTTGATCTCTTTGTTCAGCAGGCGAGATCTACAGACTCATTTCAAGTCCTTATATCTTTGCTTGTACTGCATGCAGCGCCATACAATTTAGCACAGAAATGAACCTCCCTAAGACCTATAAACCCTATAAAAAGCGCGCCTGTCTGTTGCGAATTGATGGAGTTATTAGGGTATTTACGGCTTCCCGCCCAAAATTCCATAGGGTGCAATGTAAACTTGAGGACCCATTTTCAGCAAGACGCCTTGCCCCGATTCCAATGACTGCCCTTTATGTTTGTAGACATTAATGATCTGCGCATGCGCATAAATTTGCAGCACCCTGGGTGCTTTCGTTTGGCTGCTATAGGCGTAAAAAGGTTTATTTATTGAATGTTTGACGCCCCATAGTGCCCGTGCTATTCTGTTGACCGCATCCCGGATTGTGCAGGCTTGTTTGCATGGATGTGCTCTACAAACGTTCCAAATTTCAGCTTAATCGGATGAGAAACAGACGAGTTATTAGGGGTCAAAATATCAGACATTCCATACCAACTTTGGACTGCAAGTTTGAGCCTAGCCTGACCTTCACCGATCGGGATGAAACTGGTGCCAGACGAAAGGTCTGGACCAAGGACTCACTGGGGCCAAGTGCCCAAAACTTCTTATCGCCCCATTTTCGAGTTATGGCCCCTGAAAGTTGATATTTGGCAATGTTTGACCCCTAATAACTTTTTAACGCGTGGACCGAATTTTCAGGCAATTTGCGTTTTATGTACTATGGAACCAGGACAATGTTAGGTATCAGTTTCAGCCCGGTCGGTAAAGGTCACCTTTTGTGTCTTTTGATCTCTTTGTTCAGCAGGCGAGATCTACAGACTCATTTCAAGTCCTTATATCTTTGCTTGTACTGCATGCAGCGCCATACAATTTAGCACAGAAATGAACCTCCCTAAGACCTATAAACCCTATAAAAAGCGCGCCTGTCTGTTGCGAATTGATGGAGTTATTAGGGTATTTACGGCTTCCCGCCCAAAATTCCATAGGGTGCAATGTAAATTTGAGGACCCATTTTCAGCAAGACGCCTTGCCCCGATTCCAATGACTTCCCTTTATGTTTGTAGACATTAATGATCTGCGCATGCGCATAAATTTGCAGCACCCTGGGTGCTTTCGTTTGGCTGCTATAGGCGTAAAAAGGTTTATTTATTGAATGTTTGACGCCCCATAGTGCCCGTGCTATTCTGTTGACCGCATCCCGGATTGTGCAGGCTTGTTTGCATGGATGTGCTCTACAAACGTTCCAAATTTCAGCTTAATCGGATGAGAAACAGACGAGTTATTAGGGGTCAAAATATCAGACATTCCATACCAACTTTGGACTGCAAGTTTGAGCCTAGCCTGACCTTCACCGATCGGGATGAAACTGGTGCCAGACGAAAGGTCTGGACCAAGGACTCACTGGGGCCAAGTGCCCAAAACTTCTTATCGCCCCATTTTCGAGTTATGGCCCCTGAAAGTTGATATTTGGCAATGTTTGACCCCTAATAACTTTTTAACGCGTGGACCGAATTTTCAGGCAATTTGCGTTTTATGTACTATGGAACCAGGACAATGTTAGGTATCAGTTTCAGCCCGGTCGGTAAAGGTCACCTTTTGTGTCTTTTGATCTCTTTGTTCAGCAGGCGAGATCTACAGACTCATTTCAAGTCCTTATATCTTTGCTTGTACTGCATGCAGCACCATACAATTTAGCACAGAAATGAACCTCCCTAAGACCTATAAACCCTATAAAAAGCGCGCCTGTCTGTTGCGAATTGATGGAGTTATTAGGGTATTTACGGCTTCCCGCCCAAAATTCCATAGGGTGCAATGTAAACTTGAGGACCCATTTTCAGCAAGACGCCTTGCCCCGATTCCAATGACTGCCCTTTATGTTTGTAGACATTAATGATCTGCGCATGCGCATAAATTTGCAGCACCCTGGGTGCTTTCGTTTGGCTGCTATAGGCGTAAAAATGTTTATTTATTGAATGTTTGACGCCCCATAGTGCCCGTGCTATTCTGTTGACCGCATCTCGGATTGTGCAGGCTTGTTTGCATGGATGTGCTCTACAAACGTTCCAAATTTCAGCTTAATCGGATGAGAAACAGACGAGTTATTAGGGGTCAAAATATCAGACATTCCATACCAACTTTGGACTGCAAGTTTGAGCCTAGCCTGACCTTCACCGATCGGGATGAAACTGGTGCCAGACGAAAGGTCTGGACCAAGGACTCACTGGGGCCAAGTGCCCAAAACTTCTTATCGCCCCATTTTCGAGTTATGGCCCCTGAAAGTTGATATTTGGCAATGTTTGACCCCTAATAACTTTTTAACGCGTGGACCGAATTTTCAGGCAATTTGCGTTTTATGTACTATGGAACCAGGACAATGTTAGGTATCAGTTTCAGCCCGGTCGGTAAAGGTCACCTTTTGTGTCTTTTGATCTCTTTGTTCAGCAGGCGAGATCTACAGACTCATTTCAAGTCCTTATATCTTTGCTTGTACTGCATGCAGCGCCATACAATTTAGCACAGAAATGAACCTCCCTAAGACCTATAAACCCTATAAAAAGCGCGCCTGTCTGTTGCGAATTGATGGAGTTATTAGGGTATTTACGGCTTCCCGCCCAAAATTCCATAGGGTGCAATGTAAATTTGAGGACCCATTTTCAGCAAGACGCCTTGCCCCGATTCCAATGACTGCCCTTTATGTTTGTAGACATTAATGATCTGCGCATGCGCATAAATTTGCAGCACCCTGGGTGCTTTCGTTTGGCTGCTATAGGCGTAAAAAGGTTTATTTATTGAATGTTTGACGCCCCATAGTGCCCGTGCTATTCTGTTGACCGCATCCCGGATTGTGCAGGCTTGTTTGCATGGATGTGCTCTACAAACGTTCCAAATTTCAGCTTAATCGGATGAGAAACAGACGAGTTATTAGGGGTCAAAATATCAGACATTCCATACCAACTTTGGACTGCAAGTTTGAGCCTAGCCTGACCTTCACCGATCGGGATGAAACTGGTGCCAGACGAAAGGTCTGGACCAAGGACTCACTGGGCCCAAGTGCCCAAAAATTCTTATCGCCCCATTTTCGAGTTATGGCCCCTGAAAGTTGATATTTGGCAATGTTTGACCCCTAATAACTTTTTAACGCGTGGACCGAATTTTCAGGCAATTTGCGTTTTATGTACTATGGAACCAGGACAATGTTAGGTATCAGTTTCAGCCCGGTCGGTAAAGGTCACCTTTTGTGTCTTTTGATCTCTTTGTTCAGCAGGCGAGATCTACAGACTCATTTCAAGTCCTTATATCTTTGCTTGTACTGCATGCAGCGCCATACAATTTAGCACAGAAATGAACCTCCCTAAGACCTATAAACCCTATAAAAAGCGCGCCTGTCTGTTGCGAATTGATGGAGTTATTAGGGTATTTACGGCTTCCCGCCCAAAATTCCATAGGGTGCAATGTAAACTTGAGGACCCATTTTCAGCAAGACGCCTTGCCCCGATTCCAATGACTGCCCTTTATGTTTGTAGACATTAATGATCTGCGCATGCGCATAAATTTGCAGCACCCTGGGTGCTTTCGTTTGGCTGCTATAGGCGTAAAAAGGTTTATTTATTGAATGTTTGACACCCCATAGTGCCCGTGCTATTCTGTTGACCGCATCCCGGATTGTGCAGGCTTGTTTGCATTGATGTGCTCTACAAACGTTCCGAATTTCAGCTTAATCGGATGAGAAACAGACGAGTTATTAGGGGTCAAAATATCAGACATTCCATACCAACTTTGGACTGCAAGTTTGAGCCTAGCCTGACCTTCACCGATCGGGATGAAACTGGTGCCAGACGAA
Source organism: Anodontia alba (assembly GCA_964016985.1). Classification (NCBI taxonomy): domain Eukaryota; kingdom Metazoa; phylum Mollusca; class Bivalvia; order Lucinida; family Lucinidae; genus Anodontia; species Anodontia alba. The sequence goes on from OZ024832.1 coordinate 69,909,208, forward strand.
AGGTCTGGACCAAGGACTCACTGGGGCCAAGTGCCCAAAAATTCTTATCGCCCCATTTTCGAGTTATGGCCCCTGAAAGTTGATATTTGGCAATGTTTGACCCCTAATAACTTTTTAACGCGTGGACCGAATTTTCAGGCAATTTGCGTTTTATGTACTATGGAACCAGGACAATGTTAGGTATCAGTTTCAGCCCGGTCGGTAAAGGTCACCTTTTGTGTCTTTTGATCTCTTTGTTCAGCAGGCGAGATCTACAGACTCATTTCAAGTCCTTATATCTTTGCTTGTACTGCATGCAGCGCCATACAATTTAGCACAGAAATGAACCTCCCTAAGATCTATAAACCCTATAAAAAGCGCGCCTGTCTGTTGCGAATTGATGGAGTTATTAGGGTATTTACGGCTTCCCGCCCAAAATTCCATAGGGTGCAATGTAAACTTGAGGACCCATTTTCAGCAAGACGCCTTGCCCCGATTCCAATGACTGCCCTTTATGTTTGTAGACATTAATGATCTGCGCATGCGCATAAATTTGCAGCACCCTGGGTGCTTTCGTTTGGCTGCTATAGGCGTAAAAAGGTTTATTTATTGAATGTTTGACGCCCCATAGTGCCCGTGCTATTCTGTTGACCGCATCCCGGATTGTGCAGGCTTGTTTGCATGGATGTGCTCTACAAACGTTCCAAATTTCAGCTTAATCGGATGAGAAACAGACGAGTTATTAGGGGTCAAAATATCAGACATTCCATACCAACTTTGGACTGCAAGTTTGAGCCTAGCCTGACCTTCACCGATCGGGATGAAACTGGTGCCAGACGAAAGGTCTGGACCAAGGACTCACTGGGGCCAAGTGCCCAAAAATTCTTATCGCCCCATTTTCGAGTTATGGCCCCTGAAAGTTGATATTTGGCAATGTTTGACCCCTAATAACTTTTTAACGCGTGGACCGAATTTTCAGGCAATTTGCGTTTTATGTACTATGGAACCAGGACAATGTTAGGTATCAGTTTCAGCCCGGTCGGTAAAGGTCACCTTTTGTGTCTTTTGATCTCTTTGTTCAGCAGGCGAGATCTACAGACTCATTTCAAGTCCTTATATCTTTGCTTGTACTGCATGCAGCGCCATACAATTTAGCACAGAAATGAACCTCCCTAAGACCTATAAACCCTATAAAAAGCGCGCCTGTCTGTTGCGAATTGATGGAGTTATTAGGGTATTTACGGCTTCCCGCCCAAAATTCCATAGGGTGCAATGTAAATTTGAGGACCCATTTTCAGCAAGACGCCTTGCCCCGATTCCAATGACTGCCCTTTATGTTTGTAGACATTAATGATCTGCGCATGCGCATAAATTTGCAGCACCCTGGGTGCTTTCGTTTGGCTGCTATAGGCGTAAAAATGTTTATTTATTGAATGTTTGACGCCCCATAGTGCCCGTGCTATTCTGTTGACCGCATCCCGGATTGTGCAGGCTTGTTTGCATGGATGTGCTCTACAAACGTTCCAAATTTCAGCTTAATCGGATGAGAAACAGACGAGTTATTAGGGGTCAAAATATCAGACATTCCATACCAACTTTGGACTGCAAGTTTGAGCCTAGCCTGACCTTCACCGATCGGGATGAAACTGGTGCCAGACGAAAGGTCTGGACCAAGGACTCACTGGGGCCAAGTGCCCAAAAATTCTTATCGCCCCATTTTCGAGTTATGGCCCCTGAAAGTTGATATTTGGCAATGTTTGACCCCTAATAACTTTTTAACGCGTGGACCGAATTTTCAGGCAATTTGCGTTTTATGTACTATGGAACCAGGACAATGTTAGGTATCAGTTTCAGCCCGGTCGGTAAAGGTCACCTTTTGTGTCTTTTGATCTCTTTGTTCAGCAGGCGAGATCTACAGACTCATTTCAAGTCCTTATATCTTTGCTTGTACTGCATGCAGCGCCATACAATTTAGCACAGAAATGAACCTCCCTAAGACCTATAAACCCTATAAAAAGCGCGCCTGTCTGTTGCGAATTGATGGAGTTATTAGGGTATTTACGGCTTCCCGCCCAAAATTCCATAGGGTGCAATGTAAACTTGAGGACCCATTTTCAGCAAGACGCCTTGCCCCGATTCCAATGACTGCCCTTTATGTTTGTAGACATTAATGATCTGCGCATGCGCATAAATTTGCAGCACCCTGGGTGCTTTCGTTTGGCTGCTATAGGCGTAAAAAGGTTTATTTATTGAATGTTTGACGCCCCATAGTGCCCGTGCTATTCTGTTGACCGCATCCCGGATTGTGCAGGCTTGTTTGCATGGATGTGCTCTACAAACGTTCCAAATTTCAGCTTAATCGGATGAGAAACAGACGAGTTATTAGGGGTCAAAATATCAGACATTCCATACCAACTTTGGACTGCAAGTTTGAGCCTAGCCTGACCTTCACCGATCGGGATGAAACTGGTGCCAGACGAAAGGTCTGGACCAAGGACTCACTGGGGCCAAGTGCCCAAAAATTCTTATCGCCCCATTTTCGAGTTATGGACCCTGAAAGTTGATATTTGGCAATGTTTGACCCCTAATAACTTTTTAACGCGTGGACCGAATTTTCAGGCAATTTGCGTTTTATGTACTATGGAACCAGGACAATGTTAGGTATCAGTTTCAGCCCGGTCGGTAAAGGTCACCTTTTGTGTCTTTTGATCTCTTTGTTCAGCAGGCGAGATCTACAGACTCATTTCAAGTCCTTATATCTTTGCTTGTACTGCATGCAGCGCCATACAATTTAGCACAGAAATGAACCTCCCTAAGGCCTATAAACCCTATAAAAAGCGCGCCTGTCTGTTGCGAATTGATGGAGTTATTAGGGTATTTACGGCTTCCCGCCCAAAATTCCATAGGGTGCAATGTAAACTTGAGGACCCATTTTCAGCAAGACGCCTTGCCCCGATTCCAATGACTGCCCTTTATGTTTGTAGACATTAATGATCTGCGCATGCGCATAAATTTGCAGCACCCTGGGTGCTTTCGTTTGGCTGCTATAGGCGTAAAAAGGTTTATTTATTGAATGTTTGACGCCCCATAGTGCCCGTGCTATTCTGTTGACCGCATCCCGGATTGTGCAGGCTTGTTTGCATGGATGTGCTCTACAAACGTTCCAAATTTCAGCTTAATCGGATGAGAAACAGACGAGTTATTAGGGTCAAAATATCAGACATTCCATACCAACTTTGGACTGCAAGTTTGAGCCTAGCCTGACCTTCACCGATCGGGATGAAACTGGTGCCAGACGAAAGGTCTGGACCAAGGACTCACTGGGGCCAAGTGCCCAAAAATTCTTATCGCCCCATTTTCGAGTTATGGCCCCTGAAAGTTGATATTTGGCAATGTTTGACCCCTAATAACTTTTTAACGCGTGGACCGAATTTTCAGGCAATTTGCGTTTTATGTACTATGGAACCAGGACAATGTTAGGTATCAGTTTCAGCCCGGTCGGTAAAGGTCACCTTTTGTGTCTTTTGATCTCTTTGTTCAGCAGGCGAGATCTACAGACTCATTTCAAGTCCTTATATCTTTACTTGTACTGCATGCAGCGCCATACAATTTAGCACAGAAATGAAACTCCCTAAGACCTATATACCCTATAAAAAGCGCGCCTGTCTGTTGCGAATTGATGGAGTTATTAGGGTATTTACGGCTTCCCGCCCAAAATTCCATAGGGTGCAATGTAAAATTGAGGACCCATTTTCAGCAAGACGCCTTGCCCCGATTCCAATGACTGCCCTTTATGTTTGTAGACATTAATGATCTGCGCATGCGCATAAATTTGCAGCACCCTGGGTGCTTTCGTTTGGCTGCTATAGGCGTAAAAAGGTTTATTTATTGAATGTTTGACGCCCCATAGTGCCCGTGCTATTCTGTTGACCGCATCCCGGTTTGTACAGGCTTGTTTGCATGGATGTGCTCTACAAACGTTCCAAATTTCAGCTTAATCGAATGAGAAACAGACGAGTTATTAGGGATCAAAATATCAGACATTCCATACCAACTTTGGACTGCAAGTTTAAGCCTAGCCTGACCTTCACCGATCGGGATGAAACTGGTGCCAGACGAAAGGTCTGGACCAAGGACTCACTGGGGCCAAGTGCCCAAAAATTCTTATCGCCCCATTTTCGAGTTATGGCCCCTGAAAGTTGATATTTGGCAATGTTTGACCCCTAATAACTTTTTAACGCGTGGACCGAATTTTCAGGCAATTTGCGTTTTATGTACTATGGAATCAGGACAATATTAGGTATCAGTTTCAGCCCGGTCGGTAAAGGTCACCTTTTGTGTCTGTTGATCTCCTTGTTCAGCAGGCGAGATCTACAGACTCATTTCAAGTCCTTATATCTTTGCTTGTACTGCATGCAGCGCCATACAATTTAGCACAGAAATGAACCTCCCTAAGACCTATAAACCCTATAAAAAGCGCGCCTGTCTGTTGCGAATTGATGGAGTTATTAGGGTATTTACGGCTTCCCGCCCAAAATTCCATAGGGTGCAATGTAAAATTGAGGACCCATTTTCAGCAAGACGCCTTGCCCCGATTCCAATGACTGCCCTTTATGTTTGTAGACATTAATGATCTGCGCATGCGCATAAATTTGCAGCACCCTGGGTGCTTTCGTTTGGCTGCTATAGGCGTAAAAAGGTTTATTTATTGAATGTTTGACGCCCCATAGTGCCCGTGCTATTCTGTTGACCGCATCCCGGATTGTACAGGCTTGTTTGCATGGATGTGCTCTACAAACGTTTCAAATTTCAGCTTAATCGGATGAGAAACAGACGAGTTATTAGGGGTCAAAATATCAGACATTCCATACCAACTTTGGACTGCAAGTTTGAGCCTAGCCTGACCTTCACCGATCGGGATGAAACTGGTGCCAGACGAAAGGTCTGGACCAAGGACTCACTGGGGCCAAGTGCCCAAAAATTCTTATCGCCCCATTTTCGAGTTATGGCCCCTGAAAGTTGATATTTGGCAATGTTTGACCCCTAATAACTTTTTAACGCGTGGACCGAATTTTCAGGCAATTTGCATTTTATGTACTATGGAACCAGGACAATGTTAGGTATCAGTTTCAGCCCGGTCGGTAAAGGTCACCTTTTGTGTCTTTTGATCTCTTTGTTCAGCAGGCGAGATCTACAGACTCATTTCAAGTCCTTATATCTTTGCTTGTACTGCATGCAGCGCCATACAATTTAGCACAGAAATGAACCTCCCTAAGACCTATAAACCCTATAAAAAGCGCGCCTGTCTGTTGCGAATTGATGGAGTTATTAGGGTATTTACGGCTTCCCGCCCTAAATTCCATAGGGTGCAATGTAAACTGGAGGACCCATTTTCAGAAAGACGCCTTGCCCCGATTCCAATGACTGGCCTTTATGTTTGTAGACATTAATGATCTGCGCATGCGCATAAATTTGCAGCACCCTGGGTGCTTTCGTTTGGCTGCTATAGGCGTAAAAAGGTTTATTTATTGAATGTTTGACGCCCCATAGTGCCCGTGCTATTCTGTTGACCGCATCCCGGATTGTGCAGGCTTGTTTGCATGGATGTGCTCTACAAACGTTCCAAATTTCAGCTTAATCGAATGAGAAACAGACGAGTTATTAGGGGTCAAAATATCAGACATTCCATACCAACTTTGGACTGCAAGTTTGAGCCTAGCCTGACCTTCACCGATCGGGATGAAACTGGTGCCAGACGAAAGGTCTGGACCAAGGACTCACTGGGGCCAAGTGCCCAAAAATTCTTATCGCCCCATTTTCGAGTTATGGCCCCTGAAAGTTGATATTTGGCAATGTTTGACCCCTAATAACTTTTTAACGCGTGGACCGAATTTTTAGGCAATTTGCGTTTTATGTACTATGGAATCAGGAAAATGTTAGGTATCAGTTTCAGCCCGGTCGGTAAAGGTCACCTTTTGTGTCTGTTGATCTCCTTGTTCAGCAGGCGAGATCTACAGACTCATTTCAAGTCCTTATATCTTTGCTTGTACTGCATGCAGCGCCATACAATTTAGCACAGAAATGAACCTCCCTAAGACCTATAAACCCTATAAAAAGCGCGCCTGTCTGTTGCGAATTGATGGAGTTATTAGGGTATTTACGGCTTCCCGCCCAAAATTCCATAGGGTGCAATGTAAACTTGAGGACCCATTTTCAGCAAGACGCCTTGCCCCGATTCCAATGACTGCCCTTTATGTTTGTAGACATTAATGATCTGCGCATGCGCATAAATTTGCAGCACCCTGGGTGCTTTCGTTTGGCTGCTATAGGCGTAAAAAGGTTTATTTATTGAATGTTTGACGCCCAATAGTGCCCGTGCTATTCTGTCGACCGCATCCCGGATTGTGCAGGCTTGTTTGCATGGATGTGCTCTACAAACGTTCCAAATTTCAGCTTAATCGGATGAGAAACAGACGAGTTATTAGGGGTCAAAATATCAGACATTCCATACCAACTTTGGACTGCAAGTTTGAGCCTAGCCTGACCTTCACCGATCGGGATGAAACTGGTGCCAGACGAAAGGTCTGGACCAAGGACTCACTGGGGCCAAGTGCCCAAAAATTCTTATCGCCCCATTTTCGAGTTATGGCCCCTGAAAGTTGATATTTGGCAATGTTTGACCCCTAATAACTTTTTAACGCGTGGACCGAATTTTCAGGCAATTTGCGTTTTATGTACTATGGAACCAGGACAATGTTAGGTATCAGTTTCAGCCCGGTCGGTAAAGGTCACCTTTTGTGTCTGTTGATCTCCTTGTTCAGCAGGCGAGATCTACAGACTCATTTCAAGTCCTTATATCTTTGCTTGTACTGCATGCAGCGCCATACAATTTAGCACAGAAATGAACCTCCCTAAGACCTATAAACCCTATAAAAAGCGCGCCTGTCTGTTGCGAATTGATGGAGTTATTAGGGTATTTACGGCTTCCCGCCCAAAATTCCATAGGGTGCAATGTAAACTTGAGGACCCATTTTCAGCAAGACGCCTTGCCCCGATTCCAATGACTGCCCTTTATGTTTGTAGACATAAATGATCTGCGCATGCGCATAAATTTGCAGCACCCTGGGTGCTTTCGTTTGGCTGCTATAGGCGTAAAAAGGTTTATTTATTGAATGTTTGACGCCCCATAGTGCCCGTGCTATTCTGTTGACCGCATCCCGGATTGTGCAGGCTTGTTTGCATGGATGTGCTCTACAAACGTTCCAAATTTCAGCTTAATCGGATGAGAAACAGACGAGTTATTCGGGGTCAAAATATCAGACATTCCATACCAACTTTGGACTGCAAGTTTGAGCCTAGCCTGACCTTCACCGATCGGGATGAAACTGGTGCCAGACGAAAGGTCTGGACCAAGGACTCACTGGGGCCAAGTGCCCAAAAATTCTTATCGCCCCATTTTCGAGTTATGGCCCCTGAAAGTTGATATTTGGCAATGTTTGACCCCTAATAACTTTTTAACGCGTGGACCGAATTTTCAGGCAATTTGCGTTTTATGTACTATGGAACCAGGACAATGTTAGGTATCAGTTTCAGCCCGGTCGGTAAAGGTCACCTTTTGTGTCTTTTGATCTCCTTGTTCTGCAGGCGAGATCTACAGACTCATTTCAAGTCCTTATATCTTTGCTTGTACTGCATGCAGCGCCATACAATTTAGCACAGAAATGAACCTCCCTAAGACCTATAAACCCTATAAAAAGCGCGCCTGTCTGTTGCGAATTGATGGAGTTATTAGGGTATTTACGGCTTCCCGCCCAAAATTCCATAGGGTGCAATGTAAACTTGAGGACCCATTTTCAGGAAGACGCCTTGCCCCGATTCCAATGACTGCCCTTTATGTTTGTAGACATTAATGATCTGCGCATGCGCATAAATTTGCAGCACCCTGGGTGCTTTCGTTTGGCTGCTATAGGCGTAAAAAGGTTTATTTATTGAATGTTGACGCCCCATACTGCCCGTGCTATTCTGTTGACCGCATCCCGGATTGTGCAGGCTTGTTTGCATTGATGTGCTCTACAAACGTTCCAAATTTCAGCTTAATCGGATGAGAAACAGACGAGTTATTAGGGGTCAAAATATCAGACATTCCATACCAACTTTGGACTGCAAGTTTGAGCCTAGCCTGACCTTCACCGATCGGGATGAAACTGGTGCCAGACGAAAGGTCTGGACCAAGGACTCACTGGGGCCAAGTGCCCAAAAATTCTTATCGCCCCATTTTCGAGTTATGGCCCCTGAAAGTTGATATTTGGCAATGTTTGACCCCTAATAACTTTTTAACGCGTGGACCGAATTTTCAGGCAATTTGCGTTTTATGTACTATGGAACCAGGACAATGTTAGGTATCAGTTTCAGCCCGGTCGGTAAAGGTCACCTTTTGTGTCTTTTGATCTCTTTGTTCAGCAGGCGAGATCTACAGACTCATTTCAAGTCCTTTTATCTTTGCTTGTACTGCATGCAGCGCCATACAATTTAGCACAGAAATGAACCTCCCTAAGACCTATAAACCCTATAAAAAGCGCGCATGTCTGTTGCGAATTGATGGAGTTATTAGGTTATTTACGGCTTCCCGCCCAAAATTCCATAGGGTGCAATGTAAATTTGAGGACCCATTTTCAGCAAGACGCCTTGCCCCGATTCCAATGACTGCCCTTTATGTTTGTAGACATTAATGATCTGCGCATGCGCATAAATTTGCAGCACCCTGGGTGCTTTCGTTTGGCTGCTATAGGCGTAAAAAGGTTTATTTATTGAATGTTTGACGCCCCATAGTGCCCGTGCTATTCTGTTGACCGCATCCCGGATTGTGCAGGCTTGTTTGCATTGATGTGCTCTACAAACGTTCCAAATTTCAGCTTAATCGGATGAGAAACAGACGAGTTATTAGGGGTCAAAATATCAGACATTCCATACCAACTTTGGACTGCAAGTTTGAGCCTAGCCTGACCTTCACCGATCGGGATGAAACTGGTGCCAGACGAAAGGTCTGGACCAAGGACTCACTGGGGCCAAGTGCCCAAAAATTCTTATCGCCCCATTTTCGAGTTATGGCCCCTGAAAGTTGATATTTGGCAATGTTTGACCCCTAATAACTTTTTAACGCGTGGACCGAATTTTCAGGCAATTTGCGTTTTATGTACTATGGAACCAGGACAATGTTAGGTATCAGTTTCAGCCCGGTCGGTAAAGGTCACCTTTTGTGTCTTTTGATCTCTTTGTTCAGCAGGCGAGATCTACAGACTCATTTCAAGTCCTTATATCTTTGCTTGTACTGCATGCAGCGCCATACAATTTAGCACAGAAATGAACCTCCCTAAGACCTATAAACCCTATAAAAAGCAAGCCTGTCTGTTGCGAATTGATGGAGTTATTAGGGTATTTACGGCTTCCCGCCCAAAATTCCATAGGGTGCAATGTAAACTTGAGGACCCATTTACAGCAAGACGCCTTGCCCCGATTCCAATGACTGCCCTTTATGTTTGTAGACATTAATGATCTGCGCATGCGCATAAATTTGCAGCACCCTGGGTGCTTTCGTTTGGCTGCTATAGGCGTAAAAAGGTTTATTTATTGAATGTTTGACGCCCCATAGTGCCCGTGCTATTCTGTTGACCGCATCCCGGATTGTGCAGGCTTGTTTGCATGGATGTGCTCTACAAACGTTCCAAATTTCAGCTTAATCGGATGAGAAACAGACGAGTTATTAGGGGTCAAAATATCAGACATTCCATACCAACTTTGGACTGCAAGTTTGAGCCTAGCCTGACCTTCACCGATCGGGATGAAACTGGTGCCAGACGAAAGGTCTGGACCAAGGACTCACTGGGGCCAAGTGCCCAAAAATTCTTATCGCCCCATTTTCGAGTTATGGCCCCTGAAAGTTGATATTTGGCAATGTTTGACCCCTAATAACTTTTTAACGCGTGGACCGAATTTTCAGGCAATTTGCGTTTTATGTACTATGGAACCAGGACAATGTTAGGTATCAGTTTCAGCCCGGTCGGTAAAGGTCACCTTTTGTGTCTATTGATCTCTTTGTTCAGCAGGCGAGATCTACAGACTCATTTCAAGTCCTTATATCTTTGCTTGTACTGCATGCAGCGCCATACAATTTAGCACAGAAATGAACCTCCCTAAGACCTATAAACCCTATAAAAAGCGCGCCTGTCTGTTGCAAATTGATGGAGTTATTAGGGTATTTACGGCTTCCCGCCCAAAATTCCATAGGGTGCAATGTAAACTTGAGGACCCATTTTCAGCAAGACGCCTTGCCCCGATTCCAATGACTGCCCTTTATGTTTGTAGACATTAATGATCTGCGCATGCGCATAAATTTGCAGCACCCTGGGTGCTTTCGTTTGGCTGCTATAGGCGTAAAAAGGTTTATTTATTGAATGTTTGACGCCCCATAGTGCCCGTGCTATTCTGTCGACCGCATCCCGGATTGTGCAGGCTTGTATGCATGGATGTGCTCTACAAACGTTCCAAATTTCAGCTTAATCGGATGAGAAACAGACGAGTCATGAGGGGTCAATATATCAGATATTCCATACCAACTTTGGACTGCAAGTTTGAGCCTAGCCTGACCTTCACCGATCGGGATGAAACTGGTGCCAGACGAAAGGTCTGGACCAAGGACTCACTGGGGCCAAGTGCCCAAAAATTCTTATCGCCCCATTTTCGAGTTATGGCCCCTGAAAGTTGATATTTGGCAATGTTTGACCCCTAATAACTTTTTAACGCGTGGACCGAATTTTCAGGCAATTTGCGTTTTATGTACTATGGAACCAGGACAATGTTAGGTATCAGTTTCAGCCCGGTCGGTAAAGGTCACCTTTTGTGTCTGTTGATCTCCTTGTTCAGCAGGCGAGATCTACAGACTCATTTCAAGTCCTTATATCTTTGCTTGTACTGCATGCAGCGCCATACAATTTAGCACAGAAATGAACCTCCCTAAGACCTATAAACCCTATAAAAAGCGCGCCTGTCTGTTGCGAATTGATGGAGTTATTAGGGTATTTACGGCTTCCCGCCCAAAATTCCATAGGGTGCAATGTAAACTTGAGGACCCATTTTCAGCAAGACGCCTTGCCCCGATTCCAATGACTGCCCTTTATGTTTGTAGACATTAATGATCTGCGCATGCGCATAAATTTGCAGCACCCTGGGTGCTTTCGTTTGGCTGCTATAGGCGTAAAAAGGTTTATTTATTGAATGTTTGACGCCCCATAGTGCCCGTGCTATTCTGTTGACCGCATCCCGGATTGTGCAGGCTTGTTTGCATGGATGTGCTCTACAAACGTTCCAAATTTCAGCTTAATCGGATGAGAAACAGACGAGTTATTAGGGGTCAAAATATCAGACATTCCATACCAACTTTGGACTGCAAGTTTGAGCCTAGCCTGACCTTCACCGATCGGGATGAAACTGGTGCCAGACGAAAGGTCTGGACCAAGGACTCACAGGGGCCAAGTGCCCAAAAATTCTTATCGCCCCATTTTCGAGTTATGGCCCCTGAAAGTTGATATTTGGCAATGTTTGACCCCTAATAACTTTTTAACGCGTGGACCGAATTTTCAGGCAATTTGCGTTTTATGTACTATGGAACCAGGACAATGTTAGGTATCAGTTTCAGCCCGGTCGGTAAAGGTCACCTTTTGTGTCTGTTGATCTCCTTGTTCTGCAGGCGAGATCTACAGACTCATTTCAAGTCCTTATATCTTTGCTTGTACTGCATGCAGCGCCATACAATTTAGCACAGAAATGAACCTCCCTAAGACCTATAAACCCTATAAAAAGCGCGCCTGTCTGTTGCGAATTGATGGAGTTATTAGGGTATTTACGGCTTCCCGCCCAAAATTCCATAGGGTGCAATGTAAACTTGAGGACCCATTTTCAGGAAGACGCCTTGCCCCGATTCCAATGACTGCCCTTTATGTTTGTAGACATTAATGATCTGCGCATGCGCATAAATTTGCAGCACCCTGGGTGCTTTCGTTTGGCTGCTATAGGCGTAAAAAGGTTTATTTATTGAATGTTGACGCCCCATACTGCCCGTGCTATTCTGTTGACCGCATCCCGGATTGTGCAGGCTTGTTTGCATTGATGTGCTCTACAAACGTTCCAAATTTCAGCTTAATCGGATGAGAAACAGACGAGTTATTAGGGGTCAAAATATCAGACATTCCATACCAACTTTGGACTGCAAGTTTGAGCCTAGCCTGACCTTCACCGATCGGGATGAAACTGGTGCCAGACGAAAGGTCTGGACCAAGGACTCACTGGGGCCAAGTGCCCAAAAATTCTTATCGCCCCATTTTCGAGTTATGGCCCCTGAAAGTTGATATTTGGCAATGTTTGACCCCTAATAACTTTTTAACGCGTGGACCGAATTTTCAGGCAATTTGCGTTTTATGTACTATGGAACCAGGACAATGTTAGGTATCAGTTTCAGCCCGGTCGGTAAAGGTCACCTTTTGTGTCTTTTGATCTCTTTGTTCAGCAGGCGAGATCTACAGACTCATTTCAAGTCCTTTTATCTTTGCTTGTACTGCATGCAGCGCCATACAATTTAGCACAGAAATGAACCTCCCTAAGACCTATAAACCCTATAAAAAGCGCGCATGTCTGTTGCGAATTGATGGAGTTATTAGGTTATTTACGGCTTCCCGCCCTAAATTCCATAGGGTGCAATGTAAATTTGAGGACCCATTTTCAGCAAGACGCCTTGCCCCGATTCCAATGACTGCCCTTTATGTTTGTAGACATTAATGATCTGCGCATGCGCATAAATTTGCAGCACCCTGGGTGCTTTCGTTTGGCTGCTATAGGCGTAAAAAGGTTTATTTATTGAATGTTTGACGCCCCATAGTGCCCGTGCTATTCTGTTGACCGCATCCCGGATTGTGCAGGCTTGTTTGCATGGATGTGCTCTACAAACGTTCCAAATTTCAGCTTAATCGGATGAGAAACAGACGAGTTATTAGGGGTCAAAATATCAGACATTCCATACCAACTTTGGACTGCAAGTTTGAGCCTAGCCTGACCTTCACCGATCGGGATGAAACTGGTGCCAGACGAAAGGTCTGGACCAAGGACTCACTGGGGCCAAGTGCCCAAAAATTCTTATCGCCCCATTTTCGAGTTATGGCCCCTGAAAGTTGATATTTGGCAATGTTTGACCCCTAATAACTTTTTAACGCGTGGACCGAATTTTCAGGCAATTTGCGTTTTATGTACTATGGAACCAGGACAATGTTAGGTATCAGTTTCAGCCCGGTCGGTAAAGGTCACCTTTTGTGTCTTTTGATCTCTTTGTTCAGCAGGCGAGATCTACAGACTCATTTCAAGTCCTTATATCTTTGCTTGTACTGCATGCAGCGCCATACAATTTAGCACAGAAATGAACCTCCCTAAGACCTATAAACCCTATAAAAAGCAAGCCTGTCTGTTGCGAATTGATGGAGTTATTAGGGTATTTACGGCTTCCCGCCCAAAATTCCATAGGGTGCAATGTAAACTTGAGGACCCATTTACAGCAAGACGCCTTGCCCCGATTCCAATGACTGCCCTTTATGTTTGTAGACATTAATGATCTGCGCATGCGCATAAATTTGCAGCACCCTGGGTGCTTTCGTTTGGCTGCTATAGGCGTAAAAAGGTTTATTTATTGAATGTTTGACGCCCCATAGTGCCCGTGCTATTCTGTTGACCGCATCCCGGATTGTGCAGGCTTGTTTGCATGGATGTGCTCTACAAACGTTCCAAATTTCAGCTTAATCGGATGAGAAACAGACGAGTTATTAGGGGTCAAAATATCAGACATTCCATACCAACTTTGGACTGCAAGTTTGAGCCTAGCCTGACCTTCACCGATCGGGATGAAACTGGTGCCAGACGAAAGGTCTGGACCAAGGACTCACTGGGGCCAAGTGCCCAAAAATTCTTATCGCCCCATTTTCGAGTTATGGCCCCTGAAAGTTGATATTTGGCAATGTTTGACCCCTAATAACTTTTTAACGCGTGGACCGAATTTTCAGGCAATTTGCGTTTTATGTACTATGGAACCAGGACAATGTTAGGTATCAGTTTCAGCCCGGTCGGTAAAGGTCACCTTTTGTGTCTATTGATCTCTTTGTTCAGCAGGCGAGATCTACAGACTCATTTCAAGTCCTTATATCTTTGCTTGTACTGCATGCAGCGCCATACAATTTAGCACAGAAATGAACCTCCCTAAGACCTATAAACCCTTTAAAAAGCGCGCCTGTCTGTTGCGAATTGATGGAGTTATTAGGTTATTTACGGCTTCCCGCCCAAAATTCCATAGGGTGCAATGTAAACTTGAGGACCCATTTTCAGCAAGACGCCTTGCCCCGATTCCAATGACTGCCCTTTATGTTTGTAGACATTAATGATCTGCGCATGCGCATAAATTTGCAGCACCCTGGGTGCTTTCGTTTGGCTGCTATAGGCGTAAAAAGGTTTATTTATTGAATGTTTGACGCCCCATAGTGCCCGTGCTATTCTGTTGACCGCATCCCGGATTGTGCAGGCTTGTTTGCATGGATGTGTTCTACAAACGTTCCAAATTTCAGCTTAATCGGATGAGAAACAGACGAGTTATTAGGGGTCAAAATATCAGACATTCCATACCAACTTTGGACTGCAAGTTTGAGCCTAGCCTGACCTTCACCGATCGGGATGAAACTGGTGCCAGACGAAAGGTCTGGACCAAGGACTCACTGGGGCCAAGTGCCCAAAAATTCTTATCGCCCCATTTTCGAGTTATGGCCCCTGAAAGTTGATATTTGGCAATGTTTGACCCCTAATAACTTTTTAACGCGTGGACCGAATTTTCAGGCAATTTGCGTTTTATGTACTATGGAACCAGGACAATGTTAGGTATCAGTTTCAGCCCGGTCGGTAAAGGTCACCTTTTGTGTCTTTTGATCTCTTTGTTCAGCAGGCGAGATCTACAGACTCATTTCAAGTCCTTATATCTTTGCTTGTACTGCATGCAGCGCCATACAATTTAGCACAGAAATGAACCTCCCTAAGACCTATAAACCCTATAAAAAGCGCGCCTGTCTGTTGCGAATTGATGGAGTTATTAGGGTATTTACGGCTTCCCGCCCAAAATTCCATAGGGTGCAATGTAAACTTGAGGACCCATTTTCAGCAAGACGCCTTGCCCCGATTCCAATGACTGCCCTTTATGTTTGTAGACATTAATGATCTGCGCATGCGCATAAATTTGCAGCACCCTGGGTGCTTTCGTTTGGCTGCTATATTGTAAAAATGTTTATTTATTGAATGTTTGACGCCCCATAGTGCCCGTGCTTTTCTGTTGACCGCATCCCGGATTGTGCAGGCTTGTTTGCATGGATGTGCTCTACAAACGTTCCAAATTTCAGCTTAATCGGATGAGAAACAGACGAGTTATTAGGGGTCAAAATATCAGACATTCCATACCAACTTTGGACTGCAAGTTTGAGCCTAGCCTGACCTTCACCGATCGGGATGAAACTGGTGCCAGACGAAAGGTCTGGACCAAGGACTCACTGGGGCCAAGTGCCCAAAAATTCTTATCGCCCCATTTTCGAGTTATGGCCCCTGAAAGTTGATATTTGGCAATGTTTGACCCCTAATAACTTTTTAACGCGTGGACCGAATTTTCAGGCAATTTGCGTTTTATGTACTATGGAACCAGGACAATGTTAGGTATCAGTTTCAGCCCGGTCGGTAAAGGTCACCTTTTGTGTCTTTTGATCTCTTTGTTCAGCAGGCGAGATCTACAGACTCATTTCAAGTCCTTATATCTTTGCTTGTACTGCATGCAGCGCCATACAATTTAGCACAGAAATGAACCTCCCTAAGACCTATAAACCCTATAAAAAGCGCGCCTGTCTGTTGCGAATTGATGGAGTTATTAGGGTATTTACGGCTTCCCGCCCAAAATTCCATAGGGTGCAATGTAAACTTGAGGACCCATTTTCAGCAAGACGCCTTGCCCCGATTCCAATGACTGCCCTTTATGTTTGTAGACATTAATGATCTGCGCATGCGCATAAATTTGCAGCACCCTGGGTGCTTTCGTTTGGCTGCTATAGGCGTAAAAAGGTTTATTTATTGAATGTTTGACGCCCCATAGTGCCCGTGCTATTCTGTTGACCGCATCCCGGATTGTGCAGGCTTGTTTGCATGGATGTGCTCTACAAACGTTCCAAATTTCAGCTTAATCGGATGAGAAACAGACGAGTTATTAGGGGTCAAAATATCAGACATTCCATACCAACTTTGGACTGCAAGTTTGAGCCTAGCCTGACCTTCACCGATCGGGATGAAACTGGTGCCAGACGAAAGGTCTGGACCAAGGACTCACTGGGGCCAAGTGCCCAAAAATTCTTATCGCCCCATTTTCGAGTTATGGCCCCTGAAAGTTGATATTTGGCAATGTTTGACCCCTAATAACTTTTTAACGCGTGGACCGAATTTTCAGGCAATTTGCGTTTTATGTACTATGGAACCAGGACAATGTTAGGTATCAGTTTCAGCCCGGTCGGTAAAGGTCACCTTTTGTGTCTTTTGATCTCTTTGTTCAGCAGGCGAGATCTACAGACTCATTTCAAGTCCTTATATCTTTGCTTGTACTGCATGCAGCGCCATACAATTTAGCACAGAAATGAACCTCCCTAAGACCTATAAACCCTATAAAAAGCGCGCCTGTCTGTTGCGAATTGATGGAGTTATTAGGGTATTTACGGCTTCCCGCCCAAAATTCCATAGGGTGCAATGTAAACTTGAGGACCCATTTTCAGCAAGACGCCTTGCCCCGATTCCAATGACTGCCCTTTATGTTTGTAGACATTAATGATCTGCGCATGCGCATAAATTTGCAGCACCCTGGGTGCTTTCGTTTGGCTGCTATAGGCGTAAAAAGGTTTATTTATTGAATGTTTGACGCCCCATAGTGCCCGTGCTATTCTGTTGACCGCATCCCGGATTGTGCAGGCTTGTTTGCATGGATGTGCTCTACAAACGTTCCAAATTTCAGCTTAATCGGATGAGAAACAGACGAGTTATTAGGGGTCAAAATATCAGACATTCCATACCAACTTTGGACTGCAAGTTTGAGCCTAGCCTGACCTTCACCGATCGGGATGAAACTGGTGCCAGACGAAAGGTCTGGACCAAGGACTCACTGGGGCCAAGTGCCCAAAAATTCTTATCGCCCCATTTTCGAGTTATGGCCCCTGAAATTTGATATTTGGCAATGTTTGACCCCTAATAACTTTTTAACGCGTGGACCGAATTTTCAGGCAATTTGCGTTTTATGTACTATGGAACCAGGACAATGTTAGGTATCAGTTTCAGCCCGGTCGGTAAAGGTCACCTTTTGTGTCTTTTGATCTCTTTGTTCAGCAGGCGAGATCTACAGACTCATTTCAAGTCCTTATATCTTTGCTTGTACTGCATGCAGCGCCATACAATTTAGCACAGAAATGAACCTCCCTAAGGCCTATAAACCCTATAAAAAGCGTGCCTGTCTGTTGCGAATTGATGGAGTTATTAGGGTATTTACGGCTTCCCGCCCAAAATTCCATAGGGTGCAATGTAAACTTGAGGACCCATTTTCAGCAAGACGCCTTGCCCCGATTCCAATGACTGCCCCTTATGTTTGTAGACATTAATGATCTGCGCATGCGCATGAATTTGCAGCACCCTGGGTGCTTTCGTTTGGCTGCTATAGGCGTAAAAAGGTTTATTTATTGAATGTTTGACGCCCCATAGTGCCCGTGCTATTCTGTTGACCGCATCCCGGATTGTGCAGGCTTGTTTGCATGGATGTGCTCTACAAACGTTCCAAATTTCAGCTTAATCGGATGAGAAACAGACGAGTTATTAGGGGTCAAAATATCAGACATTCCATACCAACTTTGGACTGCAAGTTTGAGCCTAGCCTGACCTTCACCGATCGGGATGAAACTGGTGCCAGACGAAAGGTCTGGACCAAGGACTCACTGGGGCCAAGTGCCCAAAAATTCTTATCGCCCCATTTTCGAGTTATGGCCCCTGAAAGTTGATATTTGGCAATGTTTGACCCCTAATAACTTTTTAACGCGTGGACCGAATTTTCAGGCAATTTGCGTTTTATGTACTATGGAACCAGGACAATGTTAGGTATCAGTTTCAGCCCGGTCGGTAAAGGTCACCTTTTGTGTCTTTTGATCTCTTTGTTCAGCAGGCGAGATCTACAGACTCATTTCAAGTCCTAATATCTTTGCTTGTACTGCATGCAGCGCCATACAATTTAGCACAGAAATGAACCTCCCTAAGACCTATAAACCCTATAAAAAGCGCGCCTGTCTGTTGCGAATTGATGGAGTTATTAGGGTATTTACGGCTTCCCGCCCAAAATTCCATAGGGTGCAATGTAAACTTGAGGACCCATTTTCAGCAAGACGCCTTGCCCCGATTCCAATGACTGCCCTTTATGTTTGTAGACATTAATGATCTGCGCATGCGCATAAATTTGCAGCACCCTGGGTGCTTTCGTTTGGCTGCTATAGGCGTAAAAAGGTTTATTTATTGAATGTTTGACGCCCCATAGTGCCCGTGCTATTCTGTTGACCGCATCCCGGATTGTGCAGGCTTGTTTGCATGGATGTGCTCTACAAACGTTCCAAATTTCAGCTTAATCGGATGAGAAACAGACGAGTTATTAGGGGTCAAAATATCAGACATTCCATACCAACTTTGGACTGCAAGTTTGAGCCTAGCCTGACCTTCACCGATCGGGATGAAACTGGTGCCAGACGGAAGGTCTGGACCAAGGACTCACTGGGGCCAAGTGCCCAAAAATTCTTATCGCCCCATTTTCGAGTTATGGCCCCTGAAAGTTGATATTTGGCAATGTCTGACCCCTAATAACTTTTTAACGCGTTGACCGAATTTTCAGGCAATTTGCGTTTTATGTACTATGGAACCAGGACAATGTTAGGTATCAGTTTCAGCCCGGTCGGTAAAGGTCACCTTTTGTGTCTTTTGATCTCTTTGTTCAGCAGGCGAGATCTACAGACTCATTTCAAGTCCTTATATCTTTGCTTGTACTGCATGCAGCGCCATACAATTTAGCACAGAAATGAACCTCCCTAAGACCTATAAACCCTATAAAAAGCGCGCCTGTCTGTTGCGAATTGATGGAGTTATTAGGGTATTTACGGCTTCCCGCCCAAAATTCCATAGGGTGCAATGTAAACTTGAGGACCCATTTTCAGCAAGACGCCTTGCCCCGATTCCAATGACTGCCCTTTATGTTTGTAGACATTAATGATCTGCGCATGCGCATAAATTTGCAGCACCCTGGGTGCTTTCGTTTGGCTGCTATAGGCGTAAAAAGGTTTATTTATTGAATGTTTGACGCCCCATAGTGCCCGTGCTATTCTGTTGACCGCATCCCGGATTGTGCAGGCTTGTTTGCATGGATGTGCTCTACAAACGTTCCAAATTTCAGCTTAATCGGATGAGAAACAGACGAGTTATTAGGGGTCAAAATATCAGACATTCCATACCAACTTTGGACTGCAAGTTTGAGCCTAGCCTGACCTTCACCGATCGGGATGAAACTGGTGCCAGACGAAAGGTCTGGACCAAGGACTCACTGGGGCCAAGTGCCCAAAAATTCTTATCGCCCCATTTTCGAGTTATGGCCCCTGAAAGTTGATATTTGGCAATGTTTGACCCCTAATAACTTTTTAACGCGTTGACCGAATTTTCAGGCAATTTGCGTTTTATGTACTATGGAACCAGGACAATGTTAGGTATCAGTTTCAGCCCGGTCGGTAAAGGTCACCTTTTGTGTCTTTTGATCTCTTTGTTCAGCAGGCGAGATCTACAGACTCATTTCAAGTCCTTATATCTTTGCTTGTACTGCATGCAGCGCCATACAATTTAGCACAGAAATGAACCTCCCTAAGACCTATAAACCCTATAAAAAGCGCGCCTGCCTGTTGCGAATTGATGGAGTTATTAGGGTATTTACGGCTTCCCGCCCAAAATTCCATAGGGTGCAATGTAAACTTGAGGACCCATTTTCAGCAAGACGCCTTGCCCCGATACCAATGACTGCCCTTTATGTTTGTAGACATTAATGATCTGCGCATGCGCATAAATTTGCAGCACCCTGGGTGCTTTCGTTTGGCTGCTATGGGCGTAAAAATGTTTATTTATTGAATGTTTGACGCCCCATAGTGCCCGTGCTATTCTGTTGACCGCATCCCGGATTGTGCAGGCTTGTTTGCATGGATGTGCTCTACAAACGTTCCAAATTTCAGCTTAATCGGATGAGAAACAGACGAGTTATTAGGGGTCAAAATATCAGACATTCCATACCAACTTTGGACTGCAAGTTTGAGCCTAGCCTGACCTTCACCGATCGGGATGAAACTGGTGCCAGACGAAAGGTCTGGACCAAGGACTCACTGGGGCCAAGTGCCCAAAAATTCTTATCGCCCCATTTTCGAGTTATGGCCCCTGAAAGTTGATATTTGGCAATGTTTGACCCCTAATAACTTTTTAACGCGTGGACCGAATTTTCAGGCAATTTGCGTTTTATGTACTATGGAACCAGGACAATGTTAGGTATCAGTTTCAGCCCGGTCGGTAAAGGTCACCTTTTGTGTCTTTTGATCTCTTTGTTCAGCAGGCGAGATCTACAGACTCATTTCAAGTCCTTATATCTTTGCTTGTACTGCATGCAGCGCCATACAATTTAGCACAGAAATGAACCTCCCTAAGACCTATAAACCCTATAAAAAGCGCGCCTGTCTGTTGCGAATTGATGGAGTTATTAGGGTATTTACGGCTTCCCGCCCAAAATTCCATAGGGTGCAATGTAAACTTGAGGACCCATTTTCAGCAAGACGCCTTGCCCCGATACCAATGACTGCCCTTTATGTTTGTAGACATTAATGATCTGCGCATGCGCATAAATTTGCAGCACCCTGGGTGCTTTCGTTTGGCTGCTATAGGCGTAAAAAGGTTTATTTATTGAATGTTTGACGCCCCATAGTGCCCGTGCTATTCTGTTGACCGCATCCCGGATTGTGCAGGCTTGTTTGCATGGATGTGCTCTACAAACGTTCCAAATTTCAGCTTAATCGGATGAGAAACAGACGAGTTATTAGGGGTCAAAATATCAAACATTCCATACCAACTTTGGACTGCAAGTTTGAGCCTAGCCTGACCTTCACCGATCGGGATGAAACTGGTGCCAGACGAAAGGTCTGGACCAAGGACTCACTGGGGCCAAGTGCCCAAAAATTCTTATCGCCCCATTTTCGAGTTATGGCCCCTGAAAGTTGATATTTGGCAATGTTTGACCCCTAATAACTTTTTAACGCGTGGACCGAATTTTCAGGCAATTTGCGTTTTATGTACTATGGAACCAGGACAATGTTAGGTATCAGTTTCAGCCCGGTCGGTAAAGGTCACCTTTTGTGTCTTTTGATCTCTTTGTTCAGCAGGCGAGATCTACAGACTCATTTCAAGTCCTTATATCTTTGCTTGTACTGCATGCAGCGCCATACAATTTAGCACAGAAATGAACCTCCCTAAGACCTATAAACCCTATAAAAAGCGCGCCTGTCTGTTGCGAATTGATGGAGTTATTAGGTTATTTACGGCTTCCCGCCCAAAATTCCATAGGGTGCAATGTAAACTTGAGGACCCATTTTCAGCAAGACGCCTTGCCCCGATTCCAATGACTGCCCTTTATGTTTGTAGACATTAATGATCTGCGCACGCGCATAAATTTGCAGCACCCTGGGTGCTTTCGTTTGGCTGCTATAGGCGTAAAAAGGTTTATTTATTGAATGTTTGACGCCCCATAGTGCCCGTGCTATTCTGTTGACCGCATCCCGGATTGTGCAGGCTTGTTTGCATGGATGTGCTCTACAAACGTTCCAAATTTCAGCTTAATCGGATGAGAAACAGACGAGTTATTAGGGGTCAAAATATCAGACATTCCATACCAACTTTGGACTGCAAGTTTGAGCCTAGCCTGACCTTCACCGATCGGGATGAAACTGGTGCCAGACGAAAGGTCTGGACCAAGGACTCACTGGGGCCAAGTGCCCAAAAATTCTTATCGCCCCATTTTCGAGTTATGGCCCCTGAAAGTTGATATTTGGCAATGTTTGACCCCTAATAACTTTTTAACGCGTGGACCGAATTTTCAGGCAATTTGCGTTTTATGTACTATGGAACCAGGACAATGTTAGGTATCAGTTTCAGCCCGGTCGGTAAAGGTCACCTTTTGTGTCTTTTGATCTCTTTGTTCAGCAGGCGAGATCTAAAGACTCATTTCAAGTCCTTATATCTTTGCTTGTACTGCATGCAGCGCCATACAATTTAGCACAGAAATGAACCTCCCTAAGACCTATAAACCCTATAAAAAGCGCGCCTGTCTGTTGCGAATTGATGGAGTTATTAGGGTATTTACGGCTTCCCGCCCAAAATTCCATAGGGTGCAATGTAAACTTGAGGACCCATTTTCAGCAAGACGCCTTGCCCCGATTCCAATGACTGCCCTTTATGTTTGTAGACATTAATGATCTGCGCATGCGCATAAATTTGCAGCACCCTGGGTGCTTTCGTTTGGCTGCTATAGGCGTAAAAAGGTTTATTTATTGAATGTTTGACGCCCCATAGTGCCCGTGCTATTCTGTTGACCGCATCCCGGATTCTGCAGGCTTGTTTGCATGGATGTGCTCTACAAACGTTCCAAATTTCAGCTTAATCGGATGAGAAACAGACGAGTTATTAGGGGTCAAAATATCAGACATTCCATACCAACTTTGGACTGCAAGTTTGAGCCTAGCCTGACCTTCACCGATCGGGATGAAACTGGTGCCAGACGAAAGGTCTGGACCAAGGACTCACTGGGGCCAAGTGCCCAAAAATTCTTATCGCCCCATTTTCGAGTTATGGCCCCTGAAAGTTGATATTTGGCAATGTTTGACCCCTAATAACCTTTTAACGCGTGGACCGAATTTTCAGGCAATTTGCGTTTTATGTACTATGGAACCAGGACAATGTTAGGTATCAGTTTCAGCCCGGTCGGTGAAGGTCACCTTTTGTGTCTTTTGATCTCTTTGTTCAGCAGGCGAGATCTACAGACTCATTTCAAGTCCTTATATCTTTGCTTGTACTGCATGCAGCGCCATACAATTTAACACAGAAATGAACCTCCCTAAGACCTATAAACCCTATAAAAAGCGCGCCTGTCTGTTGCGAATTGATGGAGTTATTAGGGTATTTACGGCTTCCCGCCCAAAATTCCATAGGGTGCAATGTAAACTTGAGGACCCATTTTCAGCAAGACGCCTTGCCCCGATTCCAATGACTGCCCTTTATGTTTGTAGACATTAATGATCTGCGCATGCGCATAAATTTGCAGCACCCTGGGTGCTTTCGTTTGGCTGCTATAGGCGTAAAAAGGTTTATTTATTGAATGTTTGACGCCCCATAGTGCCCGTGCTATTCTGTTGACCGCATCCCGGATTGTGCAGGCTTGTTTGCATGGATGTGCTCTACAAACGTTCTAAATTTCAGCTTAATCGGATGAGAAACAGACGAGTTATTAGGGGTCAAAATATCAGACATTCCATACCAACTTTGGACTGCAAGTTTGAGCCTAGCCTGACCTTCACCGATCGGGATGAAACTGGTGCCAGACGAAAGGTCTGGACCAAGGACTCACTGGGGCCAAGTGCCCAAAAATTCTTATCGCCCCATTTTCGAGTTATGGCCCCTGAAAGTTGATATTTGGCAATGTTTGACCCCTAATAACTTTTTAACGCGTGGACCGAATTTTCAGGCAATTTGCGTTTTATGTACTATGGAACCAGGACAATGTTAGGTATCAGTTTCAGCCCGGTCGGTAAAGGTCACCTTTTGTGTCTTTTGATCTCTTTGTTCAGCAGGCGAGATCTACAGACTCATTTCAAGTCCTTATATCTTTGCTTGTACTGCATGCAGCGCCATACAATTTAGCACAGAAATGAACCTCCCTAAGACCTATAAACCCTATAAAAAGCGCGCCTGTCTGTTGCGAATTGATGGAGTTATTAGGGTATTTACGGCTTCCCGCCCAAAATTCCATAGGGTGCAATGTAAATTTGAGGACCCATTTTCAGCAAGACGCCTTGCCCCGATTCCAATGACTGCCCTTTATGTTTGTAGACATTAATGATCTGCGCATGCGCATAAATTTGCAGCACCCTGGGTGCTTTCGTTTGGCTGCTATAGGCGTAAAAAGGTTTATTTATTGAATGTTTGACGCCCCATAGTGCCCGTGCTATTCTGTTGACCGCATCCCGGATTGTGCAGGCTTGTTTGCATGGATGTGCTCTACAAACGTTCCAAATTTCAGCTTAATCGGATGAGAAACAGACGAGTTATTAGGGGTCAAAATATCAGACATTCCATACCAACTTTGGACTGCAAGTTTGAGCCTAGCCTGACCTTCACCGATCGGGATGAAACTGGTGCCAGACGAAAGGTCTGGACCAAGGACTCACTGGGCCCAAGTGCCCAAAAATTCTTATCGCCCCATTTTCGAGTTATGGCCCCTGAAAGTTGATATTTGGCAATGTTTGACCCCTAATAACTTTTTAACGCGTGGACCGAATTTTCAGGCAATTTGCGTTTTATGTACTATGGAACCAGGACAATGTTAGGTATCAGTTTCAGCCCGGTCGGTAAAGGTCACCTTTTGTGTCTTTTGATCTCTTTGTTCAGCAGGCGAGATCTACAGACTCATTTCAAGTCCTTATATCTTTGCTTGTACTGCATGCAGCGCCATACAATTTAGCACAGAAATGAACCTCCCTAAGACCTATAAACCCTATAAAAAGCGCGCCTGTCTGTTGCGAATTGATGGAGTTATTAGGGTATTTACGGCTTCCCGCCCAAAATTCCATAGGGTGCAATGTAAACTTGAGGACCCATTTTCAGCAAGACGCCTTGCCCCGATTCCAATGACTGCCCTTTATGTTTGTAGACATTAATGATCTGCGCATGCGCATAAATTTGCAGCACCCTGGGTGCTTTCGTTTGGCTGCTATAGGCGTAAAAATGTTTATTTATTGAATGTTTGACACCCCATAGTGCCCGTGCTATTCTGTTGACCGCATCCCGGATTGTGCAGGCTTGTTTGCATGGATGTGCTCTACAAACGTTCCGAATTTCAGCTTAATCGGATGAGAAACAGACGAGTTATTAGGGGTCAAAATATCAGACATTCCATACCAACTTTGGACTGCAAGTTTGAGCCTAGCCTGACCTTCACCGATCGGGATGAAACTGGTGCCAGACGAAAGGTCTGGACCAAGGACTCACTGGGGCCAAGTGCCCAAAAATTCTTATCGCCCCATTTTCGAGTTATGGCCCCTGAAAGTTGATATTTGGCAATGTTTGACCCCTAATAACTTTTTAACGCGTGGACCGAATTTTCAGGCAATTTGCGTTTTATGTACTATGGAACCAGGACAATGTTAGGTATCAGTTTCAGCCCGGTCGGTAAAGGTCACCTTTTGTGTCTTTTGATCTCTTTGTTCAGCAGGCGAGATCTACAGACTCATTTCAAGTCCTTATATCTTTGCTTGTACTGCATGCAGCGCCATACAATTTAGCACAGAAATGAACCTCCCTAAGATCTATAAACCCTATAAAAAGCGCGCCTGTCTGTTGCGAATTGATGGAGTTATTAGGGTATTTACGGCTTCCCGCCCAAAATTCCATAGGGTGCAATGTAAACTTGAGGACCCATTTTCAGCAAGACGCCTTGCCCCGATTCCAATGACTGCCTTTTATGTTTGTAGACATTAATGATCTGCGCATGCGCATAAATTTGCAGCACCCTGGGTGCTTTCGTTTGGCTGCTATAGGCGTAAAAAGGTTTATTTATTGAATGTTTGACGCCCCATAGTGCCCGTGCTATTCTGTTGACCGCATCCCGGATTGTGCAGGCTTGTTTGCATGGATGTGCTCTACAAACGTTCCAAATTTCAGCTTAATCGGATGAGAAACAGACGAGTTATTAGGGGTCAAAATATCAGACATTCCATACCAACTTTGGACTGCAAGTTTGAGCCTAGCCTGACCTTCACCGATCGGGATGAAACTGGTGCCAGACGAAAGGTCTGGACCAAGGACTCACTGGGGCCAAGTGCCCAAAAATTCTTATCGCCCCATTTTCGAGTTATGGCCCCTGAAAGTTGATATTTGGCAATGTTTGACCCCTAATAACTTTTTAACGCGTGGACCGAATTTTCAGGCAATTTGCGTTTTATGTACTATGGAACCAGGACAATGTTAGGTATCAGTTTCAGCCCGGTCGGTAAAGGTCACCTTTTGTGTCTTTTGATCTCTTTGTTCAGCAGGCGAGATCTACAGACTCATTTCAAGTCCTTATATCTTTGCTTGTACTGCATGCAGCGCCATACAATTTAGCACAGAAATGAACCTCCCTAAGACCTATAAACCCTATAAAAAGCGCGCCTGTCTGTTGCGAATTGATGGAGTTATTAGGGTATTTACGGCTTCCCGCCCAAAATTCCATAGGGTGCAATGTAAAATTGAGGACCCATTTTCAGCAAGACGCCTTGCCCCGATTCCAATGACTGCCCTTTATGTTTGTAGACATTAATGATCTGCGCATGCGCATAAATTTGCAGCACCCTGGGTGCTTTCGTTTGGCTGCTATAGGCGTAAAAAGGTTTATTTATTGAATGTTTGACGCCCCATAGTGCCCGTGCTATTCTGTTGACCGCATCCCGGATTGTGCAGGCTTGTTTGCATGGATGTGCTCTACAAACGTACCAAATTTCAGCTTAATCGGATGAGAAACAGACGAGTTATTAGGGGTCAAAATATCAGACATTCCATACCAACTTTGGACTGCAAGTTTGAGCCTAGCCTGACCTTCACCGATCGGGATGAAACTGGTGCCAGACGAAAGGTCTGGACCAAGGACTCACTGGGGCCAAGTGCCCAAAAATTCTTATTGCCCCATTTTCGAGTTATGGCCCCTGAAAGTTGATATTTGGCAATGTTTGACCCCTAATAACTTTTTAACGCGTGGACCGAATTTTCAGGCAATTTGCGTTTTATGTACTATGGAACCAGGACAATGTTAGGTATCAGTTTCAGCCCGGTCGGTAAAGGTCACCTTTTGTGTCTTTTGATCTCTTTGTTCAGCAGGCGAGATCTACAGACTCATTTCAAGTCCTTATATCTTTGCTTGTACTGCATGCAGCGCCATACAATTTAGCACAGAAATGAACCTCCCTAAGACCTATAAACCCTATAAAAAGCGCGCCTGTCTGTTGCGAATTGATGGAGTTATTAGGGTATTTACGGCTTCCCGCCCAAAATTCCATAGGGTGCAATGTAAACTTGAGGACCCATTTTCAGCAAGACGCCTTGCCCCGATTCCAACGACTGCCCTTTATGTTTGTAGACATTAATGATCTGCGCATGCGCATAAATTTGCAGCACCCTGGGTGCTTTCGTTTGGCTGCTATAGGCGTAAAAAGGTTTATTTATTGAATGTTTGACGCCCCATAGTGCCCGTGCTATTCTGTTGACCGCATCCCGGATTGTGCAGGCTTGTTTGCATGGATGTGCTCTACAAACGTTCCAAATTTCAGCTTAATCGGATGAGAAACAGACGAGTTATTAGGGGTCAAAATATCAGACATTCCATACCAACTTTGGACTGCAAGTTTGAGCCTAGCCTAACCTTCACCGATCGGGATGAAACTGGTGCCAGACGAAAGGTCTGGACCAAGGACTCACTGGGGCCAAGTGCCCAAAAATTCTTATCGCCCCATTTTCGAGTTATGGCCCCTGAAAGTTGATATTTGGCAATGTTTGACCCCTAATTACTTTTTAACGCGTGGACCGAATTTTCAGGCAATTTGCGTTTTATGTACTATGGAACCAGGACAATGTTAGGTATCAGTTTCAGCCCGGTCGGTAAAGGTCACCTTTTGTGTCTTTTGATCTCTTTGTTCAGCAGGCGAGATCTACAGACTCATTTCAAGTCCTTATATCTTTGCTTGTACTGCATGCAGCGCCATACAATTTAGCACAGAAATGAACCTCCCTAAGACCTATAAACCCTATAAAAAGCGCGCCTGTCTGTTGCGAATTGATGGAGTTATTAGGGTATTTACGGCTTCCCGCCCAAAATTCCATAGGGTGCAATGTAAACTTGAGGACCCATTTTCAGCAAGACGCCTTGCCCCGATTCCAATGACTGCCCTTTATGTTTGTAGACATTAATGATCTGCGCATGCGCATAAATTTGCAGCACCCTGGGTGCTTTCGTTTGGCTGCTATAGGCGTAAAAAGGTTTATTTATTGAATGTTTGACGCCCCATAGTGCCCGTGCTATTCTGTTGACCGCATCCCGGATTGTGTAGGCTTGTTTGCATGGATGTGCTCTACAAACGTTCCAAATTTCAGCTTAATCGGATGAGAAACAGACGAGTTATTAGGGGTCAAAATATCAGACATTCCATACCAACTTTGTACTGCAAGTTTGAGCCTAGCCTAACCTTCACCGATCGGGATGAAACTGGTGCCAGACGAAAGGTCTGGACCAAGGACTCACTGGGGCCAAGTGCCCAAAAATTCTTATCACCCCATTTTCGAGTTATGGCCCCTGAAAGTTGATATTTGGCAATGTTTGACCCCTAATAACTTTTTAACGCGTGGACCGAATTTTCAGGCAATTTGCGTTTTATGTACTATGGAACCAGGACAATGTTAGGTATCAGTTTCAGCCCGGTCGGTAAAGGTCACCTTTTGTGTCTTTTGATCTCTTTGTTCAGCAGGCGAGATCTACAGACTCATTTCAAGTCCTTATATCTTTGCTTGTACTGCATGCAGCGCCATACAATTTAGCACAGAAATGAACCTCCCTAAGACCTATAAACCCTATAAAAAGCGCGCCTGTCTGTTGCGAATTGATGGAGTTATTAGGGTATTTACGGCTTCCCGCCCAAAATTCCATAGGGTGCAATGTAAACTTGAGGACCCATTTTCAGCAAGACGCCTTGCCCCGATTCCAATGACTGCCCTTTATGTTTGTAGACATTAATGATCTGCGCATGCGCATAAATTTGCAACACCCTGGGTGCTTTCGTTTGGCTGCTATAGGCGTAAAAAGGTTTATTTATTGAATGTTTGACGCCCCATAGTGCCCGTGCTATTCTGTTGACCGCATCCCGGATTGTGCAGGCTTGTTTGCATGGATGTGCTCTACAAACGTTCCAAATTTCAGCTTAATCGGATGAGAAACAGACGAGTTATTAGGGGTCAAAATATCAGACATTCCATACCAACTTTGGACTGCAAGTTTGAGCCTAGCCTGACCTTCACTGATCGGGATGAAACTGGTGCCAGACGAAAGGTCTTGACCAAGGACTCACTGGGGCCAAGTGCCCAAAAATTCTTATCGCCCCATTTTCGTGTTATGGCCCTGAAAGTTGATATTTGGCAATGTTTGACCCCTAATAACTTTTTAACGCGTGGACCGAATGTTCAGGCAATTTGCGTTTTATGTACTATGGAACCAGGACAATGTTAGGTATCAGTTTCAGCCCGGTCGGTAAAGGTCACCTTTTGTGTCTTTTGATCTCTTTGTTCAGCAGGCGAGATCTACAGACTCATTTCAAGTCCTTATATCTTTGCTTGTACTGCATGCAGCGCCATACAATTTAGCACAGAAATGAACCTCCCTAAGACCTATAAACCCTATAAAAAGCGCGCCTGTCTGTTGCGAATTGATGGAGTTATTAGGGTATTTACGGCTTCCCGCCCAAAATTCCATAGGGTGCAATGTAAACTTGAGGACCCATTTTCAGCAAGACGCCTTGCCCCGATTCCAATGACTGCCCTTTATGTTTGTAGACATTAATGATCTGCGCATGCGCATAAATTTGCAGCACCCTGGGTGCTTTCGTTTGGCTGCTATAGGCGTAAAAAGGTTTATTTATTGAATGTTTGACGCCCCATAGTGCCCGTGCTATTCTGTTGACCGCATCCCGGATTGTGCAGGCTTGTTTGCATGGATGTGCTCTACAAACGTTCCAAATTTCAGCTTAATCGGATGAGAAACAGACGAGTTATTAGGGGTCAAAATATCAGACATTCCATACCAACTTTGGACTGCAAGTTTGAGCCTAGCCTGACCTTCACCGATCGGGATGAAACTGGTGCCAGACGAAAGGTCTGGACCAAGGACTCACTGGGGCCAAGTGCCCAAAAATTCTTATCGCCCCATTTTCGAGTTATGGCCCCTGAAAGTTGATATTTGGCAATGTTTGACCCCTAATAACTTTTTAACGCGTGGACCGAATTTTCAGGCAATTTGCGTTTTATGTACTATGGAACCAGGACAATGTTAGGTATCAGTTTCAGCCCGGTCGGTAAAGGTCACCTTTTGTGTCTTTTGATCTCTTTGTTCAGCAGGCGAGATCTACAGACTCATTTCAAGTCCTTATATCTTTGCTTGTACTGCATGCAGCGCCATACAATTTAGCACAGAAATGAACCTCCCTAAGACCTATAAACCCTATAAAAAGCGCGCCTGTCTGTTGCGAATTGATGGATTTATTAGGGTATTTACGGCTTCCCGCCCAAAATTCCATAGGGTGCAATGTAAACTTGAGGACCCATTTTCAGCAAGACGCCTTGCCCCGATTCCAATGACTGCCCTTTATGTTTGTAGACATTAATGATCTGCGCATGCGCATAAATTTGCAGCACCCTGGGTGCTTTCGTTTGGCTGCTATAGGCGTAAAAAGGTTTATTTATTGAATGTTTGACGCCCCATAGTGCCCGTGCTATTCTGTTGACCGCATCCCGGATTGTGCATGCTTGTTTGCATGGATGTGCTCTACAAACGTTCCAAATTTCAGCTTAATCGGATGAGAAACAGACGAGTTATTAGGGGTCAAAATATCAGACATTCCATACCAACTTTGGACTGCAAGTTTGAGCCTAGCCTGACCTTCACCGATCGGGATGAAACTGGTGCCAGACGAAAGGTCTGGACCAAGGACTCACTGGGGCCAAGTGCCCAAAAATTCTTATCGCCCCATTTTCGAGTTATGGCCCCTGAAAGTTGATATTTGGCAATGTTTGACCCCTAATAACTTTTTAACGCGTGGACCGAATTTTCAGGCAATTTGCGTTTTATGTACTATGGAACCAGGACAATGTTAGGTATCAGTTTCAGCCCGGTCGGTAAAGGTCACCTTTTGTGTCTTTTGATCTCTTTGTTCAGCAGGCGAGATCTACAGACTCATTTCAAGTCCTTATATCTTTGCTTGTACTGCATGCAGCGCCATACAATTTAGCACAGAAATGAACCTCCCTAAGACCTATAAACCCTATAAAAAGCGCGCCTGTCTGTTGCGAATTGATGGAGTTATTAGGGTATTTACGGCTTCCCGCCCAAAATTCCATAGGGTGCAATGTAAACTTGAGGACCCATTTTCAGCAAGACGCCTTGCCCCGATTCCAATGACTGCCCTTTATGTTTGTAGACATTAATGATCTGCGCATGCGCATAAATTTGCAGCACCCTGGGCGCTTTCGTTTGGCTGCTATAGGCGTAAAAATGTTTATTTATTGAATGTTTGACGCCCCATAGTGCCCGTGCTATTCTGTTGACCGCATCCCGGATTGTGCAGGCTTGTTTGCATGGATGTGCTCTACAAACGTTCCAAATTTCAGCTTAATCGGATGAGAAACAGACGAGTTATTAGGGGTCAAAATATCAGACATTCCATACCAACTTTGGACTGCAAGTTTGAGCCTAGCCTGACCTTCACCGATCGGGATGAAACTGGTGCCAGACGAAAGGTCTGGACCAAGGACTCACTGGGGCCAAGTGCCCAAAAATTCTTATCGCCCCATTTTCGAGTTATGGCCCCTGAAAGTTGATATTTGGCAATGTTTGACCCCTAATAACTTTTTAACGCGTGGACCGAATTTTCAGGCAATTTGCGTTTTATGTACTATGGAACCAGGACAATGTTAGGTATCAGTTTCAGCCCGGTCGGTAAAGGTCACCTTTTGTGTCTTTTGATCTCTTTGTTCAGCAGGCGAGATCTACAGACTCATTTCAAGTCCTTATATCTTTGCTTGTACTGCATGCAGCGCCATACAATTTAGCACAGAAATGAACCTCCCTAAGACCTATAAACCCTATAAAAAGCGCGCCTGTCTGTTGCGAATTGATGGAGTTATTAGGGTATTTACGGCTTCCCGCCCAAAATTCCATAGGGTGCAATGTAAATTTGAGGACCCATTTTCAGCAAGACGCCTTGCCCCGATTCCAATGACTGCCCTTTATGTTTGTAGACATTAATGATCTGCGCATGCGCATAAATTTGCAGCACCCTGGGTGCTTTCGTTTGGCTGCTATAGGCGTAAAAAAGGTTTATTTATTGAATGTTTGACGCCCCATAGTGCCCGTGCTTTTCTGTTGACCGCATCCCGGATTGTGCAGGCTTGTTTGCATGGATGTGCTCTACAAACGTTCTAAATTTCAGCTTAATCGGATGAGAAACAGACGAGTTATAAGGGGTCAAAATATCAGACATTCCATACCAACTTTGGACTGCAAGTTTGAGCCTAGCCTGACCTTCACCGATCGGGATGAAACTGGTGCCAGACGAAAGGTCTGGACCAAGGACTCACTGGGGCCAAGTGCCCAAAAATTCTTATCGCCCCATTTTCGAGTTATGGCCCCTGAAAGTTGATATTTGGCAATGTTTGACCCCTAATAACTTTTTAACGCGTGGACCGAATTTTCAGGCAATTTGCGTTTTATGTACTATGGAACCAGGACAATGTTAGGTATCAGTTTCAGCCCGGTCGGTAAAGGTCACCTTTTGTGTCTTTTGATCTCTTTGTTCAGCAGGCGAGATCTACAGACTCATTTCAAGTCCTTATATCTTTGCTTGTACTGCATGCAGCGCCATACAATTTAGCACAGAAATGAACCTCCCTAAGACCTATAAACCCTATAAAAAGCGCGCCTGTCTGTTGCGAATTGATGGAGTTATTAGGGTATTTACGGCTTCCCGCCCAAAATCCCATAGGTGCAATGTAAACTTGAGACCCATTTTCAGCAAGACGCCTTGCCCCGATTCCAATGACTGCCCTTTATGTTTGTAGACATTAATGATCTGCGCATGCGCATAAATTTGCAGCACCCTGGGTGCTTTCGTTTGGCTGCTATAGGCGTAAAAAGGTTTATTTATTGAATGTTTGACGCCCCATAGTGCCCGTGCTATTCTGTTGACCGCATCCCGGATTGTGCAGGCTTGTTTGCATGGATGTGCTCTACAAACGTTCCAAATTTCAGCTTAATCGGATGAGAAACAGACGAGTTATTAGGGGTCAAAATATCAGACATTCCATACCAACTTTGGACTGCAAGTTTGAGCCTAGCCTGACCTTCACCGATCGGGATGAAACTGGTGCCAGACGAAAGGTCTGGACCAAGGACTCACTGGGGCCAAGTGCCCAAAAATTCTTATCGCCCCATTTTCGAGTTATGGCCCCTGAAAGTTGATATTTGGCAATGTTTGACCCCTAATAACTTTTTAACGCGTGGACCGAATTTTCAGGCAATTTGCGTTTTATGTACTATGGAACCAGGACAATGTTAGGTATCAGTTTCAGCCCGGTCGGTAAAGGTCACCTTTTGTGTCTTTTGATCTCTTTGTTCAGCAGGCGAGATCTACAGACTCATTTCAAGTCCTTATATCTTTGCTTGTACTGCATGCAGCGCCATACAATTTAGCACAGAAATGAACCTACCTAAGACCTATAAACCCTATAAAAAGCGCGCCTGTCTGTTGCGAATTGATGGAGTTATTAGGGTATTTACGGCTTCCCGCCCAAAATTCCATAGGGTGCAATGTAAACTTGAGGACCCATTTTCAGCAAGACGCCTTGCCCCGATTCCAATGACTGCCCTTTATGTTTGTAGACATTAATGATCTGCGCATGCGCATAAATTTGCAGCACCCTGGGCGCTTTCGTTTGGCTGCTATAGGCGTAAAAATGTTTATTTATTGAATGTTTGACGCCCCATAGTGCCCGTGCTATTCTGTTGACCGCATCCCGGATTGTGCAGGCTTGTTTGCATGGATGTGCTCTACAAACGTTCCAAATTTCAGCTTAATCGGATGAGAAACAGACGAGTTATTAGGGGTCAAAATATCAGACATTCCATACCAACTTTGGACTGCAAGTTTGAGCCTAGCCTGACCTTCACCGATCGGGATGAAACTGGTGCCAGACGAAAGGTCTGGACCAAGGACTCACTGGGGCCAAGTGCCCAAAAATTCTTATCGCCCCATTTTCGAGTTATGGCCCCTGAAAGTTGATATTTGGCAATGTTTGACCCCTAATAACTTTTTAACGCGTGGACCGAATTTTCAGGCAATTTGCGTTTTATGTACTATGGAACCAGGACAATGTTAGGTATCAGTTTCAGCCCGGTCGGTAAAGGTCACCTTTTGTGTCTTTTGATCTCTTTGTTCAGCAGGCGAGATCTACAGACTCATTTCAAGTCCTTATATCTTTGCTTGTACTGCATGCAGCGCCATACAATTTAGCACAGAAATGAACCTCCCTAAGACCTATAAACCCTATAAAAAGCGCGCCTGTCTGTTGCGAATTGATGGAGTTATTAGGGTATTTACGGCTTCCCGCCCAAAATTCCATAGGGTGCAATGTAAACTTGAGGACCCATTTTCAGCAAGACGCCTTGCCCCGATTCCAATGACTGCCCTTTATGTTTGTAGACATTAATGATCTGCGCATGCGCATAAATTTGCAGCACCCTGGGTGCTTTCGTTTGGCTGCTATAGGCGTAAAAATGGTTTATTTATTGAATGTTTGACGCCCCATAGTGCCCGTGCTTTTCTGTTGACCGCATCCCGGATTGTGCAGGCTTGTTTGCATGGATGTGCTCTACAAACGTTCTAAATTTCAGCTTAATCGGATGAGAAACAGACGAGTTATTAGGGGTCAAAATATCAGACATTCCATACCAACTTTGGACTGCAAGTTTGAGCCTAGCCTGACCTTCACCGATCGGGATGAAACTGGTGCCAGACGAAAGGTCTGGACCAAGGACTCACTGGGGCCAAGTGCCCAAAAATTCTTATCGCCCCATTTTCGAGTTATGGCCCCTGAAAGTTGATATTTGGCAATGTTTGACCCCTAATAACTTTTTAACGCGTGGACCGAATTTTCAGGCAATTTGCGTTTTATGTACTATGGAACCAGGACAATGTTAGGTATCAGTTTCAGCCCGGTCGGTAAAGGTCACCTTTTGTGTCTTTTGATCTCTTTGTTCAGCAGGCGAGATCTACAGACTCATTTCAAGTCCTT
The DNA here is from genome assembly GCA_964016985.1 of Anodontia alba. Classification (NCBI taxonomy): domain Eukaryota; kingdom Metazoa; phylum Mollusca; class Bivalvia; order Lucinida; family Lucinidae; genus Anodontia; species Anodontia alba. The sequence continues at coordinate 69,944,737 of OZ024832.1, forward strand.
ATATCTTTGCTTGTACTGCATGCAGCGCCATACAATTTAGCACAGAAATGAACCTCCCTAAGACCTATAAACCCTATAAAAAGCGCGCCTGTCTGTTGCGAATTGATGGAGTTATTAGGGTATTTACGGCTTCCCGCCCAAAATCCCATAGGGTGCAATGTAAACTTGAGACCCATTTTCAGCAAGACGCCTTGCCCCGATTCCAATGACTGCCCTTTATGTTTGTAGACATTAATGATCTGCGCATGCGCATAAATTTGCAGCACCCTGGGTGCTTTCGTTTGGCTGCTATAGGCGTAAAAAGGTTTATTTATTGAATGTTTGACGCCCCATAGTGCCCGTGCTATTCTGTTGACCGCATCCCGGATTGTGCAGCCTTGTTTGCATGGATGTGCTCTACAAACGTTCCAAATTTCAGCTTAATCGGATGAGAAACAGACGAGTTATTAGGGGTCAAAATATCAGACATTCCATACCAACTTTGGACTGCAAGTTTGAGCCTAGCCTGACCTTCACCGATCGGGATGAAACTGGTGCCAGACGAAAGGTCTGGACCAAGGACTCACTGGGGCCAAGTGCCCAAAAATTCTTATCGCCCCATTTTCGAGTTATGGCCCCTGAAAGTTGATATTTGGCAATGTTTGACCCCTAATAACTTTTTAACGCGTGGACCGAATTTTCAGGCAATTTGCGTTTTATGTACTATGGAACCAGGACAATGTTAGGTATCAGTTTCAGCCCGGTCGGTAAAGGTCACCTTTTGTGTCTTTTGATCTCTTTGTTCAGCAGGCGAGATCTACAGACTCATTTCAAGTCCTTATATCTTTGCTTGTACTGCATGCAGCGCCATACAATTTAGCACAGAAATGAACCTCCCTAAGACCTATAAACCCTATAAAAAGCGCGCCTGTCTGTTGCGAATTGATGGAGTTATTAGGGTATTTACGGCTTCCCGCCCAAAATTCCATAGGGTGCAATGTAAACTTGAGGACCCATTTTCAGCAAGACGCCTTGCCCCGATTCCAATGACTGCCCTTTATGTTTGTAGACATTAATGATCTGCGCATGCGCATAAATTTGCAACACCCTGGGTGCTTTCGTTTGGCTGCTATAGGCGTAAAAAGGTTTATTTATTGAATGTTTGACGCCCCATAGTGCCCGTGCTATTCTGTTGACCGCATCCCGGATTGTGCAGGCTTCTTTGCATGGATGTGCTCTACAAACGTTCCAAATTTCAGCTTAATCGGATGAGAAACAGACGAGTTATTAGGGGTCAAAATATCAGACATTCCATACCAACTTTGGACTGCAAGTTTGAGCCTAACCTGACCTTCACCGATCGGGATGAAACTGGTGCCAGACGAAAGGTCTGGACCAAGGACTCACTGGGGCCAAGTGCCCAAAAATTCTTATCGCCCCATTTTCGAGTTATGGCCCCTGAAAGTTGATATTTGGCAATGTTTGACCCCTAATAACTTTTTAACGCGTGGACCGAATTTTCAGGCAATTTGCGTTTTATGTACTATGGAACCAGGACAATGTTAGGTATCAGTTTCAGCCCGGTCGGTAAAGGTCACCTTTTGTGTCTTTTGATCTCTTTGTTCAGCAGGCGAGATCTACAGACTCATTTCAAGTCCTTATATCTTTGCTTGTACTGCATGCAGCGCCATACAATTTAGCACAGAAATGAACCTCCCTAAGACCTATAAACCCTATAAAAAGCGCGCCTGTCTGTTGCGAATTGATGGAGTTATTAGGGTATTTACGGCTTCCCGCCCAAAATTCCATAGGGTGCAATGTAAACTTGAGGACCCATTTTCAGCAAGACGCCTTGCCCCGATTCCAATGACTGCCCTTTATGTTTGTAGACATTAATGATCTGCGCATGCGCATAAATTTGCAGCACCCTGGGTGCTTTTGTTTGGCTGCTATAGGCGTAAAAAGGTTTATTTATTGAATGTTTGACGCCCCATAGTGCCCGTGCTATTCTGTTGACCGCATCCCGGATTGTGCAGGCTTGTTTGCATGGATGTGCTCTACAAACGTTCCAAATTTCAGCTTAATCGGATGAGAAACAGACGAGTTATTAGGGGTCAAAATATCAGACATTCCATACCAACTTTGGACTGCAAGTTTGAGCCTAGCCTGACCTTCACCGATCGGGATGAAACTGGTGCCAGACGAAAGGTCTGGACCAAGGACTCACTGGGGCCAAGTGCCCAAAAATTCTTATCGCCCCATTTTCGAGTTATGGCCCCTGAAAGTTGATATTTGGCAATGTTTGACCCCTAATAACTTTTTAACGCGTGGACCGAATTTTCAGGCAATTTGCGTTTTATGTACTATGGAACCAGGACAATGTTAGGTATCAGTTTCAGCCCGGTCGGTAAAGGTCACCTTTTGTGTCTTTTGATCTCTTTGTTCAGCAGGCGAGATCTACAGACTCATTTCAAGTCCTTATATCTTTGCTTGTACTGCATGCAGCGCCATACAATTTAACACAGAAATGAACCTCCCTAAGACCTATAAACCCTATAAAAAGCGCGCCTGTCTGTTGCGAATTGATGGATTTATTAGGGTATTTACGGCTTCCCGCCCAAAATTCCATAGGGTGCAATGTAAACTTGAGGACCCATTTTCAGCAAGACGCCTTGCCCCGATTCCAATGACTGCCCTTTATGTTTGTAGACATGAATGATCTGCGCATGCGCATAAATTTGCAGCACCCTGGGTGCTTTCGTTTGGCTGCTATAGGCGTAAAAAGGTTTATTTATTGAATGTTTGACGCCCCATAGTGCCCGTGCTATTCTGTTGACCGCATCCCGGATTGTGCAGGCTTGTTTGCATGGATGTGCTCTACAAACGTTCCAAATTTCAGCTTAATCGGATGAGAAACAGACGAGTTATTAGGGGTCAAAATATCAGACATTCCATACCAACTTTGGACTGCAAGTTTGAGCCTAGCCTGACCTTCACCGATCGGGATGAAACTGGTGCCAGACGAAAGGTCTGGACCAAGGACTCACTGGGGCCAAGTGCCCAAAAATTCTTATCGCCCCATTTTCGAGTTATGGCCCCTGAAAGTTGATATTTGGCAATGTTTGACCCCTAATAACTTTTTAACGCGTGGACCGAATTTTCAGGCAATTTGCGTTTTATGTACTATGGAACCAGGACAATGTTAGGTATCAGTTTCAGCCCGGTCGGTAAAGGTCACCTTTTGTGTCTTTTGATCTCTTTGTTCAGCAGGCGAGATCTACAGACTCATTTCAAGTCCTTATATCTTTGCTTGTACTGCATGCAGCGCCATACAATTTAGCACAGAAATGAACCTCCCTAAGACCTATAAACCCTATAAAAAGCGCGCCTGTCTGTTGCGAATTGATGGAGTTATTAGGGTATTTACGGCTTCCCGCCCAAAATTCCATAGGGTGCAATGTAAACTTGAGGACCCATTTTCAGCAAGACGCCTTGCCCCGATTCCAATGACTGCCCTTTATGTTTGTAGACATTAATGATCTGCGCATGCGCATAAATTTGCAGCACCCTGGGTGCTTTCGTTTGGCTGCTATAGGCGTAAAAAGGTTTATTTATTGAATGTTTGACGCCCCATAGTGCCCGTGCTATTCTGTTGACCGCATCCCGGATTGTGCAGGCTTGTTTGCATGGATGTGCTCTATAAACGTTCCAAATTTCAGCTTAATCGGATGAGAAACAGACGAGTTATTAGGGGTCAAAATATCAGACATTCCATACCAACTTTGGACTGCAAGTTTGAGCCTAGCCTGACCTTCACCGATCGGGATGAAACTGGCGCCAGACGAAAGGTCTGGACCAAGGACTCACTGGGGCCAAGTGCCCAAAAATTCTTATCGCCCCATTTTCGAGTTATGGCCCCTGAAAGTTGATATTTGGCAATGTTTGACCCCTAATAACTTTTTAACGCGTGGACCGAATTTTCAGGCAATTTGCGTTTTATGTACTATGGAACCAGGACAATGTTAGGTATCAGTTTCAGCCCGGTCGGTAAAGGTCACCTTTTGTGTCTTTTGATCTCTTTGTTCAGCAGGCGAGATCTACAGACTCATTTCAAGTCCTTATATCTTTGCTTGTACTGCATGCAGCGCCATACAATTAAGCACAGAAATGAACCTCCCTAAGACCTATAAACCCTATAAAAAGCGCGCCTGTCTGTTGCGAATTGATGGAGTTATTAGGGTATTTACGGCTTCCCGCCCAAAATTCCATAGGGTGCAATGTAAACTTGAGGACCCATTTTCAGCAAGACGCCTTGCCCCGATTCCAATGACTGCCCTTTATGTTTGTAGACATTAATGATCTGCGCATGCGCATAAATTTGCAGCACCCTGGGTGCTTTCGTTTGGCTGCTATAGGCGTAAAAAGGTTTATTTATTGAATGTTTGACGCCCCATAGTGCCCGTGCTATTCTGTTGACCGCATCCCGGATTGTGCAGGCTTGTTTGCATGGATGTGCTCTACAAACGTTCCAAATTTCAGCTTAATCGGATGAGAAACAGACGAGTTATTAGGGGTCAAAATATCAGACATTCCATACCAACTTTGGACTGCAAGTTTGAGCCTAGCCTGACCTTCACCGATCGGGATGAAACTGGTGCCAGACGAAAGGTCTGGACCAAGGACTCACTGGGGCCAAGTGCCCAAAAATTCTTATCGCCCCATTTTCGAGTTATGGCCCCTGAAAGTTGATATTTGGCAATGTTTGACCCCTAATAACTTTTTAACGCGTGGACCGAATTTTCAGGCAATTTGCGTTTTATGTACTATGGAACCAGGACAATGTTAGGTATCAGTTTCAGCCCGGTCGGTAAAGGTCACCTTTTGTGTCTTTTGATCTCTTTGTTCAGCAGGCGAGATCTACACTCAATTCAAGTCCTTATATCTTTGCTTGTACTGCATGCAGCGCCATACAATTTAGCACAGAAATGAACCTCCCTAAGACCTATAAACCCTATAAAAAGCGCGCCTGTCTGTTGCGAATTGATGGAGTTATTAGGGTATTTACGGCTTCCCGCCCAAAATTCCATAGGGTGCAATGTAAACTTGAGGACCCATTTTCAGCAAGACGCCTTGCCCCGATTCCAATGACTGCCCTTTATGTTTGTAGACATTAATGATCTGCGCATGCGCATAAATTAGCAGCACCCTGGGTGCTTTCGTTTGGCTGCTATAGGCGTAAAAATGTTTATTTATTGAATGTTTGACGCCCCATAGTGCCCGTGCTATTCTGTTGACCGCATCCCGGATTGTGCAGACTTGTTTGCATGGATGTGCTCTACAAACGTTCCAAATTTCAGCTTAATCGGATGAGAAACAGACGAGTTATTAGGGGTCAAAATATCAGACATTCCATACCAACTTTGGACTGCAAGTTTGAGCCTAGCCTGACCTTCACCGATCGGGATGAAACTGGCGCCAGACGAAAGGTCTGGACCAAGGACTCACTGGGGCCAAGTGCCCAAAAATTCTTATCGCCCCATTTTCGAGTTATGGCCCCTGAAAGTTGATATTTGGCAATGTTTGACCCCTAATAACTTTTTAACGCGTGGACCGAATTTTCAGGCAATTTGCGTTTTATGTACTATGGAACCAGGACAATGTTAGGTATCAGTTTCAGCCCGGTCGGTAAAGGTCACCTTTTGTGTCTTTTGATCTCTTTGATCAGCAGGCGAGATCTACAGACTCATTTCAAGTCCTTATATCTTTGCTTGTAATGCATGCAGCGCCATACAATTTAGCACAGAAATGAACCTCCCTAAGACCTATAAACCCTATAAAAAGCGCGCCTGTCTGTTGCGAATTGATGGAGTTATTAGGGTATTTACGGCTTCCCGCCCAAAATTCCATAGGGTGCAATGTAAATTTGAGGACCCATTTTCAGCAAGACGCCTTGCCCCGATTCGAATGACTGCCCTTTATGTTTGTAGACATTAATGATCTGCGCATGCGCATAAATTTGCAGCACCCTGGGTGCTTTCGTTTGGCTGCTATAGGCGTAAAAAGGTTTATTTATTGAATGTTTGACGCCCCATAGTGCCCGTGCTATTCTGTTGACCGCATTCCGGATTGTGCAGGCTTGTTTGCATGGATGTGCTCTACAAACGTTCCAAATTTCAGCTTAATCGGATGAGAAACAGACGAGTTATTAGGGGTCAAAATATCAGACATTCCATACCAACTTTGGACTGCAAGTTTGAGCCTAGCCTGACCTTCACCGATCGGGATGAAACTGGCGCCAGACGAAAGGTCTGGACCAAGGACTCACTGGGGCCAAGTGCCCAAAAATTCTTATCGCCCCATTTTCGAGTTATGGCCCCTGAAAGTTGATATTTGGCAATGTTTGACCCCTAATAACTTTTTAACGCGTGGACCGAATTTTCAGGCAATTTGCGTTTTATGTACTATGGAACCAGGACAATGTTAGGTATCAGTTTCAGCCCGGTCGGTAAAGGTCACCTTTTGTGTCTTTTGATCTCTTTGTTCAGCAGGCGAGATCTACAGACTCATTTCAAGTCCTTATATCTTTGCTTGTACTGCATGCAGCGCCATACAATTTAGCACAGAAATGAACCTCCCTAAGACCTATAAACCCTATAAAAAGCGCGCCTGTCTGTTGCGAATTGATGGAGTTATTAGGGTATTTACGGCTTCCCGCCCAAAATTCCATAGGGTGCAATGTAAACTTGAGGACCCATTTTCAGCAAGACGCCTTGCCCCGATTCCAATGACTGCCCTTTATGTTTGTAGACATTAATGATCTGCGCATGCGCATAAATTTGCAGCACCCTGGGTGCTTTCGTTTGGCTGCTATAGGCGTAAAAAGGTTTATTTATTGAATGTTTGACGCCCCATAGTGCCCGTGCTATTCTGTTGACCGCATCCCGGATTATGCAGGCTTGTTTGCATGGATGTGCTCTACAAACGTTCCAAATTTCAGCTTAATCGGATGAGAAACAGACGAGTTATTAGGGGTCAAAATATCAGACATTCCATACCAACTTTGGACTGCAAGTTTGAGCCTAGCCTGACCTTCACCGATCGGGATGAAACTGGTGCCAGACGAAAGGTCTGGACCAAGGACTCACTGGGGCCAAGTGCCCAAAAATTCTTATCGCCCCATTTTCGAGTTATGGCCCCTGAAAGTTGATATTTGGCAATGTTTGACCCCTAATAACTTTTTAACGCGTGGACCGAATTTTCAGGCAATTTGCGTTTTATGTACTATGGAACCAGGACAATGTTAGGTATCAGTTTCAGCCCGGTCGGTAAAGGTCACCTTTTGTGTCTTTTGATCTCTTTGTTCAGCAGGCGAGATCTACAGACTCATTTCAAGTCCTTATATCTTTGCTTGTACTGCATGCAGCGCCATACAATTTAGCACAGAAATGAACCTCCCTAAGACCTATAAACCCTATCAAAAGCGCGCCTGTCTGTTGCGAATTGATGGAGTTATTAGGGTATTTACGGCTTCCCGCCCAAAATTCCATAGGGTGCAATGTAAACTTGAGGACCCATTTTCAGCAAGACGCCTTGCCCCGATTCCAATGACTGCCCTTTATGTTTGTAGACATTAATGATCTGCGCATGCGCATAAATTAGCAGCACCCTGGGTGCTTTCGTTTGGCTGCTATAGGCGTAAAAATGTTTATTTATTGAATGTTTGACGCCCCATAGTGCCCGTGCTATTCTGTTGACCGCATCCCGGATTGTGCAGACTTGTTTGCATGGATGTGCTCTACAAACGTTCCAAATTTCAGCTTAATCGGATGAGAAACAGACGAGTTATTAGGGGTCAAAATATCAGACATTCCATACCAACTTTGGACTGCAAGTTTGAGCCTAGCCTGACCTTCACCGATCGGGATGAAACTGGCGCCAGACGAAAGGTCTGGACCAAGGACTCACTGGGGCCAAGTGCCCAAAAATTCTTATCGCCCCATTTTCGAGTTATGGCCCCTGAAAGTTGATATTTGGCAATGTTTGACCCCTAATAACTTTTTAACGCGTGGACCGAATTTTCAGGCAATTTGCGTTTTATGTACTATGGAACCAGGACAATGTTAGGTATCAGTTTCAGCCCGGTCGGTAAAGGTCACCTTTTGTGTCTTTTGATCTCTTTGTTCAGCAGGCGAGATCTACAGACTCATTTCAAGTCCTTATATCTTTGCTTGTAATGCATGCAGCGCCATACAATTTAGCACAGAAATGAACCTCCCTAAGACCTATAAACCCTATAAAAAGCGCGCCTGTCTGTTGCGAATTGATGGAGTTATTAGGGTATTTACGGCTTCCCGCCCAAAATTCCATAGGGTGCAATGTAAATTTGAGGACCCATTTTCAGCAAGACGCCTTGCCCCGATTCCAATGACTGCCCTTTATGTTTGTAGACATTAATGATCTGCGCATGCGCATAAATTTGCAGCACCCTGGGTGCTTTCGTTTGGCTGCTATAGGCGTAAAAAGGTTTATTTATTGAATGTTTGACGCCCCATAGTGCCCGTGCTATTCTGTTGACCGCATCCCGGATTGTGCAGGCTTGTTTGCATGGATGTGCTCTACAAACGTTCCGAATTTCAGCTTAATCGGATGAGAAACAGACGAGTTATTAGGGGTCAAAATATCAGACATTCCATACCAACTTTGGACTGCAAGTTTGAGCCTAGCCTGACCTTCACCGATCGGGATGAAACTGGTGCCAGACGAAAGGTCTGGACCAAGGACTCACTGGGGCCAAGTGCCCAAAAATTCTTATCGCCCCATTTTCGAGTTATGGCCCCTGAAAGTTGATATTTGGCAATGTTTGACCCCTAATAACTTTTTAACGCGTGGACCGAATTTTCAGGCAATTTGCGTTTTATGTACTATGGAACCAGGACAATGTTAGGTATCAGTTTCAGCCCGGTCGGTAAAGGTCACCTTTTGTGTCTTTTGATCTCTTTGTTCAGCAGGCGAGATCTACAGACTCATTTCAAGTCCTTATATCTTTGCTTGTACTGCATGCAGCGCCATACAATTTAGCACAGAAATGAACCTCCCTAAGACCTATAAACCCTATAAAAAGCGCGCCTGTCTGTTGCGAATTGATGGAGTTATTAGGGTATTTACGGCTTCCCGCCCAAAATTCCATAGGGTGCAATGTAAATTTGAGGACCCATTTTCAGCAAGACGCCTTGCCCCGATTCCAATGACTGCCCTTTATGTTTGTAGACATTAATGATCTGCGCATGCGCATAAATTTGCAGCACCCTGGGTGCTTTCGTTTGGCTGCTATAGGCGTAAAAATGTTTATTTATTGAATGATTGACGCCCCATAGTGCCCGTGCTATTCTGTTGACCGCATCCCGAATTGTGCAGGCTTGTTTGCATGGATGTGCTCTACAAACGTTCCAAATTTCAGCTTAATCGGATGAGAAACAGACGAGTTATTAGGGGTCAAAATATCAGACATTCCATACCAACTTTGGACTGCAAGTTTGAGCCTAGCCTGACCTTCACCGATCGGGATGAAACTGGTGCCAGACGAAAGGTCTGGACCAAGGACTCACTGGGGCCAAGTGCCCAAAAATTCTTATCGCCCCATTTTCGAGTTATGGCCCCTGAAAGTTGATATTTGGCAATGTTTGACCCCTAATAACTTTTTAACGCGTGGACCGAATTTTCAGGCAATTTGCGTTTTATGTACTATGGAACCAGGACAATGTTAGGTATCAGTTTCAGCCCGGTCGGTAAAGGTCACCTTTTGTGTCTTTTGATCTCTTTGTTCAGCAGGCGAGATCTACAGACTCATTTCAAGTCCTTATATCTTTGCTTGTACTGCATGCAGCGCCATACAATTTAGCACAGAAATGAACCTCCCTAAGACCTATAAACTCTATAAAAAGCGCGCCTGTCTGTTGCGAATTGATGGAGTTATTAGGGTATTTACGGCTTCCCGCCCAAAATTCCATAGGGTGCAATGTAAACTTGAGGACCCATTTTCAGTAAGACGCCTTGCCCCGATTCCAATGACTGCCCTTTATGTTTGTAGACATTAATGATCTGCGCATGCGCATAAATTTGCAGCACCCTGGGTGCTTTCGTTTGGCTGCTATAGGCGTAAAAATGTTTATTTATTGAATGTTTGACGCCCCATAGTGCCCGTGCTATTCTGTTGACCGCATCCCGGATTCTGCAGGCTTGTTTGCATGGATGTGCTCTACAAACGTTCCAAATTTCAGCTTAATCGGATGAGAAACAGACGAGTTATTAGGGGTCAAAATATCAGACATTCCATACCAACTTTGGACTGCAAGTTTGAGCCTAGCCTGACCTTCACCGATCGGGATGAAACTGGTGCCAGACGAAAGGTCTGGACCAAGGACTCACTGGGGCCAAGTGCCCAAAAATTCTTATCGCCCCATTTTCGAGTTATGGCCCCTGAAAGTTGATATTTGGCAATGTTTGACCCCTAATAACTTTTTAACGCGTGGACCGAATTTTCAGGCAATTTGCGTTTTATGTACTATGGAACCAGGACAATGTTAGGTATCAGTTTCAGCCCGGTCGGTAAAGGTCACCTTTTGTGTCTTTTGATCTCTTTGTTCAGCAGGCGAGATCTACAGACTCATTTCAAGTCCTTATATCTTTGCTTGTACTGCATGCAGCGCCATACAATTTAGCACAGAAATGAACCTCCCTGAGACCTATAAACCCTATAAAAAGCGCGCCTGTCTGTTGCGAATTGATGGAGTTATTAGGGTATTTACGGCTTCCCGCCCAAAATTCCATAGGGTGCAATGTAAACTTGAGGACCCATTTTCAGCAAGACGCCTTGCCCCGATTCCAATGACTGCCATTTATGTTTGTAGACATTAATGATCTGCGCATGCGCATAAATTTGCAGCACCCTGGGTGCTTTCGTTTGGCTGCTATAGGCGTAAAAAGGTTTATTTATTGAATGTTTGACGCCCCATAGTGCCCGTGCTATTCTGTTGACCGCATCCCGGATTGTGCAGGCTTGTTTGCATGGATGTGCTCTACAAACGTTCCAAATTTCAGCTTAATCGGATGAGAAACAGACGAGTTATTAGGGGTCAAAATATCAGACATTCCATACCAACTTTGGACTGCAAGTTTGAGCCTAGCCTGACCTTCACCGATCGGGATGAAACTGGTGCCAGACGAAAGGTCTGGACCAAGGACTCACTGGGGCCAAGTGCCCAAAAATTCTTATCGCCCCATTTTCGAGTTATGGCCCCTGAAAGTTGATATTTGGCAATGTTTGACCCCTAATAACTTTTTAACGCGTGGACCGAATTTTCAGGCAATTTGCGTTTTATGTACTATGGAACCAGGACAATGTTAGGTATCAGTTTCAGCCCGGTCGGTAAAGGTCACCTTTTGTGTCTTTTGATCTCTTTGTTCAGCAGGCGAGATCTACAGACTCATTTCAAGTCCTTATATCTTTGCTTGTACTGCATGCAGCGCCATACAATTTAGCACAGAAATGAACCTCCCTAAGACCTATAAACCCTATAAAAAGCGCGCCTGTCTGTTGCGAATTGATGGAGTTATTAGGGTATTTACGGCTTCCCGCCCAAAATTCCATAGGGTGCAATGTAAACTTGAGGACCCATTTTCAGCAAGACGCCTTGCCCCGATTCCAATGACTGCCCTTTATGTTTGTAGACATTAATGATCTGCGCATGCGCATAAATTTGCAGCACCCTGGGTGCTTTCGTTTGGCTGCTATAGGCGTAAAAAGGTTTATTTATTGAATGTTTGACGCCCCATAGTGCCCGTGCTATTCTGTTGACCGCATCCCGGATTCTGCAGGCTTGTTTGCATGGATGTGCTCTACAAACGTTCCAAATTTCAGCTTAATCGGATGAGAAACAGACGAGTTATTAGGGGTCAAAATATCAGACATTCCATACCAACTTTGGACTGCAAGTTTGAGCCTAGCCTGACCTTCACCGATCGGGATGAAACTGGTGCCAGACGAAAGGTCTGGACCAAGGACTCACTGGGGCCAAGTGCCCAAAAATTCTTATCGCCCCATTTTCGAGTTATGGCCCCTGAAAGTTGATATTTGGCAATGTTTGACCCCTAATAACTTTTTAACGCGTGGACCGAATTTTCAGGCAATTTGCGTTTTATGTACTATGGAACCAGGATAATGTTAGGTATCAGTTTCAGCCCGGTCGGTAAAGGTCACCTTTTGTGTCTTTTGATCTCTTTGTTCAGCAGGCGAGATCTACAGACTCATTTCAAGTCCTTATATCTTTGCTTGTACTGCATGCAGCGCCATACAATTTAGCACAGAAATGAACCTCCCTAAGACCTATAAACCGTATAAAAAGCGCGCCTGTCTGTTGCGAATTGATGGAGTTATTAGGGTATTTACGGCTTCCCGCCCAAAATTCCATAGGGTGCAATGTAAACTTGAGGACCCATTTTCAGCAAGACGCCTTGCCCCGATTCCAATGACTGCCCTTTATGTTTGTAGACATTAATGATCTGCGCATGCGCATAAATTTGCAGCACCCTGGGTGCTTTCGTTTGGCTGCTATAGGCGTAAAAAGGTTTATTTATTGAATGTTTGACGCCCCATAGTGCCCGTGCTATTCTGTTGACCGCATCCCGGATTCTGCAGGCTTGTTTGCATGGATGTGCTCTACAAACGTTCCAAATTTCAGCTTAATCCGATGAGAAACAGACGAGTTATTAGGGGTCAAAATATCAGACATTCCATACCAACTTTGGACTGCAAGTTTGAGCCTAGCCTGACCTTCACCGATCGGGATGAAACTGGTGCCAGACGAAAGGTCTGGACCAAGGACTCACTGGGGCCAAGTGCCCAAAAATTCTTATCGCCCCATTTTCGAGTTATGGCCCCTGAAAGTTGATATTTGGCAATGTTTGACCCCTAATAACTTTTTAACGCGTGGACCGAATTTTCAGGCAATTTGCGTTTTATGTACTATGGAACCAGGACAATGTTAGGTATCAGTTTCAGCCCGGTCGGTAAAGGTCACCTTTTGTGTCTTTTGATCTCTTTGTTCAGCAGGCGAGATCTACAGACTCATTTCAAGTCCTTATATCTTTGCTTGTACTGCATGCAGCGCCATACAATTTAGCACAGAAATGAACCTCCCTAAGACCTATAAACTCTATAAAAAGCGCGCCTGTCTGTTGCGAATTGATGGAGTTATTAGGGTATTTACGGCTTCCCGCCCAAAATTCCATAGGGTGCAATGTAAACTTGAGGACCCATTTTCAGCAAGACGCCTTGCCCCGATTCCAATGACTGCCCTTTATGTTTGTAGACATTAATGATCTGCGTATGCGCATAAATTTGCAGCACCCTGGGTGCTTTCGTTTGGCTGCTATAGGCGTAAAAAGGTTTATTTATTGAATGTTTGACGCCCCATAGTGCCCGTGCTATTCTGTTGACCGCATCCCGGATTGTGCAGGCTTGTTTGCATGGATGTGCTCTACAAACGTTCCAAATTTCAGCTTAATCGGATGAGAAACAGACGAGTTATTAGGGGTCAAAATATCAGACATTCCATACCAACTTTGGACTGCAAGTTTGAGCCTAGCCTGACCTTCACCGATCGGGATGAAACTGGTGCCAGACGAAAGGTCTGGACCAAGGACTCACTGGGGCCAAGTGCCCAAAAATTCTTATCGCCCCATTTTCGAGTTATGGCCCCTGAAAGTTGATATTTGGCAATGTTTGACCCCTAATAACTTTTTAACGCGTGGACCGAATTTTCAGGCAATTTGCGTTTTATGTACTATGGAACCAGGACAATGTTAGGTATCAGTTTCAGCCCGGTCGGTAAAGGTCACCTTTTGTGTCTTTTGATCTCTTTGTTCAGCAGGCGAGATCTACAGACTCATTTCAAGTCCTTATATCTTTGCTTGTACTGCATGCAGCGCCATACAATTTAGCACAGAAATGAACCTCCCTGAGACCTATAAACCCTATAAAAAGCGCGCCTGTCTGTTGCGAATTGATGGAGTTATTAGGGTATTTACGGCTTCCCGCCCAAAATTCCATAGGGTGCAATGTAAACTTGAGGACCCATTTTCAGCAAGACGCCTTGCCCCGATTCCAATGACTGCCCTTTATGTTTGTAGACATTAATGATCTGCGCATGCGCATAAATTTGCAGCACCCTGGGTGCTTTCGTTTGGCTGCTATAGGCGTAAAAAGGTTTATTTATTGAATGTTTGACGCCCCATAGTGCCCGTGCTATTCTGTTGACCGCATCCCGGATTGTGCAGGCTTGTTTGCATGGATGTGCTCTACAAACGTTCCAAATTTCAGCTTAATCGGATGAGAAACAGACGAGTTATTAGGGGTCAAAATATCAGACATTCCATACCAACTTTGGACTGCAAGTTTGAGCCTAGCCTGACCTTCACCGATCGGGATGAAACTGGTGCCAGACGAAAGGTCTGGACCAAGGACTCACTGGGGCCAAGTGCCCAAAAATTCTTATCGCCCCATTTTCGAGTTATGGCCCCTGAAAGTTGATATTTGGCAATGTTTGACCCCTAATAACTTTTTAACGCGTGGACCGAATTTTCAGGCAATTTGCGTTTTATGTACTATGGAACCAGGACAATGTTAGGTATCAGTTTCAGCCTGGTCGGTAAAGGTCACCTTTTGTGTCTTTTGATCTCTTTGTTCAGCAGGCGAGATCTACAGACTCATTTCAAGTCCTTATATCTTTGCTTGTACTGCATGCAGCGCCATACAATTCAGCACAGAAATGAACCTCCCTAAGACCTATAAACCCTATAAAAAGCGCGCCTGTCTGTTGCGAATTGATGGAGTTATTAGGGTATTTACGGCTTCCCGCCCAAAATTCCATAGGGTGCAATGTAAACTTGAGGACCCATTTTCAGCAAGACGCCTTGCCCCGATTCCAATGACTGCCCTTTATGTTTGTAGACATTAATGATCTGCGCATGCGCATAAATTTGCAGCACCCTGGGTGCTTTCGTTTGGCTGCTATAGGCGTAAAAAGGTTTATTTATTGAATGTTTGACGCCCCATAGTGCCCGTGCTATTCTGTTGACCGCATCCCGGATTGTGCAGGCTTGTTTGCATGGATGTGCTCTACAAACGTTCCAAATTTTAGCTTAATCGGATGAGAAACAGACGAGTTATTAGGGGTCAAAATATCAGACATTCCATACCAACTTTGGACTGCAAGTTTGAGCCTAGCCTGACCTTCACCGATCGGGATGAAACTGGCGCCAGACGAAAGGTCTGGACCAAGGACTCACTGGGGCCAAGTGCCCAAAAATTCTTATCGCCCCATTTTCGAGTTATGGCCCCTGAAAGTTGATATTTGGCAATGTTTGACCCCTAATAACTTTTTAACGCGTGGACCGAATTTTCAGGCAATTTGCGTTTTATGTACTATGGAACCAGGACAATGTTAGGTATCAGTTTCAGCCCGGTCGGTAAAGGTCACCTTTTGTGTCTTTTGATCTCTTTGTTCAGCAGGCGAGATCTACAGACTCATTTCAAGTCCTTATATCTTTGCTTATACTGCATGCAGCGCCATACAATTTAGCACAGAAATGAACCTCCCTAAGACCTATAAACCCTATAAAAAGCGCGCCTGTCTGTTGCGAATTGATGGAGTTATTAGGGTATTTACGGCTTCCCGCCCAAAATTCCATAGGGTGCAATGTAAACTTGAGGACCCATTTTCCGCAAGACGCCTTGCCCCGATTCCAATGACTGCCCTTTATGTTTGTAGACATTTATGATCTGCGCATGCGCATAAATTTGCAGCACCCTGGGTGCTTTCGTTTGGCTGCTATAGGCGTAAAAAGGTTTATTTATTGAATGTTTGACGCCCCATAGTGCCCGTGCTATTCTGTTGACCGCATCCCGGATTGTGCAGGCTTGTTTGCATGGATGTGCTCTACAAACGTTCCAAATTTCAGCTTAATCGAATGAGAAACAGACGAGTTATTAGGGGTCAAAATATCAGACATTCCATACCAACTTTGGACTGCAAGTTTGAGCCTAGCCTGACCTTCACCGATCGGGATGAAACTGGTGCCAGACGAAAGGTCTGGACCAAGGACTCACTGGGGCCAAGTGCCCAAAAATTCTTATCGCCCCATTTTCGAGTTATGGCCCCTGAAAGTTGATATTTGGCAATGTTTGACCCCTAATAACTTTTTAACGCGTGGACCGAATTTTCAGGCAATTTGCGTTTTATGTACTATGGAACCAGGACAATGTTAGGTATCAGTTTCAGCCCGGTCGGTAAAGGTCACCTTTTGTGTCTTTTGATCTCTTTGTTCAGCAGGCGAGATCTACAGACTCATTTCAAGTCCTTATATCTTTGCTTGTACTGCATGCAGCGCCATACAATTTAGCACAGAAATGAACCTCCCTAAGACCTATAAACCGTATAAAAAGCGCGCCTGTCTGTTGCGAATTGATGGAGTTATTAGGGTATTTACGGCTTCCCGCCCAAAATTCCATAGGGTGCAATGTAAACTTGAGGACCCATTTTCAGCAAGACGCCTTGCCCCGATTCCAATGACTGCCCTTTATGTTTGTAGACATTAATGATCTGCGCATGCGCATAAATTTGCAGCACCCTGGGTGCTTTCGTTTGGCTGCTATAGGCGTAAAAATGTTTATTTATTGAATGTTTGACGCCCCATAGTGCCCGTGCTATTCTGTTGACCGCATCCCGGATTGTGCAGGCTTGTTTGCATGGATGTGCTCTACAAACGTTCCAAATTTCAGCTTAATCGGATGAGAAACAGACGAGTTATTAGGGGTCAAAATATCAGACATTCCATACCAACTTTGGACTGCAAGTTTGAGCCTAGCCTGACCTTCACCGATCGGGATGAAACTGGCGCCAGACGAAAGGTCTGGACCAAGGACTCACTGGGGCCAAGTGCCCAAAAATTCTTATCGCCCCATTTTCGAGTTATGGCCCCTGAAAGTTGATATTTGGCAATGTTTGACCCCTAATAACTTTATAACGCGTGGACCGAATTTTCAGGCAATTTGCGTTTTATGTACTATGGAACCAGGACAATGTTAGGTATCAGTTTCAGCCCGGTCGGTAAAGGTCACCTTTTGTGTCTTTTGATCTCTTTGTTCAGCAGGCGAGATCTACAGACTCATTTCAAGTCCTTATATCTTTGCTTGTACTGCATGCAGCGCCATACAATTTAGCACAGAAATGAACCTCCCTAAGACCTATAAACCGTATAAAAAGCGCGCCTGTCTGTTGCGAATTGATGGAGTTATTAGGGTATTTACGGCTTCCCGCCCAAAATTCCATAGGGTGCAATGTAAACTTGAGGACCCATTTTCAGCAAGACGCCTTGCCCCGATTCCAATGACTGACCTTTATGTTTGTAGACATTAATGATCTGCGCATGCGCATAAATTTGCAGCACCCTGGGTGCTTTCGTTTGGCTGCTATAGGCGTAAAAAGGTTTATTTATTGAATGTTTGACGCCCCATGGTGCCCGTGCTATTCTGTTGACCGCATCCCGGATTGTGCTGGCTTGTTTGCATGAATGTGCTCTACAAACGTTCCAAATTTCAGCTTAATCGGATGAGAAACAGACGAGTTATTAGGGGTCAAAATATCAGACATTCCATACCAACTTTGGACTGCAAGTTTGAGCCTAGCCTGACCTTCACCGATCGGGATGAAACTGGTGCCAGACGAAAGGTCTGGACCAAGGACTCACTGGGGCCAAGTGCCCAAAAATTCTTATCGCCCCATTTTCGAGTTATGGCCCCTGAAAGTTGATATTTGGCAATGTTTGACCCCTAATAACTTTTTAACGCGTGGACCGAATTTTCAGGCAATTTGCGTTTTATGTACTATGGAACCAGGACAATGTTAGGTATCAGTTTCAGCCCGGTCGGTAAAGGTCACCTTTTGTGTCTTTTGATCTCTTTGTTCAGCAGGCGAGATCTACAGACTCATTTCAAGTCCTTATATCTTTGCTTGTACTGCATGCAGCGCCATACAATTTAGCACAGAAATGAACCTCCCTAAGACCTATAAACCCTATAAAAAGCGCGCCTGTCTGTTGCGAATTGATGGAGTTATTAGGGTATTTACGGCTTCCCGCCCAAAATTCCATAGGGTGCAATGTAAACTTGAGGACCCATTTTCAGCAAGACGCCTTGCCCCGATTCCAATGACTGCCCTTTATGTTTGTAGACATTAATGATCTGCGCATGCGCATAAATTTGCAGCACCCTGGGTGCTTTCGTTTGGCTGCTATAGGCGTAAAAAGGTTTATTTATTGAATGTTTGACGCCCCATAGTGCCCGTGCTATTCTGTTGACCGCATCCCAGATTCTGCAGGCTTGTTTGCATGGATGTGCTCTACAAACGTTCCAAATTTCAGCTTAATCGGATGAGAAACAGACGAGTTATTAGGGGTCAAAATATCAGACATTCCATACCAACTTTGGACTGCAAGTTTGAGCCTAGCCTGAACTTCACCGATCGGGATGAAACTGGTGCCAGACGAAAGGTCTGGACCAAGGACTCACTGGGGCCAAGTGCCCAAAAATTCTTATCGCCCCATTTTCGAGTTATGGCCCCTGAAAGTTGATATTTGGCAATGTTTGACCCCTAATAACTTTTTAACGCGTGGACCGAATTTTCAGGCAATTTGCGTTTTATGTACTATGGAACCAGGACAATGTTAGGTATCAGTTTCAGCCCGGTCGGTAAAGGTCACCTTTTGTGTCTTTTGATCTCTTTGTTCAGCAGGCGAGATCTACAGACTCATTTCAAGTCCTTATATCTTTGCTTGTACTGCATGCAGCGCCATACAATTTAGCACAGAAATGAACCTCCCTAAGACCTATAAACCCTATAAAAAGCGCGCTTGTCTGTTGCGAATTGATGGAGTTATTAGGGTATTTACGGCTTCCCGCCCAAAATTCCATAGGGTGCAATGTAAACTTGAGGACCCATTTTCAGCAAGACGCCTTGCCCCGATTCCAATGACTGCCCTTTATGTTTGTAGACATTAATGATCTGCGCATGCGCATAAATTTGCAGCACCCTGGGTGCTTTCGTTTGGCTGCTATAGGCGTAAAAAGGTTTATTTATTGAATGTTTGACGCCCCATAGTGCCCGTGCTATTCTGTTGACCGCATCCCGGATTGTGCAGGCTTGTTTGCATGGATGTGCTCTACAAACGTTCCAAATTTCAGCTTAATCGGATGAGAAACAGACGAGTTATTAGGGGTCAAAATATCAGACATTCCATACCAACTTTGGACTGCAAGTTTGAGCCTAGCCTGACCTTCACCGATCGGGATGAAACTGGTGCCAGACGAAAGGTCTGGACCAAGGACTCACTGGGGCCAAGTGCCCAAAAATTCTTATCGCCCCATTTTCGAGTTATGGCCCCTGAAAGTTGATATTTGGCAATGTTTGACCCCTAATAACTTTTTAACGCGTGGACCGAATTTTCAGGCAATTTGCGTTTTATGTACTATGGAACCAGGACAATGTTAGGTATCAGTTTCAGCCCGGTCGGTAAAGGTCACCTTTTGTGTCTTTTGATCTCTTTGTTCAGCAGGCGAGATCTACAGACTCATTTCAAGTCCTTATATCTTTGCTTGTACTGCATGCAGCGCCATACAATTTAGCACAGAAATGAACCTCCCTAAGACCTATAAACCCTATAAAAAGCGCGCCTGTTTGTTGCGAATTGATGGAGTTATTAGGGTATTTACGGCTTCCCGCCCAAAATTCCATAGGGTGCAATGTAAACTTGAGGACCCATTTTCAGCAAGACGCCTTGCCCCGATTCCAATGACTGCCCTTTATGTTTGTAGACATTAATGATCTGCGCATGCGCATAAATTTGCAGCACCCTGGGTGCTTTCGTTTGGCTGCTATAGGCGTAAAAAGGTTTATTTATTGAATGTTTGACGCCCCATAGTGCCCGTGCTATTCTGTTGACCGCATCCCGGATTCTGCAGGCTTGTTTGCATGGATGTGCTCTACAAACGTTCCAAATTTCAGCTTAATCGGATGAGAAACAGACGAGTTATTAGGGGTCAAAATATCAGACATTCCATACCAACTTTGGACTGCAAGTTTGAGCCTAGCCTGACCTTCACCGATCGGGATGAAACTGGTGCCAGACGAAAGGTCTGGACCAAGGACTCACTGGGGCCAAGTGCCCAAAAATTCTTATCGCCCCATTTTCGAGTTATGGCCCCTGAAAGTTGATATTTGGCAATGTTTGACCCCTAATAACTTTTTAACGCGTGGACCGAATTTTCAGGCAATTTGCGTTTTATGTACTATGGAACCAGGACAATGTTAGGTATCAGTTTCAGCCCGGTCGGTAAAGGTCACCTTTTGTGTCTTTTGATCTCTTTGTTCAGCAGGCGAGATCTACAGACTCATTTCAAGTCCTTATATCTTTGCTTGTACTGCATGCAGCGCCATACAATTTAGCACAGAAATGAACCTCCCTAAGACCTATAAACCCTATAAAAAGCGCGCCTGTCTGTTGCGAATTGATGGAGTTATTAGGGTATTTACGGCTTCCCGCCCAAAATTCCATAGGGTGCAATGTAAACTTGAGGACCCATTTTCAGCAAGACGCCTTGCCCCGATTCCAATGACTGCCCTTTATGTTTGTAGACATTTATGATCTGCGCATGCGCATAAATTTGCAGCACCCTGGGTGCTTTCGTTTGGCTGCTATAGGCGTAAAAAGGTTTATTTATTGAATGTTTGACGCCCCATAGTGCCCGTGCTATTCTGTTGACCGCATCCCGGATTGTGCAGGCTTGTTTGCATGGATGTGCTCTACAAACGTTCCAAATTTCAGCTTAATCGGATGAGAAACAGACGAGTTATTAGGGGTCAAAATATCAGACATTCCATACCAACTTTGGACTGCAAGTTTGAGCCTAGCCTGACCTTCACCGATCGGGATGAAACTGGTGCCAGACGAAAGGTCTGGACCAAGGACTCACTGGGGCCAAGTGCCCAAAAATTCTTATCGCCCCATTTTCGAGTTATGGCCCCTGAAAGTTGATATTTGGCAATGTTTGACCCCTAATAACTTTTTAACGCGTGGACCGAATTTTCAGGCAATTTGCGTTTTATGTACTATGGAACCAGGACAATGTTAGGTATCAGTTTCAGCCCGGTCGGTAAAGGTCACCTTTTGTGTCTTTTGATCTCTTTGTTCAGCAGGCGAGATCTACAGACTCATTTCAAGTCCTTATATCTTTGCTTGTACTGCATGCAGCGCCATACAATTTAGCACAGAAATGAACCTCCCTAAGACCTATAAACCCTTTAAAAAGCGCGCCTGTTTGTTGCGAATTGATGGAGTTATTAGGGTATTTACGGCTTCCCGCCCAAAATTCCATAGGGTGCAATGTAAACTTGAGGACCCATTTTCAGCAAGACGCCTTGCCCCGATTCCAATGACTGCCCTTTATGTTTGTAGACATTAATGATCTGCGCATGCGCATAAATTTGCAGCACCCTGGGTGCTTTCGTTTGGCTGCTATAGGCGTAAAAAGGTTTATTTATTGAATGTTTGACGCCCCATAGTGCCCGTGCTATTCTGTTGACCGCATCCCGGATTTTGCAGGCTTGTTTGCATGGATGTGCTCTACAAACGTTCCAAATTTCAGCTTAATCGGATGAGAAACAGACGAGTTATTAGGGGTCAAAATATCAGACATTCCATACCAACTTTGGACTGCAAGTTTGAGCCTAGCCTGACCTTCACCGATCGGGATGAAACTGGTGCCAGACGAAAGGTCTGGACCAAGGACTCACTGGGGCCAAGTGCCCAAAAATTCTTATCGCCCCATTTTCGAGTTATGGCCCCTGAAAGTTGATATTTGGCAATGTTTGACCCCTAATAACTTTTTAACGCGTGGACCGAATTTTCAGGCAATTTGCGTTTTATGTACTATGGAACCAGGACAATGTTAGGTATCAGTTTCAGCCCGGTCGGTAAAGGTCACCTTTTGTGTCTTTTGATCTCTTTGTTCAGCAGGCGAGATCTACAGACTCATTTCAAGTCCTTATATCTTTGCTTGTACTGCATGCAGCGCCATACAATTTAGCACAGAAATGAACCTCCCTAAGGCCTATAAACCCTATAAAAAGCGCGCCTGTCTGTTGCGAATTGATGGAGTTATTAGGGTATTTACGGCTTCCCGCCCAAAATTCCATAGGGTGCAATGTAAACTTGAGGACCCATTTTCAGCAAGACGCCTTGCCCCGATTCCAATGACTGCCCTTTATGTTTGTAGACATTAATGATCTGCGCATGCGCATAAATTTGCAGCACCCTGGGTGCTTTCGTTTGGCTGCTATAGGCGTAAAAAGGTTTATTTATTGAATGTTTGACGCCCCATAGTGCCCGTGCTATTCTGTTGACCGCATCCCGGATTCTGCAGGCTTGTTTGCATGGATGTGCTCTACAAACGTTCCAAATTTCAGCTTAATCCGATGAGAAACAGACGAGTTATTAGGGGTCAAAATATCAGACATTCCATACCAACTTTGGACTGCAAGTTTGAGCCTAGCCTGACCTTCACCGATCGGGATGAAACTGGTGCCAGACGAAAGGTCTGGACCAAGGACTCACTGGGGCCAAGTGCCCAAAAATTCTTATCGCCCCATTTTCGAGTTATGGCCCCTGAAAGTTGATATTTGGCAATGTTTGACCCCTAATAACTTTTTAACGCGTGGACCGAATTTTCAGGCAATTTGCGTTTTATGTACTATGGAACCAGGACAATGTTAGGTATCAGTTTCAGCCCGGTCGGTAAAGGTCACCTTTTGTGTCTTTTGATCTCTTTGTTCAGCAGGCGAGATCTACAGACTCATTTCAAGTCCTTATATCTTTGCTTGTACTGCATGCAGCGCCATACAATTTAGCACAGAAATGAACCTCCCTAAGACCTATAAACCCTATAAAAAGCGCGCCTGTCTGTTGCGAATTGATGGAGTTATTAGGGTATTTACGGCTTCCCGCCCAAAATTCCATAGGGTGCAATGTAAACTTGAGGACCCATTTTCAGCAAGACGCCTTGCCCCGATTCCAATGACTGCCCTTTATGTTTGTAGACATTTATGATCTGCGCATGCGCATAAATTTGCAGCACCCTGGGTGCTTTCGTTTGGCTGCTATAGGCGTAAAAAGGTTTATTTATTGAATGTTTGACGCCCCATAGTGCCCGTGCTATTCTGTTGACCGCATCCCGGATTGTGCAGGCTTGTTTGCATGGATGTGCTCTACAAACGTTCCAAATTTCAGCTTAATCGGATGAGAAACAGACGAGTTATTAGGGGTCAAAATATCAGACATTCCATACCAACTTTGGACTGCAAGTTTGAGCCTAGCCTGACCTTCACCGATCGGGATGAAACTGGTGCCAGACGAAAGGTCTGGACCAAGGACTCACTGGGGCCAAGTGCCCAAAAATTCTTATCGCCCCATTTTCGAGTTATGGCCCCTGAAAGTTGATATTTGGCAATGTTTGACCCCTAATAACTTTTTAACGCGTGGACCGAATTTTCAGGCAATTTGCGTTTTATGTACTATGGAACCAGGACAATGTTAGGTATCAGTTTCAGCCCGGTCGGTAAAGGTCACCTTTTGTGTCTTTTGATCTCTTTGTTCAGCAGGCGAGATCTACAGACTCATTTCAAGTCCTTATATCTTTGCTTGTACTGCATGCAGCGCCATACAATTTAGCACAGAAATGAACCTCCCTAAGACCTATAAACCCTTTAAAAAGCGCGCCTGTTTGTTGCGAATTGATGGAGTTATTAGGGTATTTACGGCTTCCCGCCCAAAATTCCATAGGGTGCAATGTAAACTTGAGGACCCATTTTCAGCAAGACGCCTTGCCCCGATTCCAATGACTGCCCTTTATGTTTGTAGACATTAATGATCTGCGCATGCGCATAAATTTGCAGCACCCTGGGTGCTTTCGTTTGGCTGCTATAGGCGTAAAAAGGTTTATTTATTGAATGTTTGACGCCCCATAGTGCCCGTGCTATTCTGTTGACCGCATCCCGGATTGTGCAGGCTTGTTTGCATGGATGTGCTCTACAAACGTTCCAAATTTCAGCTTAATCGGATGAGAAACAGACGAGTTATTAGGGGTCAAAATATCAGACATTCCATACCAACTTTGGACTGCAAGTTTGAGCCTAGCCTGACCTTCACCGATCGGGATGAAACTGGCGCCAGACGAAAGGTCTGGACCAAGGACTCACTGGGGCCAAGTGCCCAAAAATTCTTATCGCCCCATTTTCGAGTTATGGCCCCTGAAAGTTGATATTTGGCAATGTTTGACCCCTAATAACTTTATAACGCGTGGACCGAATTTTCAGGCAATTTGCGTTTTATGTACTATGGAACCAGGACAATGTTAGGTATCAGTTTCAGCCCGGTCGGTAAAGGTCACCTTTTGTGTCTTTTGATCTCTTTGTTCAGCAGGCGAGATCTACAGACTCATTTCAAGTCCTTATATCTTTGCTTGTACTGCATGCAGCGCCATACAATTTAGCACAGAAATGAACCTCCCTAAGACCTATAAACCGTATAAAAAGCGCGCCTGTCTGTTGCGAATTGATGGAGTTATTAGGGTATTTACGGCTTCCCGCCCAAAATTCCATAGGGTGCAATGTAAACTTGAGGACCCATTTTCAGCAAGACGCCTTGCCCCGATTCCAATGACTGACCTTTATGTTTGTAGACATTAATGATCTGCGCATGCGCATAAATTTGCAGCACCCTGGGTGCTTTCGTTTGGCTGCTATAGGCGTAAAAAGGTTTATTTATTGAATGTTTGACGCCCCATAGTGCCCGTGCTATTCTGTTGACCGCATCCCGGATTGTGCAGGCTTGTTTGCATGGATGTGCTCTACAAACGTTCCAAATTTCAGCTTAATCGGATGAGAAACAGACGAGTTATTAGGGGTCAAAATATCAGACATTCCATACCAACTTTGGACTGCAAGTTTGAGCCTAGCCTGACCTTCACCGATCGGGATGAAACTGGTGCCAGACGAAAGGTCTGGACCAAGGACTCACTGGGGCCAAGTGCCCAAAAATTCTTATCGCCCCATTTTCGAGTTATGGCCCCTGAAAGTTGATATTTGGCAATGTTTGACCCCTAATAACTTTTTAACGCGTGGACCGAATTTTCAGGCAATTTGCGTTTTATGTACTATGGAACCAGGACAATGTTAGGTATCAGTTTCAGCCCGGTCGGTAAAGGTCACCTTTTGTGTCTTTTGATCTCTTTGTTCAGCAGGCGAGATCTACAGACTCATTTCAAGTCCTTATATCTTTGCTTGTACTGCATGCAGCGCCATACAATTTAGCACAGAAATGAACCTCCCTAAGACCTATAAACCCTATAAAAAGCGCGCCTGTCTGTTGCGAATTGATGGAGTTATTAGGGTATTTACGGCTTCCCGCCCAAAATTCCATAGGGTGCAATGTAAACTTGAGGACCCATTTTCAGCAAGACGCCTTGCCCCGATTCCAATGACTGCCCTTTATGTTTGTAGACATTAATGATCTGCGCATGCGCATAAATTTGCAGCACCCTGGGTGCTTTCGTTTGGCTGCTATAGGCGTAAAAAGGTTTATTTATTGAATGTTTGACGCCCCATAGTGCCCGTGCTATTCTGTTGACCGCATCCCAGATTGTGCAGTCTTGTTTGCATGGATGTGCTCTACAAACGTTCCAAATTTCAGCTAAATCGGATGAGAAACAGACGAGTTATTAGGGGTCAAAATATCAGACATTCCATACCAACTTTGGACTGCAAGTTTGAGCCTAGCCTGAACTTCACCGATCGGGATGAAACTGGTGCCAGACGAAAGGTCTGGACCAAGGACTCACTGGGGCCAAGTGCCCAAAAATTCTTATCGCCCCATTTTCGAGTTATGGCCCCTGAAAGTTGATATTTGGCAATGTTTGACCCCTAATAACTTTTTAACGCGTGGACCGAATTTTCAGGCAATTTGCGTTTTATGTACTATGGAACCAGGACAATGTTAGGTATCAGTTTCAGCCCGGTCGGTAAAGGTCACCTTTTGTGTCTTTTGATCTCTTTGTTCAGCAGGCGAGATCTACAGACTCATTTCAAGTCCTTATATCTTTGCTTGTACTGCATGCAGCGCCATACAATTTAGCACAGAAATGAACCTCCCTAAGACCTATAAACCCTATAAAAAGCGCGCCTGTCTGTTGCGAATTGATGGAGTTATTAGGGTATTTACGGCTTCCCGCCCAAAATTCCATAGGGTGCAATGTAAACTTGAGGACCCATTTTCAGCGAGACGCCTTGCCCCGATTCCAATGACTGCCCTTTATGTTTGTAGACATTAATGATCTGCGCATGCGCATAAATTTGCAGCACCCTGGGTGCTTTCGTTTGGCTGCTATAGGCGTAAAAAGGTTTATTTATTGAATGTTTGACGCCCCATAGTGCCCGTGCTATTCTGTTGACCGCATCCCGGATTGTGCAGGCTTGTTTGCATGGATGTGCTCTACAAACGTTCCAAATTTCAGCTTAATCGGATGAGAAACAGACGAGTTATTAGGGGTCAAAATATCAGACATTCCATACCAACTTTGGACTGCAAGTTTGAGCCTAGCCTGACCTTCACCGATCGGGATGAAACTGGTGCCAGACGAAAGGTCTGGACCAAGGACTCACTGGGGCCAAGTGCCCAAAAATTCTTATCGCCCCATTTTCGAGTTATGGCCCCTGAAAGTTGATATTTGGCAATGTTTGACCCCTAATAACTTTTTAACGCGTGGACCGAATTTTCAGGCAATTTGCGTTTTATGTACTATGGAACCAGGACAATGTTAGGTATCAGTTTCAGCCCGGTCGGTAAAGGTCACCTTTTGTGTCTTTTGATCTCTTTGTTCAGCAGGCGAGATCTACAGACTCATTTCAAGTCCTTATATCTTTGCTTGTACTGCATGCAGCGCCATACAATTTAGCACAGAAATGAACCTCCCTAAGACCTATAAACCCTATAAAAAGCGCGCCTGTTTGTTGCGAATTGATGGAGTTATTAGGGTATTTACGGCTTCCCGCCCAAAATTCCATAGGGTGCAATGTAAACTTGAGGACCCATTTTCAGCAAGACGCCTTGCCCCGATTCCAATGACTGCCCTTTATGTTTGTAGACATTAATGATCTGCGCATGCGCATAAATTTGCAGCACCCTGGGTGCTTTCGTTTGGCTGCTATAGGCGTAAAAAGGTTTATTTATTGAATGTTTGACGCCCCATAGTGCCCGTGCTATTCTGTTGACCGCATCCCGGATTGTGCAGGCTTGTTTGCATGGATGTGCTCTACAAACGTTCCAAATTTCAGCTTAATCGGATGAGAAACAGACGAGTTATTAGGGGTCAAAATATCAGACATTCCATACCAACTTTGGACTGCAAGTTTGAGCCTAGCCTGACCTTCACCGATCGGGATGAAACTGGTGCCAGACGAAAGGTCTGGACCAAGGACTCACTGGGGCCAAGTGCCCAAAAATTCTTATCGCCCCATTTTCGAGTTATGGCCCCTGAAAGTTGATATTTGGCAATGTTTGACCCCTAATAACTTTTTAACGCGTGGACCGAATTTTCAGGCAATTTGCGTTTTATGTACTATGGAACCAGGACAATGTTAGGTATCAGTTTCAGCCCGGTCGGTAAAGGTCACCTTTTGTGTCTTTTGATCTCTTTGTTCAGCAGGCGAGATCTACAGACTCATTTCAAGTCCTTATATCTTTGCTTGTACTGCATGCAGCGCCATACAATTTAGCACAGAAATGAACCTCCCTAAGACCTATAAACCCTATAAAAAGCGCGCCTGTCTGTTGCGAATTGATGGAGTTATTAGGGTATTTACGGCTTCCCGCCCAAAATTCCATAGGGTG
This sequence comes from Anodontia alba, assembly GCA_964016985.1. NCBI lineage: Eukaryota > Metazoa > Mollusca > Bivalvia > Lucinida > Lucinidae > Anodontia > Anodontia alba. Next base: position 69,972,769 of record OZ024832.1, read on the forward strand.
CAATGTAAACTTGAGGACCCATTTTCAGCAAGACGCCTTGCCCCGATTCCAATGACTGCCCTTTATGTTTGTAGACATTTATGATCTGCGCATGCGCATAAATTTGCAGCACCCTGGGTGCTTTCGTTTGGCTGCTATAGGCGTAAAAAGGTTTATTTATTGAATGTTTGACGCCCCATAGTGCCCGTGCTATTCTGTTGACCGCATCCCGGATTGTGCAGGCTTGTTTGCATGGATGTGCTCTACAAACGTTCCAAATTTCAGCTTAATCGGATGAGAAACAGACGAGTTATTAGGGGTCAAAATATCAGACATTCCATACCAACTTTGGACTGCAAGTTTGAGCCTAGCCTGACCTTCACCGATCGGGATGAAACTGGTGCCAGACGAAAGGTCTGGACCAAGGACTCACTGGGGCCAAGTGCCCAAAAATTCTTATCGCCCCATTTTCGAGTTATGGCCCCTGAAAGTTGATATTTGGCAATGTTTGACCCCTAATAACTTTTTAACGCGTGGACCGAATTTTCAGGCAATTTGCGTTTTATGTACTATGGAACCAGGACAATGTTAGGTATCAGTTTCAGCCCGGTCGGTAAAGGTCACCTTTTGTGTCTTTTGATCTCTTTGTTCAGCAGGCGAGATCTACAGACTCATTTCAAGTCCTTATATCTTTGCTTGTACTGCATGCAGCGCCATACAATTTAGCACAGAAATGAACCTCCCTAAGTCCTATAAACCCTTTAAAAAGCGCGCCTGTTTGTTGCGAATTGATGGAGTTATTAGGGTATTTACGGCTTCCCGCCCAAAATTCCATAGGGTGCAATGTAAACTTGAGGACCCATTTTCAGCAAGACGCCTTGCCCCGATTCCAATGACTGCCCTTTATGTTTGTAGACATTAATGATCTGCGCATGCGCATAAATTTGCAGCACCCTGGGTGCTTTCGTTTGGCTGCTATAGGCGTAAAAAGGTTTATTTATTGAATGTTTGACGCCCCATAGTGCCCGTGCTATTCTGTTGACCGCATCCCGGATTGTGCAGGCTTGTTTGCATGGATGTGCTCTACAAACGTTCCAAATTTCAGCTTAATCGGATGAGAAACAGACGAGTTATTAGGGGTCAAAATATCAGACATTCCATACCAACTTTGGACTGCAAGTTTGAGCCTAGCCTGACCTTCACCGATCGGGATGAAACTGGTGCCAGACGAAAGGTCTGGACCAAGGACTCACTGGGGCCAAGTGCCCAAAAATTCTTATCGCCCCATTTTCGAGTTATGGCCCCTGAAAGTTGATATTTGGCAATGTTTGACCCCTAATAACTTTTTAACGCGTGGACCGAATTTTCAGGCAATTTGCGTTTTATGTACTATGGAACCAGGACAATGTTAGGTATCAGTTTCAGCCCGGTCGGTAAAGGTCACCTTTTGTGTCTTTTGATCTCTTTGTTCAGCAGGCGAGATCTACAGACTCATTTCAAGTCCTTATATCTTTGCTTGTACTGCATGCAGCGCCATACAATTTAGCACAGAAATGAACCTCCCTAAGACCTATAAACCCTATAAAAAGCGCGCCTGTCTGTTGCGAATTGATGGAGTTATTAGGGTATTTACGGCTTCCCGCCCAAAATTCCATAGGGTGCAATGTAAACTTGAGGACCCATTTTCAGCAAGACGCCTTGCCCCGATTCCAATGACTGCCCTTTATGTTTGTAGACATTAATGATCTGCGCATGCGCATAAATTTGCAGCACCCTGGGTGCTTTCGTTTGGCTGCTATAGGCGTAAAAAGGTTTATTTATTGAATGTTTGACGCCCCATAGTGCCCGTGCTATTCTGTTGACCGCATCCCGGATTCTGCAGGCTTGTTTGCATGGATGTGCTCTACAAACGTTCCAAATTTCAGCTTAATCCGATGAGAAACAGACGAGTTATTAGGGGTCAAAATATCAGACATTCCATACCAACTTTGGACTGCAAGTTTGAGCCTAGCCTGACCTTCACCGATCGGGATGAAACTGGTGCCAGACGAAAGGTCTGGACCAAGGACTCACTGGGGCCAAGTGCCCAAAAATTCTTATCGCCCCATTTTCGAGTTATGGCCCCTGAAAGTTGATATTTGGCAATGTTTGACCCCTAATAACTTTTTAACGCGTGGACCGAATTTTCAGGCAATTTGCGTTTTATGTACTATGGAACCAGGACAATGTTAGGTATCAGCTTCAGCCCGGTCGGTAAAGGTCACCTTTTGTGTCTTTTGATCTCTTTGTTCAGCAGGCGAGATCTACAGACTCATTTCAAGTCCTTATATCTTTGCTTGTACTGCATGCAGCGCCATACAATTTAGCACAGAAATGAACCTCCCTAAGACCTATAAACCCTATAAAAAGCGCGCCTGTCTGTTGCGAATTGATGGAGTTATTAGGGTATTTACGGCTTCCCGCCCAAAATTCCATAGGGTGCAATGTAAACTTGAGGACCCATTTTCAGCAAGACGCCTTGCCCCGATTCCAATGACTGCCCTTTATGTTTGTAGACATTTATGATCTGCGCATGCGCATAAATTTGCAGCACCCTGGGTGCTTTCGTTTGGCTGCTATAGGCGTAAAAAGGTTTATTTATTGAATGTTTGACGCCCCATAGTGCCCGTGCTATTCTGTTGACCGCATCCCGGATTGTGCAGGCTTGTTTGCATGGATGTGCTCTACAAACGTTCCAAATTTCAGCTTAATCGGATGAGAAACAGACGAGTTATTAGGGGTCAAAATATCAGACATTCCATACCAACTTTGGACTGCAAGTTTGAGCCTAGCCTGACCTTCACCGATCGGGATGAAACTGGTGCCAGACGAAAGGTCTGGACCAAGGACTCACTGGGGCCAAGTGCCCAAAAATTCTTATCGCCCCATTTTCGAGTTATGGCCCCTGAAAGTTGATATTTGGCAATGTTTGACCCCTAATAACTTTTTAACGCGTGGACCGAATTTTCAGGCAATTTGCGTTTTATGTACTATGGAACCAGGACAATGTTAGGTATCAGTTTCAGCCCGGTCGGTAAAGGTCACCTTTTGTGTCTTTTGATCTCTTTGTTCAGCAGGCGAGATCTACAGACTCATTTCAAGTCCTTATATCTTTGCTTGTACTGCATGCAGCGCCATACAATTTAGCACAGAAATGAACCTCCCTAAGACCTATAAACCCTATAAAAAGCGCGCCTGTCTGTTGCGAATTGATGGAGTTATTAGGGTATTTACGGCTTCCCGCCCAAAATTCCATAGGGTGCAATGTAAACTTGAGGACCCATTTTCAGCAAGACGCCTTGCCCCGATTCCAATGACTGCCCTTTATGTTTGTAGACATTAATGATCTGCGCATGCGCATAAATTTGCAGCACCCTGGGTGCTTTCGTTTGGCTGCTATAGGCGTAAAAAGGTTTATTTATTGAATGTTTGACGCCCCATAGTGCCCGTGCTATTCTGTTGACCGCATCTCGGATTGTGCAGGCTTATTTGCATGGATGTGCTCTACAAACGTTCCAAATTTCAGCTTAATCGGATGAGAAACAGAAGAGTTATTAGGGGTCAAAATATCAGACATTCCATACCAACTTTGGACTGCAAGTTTGAGCCTAGCCTGACCTTCACCGATCGGGATGAAACTGGTGCCAGACGAAAGGTCTGGACCAAGGACTCATTGGGGCCAAGTGCCCAAAAATTCTTATCGCCCCATTTTCGAGTTATGGCCCCTGAAAGTTGATATTTGGCAATGTTTGACCCCTAATAACTTTTTAACGCGTGGACCGAATTTTCAGGCAATTTGCGTTTTATGTACTATGGAACCAGGACAATGTTAGGTATCAGTTTCAGCCCGGTCGGTAAAGGTCACCTTTTGTGTCTTTTGATCTCTTTGTTCAGCAGGCGAGATCTACAGACTCATTTCAAGTCCTTATATCTTTGCTTGTACTGCATGCAGCGCCATACAATTTAGCACAGAAATGAACCTCCCTAAGACCTATAAACCCTATAAAAAGCGCGCCTGTCTGTTGCGAATTGATGGAGTTATTAGGGTATTTACGGCTTCCCGCCCAAAATTCCATAGGGTGCAATGTAAACTTGAGGACCCATTTTCAGCAAGACGCCTTGCCCCGATTCCAATGACTGCCCTTTATGTTTGTAGACATTAATGATCTGCGCATGCGCATAAATTTGCAGCACCCTGGGTGCTTTCGTTTGGCTGCTATAGGCGTAAAAAGGTTTATTTATTGAATGTTTGACGCCCCATAGTGCCCGTGCTATTCTGTTGACCGCATCTCGGATTGTGCAGGCTTATTTGCATGGATGTGCTCTACAAACGTTCCAAATTTCAGCTTAATCGGATGAGAAACAGAAGAGTTATTAGGGGTCAAAATATCAGACATTCCATACCAACTTTGGACTGCAAGTTTGAGCCTAGCCTGACCTTCACCGATCGGGATGAAACTGGTGCCAGACGAAAGGTCTGGACCAAGGACTCATTGGGGCCAAGTGCCCAAAAATTCTTATCGCCCCATTTTCGAGTTATGGCCCCTGAAAGTTGATATTTGGCAATGTTTGACCCCTAATAACTTTTTAACGCGTGGACCGAATTTTCAGGCAATTTGCGTTTTATGTACTATGGAACCAGGACAATGTTAGGTATCAGTTTCAGCCCGGTCGGTAAAGGTCACCTTTTGTGTCTTTTGATCTCTTTGTTCAGCAGGCGAGATCTACAGACTCATTTCAAGTCCTTATATCTTTGCTTGTACTGCATGCAGCGCCATACAATTTAGCACAGAAATGAACCTCCCTAAGACCTATAAACCCTATAAAAAGCGCGCCTGTCTGTTGCGAATTGATGGAGTTATTAGGGTATTTACGGCTTCCCGCCCAAAATTCCATAGGGTGCAATGTAAACTTGAGGACCCATTTTCAGCAAGACGCCTTGCCCCGATTCCAATGACTGCCCTTTATGTTTGTAGACATTAATGATCTGCGCATGCGCATAAATTTGCAGCACCCTGGGTGCTTTCGTTTGGCTGCTATAGGCGTAAAAAGGTTTATTTATTGAATGTTTGACGCCCCATAGTGCCCGTGCTATTCTGTTGACCGCATCCCGGATTGTGCAGGCTTGTTTGCATGGATGTGCTCTACAAACGTTCCAAATTTCAGCTTAATCGGATGAGAAACAGACGAGTTATTAGGGGTCAAAATATCAGACATTCCATACCAACTTTGGACTGCAAGTTTGAGCCTAGCCTGACCTTCACCGATCGGGATGAAACTGGTGCCAGACGAAAGGTCTGGACCAAGGACTCACTGGGGCCAAGTGCCCAAAAATTCTTATCGCCCCATTTTCGAGTTATGGCCCCTGAAAGTTGATATTTGACAATGTTTGACCCCTAATAACTTTTTAACGCGTGGACCGAATTTTCAGGCAATTTGCGTTTTATGTACTATGGAACCAGGACAATGTTAGGTATCAGTTTCAGCCCGGTCGGTAAAGGTCACCTTTTGTGTCTTTTGATCTCTTTGTTCAGCAGGCGAGATCTACAGACTCATTTCAAGTCCTTATATCTTTGCTTGTACTGCATGCAGCGCCATACAATTTAGCACAGAAATGAACCTCCCTAAGACCTATAAACCCTATAAAAAGCGCGCCTGTCTGTTGCGAATTGATGGAGTTATTAGGGTATTTACGGCTTCCCGCCCAAAATTCCATAGGGTGCAATGTAAACTTGAGGACCCATTTTCAGCAAGACGCCTTGCCCCGATTCCAATGACTGCCCTTTATGTTTGTAGACATTAATGATCTGCGCATGCGCATAAATTTGCAGCACCCTGGGTGCTTTCGTTTGGCTGCTATAGGCGTAAAAAGGTTTATTTATTGAATGTTTGACGCCCCATAGTGCCCGTGCTATTCTGTTGACCGCATCCCGGATTGTGCAGGCTTGTTTGCATGGATGTGCTCTACAAACGTTCCAAATTTCAGTTTAATCGGATGAGAAACAGACGAGTTATTAGGGGTCAAAATATCAGACATTCCATACCAACTTTGGACTGCAAGTTTGAGCCTAGCCTGACCTTCACCGATCGGGATGAAACTGGTGCCAGACGAAAGGTCTGGACCAAGGACTCACTGGGGCCAAGTGCCCAAAAATTCTTATCGCCCCATTTTCGAGTTATGGCCCCTGAAAGTTGATATTTGGCAATGTTTGACCCCTAATAACTTTTTAACGCGTGGACCGAATTTTCAGGCAATTTGCGTTTTATGTACTATGGAACCAGGACAATGTTAGGTATCAGTTTCAGCCCGGTCGGTAAAGGTCACCTTTTGTGTCTTTTGATCTCTTTGTTCAGCAGGCGAGATCTACAGACTCATTTCAAGTCCTTATATCTTTGCTTGTACTGCATGCAGCGCCATACAATTTAGCACAGAAATGAACCTCCCTAAGACCTATAAACCCTATAAAAAGCGCGCCTGTCTGTTGCGAATTGATGGAGTTATTAGGGTATTTACGGCTTCCCGCCCAAAATTCCATAGGGTGCAATGTAAACTTGAGGACCCATTTTCAGCAAGACGCCTTGCCCCGATTCCAATGACTGCCCTTTATGTTTGTAGACATTAATGATCTGCGCATGCGCATAAATTTGCAGCACCCTGGGTGCTTTCGTTTGGCTGCTATAGGCGTAAAAAGGTTTATTTATTGAATGTTTGACGCCCCATAGTGCCCGTGCTATTCTGTTGACCGCATCCCGGATTGTGCAGGCTTGTTTGCATGGATGTGCTCTACAAACGTCCCAAATTTCAGCTTAATCGGATGAGAAACAGACGAGTTATTAGGGGTCAAAATATCAGACATTCCATACCAACTTTGGACTGCAAGTTTGAGCCTAGCCTGACCTTCACCGATCGGGATGAAACAGGTGCCAGACGAAAGGTCTGGACCAAGGACTCACTGGGGCCAAGTGCCCAAAAATTCTTATCGCCCCATTTTCGAGTTATGGCCCCTGAAAGTTGATATTTGGCAATGTTTGACCCCTAATAACTTTTTAACGCGTGGACCGAATTTTCAGGCAATTTGCGTTTTATGTACTATGGAACCAGGACAATGTTAGGTATCAGTTTCAGCCCGGTCGGTAAAGGTCACCTTTTGTGTCTTTTGGTCTCTTTGTTCAGCAGGCGAGATCTACAGACTCATTTCAAGTCCTTATATCTTTGCTTGTACTGCATGCAGCGCCATACAATTTAGCACAGAAATGAACCTCCCTAAGACCTATAAACCCTATAAAAAGCGCGCCTGTCTGTTGCGAATTGATGGAGTTATTAGGGTATTTACGGCTTCCCGCCCAAAATTCCATAGGGTGCAATGTAAACTTGAGGACCCATTTTCAGCAAGACGCCTTGCCCCGATTCCAATGACTGCCCTTTATGTTTGTAGACATTAATGATCTGCGCATGCGCATAAATTTGCAGCACCCTGGGTGCTTTCGTTTGGCTGCTATAGGCGTAAAAAGGTTTATTTATTGAATGTTTGACGCCCCATAGTGCCCGTGCTATTCTGTTGACCGCATCCCGGATTGTGCAGGCTTGTTTGCATGGATGTGCTCTACAAACGTCCCAAATTTCAGCTTAATCGGATGAGAAACAGACGAGTTATTAGGGGTCAAAATATCAGACATTCCATACCAACTTTGGACTGCAAGTTTGAGCCTAGCCTGACCTTCACCGATCGGGATGAAACAGGTGCCAGACGAAAGGTCTGGACCAAGGACTCACTGGGGCCAAGTGCCCAAAAATTCTTATCGCCCCATTTTCGAGTTATGGCCCCTGAAAGTTGATATTTGGCAATGTTTGACCCCTAATAACTTTTTAACGCGTGGACCGAATTTTCAGGCAATTTGCGTTTTATGTACTATGGAACCAGGACAATGTTAGGTATCAGTTTCAGCCCGGTCGGTAAAGGTCACCTTTTGTGTCTTTTGATCTCTTTGTTCAGCAGGCGAGATCTACAGACTCATTTCAAGTCCTTATATCTTTGCTTGTACTGCATGCAGCGCCATACAATTTAGCACAGAAATGAACCTCACTAAGACCTATAAACCCTATAAAAAGCGCGCCTGTCTGTTGCGAATTGATGGAGTTATTAGGGTATTTACGGCTTCCCGCCCAAAATTCCATAGGGTGCAATGTAAACTTGAGGACCCATTTTCAGCAAGACGCCTTGCCCCGATTCCAATGACTGCCCTTTATGTTTGTAGACATTAATGATCTGCGCATGCGCATAAATTTGCAGCACCCTGGGTGCTTTCGTTTGGCTGCTATAGGCGTAAAAAGGTTTATTTATTGAATGTTTGACGCCCCATAGCGCCCGTGCTATTCTGTTGACCGCATCCCGAATTGTGCAGGCTTGTTTGCATGGATGTGCTCTACAAACGTTCCAAATTTCAGCTTAATCGGATGAGAAACAGACGAGTTATTAGGGGTCAAAATATCAGACATTCCATACCAACTTTGGACTGCAAGTTTGAGCCTAGCCTGACCTTCACCGATCGGGATGAAACTGGTGCCAGACGAAAGGTCTGGACCAAGGACTCACTGGGGCCAAGTGCCCAAAAATTCTTATCGCCCCATTTTCGAGTTATGGCCCCTGAAAGTTGATATTTGGCAATGTTTGACCCCTAATAACTTTTTAACGCGTGGACCGAATTTTCAGGCAATTTGCGTTTTATGTACTATGGAACCAGGACAATGTTAGGTATCAGTTTCAGCCCGGTCGGTAAAGGTCACCTTTTGTGTCTTTTGATCTCTTTGTTCAGCAGGCGAGATCTACAGACTCATTTCAAGTCCTTATATCTTTGCTTGTACTGCATGCAGCGCCATACAATTTAGCACAGAAATGAACCTCCCTAAGACCTATAAACCCTATAAAAAGCGCGCCTTTCTGTTGCGAATTGATGGAGTTATTAGGGTATTTACGGCTTCCCGCCCAAAATTCCATAGGGTGCAATGTAAACTTGAGGACCCATTTTCAGCAAGACGCCTTGCCCCGATTCCAATGACTGCCCTTTATGTTTGTAGACATTAATGATCTGCGCATGCGCATAAATTTGCAGCACCCTGGGTGCTTTCGTTTGGCTGCTATAGGCGTAAAAAGGTTTATTTATTGAATGTTTGACGCCCCATAGTGCCCGTGCTATTCTGTTGACCGCATCCCGGATTGTGCAGGCTTGTTTGCATGGATGTGCTCTACAAACGTTCCAAATTTCAGCTTAATCGGATGAGAAACAGACGAGTTATTAGGGGTCAAAATATCAGACATTCCATACCAACTTTGGACTGCAAGTTTGAGCCTAGCCTGACCTTCACCGATCGGGATGAAACTGGTGCCAGACGAAAGGTCTGGACCAATGACTCACTGGGGCCAAGTGCCCAAAAATTCTTATCGCCCCATTTTCGAGTTATGGCCCCTGAAAGTTGATATTTAGCAATGTTTGACCCCTAATAACTTTTTAACGCGTGGACCGAATTTTCAGGCAATTTGCGTTTTATGTCCTATGGAACCAGGACAATGTTAGGTATCAGTTTCAGCCCGGTCGGTGAAGGTCACCTTTTGTGTCTTTTGATCTCTTTGTTCAGCAGGCGAGATCTAAAGACTCATTTCAAGTCCTTATATCTTTGCTTGTACTGCATGCAGCGCCATACAATTTAGCACAGAAATGAACCTCCCTAAGACCTATAAACCCTATAAAAAGCGCGCCTGTCTGTTGCGAATTGATGGAGTTATTAGGGTATTTACGGCTTCCCGCCCAAAATTCCATAGGGTGCAATGTAAACTTGAGGACCCATTTTCAGCAAGACACCTTGCCCCGATTCCAATGACTGCCCTTTATGTTTGTAGACATTAATGATCTGCGCATGCGCATAAATTTGCAGCACCCTGGGTGCTTTCGTTTGGCTGCTATAGGCGTAAAAAGGTTTATTTATTGAATGTTTGACGCCCCATAGTGCCCGTGCTATTCTGTTGACCGCATCCCGGATTGTGCAGGCTTGTTTGCATGGATGTGCTCTACAAACGTTCCAAATTTCAGCTTAATCGGATGAGAAACAGACGAGTTATTAGGGGTCAAAATATCAGACATTCCATACCAACTTTGGACTGCAAGTTTGAGCCTAGCCTGACCTTCACCGATCGGGATGAAACTGGTGCCAGACGAAAGGTCTGGACCAAGGACTCACTGGGGCCAAGTGCCCAAAAATTCTTATCGCCCCATTTTCGAGTTATGGCCCCTGAAAGTTGATATTTGGCAATGTTTGACCCCTAATAACTTTTTAACGCGTGGACCGAATTTTCAGGCAATTTGCGTTTTATGTACTATGGAACCAGGACAATGTTAGGTATCAGTTTCAGCCCGGTCGGTGAAGGTCACCTTTTGTGTCTTTTGATCTCTTTGTTCAGCAGGCGAGATCTACAGAATCATTTCAAGTCCTTATATCTTTGCTTGTACTGCATGCAGCGCCATACAATTTAGCACAGAAATGAACCTCCCTAAGACCTATAAACCCTATAAAAAGCGCGCCTGTCTGTTGCGAATTGATGGAGTTATTAGGGTATTTACGGCTTCCCGCCCAAAATTCCATAGGGTGCAATGTAAACTTGAGGACCCATTTTCAGCAAGACGCCTTGCCCCGATTCCAATGACTGCCCTTTATGTTTGTAGACATTAATGATCTGCGCATGCGCATAAATTTGCAGCACCCTGGGTGCTTTCGTTTGGCTGCTATAGGCGTAAAAATGTTTATTTATTGAATGTTTGACGCCCCATAGCGCCCGTGCTATTCTGTTGACCGCATCCCGGATTGTGCAGGCTTGTTTGCATGGATGTGCTCTACAAACGTTCCAAATTTCAGCTTAATCGGATGAGAAACAGACGAGTTATTAGGGGTCAAAATATCAGACATTCCATACCAACTTTGGACTGCAAGTTTGAGCCTAGCCTGACCTTCACCGATCGGGATGAAACTGGTGCCAGACGAAAGGTCTGGACCAAGGACTGACTGGGGCCAAGTGCCCAAAAATTCTTATCGCCCCATTTTCGAGTTATGGCCCCTGAAAGTTGATATTTGGCAATGTTTGACCCCTAATAACTTTTTAACGCGTGGACCGAATTTTCAGGCAATTTGCGTTTTATGTACTATGGAACCAGGACAATGTTAGGTATCAGTTTCAGCCCGGTCGGTGAGGGTCACCTTTTGTGTCTTTTGATCTCTTTGTTCAGCAGGCGAGATCTACAGACTCATTTCAAGTCCTTATATCTTTGCTTGTACTGCATGCAGCGCCATACAATTTAGCACAGAAATGAACCTCCCTAAGACCTATAAACCCTATAAAAAGCGCGCCTGTCTGTTGCGAATTGATGGAGTTATTAGGGTATTTACGGCTTCCCGCCCAAAATTCCATAGGGTGCAATGTAAACTTGAGGACCCATTTTCAGCAAGACGCCTTGCCCCGATTCCAATGACTGCCCTTTATGTTTGTAGACATTAATGATCTGCGCATGCGCATAAATTTGCAGCACCCTGGGTGCTTTCGTTTGGCTGCTATAGGCGTAAAAAGGTTTATTTATTGAATGTTTGACGCCCCATAGTGCCCGTGCTATTCTGTTGACCGCATCCCGGATTGTGCAGGCTTGTTTGCATGGATGTGCTCTACAAACGTTCCAAATTTCAGCTTAATCGGATGAGAAACAGACGAGTTATTAGGGGTCAAAATATCAGACATTCCATACCAACTTTGGACTGCAAGTTTGAGCCTAGCCTGACCTTCACCGATCGGGATGAAACTGGTGCCAGACGAAAGGTCTGGACCAATGACTCACTGGGGCCAAGTGCCCAAAAATTCTTATCGCCCCATTTTCGAGTTATGGCCCCTGAAAGTTGATATTTGGCAATGTTTGACCCCTAATAACTTTTTAACGCGTGGACCGAATTTTCAGGCAATTTGCGTTTTATGTACTATGGAACCAGGACAATGTTAGGTATCAGTTTCAGCCCGGTCGGTGAAGGTCACCTTTTGTGTCTTTTGATCTCTTTGTTCAGCAGGCGAGATCTAAAGACTCATTTCAAGTCCTTATATCTTTGCTTGTACTGCATGCAGCGCCATACAATTTAGCACAGAAATGAACCTCCCTAAGACCTATAAACCCTATAAAAAGCGCGCCTGTCTGTTGCGAATTGATGGAGTTATTAGGGTATTTACGGCTTCCCGCCCAAAATTCCATAGGGTGCAATGTAAACTTGAGGACCCATTTTCAGCAAGACGCCTTGCCCCGATTCCAATGACTGCCCTTTATGTTTGTAGACATTCATGATCTGCGCATGCGCATAAATTTGCAGCACCCTGGGTGCTTTCGTTTGGCTGCTATAGGCGTAAAAAGGTTTATTTATTGAATGTTTGACGCCCCATAGTGCCCGTGCTATTCTGTACACCGCATCCCGGATTGTGCAGGCTTGTTTGCATGGATGTGCTCTACAAACGTTCCAAATTTCAGCTTAATCGGATGAGAAACAGACGAGTTATTAGGGGTCAAAATATCAGACATTCCATACCAACTTTGGACTGCAAGTTTGAGCCTAGCCTGACCTTCACCGATCGGGATGAAACTGGTGCCAGACGAAAGGTCTGGACCAAGGACTCACTGGGACCAAGTGCCCAAAAATTCTTATCGCCCCATTTTCGAGTTATGGCCCCTGAAAGTTGATATTTGGCAATGTTTGACCCCTAATAACTTTTTAACGCGTGGACCGAATTTTCAGGCAATTTGCGTTTTATGTACTATGGAACCAGGACAATGTTAGGTATCAGTTTCAGCCCGGTCGGTGAAGGTCACCTTTTGTGTCTTTTGATCTCTTTGTTCAGCAGGCGAGATCTACAGACTCATTTCAAGTCCTTATATCTTTGCTTGTACTGCATGCAGCGCCATACAATTTAGCACAGAAATGAACCTCCCTAAGACCTATAAACCCTTTAAAAAGCGCGCCTGTCTGTTGCGAATTGATGGAGTTATTAGGGTATTTACGGCTTCCCGCCCAAAATTCCATAGGGTGCAATGTAAACTTGAGGACCCATTTTCAGCAAGACGCCTTGCCCCGATTCCAATGACTGCCCTTTATGTTTGTAGACATTAATGATCTGCGCATGCGCATAAATTTGCAGCACCCTGGGTGCTTTCGTTTGGCTGCTATAGGCGTAAAAAGGTTTATTTATTGAATGTTTGACGCCCCATAGTGCCCGTGCTATTCTGTTGACCGCATCCCGGATTGTGCAGGCTTGTTTGCATGGATGTGCTCTACAAACGTTCCAAATTTCAGCTTAATCGGATGAGAAACAGACGAGTTATTAGGGGTCAAAATATCAGACATTCCATACCAACTTTGGACTGCAAGTTTGAGCCTAGCCTGACCTTCACCGATCGGGATGAAACTGGTGCCAGACGAAAGGTCTGGACCAAGGACTCACTGGGGCCAAGTGCCCAAAAATTCTTATCGCCCCATTTTCGAGTTATGGCCCCTGAAAGTTGATATTTGGCAATGTTTGACCCCTAATAACTTTTTAACGCGTGGACCGAATTTTCAGGCAATTTGCGTTTTATGTACTATGGAACCAGGACAATGTTAGGTATCAGTTTCAGCCCGGTCGGTAAAGGTCACCTTTTGTGTCTTTTGATCTCTTTGTTCAGCAGGCGAGATCTACAGACTCATTTCAAGTCCTTATATCTTTGCTTGTACTGCATGCAGCGCCATACAATTTAGCACAGAAATGAACCTCCCTAAGACCTATAAACCCTATAAAAAGCGCGCCTGTCTGTTGCGAATTGATGGAGTTATTAGGGTATTTACGGCTTCCCGCCCAAAATTCCATAGGGTGCAATGTAAACTTGAGGACCCATTTTCAGCAAGACGCCTTGCCCCGATTCCAATGACTGCCCTTTATGTTTGTAGACATTAATGATCTGCGCATGCGCATAAATTTGCAGCACCCTGGGTGCTTTCGTTTGGCTGCTATAGGCGTAAAAAGGTTTATTTATTGAATGTTTGACGCCCCATAGCGCCCGTGCTATTCTGTTGACCGCATCCCGAATTGTGCAGGCTTGTTTGCATGGATGTGCTCTACAAACGTTCCAAATTTCAGCTTAATCGGATGAGAAACAGACGAGTTATTAGGGGTCAAAATATCAGACATTCCATACCAACTTTGGACTGCAAGTTTGAGCCTAGCCTGACCTTCACCGATCGGGATGAAACTGGTGCCAGACGAAAGGTCTGGACCAAGGACTCACTGGGGCCAAGTGCCCAAAAATTCTTATCGCCCCATTTTCGAGTTATGGCCCCTGAAAGTTGATATTTGGCAATGTTTGACCCCTAATAACTTTTTAACGCGTGGACCGAATTTTCAGGCAATTTGCGTTTTATGTACTATGGAACCAGGACAATGTTAGGTATCAGTTTCAGCCCGGTCGGTAAAGGTCACCTTTTGTGTCTTTTGATCTCTTTGTTCAGCAGGCGAGATCTACAGACTCATTTCAAGTCCTTATATCTTTGCTTGTACTGCATGCAGCGCCATACAATTTAGCACAGAAATGAACCTCCCTAAGACCTATAAACCCTATAAAAAACGCGCCTGTCTGTTGCGAATTGATGGAGTTATTAGGGTATTTACGGCTTCCCGCCCAAAATTCCATAGGGTGCAATGTAAACTTGAGGACCCATTTTCAGCAAGACGCCTTGCCCCGATTCCAATGACTGCCCTTTATATTTGTAGACATTAATGATCTGCGCATGCGCATAAATTTGCAGCACCCTGGGTGCTTTCGTTTGGCTGCTATAGGCGTAAAAATGTTTATTTATTGAATGTTTGACGCCCCATAGTGCCCGTGCTATTCTGTTGACCGCATCCCGGATTGTGCAGGCTTGTTTGCATGGATGTGCTCTACAAACGTTCCAAATTTCAGCTTAATCGGATGAGAAACAGACGAGTTATTAGGGGTCAAAATATCAGACATTCCATACCAACTTTGGACTGCAAGTTTGAGCCTAGCCTGACCTTCACCGATCGGGATGAAACTGGTGCCAGACGAAAGGTCTGGACCAATGACTCACTGGGGCCAAGTGCCCAAAAATTCTTATCGCCCCATTTTCGAGTTATGGCCCCTGAAAGTTGATATTTGGCAATGTTTGACCCCTAATAACTTTTTAACGCGTGGACCGAATTTTCAGGCAATTTGCGTTTTATGTCCTATGGAACCAGGACAATGTTAGGTATCAGTTTCAGCCCGGTCGGTGAAGGTCACCTTTTGTGTCTTTTGATCTCTTTGTTCAGCAGGCGAGATCTAAAGACTCATTTCAAGTCCTTATATCTTTGCTTGTACTGCATGCAGCGCCATACAATTTAGCACAGAAATGAACCTCCCTAAGACCTATAAACCCTATAAAAAGCGCGCCTGTCTGTTGCGAATTGATGGAGTTATTAGGGTATTTACGGCTTCCCGCCCAAAATTCCATAGGGTGCAATGTAAACTTGAGGACCCATTTTCAGCAAGACGCCTTGCCCCGATTCCAATGACTGCCCTTTATGTTTGTAGACATTAATGATCTGCGCATGCGCATAAATTTGCAGCACCCTGGGTGCTTTCGTTTGGCTGCTATAGGCGTAAAAAGGTTTATTTATTGAATGTTTGACGCCCCATAGTGCCCGTGATATTCTGTTGACCGCATCCCGGATTGTGCAGGCTTGTTTGCATGGATGTGCTCTACAAACGTTCCAAATTTCAGCTTAATCGGATGAGAAACAGACGAGTTATTAGGGGTCAAAATATCAGACATTCCATACCAACTTTGGACTGCAAGTTTGAGCCTAGCCTGACCTTCACCGATCGGGATGAAACTGGTGCCAGACGAAAGGTCTGGACCAAGGACTCACTGGGGCCAAGTGCCCAAAAATTCTTATCGCCCCATTTTCGAGTTATGGCCCCTGAAAGATGATATTTGGCAATGTTTGACCCCTAATAACTTTTTAACGCGTGGACCGAATTTTCAGGCAATTTGCGTTTTATGTACTATGGAACCAGGACAATGTTAGGTATCAGTTTCAGCCCGGTCGGTGAAGGTCACCTTTTGTGTCTTTTGATCTCTTTGTTCAGCAGGCGAGATCTACAGACTCATTTCAAGTCCTTATATCTTTGCTTGTACTGCATGCAGCGCCATACAATTTAGCACAGAAATGAACCTCCCTAAGACCTATAAACCCTATAAAAAGCGCGCCTGTCTGTTGCGAATTGATGGAGTTATTAGGGTATTTACGGCTTCCCGCCCAAAATTCCATAGGGTGCAATGTAAACTTGAGGACCCATTTTCAGCAAGACGCCTTGCCCCGATTCCAATGACTGCCCTTTATGTTTGTAGACATTAATGATCTGCGCATGCGCATAAATTTGCAGCACCCTGGGTGCTTTCGTTTGGCTGCTATAGGCGTAAAAAGGTTTATTTATTGAATGTTTGACGCCCCATAGTGCCCGTGCTATTCTGTTGACCGCATCCCGGATTGTGCAGGCTTATTTGCATGGATGTGCTCTACAAACGTTCCAAATTTCAGCTTAATCGGATGAGAAACAGACGAGTTATTAGGGGTCAAAATATCAGACATTCCATACCAACTTTGGACTGCAAGTTTGAGCCTAGCCTGACCTTCACCGATCGGGATGAAACTGGTGCCAGACGAAAGGTCTGGACCAAGGACTCACTGGGGCCAAGTGCCCAAAAATTCTTATCGCCCCATTTTCGAGTTATGGCCCCTGAAAGTTGATATTTGGCAATGTTTGACCCCTAATAACGTTTTAACGCGTGGACCGAATTTTCAGGCAATTTGCGTTTTATGTACTTTGGAACCAGGACAATGTTAGGTATCAGTTTCAGCCCGGTCGGTAAAGGTCACCTTTTGTGTCTTTTGATCTCTTTGTTCAGCAGGCGAGATCTACAGAATCATTTCAAGTCCTTATATCTTTGCTTGTACTGCATGCAGCGCCATACAATTTAGCACAGAAATGAACCTCCCTAAGACCTATAAACCCTATAAAAAGCGCGCCTGTCTGTTGCGAATTGATGGAGTTATTAGGGTATTTACGGCTTCCCGCCCAAAATTCCATAGGGTGCAATGTAAACTTGAGGACCCATTTTCAGCAAGACGCCTTGCCCCGATTCCAATGACTGCCCTTTATGTTTGTAGACATTAATGATCTGCGCATGCGCATAAATTTGCAGCACCCTGGGTGCTTTCGTTTGGCTGCTATAGGCGTAAAAAGGTTTATTTATTGAATGTTTGACGCCCCATAGCGCCCGTGCTATTCTGTTGACCGCATCCCGGATTGTGCAGGCTTGTTTGCATGGATGTGCTCTACAAACGTTCTAAATTTCAGCTTAATCGGATGAGAAACAGACGAGTTATTAGGGGTCAAAATATCAGACATTCCATACCAACTTTGGACTGCAAGTTTGAGCCTAGCCTGACCTTCACCGATCGGGATGAAACTGGTGCCAGACGAAAGGTCTGGACCAAGGACTCACTGGGGCCAAGTGCCCAAAAATTCTTATCGCCCCATTTTCGAGTTATGGCCCCTGAAAGTTGATATTTGGCAATGTTTGACCCCTAATAACTTTTTAACGCGTGGACCGAATTTTCAGGCAATTTGCGTTTTATGTACTATGGAACCAGGACAATGTTAGGTATCAGTTTCAGCCCGGTCGGTAAAGGTCACCTTTTGTGTCTTTTGATCTCTTTGTTCAGCAGGCGAGATCTACAGACTCATTTCAAGTCCTTATATCTTTGCTTGTACTGCATGCAGCGCCATACAATTTAGCACAGAAATGAACCTCCCTAAGACCTATAAACCCTATAAAAAGCGCGCCTGTCTGTTGCGAATTGATGGAGTTATTAGGGTATTTACGGCTTCCCGCCCAAAATTCCATAGGGTGCAATGTAAACTTGAGGACCCATTTTCAGCAAGACGCCTTGCCCCGATTCCAATGACTGCCCTTTATGTTTGTAGACATTAATGATCTGCGCATGCGCATAAATTTGCAGCACCCTGGGTGCTTTCGTTTGGCTGCTATAGGCGTAAAAAGGTTTATTTATTGAATGTTTGACGCCCCATAGTGCCCGTGCTATTCTGTTGACCGCATCCCGGATTGTGCAGGCTTGTTTGCATGGATGTGCTCTACAAACGTTCCAAATTTCAGCTTAATCGGATGAGAAACAGACGAGTTATTAGGGGTCAAAATATCAGACATTCCATACCAACTTTGGACTGCAAGTTTGAGCCTAGCCTGACCTTCACCGATCGGGATGAAACTGGTGCCAGACGAAAGGTCTGGACCAAGGACTCACTGGGGCCAAGTGCCCAAAAATTCTTATCGCCCCATTTTCGAGTTATGGCCCCTGAAAGTTGATATTTGGCAATGTTTGACCCCTAATAACTTTTTAACGCGTGGACCGAATTTTCAGGCAATTTGCGTTTTATGTACTATGGAACCAGGAC
This sequence comes from Anodontia alba, assembly GCA_964016985.1. NCBI lineage: Eukaryota > Metazoa > Mollusca > Bivalvia > Lucinida > Lucinidae > Anodontia > Anodontia alba. Next base: position 69,991,372 of record OZ024832.1, read on the forward strand.
AATGTTAGGTATCAGTTTCAGCCCGGTCGGTAAAGGTCACCTTTTGTGTCTTTTGATCTCTTTGTTCAGCAGGCGAGATCTACAGACTCATTTCAAGACCTTATATCTTTGCTTGTACTGCATGCAGCGCCATACAATTTAGCACAGAAATGAACCTCCCTAAGACCTATAAACCCTATAAAAAGCGCGCCTGTCTGTTGCGAATTGATGGAGTTATTAGGGTATTTACGGCTTCCCGCCCAAAATTCCATAGGGTGCAATGTAAACTTGAGGACCCATTTTCAGCAAGACGCCTTGCCCCGATTCCAATGACTGCCCTTTATGTTTGTAGACATTAATGATCTGCGCATGCGCATAAATTTGCAGCACCCTGGGTGCTTTCGTTTGGCTGCTATAGGCGTAAAAAGGTTTATTTATTGAATGTTTGACGCCCCATAGTGCCCGTGCTATTCTGTACACCGCATCCCGGATTGTGCAGGCTTGTTTGCATGGATGTGCTCTACAAACGTTCCAAATTTCAGCTTAATCGGATGAGAAACAGACGAGTTATTAGGGGTCAAAATATCAGACATTCCATACCAACTTTGGACTGCAAGTTTGAGCCTAGCCTGACCTTCACCGATCGGGATGAAACTGGTGCCAGACGAAAGGTCTGGACCAAGGACTCACTGGGGCCAAGTGCCCAAAAATTCTTATCGCCCCATTTTCGAGTTATGGCCCCTGAAAGTTGATATTTGGCAATGTTTGACCCCTAATAACTTTTTAACGCGTGGACCGAATTTTCAGGCAATTTGCGTTTTATGTACTATGGAACCAGGACAATGTTAGGTATCAGTTTCAGCCCGGTCGGTGAAGGTCACCTTTTGTGTCTTTTGATCTCTTTGTTCAGCAGGCGAGATCTACAGACTCATTTCAAGTCCTTATATCTTTGCTTGTACTGCATGCAGCGCCATACAATTTAGCACAGAAATGAACCTCCCTAAGACCTATAAACCCTATAAAAAGCGCGCCTGTCTGTTGCGAATTGATGGAGTTATTAGGGTATTTACGGCTTCCCGCCCAAAATTCCATAGGGTGCAATGTAAACTTGAGGACCCATTTTCAGCAAGACGCCTTGCCCCGATTCCAATGACTGCCCTTTATGTTTGTAGACATTAATGATCTGCGCATGCGCATAAATTTGCAGCACCCTGGGTGCTTTCGTTTGGCTGCTATAGGCGTAAAAAGGTTTATTTATTGAATGTTTGACGCCCCATAGTGCCCGTGCTATTCTGTTGACCGCATCCCGGATTGTGCAGGCTTGTTTGCATGGATGTGCTCTACAAACGTTCCAAATTTCAGCTTAATCGGATGAGAAACAGACGAGTTATTAGGGGTCAAAATATCAGACATTCCATACCAACTTTGGACTGCAAGTTTGAGCCTAGCCTGACCTTCACCGATCGGGATGAAACTGGTGCCAGACGAAAGGTCTGGACCAAGGACTCACTGGGGCCAAGTGCCCAAAAATTCTTATCGCCCCATTTTCGAGTTATGGCCCCTGAAAGTTGATATTTGGCAATGTTTGACCCCTAATAACTTTTTAACGCGTGGACCGAATTTTCAGGCAATTTGCGTTTTATGTACTATGGAACCAGGACAATGTTAGGTATCAGTTTCAGCCCGGTCGGTAAAGGTCACCTTTTGTGTCTTTTGATCTCTTTGTTCAGCAGGCGAGATCTACAGACTCATTTCAAGTCCTTATATCTTTGCTTGTACTGCATGCAGCGCCATACAATTTAGCACAGAAATGAACCTCCCTAAGACCTATAAACCCTATAAAAAGCGCGCCTGTCTGTTGCGAATTGATGGAGTTATTAGGGTATTTACGGCTTCCCGCCCAAAATTCCATAGGGTGCAATGTAAACTTGAGGACCCATTTTCAGCAAGACGCCTTGCCCCGATTCCAATGACTGCCCTTTATGTTTGTAGACATTAATGATCTGCGCATGCGCATAAATTTGCAGCACCCTGGGTGCTTTCGTTTGGCTGCTATAGGCGTAAAAATGTTTATTTATTGAATGTTTGACGCCCCATAGCGCCCGTGCTAATCTGTTGACCGCATCCCGAATTGTGCAGGCTTGTTTGCATGGATGTGCTCTACAAACGTTCCAAATTTCAGCTTAATCGGATGAGAAACAGACGAGTTATTAGGGGTCAAAATATCAGACATTCCATACCAACTTTGGACTGCAAGTTTGAGCCTAGCCTGACCTTCACCGATCGGGATGAAACTGGTGCCAGACGAAAGGTCTGGACCAAGGACTCACTGGGGCCAAGTGCCCAAAAATTCTTATCGCCCCATTTTCGAGTTATGGCCCCTGAAAGTTGATATTTGGCAATGTTTGACCCCTAATAACTTTTTAACGCGTGGACCGAATTTTCAGGCAATTTGCGTTTTATGTACTATGGAACCAGGACAATGTTAGGTATCAGTTTCAGCCCGGTCGGTAAAGGTCACCTTTTGTGTCTTTTGATCTCTTTGTTCAGCAGGCGAGATCTACAGACTCATTTCAAGTCCTTATATCTTTGCTTGTACTGCATGCAGCGCCATACAATTTAGCACAGAAATGAACCTCCCTAAGACCTATAAACCCTATAAAAAGCGCGCCTGTCTGTTGCGAATTGATGGAGTTATTAGGGTATTTACGGCTTCCCGCCCAAAATTCCATAGGGTGCAATGTAAACTTGAGGACCCATTTTCAGCAAGACGCCTTGCCCCGATTCCAATGACTGCCCTTTATGTTTGTAGACATTAATGATCTGCGCATGCGCATAAATTTGCAGCACCCTGGGTGCTTTCGTTTGGCTGCTATAGGCGTAAAAAGGTTTATTTATTGAATGTTTGACGCCCCATAGTGCCCGTGCTATTCTGTTGACCGCATCCCGGATTGTGCAGGCTTGTTTGCATGGATGTGCTCTACAAACGTTCCAAATTTCAGCTTAATCGGATGAGAAACAGACGAGTTATTAGGGGTCAAAATATCAGACATTCCATACCAACTTTGGACTGCAAGTTTGAGCCTAGCCTGACCTTCACCGATCGGGATGAAACTGGTGCCAGACGAAAGGTCTGGACCAATGACTCACTGGGGCCAAGTGCCCAAAAATTCTTATCGCCCCATTTTCGAGTTATGGCCCCTGAAAGTTGATATTTGGCAATGTTTGACCCCTAATAACTTTTTAACGCGTGGACCGAATTTTCAGGCAATTTGCGTTTTATGTCCTATGGAACCAGGACAATGTTAGGTATCAGTTTCAGCCCGGTCGGTGAAGGTCACCTTTTGTGTCTTTTGATCTCTTTGTTCAGCAGGCGAGATCTAAAGACTCATTTCAAGTCCTTATATCTTTGCTTGTACTGCATGCAGCGCCATACAATTTAGCACAGAAATGAACCTCCCTAAGACCTATAAACCCTATAAAAAGCGCGCCTGTCTGTTGCGAATTGATGGAGTTATTAGGGTATTTACGGCTTCCCGCCCAAAATTCCATAGGGTGCAATGTAAACTTGAGGACCCATTTTCAGCAAGACGCCTTGCCCCGATTCCAATGACTGCCCTTTATGTTTGTAGACATTAATGATCTGCGCATGCGCATAAATTTGCAGCACCCTGGGTGCTTTCGTTTGGCTGCTATAGGCGTAAAAAGGTTTATTTATTGAATGTTTGACGCCCCATAGTGCCCGTGCTATTCTGTTGACCGCATCCCGGATTGTGCAGGCTTGTTTGCATGGATGTGCTCTACAAACGTTCCAAATTTCAGCTTAATCGGATGAGAAACAGACGAGTTATTAGGGGTCAAAATATCAGACATTCCATACCAACTTTGGACTGCAAGTTTGAGCCTAGCCTGACCTTCACCGATCGGGATGAAACTGGTGCCAGACGAAAGGTCTGGACCAAGGACTCACTGGGGCCAAGTGCCCAAAAATTCTTATCGCCCCATTTTCGAGTTATGGCCCCTGAAAGTTGATATTTGGCAATGTTTGACCCCTAATAACTTTTTAACGCGTGGACCGAATTTTCAGGCAATTTGCGTTTTATGTACTATGGAACCAGGACAATGTTAGGTATCAGTTTCAGCCCGGTCGGTGAAGGTCACCTTTTGTGTCTTTTGATCTCTTTGTTCAGCAGGCGAGATCTACAGACTCATTTCAAGTCCTTATATCTTTGCTTGTACTGCATGCAGCGCCATACAATTTAGCACAGAAATGAACCTCCCTAAGACCTATAAACCCTATAAAAAACGCGCCTGTCTGTTGCGAATTGATGGAGTTATTAGGGTATTTACGGCTTCCCGCCCAAAATTCCATAGGGTGCAATGTAAACTTGAGGACCCATTTTCAGCAAGACGCCTTGCCCCGATTCCAATGACTGCCCTTTATGTTTGTAGACATTAATGATCTGCGCATGCGCATAAATTTGCAGCACCCTGGGTGCTTTCGTTTGGCTGCTATAGGCGTAAAAAGGTTTATTTATTGAATGTTTGACGCCCCATAGTGCCCGTGCTATTCTGTTGACCGCATCCCGGATTTTGCAGGCTTGTTTGCATGGATGTGCTCTACAAACGTTCCAAATTTCAGCTTAATCGGATGAGAAACAGACGAGTTATTAGGGGTCAAAATATCAGACATTCCATACCAACTTTGGACTGCAAGTTTGAGCCTAGCCTGACCTTCACCGATCGGGATGAAACTGGTGCCAGACGAAAGGTCTGGACCAAGGACTCACTGGGGCCAAGTGCCCAAAAATTCTTATCGCCCCATTTTCGAGTTATGGCCCCTGAAAGTTGATATTTGGCAATGTTTGACCCCTAATAACTTTTTAACGCGTGGACCGAATTTTCAGGCAATTTGCGTTTTATGTACTTTGGAACCAGGACAATGTTAGGTATCAGTTTCAGCCCGGTCGGTAAAGGTCACCTTTTGTGTCTTTTGATCTCTTTGTTCAGCAGGCGAGATCTACAGACTCATTTCAAGTCCTTATATCTTTGCTTGTACTGCATGCAGCGCCATACAATTTAGCACAGAAATGAACCTCCCTAAGACCTATAAACCCTATAAAAAGCGCGCCTGTCTGTTGCGAATTGATGGAGTTATTAGGGTATTTACGGCTTCCCGCCCAAAATTCCATAGGGTGCAATGTAAACTTGAGGACCCATTTTCAGCAAGACACCTTGCCCCGATTCCAATGACTGCCCTTTATGTTTGTAGACATTAATGATCTGCGCATGCGCATAAATTTGCAGCACCCTGGGTGCTTTCGTTTGGCTGCTATAGGCGTAAAAAGGTTTATTTATTGAATGTTTGACGCCCCATAGCGCCCGTGCTATTCTGTTGACCGCATCCCGGATTGTGCAGGCTTGTTTGCATGGATGTGCTCTACAAACGTTCCAAATTTCAGCTTAATCGGATGAGAAACAGACGAGTTATTAGGGGTCAAAATATCAGACATTCCATACCAACTTTGGACTGCAAGTTTGAGCCTAGCCTGACCTTCACCGATCGGGATGAAACTGGTGCCAGACGAAAGGTCTGGACCAAGGACTCACTGGGGCCAAGTGCCCAAAAATTCTTATCGCCCCATTTTCGAGTTATGGCCCCTGAAAATTGATATTTGGCAATGTTTGACCCCTAATAACTTTTTAACGCGTGGACCGAATTTTCAGGCAATTTGCGTTTTATGTACTATGGAACCAGGACAATGTTAGGTATCAGTTTCAGCCCGGTCGGTAAAGGTCACCTTTTGTGTCTTTTGATCTCTTTGTTCAGCAGGCGAGATCTACAGACTCATTTCAAGTCCTTATATCTTTGCTTGTACTGCATGCAGCGCCATACAATTTAGCACAGAAATGAACCTCCCTAAGACCTATAAACCCTATAAAAAGCGCGCCTGTCTGTTGCGAATTGATGGAGTTATTAGGGTATTTACGGCTTCCCGCCCAAAATTCCATAGGGTGCAATGTAAACTTGAGGACCCATTTTCAGCAAGACGCCTTGCCCCGATTCCAATGACTGCCCTTTATGTTTGTAGACATTAATGATCTGCGCATGCGCATAAATTTGCAGCACCCTGGGTGCTTTCGTTTGGCTGCTATAGGCGTAAAAAGGTTTATTTATTGAATGTTTGACGCCCCATAGTGCCCGTGCTATTCTGTTGACCGCATCCCGGATTGTGCAGGCTTGTTTGCATGGATGTGCTCTACAAACGTTCCAAATTTCAGCTTAATCGGATGAGAAACAGACGAGTTATTAGGGGTCAAAATATCAGACATTCCATACCAACTTTGGACTGCAAGTTTGAGCCTAGCCTGACCTTCACCGATCGGGATGAAACTGGTGCCAGACGAAAGGTCTGGACCAAGGACTCACTGGGGCCAAGTGCCCAAAAATTCTTATCGCCCCATTATCGAGTTATGGCCCCTGAAAGTTGATATTTGGCAATGTTTGACCCCTAATAACTTTTTAACGCGTGGACCGAATTTTCAGGCAATTTGCGTTTTATGTACTATGGAACCAGGACAATGTTAGGTATCAGTTTCAGCCCGGTCGGTGGAGGTCACCTTTTGTGTCTTTTGATCTCTTTGTTCAGCAGGCGAGATCTACAGACTCATTTCAAGTCCTTATATCTTTGCTTGTACTGCATGCAGCGCCATACAATTTAGCACAGAAATGAACCTCCCTAAGACCTATAAACCCTATAAAAAGCGCGCCTGTCTGTTGCGAATTGATGGAGTTATTAGGGTATTTACGGCTTCCCGCCCAAAATTCCATAGGGTGCAATGTAAACTTGAGGACCCATTTTCAGCAAGACGCCTTGCCCCGATTCCAATGACTGCCCTTTATGTTTGTAGACATTAATGATCTGCGCATGCGCATAAATTTGCAGCACCCTGGGTGCTTTCGTTTGGCTGCTATAGGCGTAAAAAGGTTTATTTATTGAATGTTTGACGCCCCATAGTGCCCGTGCTATTCTGTTGACCGCTTCCCGGATTGTGCAGGCTTGTTTGCATGGATGTGCTCTACAAACGTTCCAAATTTCAGCTTAATCGGATGAGAAACAGACGAGTTATTAGGGGTCAAAATATCAGACATTCCATACCAACTTTGGACTGCAAGTTTGAGCCTAGCCTGACCTTCACCGATCGGGATGAAACTGGTGCCAGACGAAAGGTCTGGACCAAGGACTCACTGGGGCCAAGTGCCCAAAAATTCTTATCGCCCCATTTTCGAGTTATGGCCCCTGAAAGTTGATATTTGGCAATGTTTGACCCCTAATAACTTTTTAACGCGTGGACCGAATTTTCAGGCAATTTGCGTTTTATGTACTTTGGAACCAGGACAATGTTAGGTATCAGTTTCAGCCCGGTCGGTAAAGGTCACCTTTTGTGTCTTTTGATCTCTTTGTTCAGCAGGCGAGATCTACAGAATCATTTCAAGTCCTTATATCTTTGCTTGTACTGCATGCAGCGCCATACAATTTAGCACAGAAATGAACCTCCCTAAGACCTATAAACCCTATAAAAAGCGCGCCTGTCTGTTGCGAATTGATGGAGTTATTAGGGTATTTACGGCTTCCCGCCCAAAATTCCATAGGGTGCAATGTAAACTTGAGGACCCATTTTCAGCAAGACGCCTTGCCCCGATTCCAATGACTGCCCTTTATGTTTGTAGACATTAATGATCTGCGCATGCGCATAAATTTGCAGCACCCTGGGTGCTTTCGTTTGGCTGCTATAGGCGTAAAAAGGTTTATTTATTGAATGTTTGACGCCCCATAGCGCCCGTGCTATTCTGTTGACCGCATCCCGGATTGTGCAGGCTTGTTTGCATGGATGTGCTCTACAAACGTTCCAAATTTCAGCTTAATCGGATGAGAAACAGACGAGTTATTAGGGGTCAAAATATCAGACATTCCATACCAACTTTGGACTGCAAGTTTGAGCCTAGCCTGACCTTCACCGATCGGGATGAAACTGGTGCCAGACGAAAGGTCTGGACCAAGGACTCACTGGGGCCAAGTGCCCAAAAATTCTTATCGCCCCATTTTCGAGTTATGGCCCCTGAAAATTGATATTTGGCAATGTTTGACCCCTAATAACTTTTTAACGCGTGGACCGAATTTTCAGGCAATTTGCGTTTTATGTACTATGGAACCAGGACAATGTTAGGTATCAGTTTCAGCCCGGTCGGTAAAGGTCACCTTTTGTGTCTTTTGATCTCTTTGTTCAGCAGGCGAGATCTACAGACTCATTTCAAGTCCTTATATCTTTGCTTGTACTGCATGCAGCGCCATACAATTTAGCACAGAAATGAACCTCCCTAAGACCTATAAACCCTATAAAAAGCGCGCCTGTCTGTTGCGAATTGATGGAGTTATTAGGGTATTTACGGCTTCCCGCCCAAAATTCCATAGGGTGCAATGTAAATTTGAGGACCCATTTTCAGCAAGACGCCTTGCCCCGATTCCAATGACTGCCCTTTATGTTTGTAGACATTAATGATCTGCGCATGCGCATAAATTTGCAGCACCCTGGGTGCTTTCGTTTGGCTGCTATAGGCGTAAAAAGGTTTATTTATTGAATGTTTGACGCCCCATAGTGCCCGTGCTATTCTGTTGACCGCATCCCGGATTGTGCAGGCTTGTTTGCATGGATGTGCTCTACAAACGTTCCAAATTTCAGCTTAATCGGATGAGAAACAGACGAGTTATTAGGGGTCAAAATATCAGACATTCCATACCAACTTTGGACTGCAAGTTTGAGCCTAGCCTGACCTTCACCGATCGGGATGAAACTGGTGCCAGACGAAAGGTCTGGACCAAGGACTCACTGGGGCCAAGTGCCCAAAAATTCTTATCGCCCCATTTTCGAGTTATGGCCCCTGAAAGTTGATATTTGGCAATGTTTGACCCCTAATAACTTTTTAACGCGTGGACCGAATTTTCAGGCAATTTGCGTTTTATGTACTATGGAACCAGGACAATGTTAGGTATCAGTTTCAGCCCGGTCGGTAAAGGTCACCTTTTGTGTCTTTTGATCTCTTTGTTCAGCAGGCGAGATCTACAGACACATTTCAAGTCCTTATATCTTTGCTTGTACTGCATGCAGCGCCATACAATTTAGCACAGAAATGAACCTCCCTAAGACCTATAAACCCTATAAAAAGCGCGCCTGTCTGTTGCGAATTGATGGAGTTATTAGGGTATTTACGGCTTCCCGCCCAAAATTCCATAGGGTGCAATGTAAACTTGAGTACCCATTTTCAGCAAGACGCCTTGCCCCGATTCCAATGACTGCCCTTTATGTTTGTAGACATTAATGATCTGCGCATGCGCATAAATTTGCAGCACCCTGGGTGCTTTCGTTTGGCTGCTATAGGCGTAAAAAGGTTTATTTATTGAATGTTTGACGCCCCATAGTGCCCGTGCTATTCTGTTGACCGCATCCCGGATTGTGCAGGCTTGTTTGCATGGATGTGCTCTACAAACGTTCCAAGTTTCAGCTTAATCGGATGAGAAACAGACGAGTTATTAGGGGTCAAAATATCAGACATTCCATACCAACTTTGGACTGCAAGTTTGAGCCTAGCCTGACCTTCACCGATCGGGATGAAACTGGTGCCAGACGAAAGGTCTGGACCAAGGACTCACTGGGGCCAAGTGCCCAAAAATTCTTATCGCCCCATTTTCGAGTTATGGCCCCTGAAAGTTGATATTTGGCAATGTTTGACCCCTAATAACTTTTTAACGCGTGGACCGAATTTTCAGGCAATTTGCGTTTTATGTACTATGGAACCAGGACAATGTTAGGTATCAGTTTCAGCCCGGTCGGTGAAGGTCACCTTTTGTGTCTTTTGATCTCTTTGTTCAGCAGGCGAGATCTACAGACTCATTTCAAGTCCTTATATCTTTGCTTGTACTGCATGCAGCGCCATACAATTTAGCACAGAAATGAACCTCCCTAAGACATATAAACCCTATAAAAAGCGCGCCTGTCTGTTGCGAATTGATGGAGTTATTAGGGTATTTACGGCTTCCCGCCCAAAATTCCATAGGGTGCAATGTAAACTTGAGGACCCATTTTCAGCAAGACGCCTTGCCCCGATTCCAATGACTGCCCTTTATGTTTGTAGACATTAATGATCTGCGCATGCGCATAAATTTGCAGCACCCTGGGTGCTTTCGTTTGGCTGCTATAGGCGTAAAAAGGTTTATTTATTGAATGTTTGACGCCCCATAGTGCCCGTGCTATTCTGTTGACCGCATCCCGGATTGTGCAGGCTTGTTTGCATGGATGTGCTCTACAAACGTTCCAAATTTCAGCTTAATCGGATGAGAAACAGACGAGTTATTAGGGGTCAAAATATCAGACATTCCATACCAACTTTGGACTGCAAGTTTGAGCCTAGCCTGACCTTCACCGATCGGGATGAAACTGGTGCCAGACGAAAGGTCTGGACCAAGGACTCACTGGGGCCAAGTGCCCAAAAATTCTTATCGCCCCATTTTCGAGTTATGGCCCCTGAAAGTTGATATTTGGCAATGTTTGACCCCTAATAACTTTTTAACGCGTGGACCGAATTTTCAGGCAATTTGCGTTTTATGTACTATGGAACCAGGACAATGTTAGGTATCAGTTTCAGCCCGGTCGGTAAAGGTCACCTTTTGTGTCTTTTGATCTCTTTGTTCAGCAGGCGAGATCTACAGACTCATTTCAAGTCCTTATATCTTTGCTTGTACTGCATGCAGCGCCATACAATTTAGCACAGAAATGAACCTCCCTAAGACCTATAAACCCTATAAAAAGCGCACCTGTCTGTTGCGAATTGATGGAGTTATTAGGGTATTTACGGCTTCCCGCCCAAAATTCCATAGGGTGCAATGTAAACTTGAGGACCCATTTTCAGCAAGACGCCTTGCCCCGATTCCAATGACAGCCCTTTATGTTTGTAGACATTAATGATCTGCGCATGCGCATAAATTTGCAGCATCCTGGGTGCTTTCGTTTGGCTGCTATAGGCGTAAAAAGGTTTATTTATTGAATGTTTGACGCCCCATAGTGCCCGTGCTATTCTGTTGACCGCATCCCGGATTGTGCAGGCTTGTTTGCATGGATGTGCTCTACAAACGTTCCAAATTTCAGCTTAATCGAATGAGAAACAGACGAGTTATTAGGGGTCAAAATATCAGACATTCCATACCAACTTTGGACAGCAAGTTTGAGCCTAGCCTGACCTTCACCGATCGGGATGAAACTGGTGCCAGACGAAAGGTCTGGACCAAGGACTCACTGGGGCCAAGTGCCCAAAAATTCTTATCGCCCCATTTTCGAGTTATGGCCCCTGAAAGTTGATATTTGGCAATGTTTGACCCCTAATAACTTTTTAACGCGTGGACCGAATTTTCAGGCAATTTGCGTTTTATGTACTATGGAACCAGGACAATGTTAGGTATCAGTTTCAGCCCGGTCGGTAAAGGTCACCTTTTGTGTCTTTTGATCTCTTTGTTCAGCAGGCGAGATCTATAGACTCATTTCAAGTCCTTATATCTTTGCTTGTACTGCATGCAGCGCCATACAATTTAGCACAGAAATGAACCTCCCTAAGACCTATAAACTCTATAAAAAGCGCGCCTGTCTGTTGCGAATTGATGGAGTTATTAGGGTATTTACGGCTTCCCGCCCAAAATTCCATAGGGTGCAATGTAAACTTGAGGACCCATTTTCAGCAAGACGCCTTGCCCCGATTCCAATGACTGCCCTTTATGTTTGTAGACATTAATGATCTGCGCATGCGCATAAATTTGCAGCACCCTGGGTGCTTTCGTTTGGCTGCTATAGGCGTAAAAATGTTTATTTATTGAATGTTTGACGCCCCATAGTGCCCGTGCTATTCTGTTGACCGCATCCCGGATTGTGCAGGCTTGTTTGCATGGATGTGCTCTACAAACGTTCCAAATTTCAGCTTAATCGGATGAGAAACAGACGAGTTATTAGTGGTCAAAATATCAGACATTCCATACCAACTTTGGACTGCAAGTTTGAGCCTAGCCTGACCTTCACCGATCGGGATGAAACTGGTGCCAGACGAAAGGTCTGGACCAAGGACTCACTGGGGCCAAGTGCCCAAAAATTCTTATCGCCCCATTTTCGAGTTATGGCCCCTGAAAGTTGATATTTGGCAATGTTTGACCCCTAATAACTTTTTAACGCGTGGACCGAATTTTCAGGCAATTTGCGTTTTATGTACTATGGAACCAGGACAATGTTAGGTATCAGTTTCAGCCCGGTCGGTAAAGGTCACCTTTTGTGTCTTTTGATCTCTTTGTTCAGCAGGCGAGATCTACAGACTCATTTCAAGTCCTTATATCTTTGCTTGTACTGCATGCAGCGCCATACAATTTAGCACAGAAATGAACCTCCCTAAGACCTATAAACCCTATAAAAAGCGCGCCTGTCTGTTGCGAATTGATGGAGTTATTAGGGTATTTACGGCTTCCCGCCCAAAATTCCATAGGGTGCAATGTAAACTTGAGGACCCATTTTCAGCAAGACGCCTTGCCCCGATTCCAATGACTGCCCTTTATGTTTGTAGACATTAATGATCTGCGCATGCGCATAAATTTGCAGCACCCTGGGTGCTTTCGTTTGGCTGCTATAGGCGTAAAAAGGTTTATTTATTGAATATTTGACGCCCCATAGTGCCCGTGCTATTCTGTTGACCGCATCCCGGATTGTGCAGGCTTGTTTGCATGGATGTGCTTTACAAACGTTCCAAATTTCAGCTTAATCGGATGAGAAACAGACGAGTTATTAGGGGTCAAAATATCAGACATTCCATACCAACTTTGGACTGCAAGTTTGAGCCTAGCCTGACCTTCACCGATCGGGATGAAACTGGTGCCAGACGAAAGGTCTGGACCAAGGACTCACTGGGGCCAAGTGCCCAAAAATTCTTATCGCCCCATTTTCGAGTTATGGCCCCTGAAAGTTGATATTTGGCAATGTTTGACCCCTAATAACTTTTTAACGCGTGGACCGAATTTTCAGGCAATTTGCGTTTTATGTACTATGGAACCAGGACAATGTTAGGTATCAGTTTCAGCCCGGTCGGTAAAGGTCACCTTTTGTGTCTTTTGATCTCTTTGTTCAGCAGGCGAGATCTACAGACTCATTTCAAGTCCTTATATCTTTGCTTGTACTGCATGCAGCGCCATACAATTTAGCACAGAAATGAACCTCCCTAAGACCTATAAACCCTATAAAAAGCGCGCCTGTCTGTTGCGAATTGATGGAGTTATTAGGGTATTTACGGCTTCCCGCCCAAAATTCCATAGGGTGCAATGTAAACTTGAGGACCCATTTTCAGCAAGACGCCTTGCCCCGATTCCAATGACTGCCCTTTATGTTTGTAGACATTAATGATCTGCGCATGCGCATAAATTTGCAGCACCCTGGGTGCTTTCGTTTGGCTGCTATAGGCGTAAAAAGGTTTATTTATTGAATGTTTGACGCCCCATAGTGCCCGTGCTATTCTGTTGACCGCATCCCGGATTGTGCAGGCTTGTTTGCATGGATGTGCTCTACAAACGTTCCAAATTTCAGCTTAATCGGATGAGAAACAGACGAGTTATTAGGGGTCAAAATATCAGACATTCCATACCAACTTTGGACTGCAAGTTTGAGCCTAGCCTGACCTTCACCGATCGGGATGAAACTGGTGCCAGACGAAAGGTCTGGACCAAGGACTCACTGGGGCCAAGTGCCCAAAAATTCTTATCGCCCCATTTTCGAGTCATGGCCCCTGAAAGTTGATATTTGGCAATGTTTGACCCCTAATAACTTTTTAACGCGTGGACCGAATTTTCAGGCAATTTGCGTTTTATGTACTATGGAACCAGGACAATGTTAGGTATCAGTTTCAGCCCGGTCGGTAAAGGTCACCTTTTGTGTCTTTTGATCTCTTTGTTCAGCAGGCGAGATCTACAGACTCATTTCAAGTCCTTATATCTTTGCTTGTACTGCATGCAGCGCCATACAATTTAGCACAGAAATGAACCTCCCTAAGACCTATAAACCCTATAAAAAGCGCGCCTGTCTGTTGCGAATTGATGGAGTTATTAGGGTATTTACGGCTTCCCACCCAAAATTCCATAGGGTGCAATGTAAACTTGAGGACCCATTTTCAGCAAGACGCCTTGCCCCGATTCCAATGACTGCCCTTTATGTTTGTAGACATTAATGATCTGCGCATGCGCATAAATTTGCAGCACCCTGGGTGCTTTCGTTTGGCTGCTATAGGCGTAAAAAGGTTTATTTATTGAATGTTTGACGCCCCATAGTGCCCTGCTATTCTGTTGACCGCATCCCGGATTGTGCAGGCTTGTTTGCATGGATGTGCTCTACAAACGTTCCAAATTTCAGCTTAATCGGATGAGAAACAGACGAGTTATTAGGGGTCAAAATATCAGACATTCCATACCAACTTTGGACTGCAAGTTTGAGCCTAGCCTGACCTTCACCGATCGGGATGAAACTGGTGCCAGACGAAAGGTCTGGACCAAGGACTCACTGGGGCCAAGTGCCCAAAAATTCTTATCGCCCCATTTTCGAGTTATGGCCCCTGAAAGTTGATATTTGGCAATGTTTGACCCCTAATAACTTTTTAACGCGTGGACCGAATTTTCAGGCAATTTGCGTTTTATGTACTATGGAACCAGGACAATGTTAGGTATCAGTTTCAGCCCGGTCGTTAAAGGTCACCTTTTGTGTCTTTTGATCTCTTTGTTCAGCAGGCGAGATCTACAGACTCATTTCAAGTCCTTATATCTTTGCTTGTACTGCATGCAGCGCCATACAATTTAGCACAGAAATGAACCTCTCTGTGACCTATAAACCCTATAAAAAGCGCGCCTGTCTGTTGCGAATTGATGGAGTTATTAGGGTATTTACGGCTTCCCGCCCAAAATTCCATAGGGTGCAATGTAAACTTGAGGACCCATTTTCAGCAAGATGCCTTGCCCCGATTCCAATGACTGCCCTTTATGTTTGTAGACATTAATGATCTGCGCATGCGCATAAATTTGCAGCACCCTGGGTGCTTTCGTTTGGCTGCTATAGGCGTAAAAAGGTTTATTTATTGTATGTTTGACGCCCCATAGTGCCCGTGCTATTCTGTTGACCGCATCCCGGATTGTGCAGGCTTGTTTGCATGGATGTGCTCTACAAACGTTCCAAATTTCAGCTTAATCGGATGAGAAACAGACGAGTTATTAGGGGTCAAAATATCAGACATTCCATACCAACTTTGAACTGCAAGTTTGAGCCTAGCCTGACCTTCACCGATCGGGATGAAACTGGTGCCAGACGAAAGGTCTGGACCAAGGACTCACTGGGGCCAAGTGCCCAAAAATTCTTATCGCCCCATTTTCGAGTTATGGCCCCTGAAAGTTGATATTTGGCAATGTTTGACCCCTAATAACTTTTTAACGCGTGGACCGAATTTTCAGGCAATTTGCGTTTTATGTACTATGGAACCAGGACAATGTTAGGTATCAGTTTCAGCCCGGTCGGTAAAGGTCACCTTTTGTGTCTTTTGATCTCTTTGTTCAGCAGGCGAGATCTACAGACTCATTTCAAGTCCTTATATCTTTGCTTGTACTGCATGCAGCGCCATACAATTTAGCACAGAAATGAACCTCCCTAAGACCTATAAACCCTATAAAAAGCGCGCCTGTCTGTTGCGAATTGATGGAGTTATTAGGGTATTTACGGCTTCCCGCCCAAAATTCCATAGGGTGCAATGTAAACTTGAGGACCCATTTTCAGCAAGACGCCTTGCCCCGATTCCAATGACTGCCCTTTATGTTTGTAGACATTAATGATCTGCGCATGCGCATAAATTTGCAGCACCCTGGGTGCTTTCGTTTGGCTGCTATAGGCGTAAAAATGTTTATTTATTGAATGTTTGACGCCCCATAGTGCCCGTGCTATTCTGTTGACCGCATCCCGGATTGTGCAGGCTTGTTTGCATGGATGTGCTCTACAAACGTTCCAAATTTCAGCTTAATCGGATGAGAAACAGACGAGTTATTAGGGGTCAAAATATCAGACATTCCATACCAACTTTGGACTGCAAGTTTGAGCCTAGCCTGACCTTCACCGATCGGGATGAAACTGGTGCCAGACGAAAGGTCTGGACCAAGGACTCACTGGGGCCAAGTGCCCAAAAATTCTTATCGCCCCATTTTCGAGTTATGGCCCCTGAAAGTTGATATTTGGCAATGTTTGACCCCTAATAACTTTTTAACGCGTGGACCGAATTTTCAGGCAATTTGCGTTTTATGTACTATGGAACCAGGACAATGTTAGGTATCAGTTTCAGCCCGGTCGGTAAAGGTCACCTTTTGTGTCTTTTGATCTCTTTGTTCAGCAGGCTAGATCTACAGACTCATTTCAAGTCCTTATATCTTTGCTTGTACTGCATGCAGCGCCATACAATTTAGCACAGAAATGAACCTCCCTAAGACCTATAAACCCTATAAAAAGCGCGCCTGTCTGTTGCGAATTGATGGAGTTATTAGGGTATTTACGGCTTCCCGCCCAAAATTCCATAGGGTGCAATGTAAACTTGAGGACCCATTTTCAGCAAGATGCCTTGCCCCGATTCCAATGACTGCCCTTTATGTTTGTAGACATTAATGATCTGCGCATGCGCATAAATTTGCAGCACCCTGGGTGCTTTCGTTTGGCTGCTATAGGCGTAAAAAGGTTTATTTATTGTATGTTTGACGCCCCATAGTGCCCGTGCTATTCTGTTGACCGCATCCCGGATTGTGCAGGCTTGTTTGCATGGATGTGCTCTACAAACGTTCCAAATTTCAGCTTAATCGGATGAGAAACAGACGAGTTATTAGGGGTCAAAATATCAGACATTCCATACCAACTTTGAACTGCAAGTTTGAGCCTAGCCTGACCTTCACCGATCGGGATGAAACTGGTGCCAGACGAAAGGTCTGGACCAAGGACTCACTGGGGCCAAGTGCCCAAAAATTCTTATCGCCCCATTTTCGAGTTATGGCCCCTGAAAGTTGATATTTGGCAATGTTTGACCCCTAATAACTTTTTAACGCGTGGACCGAATTTTCAGGCAATTTGCGTTTTATGTACTATGGAACCAGGACAATGTTAGGTATCAGTTTCAGCCCGGTCGGTAAAGGTCACCTTTTGTGTCTTTTGATCTCTTTGTTCAGCAGGCGAGATCTACAGACTCATTTCAAGTCCTTATATCTTTGCTTGTACTGCATGCAGCGCCATACAATTTAGCACAGAAATGAACCTCCCTAAGACCTATAAACCCTATAAAAAGCGCGCCTGTCTGTTGCGAATTGATGGAGTTATTAGGGTATTTACGGCTTCCCGCCCAAAATTCCATAGGGTGCAATGTAAACTTGAGGACCCATTTTCAGCAAGACGCCTTGCCCCGATTCCAATGACTGCCCTTTATGTTTGTAGACATTAATGATCTGCGCATGCGCATAAATTTGCAGCACCCTGGGTGCTTTCGTTTGGCTGCTATAGGCGTAAAAAGGTTTATTTATTGAATGTTTGACGCCCCATAGTGCCCGTGCTATTCTGTTGACCGCATCCCGGATTGTGCAGGCTTGTTTGCATGGATGTGCTCTACAAACGTTCCAAATTTCAGCTTAATCGGATGAGAAACAGACGAGTTATTAGGGGTCAAAATATCAGACATTCCATACCAACTTTGGACTGCAAGTTTGAGCCTAGCCTGACCTTCACCGATCGGGATGAAACTGGTGCCAGACGAAAGGTCTGGACCAAGGACTCACTGGGGCCAAGTGCCCAAAAATTCTTATCGCCCCATTTTCGAGTTATGGCCCCTGAAAGTTGATATTTGGCAATGTTTGACCCCTAATAACTTTTTAACGCGTGGACCGAATTTTCAGGCAATTTGCGTTTTATGTACTATGGAACCAGGACAATGTTAGGTATCAGTTTCAGCCCGGTCGGTAAAGGTCACCTTTTGTGTCTTTTGATCTCTTTGTTCAGCAGGCGAGATCTACAGACTCATTTCAAGTCCTTATATCTTTGCTTGTACTGCATGCAGCGCCATACAATTTAGCACAGAAATGAACCTCCCTAAGACCTATAAACCCTTTAAAAAGCGCGCCTGTCTGTTGCGAATTGATGGAGTTATTAGGGTATTTACGGCTTCCCGCCCAAAATTCCATAGGGTGCAATGTAAACTTGAGGACCCATTTTCAGCAAGACGCCTTGCCCCGATTCCAATGACTGCCCTTTATGTTTGTAGACATTAATGATATGCGCATGCGCATAAATTTGCAGCACCCTGGGTGCTTTCGTTTGGCTGCTATAGGCGTAAAAAGGTTTATTTATTGAATGTTTGACGCCCCATAGTGCCCGTGCTATTCTGTTGACCGCATCCCGGATTGTGCAGGCTTGTTTGCATGGATGTGCTCTACAAACGTTCCAAATTTCAGCTTAATCGGATGAGAAACAGACGAGTTATTAGGGGTCAAAATATCAGACATTCCATACCAACTTTGGACTGCAAGTTTGAGCCTAGCCTGACCTTCACCGATCGGGATGAAACTGGTGCCAGACGAAAGGTCTGGACCAAGGACTCACTGGGGCCAAGTGCCCAAAAATTCTTATCGCCCCATTTTCGAGTTATGGCCCCTGAAAGTTGATATTTGGCAATGTTTGACCCTAATAACTTTTTAACGCGTGGACCGAATTTTCAGGCAATTTGCGTTTTATGTACTATGGAACCAGGACAATGTTAGGTATCAGTTTCAGCCCGGTCGGTAAAGGTCACCTTTTGTGTCTTTTGATCTCTTTGTTCAGCAGGCAAGATCTACAGACTCATTTCAAGTCCTTATATCTTTGCTTGTACTGCATGCAGCGCCATACAATTTAGCACAGAAATGAACCTCCCTAAGACATATAAACCCTATAAAAAGCGCGCCTGTCTGTTGCGAATTGATGGAGTTATTAGGGTATTTACGGCTTCCCGCCCAAAATTCCATAGGGTGCAATGTAAATTTGAGGATCCATTTTCAGCAAGACGCCTTGCCCCGATTCCAATGACTGCCCTTTATGTTTGTAGACATTAATGATCTGCGCATGCGCATAAATTTGCAGCACCCTGGGTGCTTTCGTTTGGTTGCTATAGGCGTAAAAAGGTTTATTTATTGAATGTTTGACGCCCCATAGTGCCCGTGCTATTCTGTTGACCGCATCCCGGATTGTGCAGGCTTCTTTGCATGGATGTGCTCTACAAACGTTCCAAATTTCAGCTTAATCGGATGAGAAACAGACGAGTTATTAGGGGTCAAAATATCAGACATTCCATACCAACTTTGGACTGCAAGTTTGAGCCTAGCCTGACCTTCACCGATCGGGATGAAACTGGTGCCAGACGAAAGGTCTGGACCAAGGACTCACTGGGGCCAAGTGCCCAAAAATTCTTATCGCCCCATGGCCCCTGAAAGTTGATATTTGGCAATGTTTGACCCCTAATAACTTTTTAACGCGTGGACCGAATTTTCAGGCAATTTGCGTTTTATGTACTATGGAACCAGGACAATGTTAGGTATCAGTTTCAGCCCGGTCGGTAAAGGTCACCTTTTGTGTCTTTTGATCTCTTTGTTCAGCAGGCGAGATCTACAGACTCATTTCAAGTCCTTATATGTTTGCTTGTACTGCATGCAGCGCCATACAATTTAGCACAGAAATGAACCTCTCTAAGACCTATAAACCCTATAAAAAGCGCGCCTGTCTGTTGCGAATTGATGGAGTTATTAGGGTATTTACGGCTTCCCGCCCAAAATTCCATAGGGTGTAATGTAAACTTGAGGACCCATTTTCAGCAAGACGCCTTGCCCCGATTCCAATGACTGCCCTTTATGTTTGTAGACATTAATGATCTACGCATGCGCATAAATTTGCAGCACCCTGGGTGCTTTCGTTTGGCTGCTATAGGCGTAAAAAGGTTTATTTATTGAATGTTTGACGCCCCATAGTGCCCGTGCTATTCTGTTGACCGCATCCCGGATTGTGCAGGCTTGTTTGCATGGATGTGCTCTACAAACGTTCCAAATTTCAGCTTAATCGGATGAGGAACAGACGAGTTATTAGGGGTCAAATTATCAGACATTCCATACCAACTTTGGACTGCAAGTTTGAGCCTAGCCTGACCTTCACCGATCGGGATGAAACTGGTGCCAGACGAAAGGTCTGGACCAAGGACTCACTGGGGCCAAGTGCCCAAAAATTCTTATCGCCCCATTTTCGAGTTATGGCCCCTGAAAGTTGATATTTGGCAATGTTTGACCCCTAATAACTTTTTAACGCGTGGACCGAATTTTCAGGCAATTTGCGTTTTATGTACTATGGAACCAGGACAATGTTAGGTATCAGTTTCAGCCCGGTCGGTAAAGGTCACCTTTTGTGTCTTTTGATCTCTTTGTTCAGCAGGCGAGATCTACAGACTCATTTCAAGTCCTTATATCTTTGCTTATACTGCATGCAGCGCCATACAATTTAGCACAGAAATGAACCTCCCTAAGACCTATAAACCCTATAAAAGCGCGCCTGTCTGTTGCGAATTGATGGAGTTATTAGGGTATTTACGGCTTCCCGCCCAAAATTCCATAGGGTGCAATGTAAACTTGAGGACCCATTTTCAGCAAGACGCCTTGCCCCGATTCCAATGACTGCCCTTTATGTTTGTAGACATTAATGATCTGCGCATGCGCATAAATTTGCAGCACCCTGGGTGCTTTCGTTTGGCTGCTATAGGCGTAAAAAGGTTTATTTATTGAATGTTTGACGCCCCATAGTGCCCGTGCTATTCTGTTGACCGCATCCCGGATTGTGCAGTCTTGTTTGCATGGATGTGCTCTACAAACGTTCCAAATTTCAGCTTAATCGGATGAGAAACAGACGAGTTATTAGGGGTCAAAATATCAGACATTCCATACCAACTTTGGACTGCAAGTTTGAGCCTAGCCTGACCTTCACCGATCGGGATGAAACTGGTGCCAGACGAAAGGTCTGGACCAAGGACTCACTGGGGCCAAGTGCCCAAAAATTCTTATCGCCCCATTTTCGAGTTATGGCCCCTGAAAGTTGATATTTGGCAATGTTTGACCCCTAATAACTTTTTAACGCGTGGACCGAATTTTCAGGCAATTTGCATTTTATGTACTATGGAACCAGGACAATGTTAGGTATCAGTTTCAGCCCGGTCGGTAAAGGTCACCTTTTGTGTCTTTTGATCTCTTTGTTCAGCAGGCGAGATCTAGACTCATTTCAAGTCCTTATATCTTTGCTTGTACTGCATGCAGCGCCATACAATTTAGCACAGAAATGAACCTCCCTCAGACCTATAAACCCTATAAAAAGCGCGCCTGTCTGTTGCGAATTGATGGAATTATTAGGGTATTTACGGCTTCCCGCCCAAAATTCCATAGGGTGCAATGTAAACTTGAGGACCCATTTTCAGCAAGACGCCTTGCCCCGATTCCAATGACTGCCCTTTATGTTTGTAGACATTAATGATCTGCGCATGCGCATAAATTTGCAGCACCCTGGGTGCTTTCGTTTGGCTGCTATAGGCGTAAAAAGGTTTATTTATTGAATGTTTGACGCCCCATAGTGCCCGTGCTATTCTGTTGACCGCATCCCGGATTGTGCAGGCTTGTTTGCATGGATGTGCTCTACAAACGTTCTAAATTTCAGCTTAATCGGATGAGAAACAGACGAGTTATTAGGGGTCAAAATATCAGACATTCCATACCAACTTTGGACTGCAAGTTTGAGCCTAGCCTGACCTTCACCGATCGGGATGAAACTGGTGCCAGACGAAAGGTCTGGACCAAGGACTCACTGGGGCCAAGTGCCCAAAAATTCTTATCGCCCCATTTTCGAGTTATGGCCCCTGAAAGTTGATATTTGGCAATGTTTGACCCCTAATAACTTTTTAACGCGTGGACCGAATTTTCAGGCAATTTGCGTTTTATGTACTATGGAACCAGGACAATGTTAGGTATCAGTTTCAGCCCGGTCGGTAAAGGTCACCTTTTGTGTCTTTTGATCTCTTTGTTCAGCAGGCGAGATCTACAGACTCATTTCAAGTCCTTATATCTTTGCTTGTACTGCATGCAGCGCCATACAATTTAGCACAGAAATGAACCTCCCTAAGACCTATAAACCCTATAAAAAGCGCGCCTGTCTGTTGCGAATTGATGGAGTTATTAGGGTATTTACGGCTTCCCGCCCAAAATTCCATAGGGTGCAATGTAAACTTGAGGACCCTTTTTCAGCAAGACGCCTTGCCCCGATTCCAATGACTGCCCTTTATGTTTGTAGACATTAATGATCTGCGCATGCGCATAAATTTGCAGCACCCTGGGTGCTTTTGTTTGGCTGCTATAGGCGTAAAAATGTTTATTTATTGAATGTTTGACGCCCCATAGTGCCCGTGCTATTCTGTTGACCGCATCCCGGATTGTGCAGGCTTGTTTGCATGGATGTGCTCTACAAACGTTCCAAATTTCAGCTTAATCGGATGAGAAACAGACGAGTTATTAGGGGTCAAAATATCAGACATTCCATACCAACTTTGGACTGCAAGTTTGAGCCTAGCCTGACCTTCACCGATCGGGATGAAACTGGTGCCAGACGAAAGGTCTGGACCAAGGACTCACTGGGGCCAAGTGCCCAAAAATTCTTATCGCCCCATTTTCGAGTTATGGCCCCTGAAAGTTGATATTTGGCAATGTTTGACCCCTAATAACTTTTTAACGCGTGGACCGAATTTTCAGGCAATTTGCGTTTTATGTACTATGGAACCAGGACAATGTTAGGTATCAGTTTCAGCCCGGTCGGTAAAGGTCACCTTTTGTGTCTTTTGATCTCTTTGTTCAGCAGGCGAGATCTACAGACTCATTTCAAGTCCTTATATCTTTGCTTGTACTGCATGCAGCGCCATACAATTTAGCACAGAAATGAACCTCCCTAAGACCTATAAACCCTATAAAAAGCGCGCCTGTCTGTTGCGAATTGATGGAGTTATTAGGGTATTTACGGCTTCCCGCCCAAAATTCCATAGGGTGCAATGTAAATTTGAGGACCCATTTTCAGCAAGACGCCTTGCCCCGATTCCAATGACTGCCCTTTATGTTTGTAGACATTAATGATCTGCGCATGCGCATAAATTTGCAGCACCCTGGGTGCTTTCGTTTGGCTGCTATAGGCGTAAAAAGGTTTATTTATTGAATGTTTGACGCCCCATAGTGCCCGTGCTATTCTGTTGACCGCACCACGGATTGTGCAGGCTTATTTGCATGGATGTGCTCTACAAACGTTCCAAATTTCAGCTTAATCGGATGAGAAACAGACGAGTTATTAGGGGTCAAAATATCAGACATTCCATACCAACTTTGGACTGCAAGTTTGAGCCTAGCCTGACCTTCACCGATCGGGATGAAACTGGTGCCAGACGAAAGGTCTGGACCAAGGACTCACTGGGGCCAAGTGCCCAAAAATTCTTATCGCCCCATTTTCGAGTTATGGCCCCTGAAAGTTGATATTTGGCAATGTTTGACCCCTAATAACTTTTTAACGCGTGGACCGAATTTTCAGGCAATTTGCGTTTTATGTACTATGGAACCAGGACAATGTTAGGTATCAGTTTCAGCCCGGTCGGTAAAGGTCACCTTTTGTGTCTTTTGATCTCTTTGTTCAGCAGGCGAGATCTACAGACTCATTTCAAGTCCTTATATCTTTGCTTGTACTGCATGCAGCGCCATACAATTTAGCACAGAAATGAACCTCTCTAAGACCTATAAACCCTATAAAAAGCGCGCCTGTCTGTTGCGAATTGATGGAGTTATTAGGGTATTTACGGCTTCCCGCCCAAAATTCCATAGGGTGCAATGTAAACTTGAGGACCCATTTTCAGCAAGACGCCTTGCCCCGATTCCAATGACTGCCCTTTATGTTTGTAGACATTAATGATCTGCGCATGCGCATAAATTTGCAGCACCCTGGGTGCTTTCGTTTGGCTGCTATAGGCGTAAAAAGGTTTATTTATTGAATGTTTGACGCCCCATAGTGCCCGTGCTATTATGTTGACCGCATCCCGGATTGTGCAGGCTTGTTTGCATGGATGTGCTCTACAAACATTCCAAATTTCAGCTTAATCGGATGAGAAACAGACGAGTTATTAGGGGTCAAAATATCAGACATTCCATACCAACTTTGGACTGCAAGTTTGAGCCTAGCCTGACCTTCACCGATCGGGATGAAACTGGTGCCAGACGAAAGGTCTGGACCAAGGACTCACTGGGGCCAAGTGCCCAAAAATTCTTATCGCCCCATTTTCGAGTTATGGCCCCTGAAAGTTGATATTTGGCAATGTTTGACCCCTAATAACTTTTTAACGCGTGGACCGAATTTTCAGGCAATTTGCGTTTTATGTACTATGGAACCAGGACAATGTTAGGTATCAGTTTCAGCCCGGTCGGTAAAGGTCACCTTTTGTGTCTTTTGATCTCTTTGTTCAGCAGGCGAGATCTACAGACTCATTTCAAGTCCTTATATCTTTGCTTGTACTGCATGCAGCGCCATACAATTTAGCACAGAAATGAACCTCCCTAAGACCTATAAACCCTATAAAAAGCGCGCCTGTCTGTTGCGAATTGATGGAGTTATTAGGGTATTTACGGCTTCCCGCCCAAAATTCCATAGGGTGCAATGTAAACTTGAGGACCCATTTTCAGCAAGACGCCTTGCCCCGATTCCAATGACTGCCCTTTATGTTTGTAGACATTAATGATCTGCGCATGCGCATAAATTTGCAGCACCCTGGGTGCTTTCGTTTGGCTGCTATAGGCGTAAAAAGGTTTATTTATTGAATGTTTGACGCCCCATAGTGCCCGTGCTATTCTGTTGACCGCATCCCGGATTGTGCAGGCTTGTTTGCATGGATGTGCTCTACAAACATTCCAAATTTCAGCTTAATCGGATGAGAAACAGACGAGTTATTAGGGGTCAAAATATCAGACATTCCATACCAACTTTGGACTGCAAGTTTGAGCCTAGCCTGACCTTCACCGATCGGGATGAAACTGGTGCCAGACGAAAGGTCTGGACCAAGGACTCACTGGGGCCAAGTGCCCAAAAATTCTTATCGCCCCATTTTCGAGTTATGGCCCCTGAAAGTTGATATTTGGCAATGTTTGACCCCTAATAACTTTTTAACGCGTGGACCGAATTTTCAGGCAATTTGCGTTTTATGTACTATGGAACCAGGACAATGTTAGGTATCAGTTTCAGCCCGGTCGGTAAAGGTCACCTTTTGTGTCTTTTGATCTCTTTGTTCAGCAGGCGAGATCTACAGACTCATTTCAAGTCCTTATATCTTTGCTTGTACTGCATGCAGCGCCATACAATTTAGCACAGAAATGAACCTCCCTAAGACCTATAAACCCTATAAAAAGCGCGCCTGTCTGTTGCGAATTGATGGAGTTATTAGGGTATTTACGGCTTCCCGCCCAAAATTCCATAGGGTGCAATGTAAACTTGAGGACCCATTTTCAGCAAGACGCCTTGCCCCGATTCCAATGACTGCCCTTTATGTTTGTAGACATTAATGATCTGCGCATGCGCATAAATTTGCAGCACCCTGGGTGCTTTCGTTTGGCTGCTATAGGCGTAAAAAGGTTTATTTATTGAATGTTTGACGCCCCATAGTGCCCGTGCTATTCTGTTGACCGCATCCCGGATTGTGCAGGCTTGTTTGCATGGATGTGCTCTACAAACGTTCCAAATTTCAGCTTAATCGGATGAGAAACAGACGAGTTATTAGGGGTCAAAATATCAGACATTCCATACCAACTTTGGACTGCAAGTTTGAGCCGAGCCTGACCTTCACCGATCGGGATGAAACTGGTGCCAGACGAAAGGTCTGGACCAAGGACTCACTGGGGCCAAGTGCCCAAAAATTCTTATCGCCCCATTTTCGACTTATGGCCCCTGAAAGTTGATATTTGGCAATGTTTGACCCCTAATAACTTTTTAACGCGTGGACCGAATTTTCAGGCAATTTGCGTTTTATGTACTATGGAACCAGGACAATGTTAGGTATCAGTTTCAGCCCGGTCGGTAAAGGTCACCTTTTGTGTCTTTTGATCTCTTTGTTCAGCAGGCGAGATCTACAGACTCATTTCAAGTCCTTATATCTTTGCTTGTACTGCATGCAGCGCCATACAATTTAGCACAGAAATGAACCTCCCTAAGACCTATAAACCCTATAAAAAGCGCGCCTGTCTGTTGCGAATTGATGGAGTTATTAGGGTATTTACGGCTTCCCGCCCAAAATTCCATAGGGTGCAATGTAAACTTGAGGACCCATTTTCAGCAAGACGCCTTGCCCCGATTCCAATGACTGCCCTTTATGTTTGTAGACATTAATGATCTGCGCATGCGCATAAATTTGCAGCACCCTGGGTGCTTTCGTTTGGCTGCTATAGGCGTAAAAAGGTTTATTTATTGAATGTTTGACGCCCCATAGTGCCCGTGCTATTCTGTTGACCGCATCCCGGATTGTGCAGGCTTGTTTGCATGGATGTGCTCTACAAACGTTCCAAATTTCAGCTTAATCGGATGAGAAACAGATGAGTTATTAGGGGTCAAAATATCAGACATTCCATACCAACTTTGGACTGCAAGTTTGAGCCTAGCCTGACCTTCACCGATCGGGATGAAACTGGTGCCAGACGAAAGGTCTGGACCAAGGACTCACTGGGGCCAAGTGCCCAAAAATTCTTATCGCCCCATTTTCGAGTTATGGCCCCTGAAAGTTGATATTTGGCAATGTTTGACCCCTAATAACTTTTTAACGCGTGGACCGAATTTTCAGGCAATTTGCGTTTTATGTACTATGGAACCAGGACAATGTTAGGTATCAGTTTCAGCCCGGTCGGTAAAGGTCACCTTTTGTGTCTTTTGATCTCTTTGTTCAGCAGGCGAGATCTACAGACTCATTTCAAGTCCTTATATCTTTGCTTGTACTGCATGCAGCGCCATACAATTTAGCACAGAAATGAACCTCCCTAAGACCTATAAACCCTATCAAAAGCGCGCCTGTCTGTTGCGAATTGATGGAGTTATTAGGGTATTTACGGCTTCCCGCCCAAAATTCCATAGGGTGCAATGTAAACTTGAGGACCCATTTTCAGCAAGACGCCTTGCCCCGATTCCAATGACTGCCCTTTATGTTTGTAGACATTAATGATCTGCGCATGCGCATAAATTTGCAGCACCCTGGGTGCTTTCGTTTGGCTGCTATAGGCGTAAAAAGGTTTATTTATTGAATGTTTGACGCCCCATAGTGCCCGTGCTATTCTGTTGACCGCAACCCGGATTGTGCAGGCTTGTTTGCATGGATGTGCTCTACAAACGTTCCAAATTTCAGCTTAATCGGATGAGAAACAGACGAGTTATTAGGGGTCAAAATATCAGACATTCCATACCAACTTTGGACAGCAAGTTTGAGCCTAGCCTGACCTTCACCGATCGGGATGAAACTGGTGCCAGACGAAAGGTCTGGACCAAGGACTCACTGGGGCCAAGTGCCCAAAAATTCTTATCGCCCCATTTTCGAGTTATGGCCCCTGAAAGTTGATATTTGGCAATGTTTGACCCCTAATAACTTTTTAACGCGTGGACCGAATTTTCAGGCAATTTGCGTTTTATGTACTATGGAACCAGGACAATGTTAGGTATCAGTTTCAGCCCGGTCGGTAAAGGTCACCTTTTGTGTCTTTTGATCTCTTTGTTCAGCAGGCGAGATCTACAGACTCATTTCAAGTCCTTATATCTTTGCTTGTACTGCATGCAGCGCCATACAATTTAGCACAGAAATGAACCTCCCTAAGACCTATAAACCCTATCAAAAGCGCGCCTGTCTGTTGCGAATTGATGGAGTTATTAGGGTATTTACGGCTTCCCGCCCAAAATTCCATAGGGTGCAATGTAAATTTGAGGACCCATTTTCAGCAAGACGCCTTGCCCCGATTCCAATGACTGCCCTTTATGTTTGTAGACATTAATGATCTGCGCATGCGCATAAATTTGCAGCACCCTGGGTGCTTTCGTTTGGCTGCTATAGGCGTAAAAAGGTTTATTTATTGAATGTTTGACGCCCCATAGTGCCCGTGCTATTCTGTAAACCGCATCCCGGATTGTGCAGGCTTGTTTGCATGGATGTGCTCTACAAACGTTCCAAATTTCAGCTTAATCGGATGAGAAACAGACGAGTTATTAGGGGTCAAAATATCAGACATTCCATACCAACTTTGGACAGCAAGTTTGAGCCTAGCCTGACCTTCACCGATCGGGATGAAACTGGTGCCAGACGAAAGGTCTGGACCAAGGACTCACTGGGGCCAAGTGCCCAAAAATTCTTATCGCCCCATTTTCGAGTTATGGCCCCTGAAAGTTGATATTTGGCAATGTTTGACCCCTAATAACTTTTTAACGCGTGGACCGAATTTTCAGGCAATTTGCGTTTTATGTACTATGGAACCAGGACAATGTTAGGTATCAGTTTCAGCCCGGTCGGTAAAGGTCACCTTTTGTGTCTTTTGATCTCTTTGTTCAGCAGGCGAGATCTACAGACTCATTTCAAGTCCTTATATCTTTGCTTGTACTGCATGCAGCGCCATACAATTTAGCACAGAAATGAACCTCCCTAAGACCTATAAACCCTATAAAAAGCGCGCCTGTCTGTTGCGAATTGATGGAGTTATTAGGGTATTTACGGCTTCCCGCCCAAAATTCCATAGGGTGCAATGTAAACTTGAGGACCCATTTTCAGCAAGACGCCTTGCCCCGATTCCAATGACTGCCCTTTATGTTTGTAGACATTAATGATCTGCGCATGCGCATAAATTTGCAGCACCCTGGGTGCTTTCGTTTGGCTGCTATAGGCGTAGAAATGTTTATTTATTGAATGTTTGACGCCCCATAGTGCCCGTGCTATTCTGTTGACCGCATCCCGGATTGTGCAGGCTTGTTTGCATGGATGTGCTCTACAAACGTTCCAAATTTCAGCTTAATCGGATGAGAAACAGACGAGTTATTAGGGGTCAAAATATCAGACATTCCATACCAACTTTGGACTGCAAGTTTGAGCCTAGCCTGACCTTCACCGATCGGGATGAAACTGGTGCCAGACGAAAGGTCTGGACCAAGGACTCACTGGGGCCAAGTGCCCAAAAATTCTTATCGCCCCATTTTCGAGTTATGGCCCCTGAAAGTTGATATTTGGCAATGTTTGACCCCTAATAACTTTTTAACGCGTGGACCGAATTTTCAGGCAATTTGCGTTTTATGTACTATGGAACCAGGACAATGTTAGGTATCAGTTTCAGCCCGGTCGGTAAAGGTCACCTTTTGTGTCTTTTGATCTCTTTGTTCAGCAGGCGAGATCTACAGACTCATTTCAAGTCCTTATATCTTTGCTTGTACTGCATGCAGCGCCATACAATTTAGCACAGAAATGAACCTCCCTAAGACCTATAAACCCTATAAAAAGCGCGCCTGTCTGTTGCGAATTGATGGAGTTATTAGGGTATTTACGGCTTCCCGCCCAAAATTCCATAGGGTGCAATGTAAACTTGAGGACCCATTTTCAGCAAGACGCCTTGCCCCGATTCCAATGACTGCCCTTTATGTTTGTAGACATTAATGATCTGCGCATGCGCATAAATTTGCAGCACCCTGGGTGCTTTCGTTTGGCTGCTATAGGCGTAAAAAGGTTTATTTATTGAATGTTTGACGCCCCATAGTGCCCGTGCTATTCTGTTGACCGCATCCCGGATTGTGCAGGCTTGTTTGCATGGATGTGCTCTACAAACGTTCCAAATTTCAGCTTAATCGGATGAGAAACAGACGATTTATTAGGGGTCAAAATATCAGACATTCCATACCAACTTTGGACTGCAAGTTTGAGCCTAGCCTGACCTTCACCGATCGGGATGAAACTGGTGCCAGACGAAAGGTCTGGACCAAGGACTCACTGGGGCCAAGTGCCCAAAAATTCTTATCGCCCCATTTTCGTGTTATGGCCCCTGAAAGTTGATATTTGGCAATGTTTGACCCCTAATAACTTTTTAACGCGTGGACCGAATTTTCAGGCAATTTGCGTTTTATGTACTATGGAACCAGGACAATGTTAGGTATCAGTTTCAGCCCGGTCGGTAAAGGTCACCTTTTGTGTCTTTTGATCTCTTTGTTCAGCAGGCGAGATCTACAGACTCATTTCAAGTCCTTATATCTTTGCTTGTACTGCATGCAGCGCCATACAATTTAGCACAGAAATGAACCTCCCTAAGACCTATAAACCCTATAAAAAGTGCGCCTGTCTGTTGCGAATTGATGGAGTTATTAGGGTATTTACGGCTTCCCGCCCAAAATTCCATAGGGTGCAATGTAAACTTGAGGACCCATTTTCAGCAAGACGCCTTGCCCCGATTCCAATGACTGCCCTTTATGTTTGTAGACATTAATGATCTGCGCATGCGCATAAATTTGCAGCACCCTGGGTGCTTTCGTTTGGCTGCTATAGGCGTAAAAAGGTTTATTTATTGAATGTTTGACGCCCATAGTGCCCGTGCTATTCTGTTGACCGCATCCCGGATTGTGCAGGCTTGTTTGCATGGATGTGCTCTACAAACGTTCCAAATTTCAGCTTAATCGGATGAGAAACAGACGAGTTATTAGGGGTCAAAATATCAGACATTCCATACCAACTTTGGACTGCAAGTTTGAGCCTAGCCTGACCTTCACCGATCGGGATGAAACTGGTGCCAGACGAAAGGTCTGGACCAAGGACTCACTGGGGCCAAGTGCCCAAAAATTCTTATCGCCCCATTTTCGAGTTATGGCCCCTGAAAGTTGATATTTGGCAATGTTTGACCCCTAATAACTTATTAACGCGTGGACCGAATTTTCAGGCAATTTGCGTTTTATGTACTATGGAACCAGGACAATGTTAGGTATCAGTTTCAGCCCGGTCGGTAAAGGTCACCTTTTGTGTCTTTTGATCTCTTTGTTCAGCAGGCGAGATCTACAGACTCATTTCAAGTCCTTATATCTTTGCTTGTACTGCATGCAGCGCCATACAATTTAGCACAGAAATGAACCTCCCTAAGACCTATAAACCCTATAAAAAGCGCGCCTGTCTGTTGCGAATTGATGGAGTTATTAGGGTATTTACGGCTTCCCGCCCAAAATTCCATAGGGTGCAATGTAAACTTGAGGACCCATTTTCAGCAAGACGCCTTGCCCCGATTCCAATGACTGCCCTTTATGTTTGTAGACATTAATGATCTGCGCATGCGCATAAATTTGCAGCACCCTGGGTGCTTTCGTTTGGCTGCTATAGGCGTAAAAACGTTTATTTATTGAATGTTTGACGCCCCATAGTGCCCGTGCTATTCTGTTGACCGCATCCCGGATTATGCAGGCTTGTTTGCATGGATGTGCTCTACAAACGTTCCAAATTTCAGCTTAATCGGATGAGAAACAGACGAGTTATTAGGGGTCAAAATATCAGACATTCCATACCAACTTTGGACTGCAAGTTTGAGCCTAGCCTGACCTTCACCGATCGGGATGAAACTGGTGCCAGACGAAAGGTCTGGACCAAGGACTCACTGGGGCCAAGTGCCCAAAAATTCTTATCGCCCCATTTTCGAGTTATGGCCCCTGAAAGTTGATATTTGGCAATGTTTGACCCCTAATAACTTTTTAACGCGTGGACCGAATTTTCAGGCAATTTGCGTTTTATGTACTATGGAACCAGGACAATGTTAGGTATCAGTTTCAGCCCGGTCGGTAAAGGTCACCTTTTGTGTCTTTTGATCTCTTTGTTCAGCAGGCGAGATCTACAGACTCATTTCAAGTCCTTATATCTTTGCTTGTACTGCATGCAGCGCCATACAATTTAGCACAGAAATGAACCTCCCTAAGACCTATAAACCCTATAAAAAGCGCGCCTGTCTGTTGCGAATTGATGGAGTTATTAGGGTATTTACGGCTTCCCGCCCAAAATTCCATAGGGTGCAATGTAAACTTGAGGACCCATTTTCAGCAAGACGCCTTGCCCCGATTCCAATGACTGCCCTTTATGTTTGTAGACATTAATGATCTGCGCATGCGCATAAATTTGCAGCACCCTGGGTGCTTTCGTTTGGTTGCTATAGGCGTAAAAAGGTTTATTTATTGAATGTTTGACGCCCCATAGTGCCCGTGCTATTCTGTTGACCGCATCCCGGATTGTGCATGCTTGTTTGCATGGATGTGCTCTACAAACGTTCCACATTTCAGCTTAATCGGATGAGAAACAGACGAGTTATTAGGGGTCAAAATATCAGACATTCCATACCAACTTTGGACTGCAAGTTTGAGCCTAGCCTGACCTTCACCGATCGGGATGAAACTGGTGCCAGACGAAAGGTCTGGACCAAGGACTCACTGGGGCCAAGTGCCCAAAAATTCTTATCGCCCCATTTTCGAGTTATGGCCCCTGAAAGTTGATATTTGGCAATGTTTGACCCCTAATAACTTTTTAACGCGTGGACCGAATTTTCAGGCAATTTGCGTTTTATGTACTATGGAACCAGGACAATGTTAGGTATCAGTTTCAGCCCGGTCGGTAAAGGTCACCTTTTGTGTCTTTTGATCTCTTTGTTCAGCAGGCGAGATCTACAGACTCATTTCAAGTCCTTATATCTTTGCTTGTACTGCATGCAGCGCCATACAATTTAGCACAGAAATGAACCTCCCTAAGACCTATAAACCCTATAAAAAGCGCGCCTGTCTGTTGCGAATTGATGGAGTTATTAGGGTATTTACGGCTTCCCGCCCAAAATTCCATAGGGTGCAATGTAAACTTGAGGACCCATTTTCAGCAAGACGCCTTGCCCCGATTCCAATGACTGCCCTTTATGTTTGTAGACATTAATGATCTGCGCATGCGCATAAATTTGCAGCACCCTGGGTGCTTTCGTTTGGCTGCTATAGGCGTAAAAAGGTTTATTTATTGAATGTTTGACGCCCCATAGTGCCCGTGCTATTCTGTTGACCGCATCCCGGATTATGCAGGCTTGTTTGCATGGATGTGCTCTACAAACGTTCCAAATTTCAGCTTAATCGGATGAGAAACAGACGAGTTATTAGGGGTCAAAATATCAGACATTCCATACCAACTTTGGACTGCAAGTTTGAGCCTAGCCTGACCTTCACCGATCGGGATGAAACTGGTGCCAGACGAAAGGTCTGGACCAAGGACTCACTGGGGCCAAGTGCCCAAAAATTCTTATCGCCCCATTTTCGAGTTATGGCCCCTGAAAGTTGATATTTGGCAATGTTTGACCCCTAATAACTTTTTAACGCGTGGACCGAATTTTCAGGCAATTTGCGTTTTATGTACTATGGAACCAGGACAATGTTAGGTATCAGTTTCAGCCCGGTCGGTAAAGGTCACCTTTTGTGTCTTTTGATCTCTTTGTTCAGCAGGCGAGATCTACAGACTCATTTCAAGTCCTTATATCTTTGCTTGTACTGCATGCAGCGCCATACAATTTAGCACAGAAATGAACCTCCCTAAGACCTATAAACCCTATAAAAAGCGCGCCTGTCTGTTGCGAATTGATGGAGTTATTAGGGTATTTACGGCTTCCCGCCCAAAATTCCATAGGGTGCAATGTAAACTTGAGGACCCATTTTCAGCAAGACGCCTTGCCCCGATTCCAATGACTGCCCTTTATGTTTGTAGACATTAATGATCTGCGCATGCGCATAAATTTGCAGCACCCTGGGTGCTTTCGTTTGGTTGCTATAGGCGTAAAAAGGTTTATTTATTGAATGTTTGACGCCCCATAGTGCCCGTGCTATTCTGTTGACCGCATCCCGGATTGTGCATGCTTGTTTGCATGGATGTGCTCTACAAACGTTCCACATTTCAGCTTAATCGGATGAGAAACAGACGAGTTATTAGGGGTCAAAATATCAGACATTCCATACCAACTTTGGACTGCAAGTTTGAGCCTAGCCTGACCTTCACCGATCGGGATGAAACTGGTGCCAGACGAAAGGTCTGGACCAAGGACTCACTGGGGCCAAGTGCCCAAAAATTCTTATCGCCCCATTTTCGAGTTATGGCCCCTGAAAGTTGATATTTGGCAATGTTTGACCCCTAATAACTTTTTAACGCGTGGACCGAATTTTCAGGCAATTTGCGTTTTATGTACTATGGAACCAGGACAATGTTAGGTATCAGTTTCAGCCCGGTCGGTAAAGGTCACCTTTTGTGTCTTTTGATCTCTTTGTTCAGCAGGCGAGATCTACAGACTCATTTCAAGTCCTTATATCTTTGCTTGTACTGCATGCAGCGCCATACAATTTAGCACAGAAATGAACCTCCCTAAGACCTATAAACCCTATAAAAAGCGCGCCTGTCTGTTGCGAATTGATGGAGTTATTAGGGTATTTACGGCTTCCCGCCCAAAATTCCATAGGGTGCAATGTAAACTTGAGGACCCATTTTCAGCAAGACGCCTTGCCCCGATTCCAATGACTGCCCTTTATGTTTGTAGACATTAATGATCTGCGCATGCGCATAAATTTGCAGCACCCTGGGTGCTTTCGTTTGGCTGCTATAGGCGTAAAAACGTTTATTTATTGAATGTTTGACGCCCCATAGTGCCCGTGCTATTCTGTTGACCGCATCCCGGATTATGCAGGCTTGTTTGCATGGATGTGCTCTACAAACGTTCCAAATTTCAGCTTAATCGGATGAGAAACAGACGAGTTATTAGGGGTCAAAATATCAGACATTCCATACAAACTTTGGACTGCAAGTTTGAGCCTAGCCTGACCTTCACCGATCGGGATGAAACTGGTGCCAGACGAAAGGTCTGGACCAAGGACTCACTGGGGCCAAGTGCCCAAAAATTCTTATCGCCCCATTTTCGAGTTATGGCCCCTGAAAGTTGATATTTGGCAATGTTTGACCCCTAATAACTTTTTAACGCGTGGACCGAATTTTCAGGCAATTTGCGTTTTATGTACTATGGAACCAGGACAATGTTAGGTATCAGTTTCAGCCCGGTCGGTAAAGGTCACCTTTTGTGTCTTTTGATCTCTTTGTTCAGCAGGCGAGATCTACAGACTCATTTCAAGTCCTTATATCTTTGCTTGTACTGCATGCAGCGCCATACAATTTAGCACAGAAATGAACCTCCCTAAGACCTATAAACCCTATAAAAAGCGCGCCTGTCTGTTGCGAATTGATGGAGTTATTAGGGTATTTACGGCTTCCCGCCCAAAATTCCATAGGGTGCAATGTAAACTTGAGGACCCATTTTCAGCAAGACGCCTTGCCCCGATTCCAATGACTGCCCTTTATGTTTGTAGACATTAATGATCTGCGCATGCGCATAAATTTGCAGCACCCTGGGTGCTTTCGTTTGGTTGCTATAGGCGTAAAAAGGTTTATTTATTGAATGTTTGACGCCCCATAGTGCCCGTGCTATTCTGTTGACCGCATCCCGGATTGTGCATGCTTGTTTGCATGGATGTGCTCTACAAACGTTCCACATTTCAGCTTAATCGGATGAGAAACAGACGAGTTATTAGGGGTCAAAATATCAGACATTCCATACCAACTTTGGACTGCAAGTTTGAGCCTAGCCTGACCTTCACCGATCGGGATGAAACTGGTGCCAGACGAAAGGTCTGGACCAAGGACTCACTGGGGCCAAGTGCCCAAAAATTCTTATCGCCCCATTTTCGAGTTATGGCCCCTGAAAGTTGATATTTGGCAATGTTTGACCCCTAATAACTTTTTAACGCGTGGACCGAATTTTCAGGCAATTTGCGTTTTATGTACTATGGAACCAGGACAATGTTAGGTATCAGTTTCAGCCCGGTCGGTAAAGGTCACCTTTTGTGTCTTTTGATCTCTTTGTTCAGCAGGCGAGATCTACAGACTCATTTCAAGTCCTTATATCTTTGCTTGTACTGCATGCAGCGCCATACAATTTAGCACAGAAATGAACCTCCCTAAGACCTATAAACCCTATAAAAAGCGCGCCTGTCTGTTGCGAATTGATGGAGTTATTAGGGTATTTACGGCTTCCCGCCCAAAATTCCATAGGGTGCAATGTAAACTTGAGGACCCATTTTCAGCAAGACGCCTTGCCCCGATTCCAATGACTGCCCTTTATGTTTGTAGACATTAATGATCTGCGCATGCGCATAAATTTGCAGCACCCTGGGTGCTTTCGTTTGGCTGCTATAGGCGTAAAAAGGTTTATTTATTGAATGTTTGACGCCCCATAGTGCCCGTGCTATTCTGTTGACCGCATCCCGGATTGTGCAGGCTTGTTTGCATGGATGTGCTCTACAAACGTTCCAAATTTCAGCTTAATCGGATGAGAAACAGACGAGTTATTAGGGGTCAAAATATCAGACATTCCATACCAACTTTGGACTGCAAGTTTGAGCCTAGCCTGACCTTCACCGATCGGGATGAAACTGGTGCCAGACGAAAGGTCTGGACCAAGGACTCACTGGGGCCAAGTGCCCAAAAATTCTTATCGCCCCATTTTCGAGTTATGGCCCCTGAAAGTTGATATTTGGCAACGTTTGACCCCTAATAACTTTTTAACGCGTGGACCGAATTTTCAGGCAATTTGCGTTTTATGTACTATGGAACCAGGACAATGTTAGGTATCAGTTTCAGCCCGGTCGGTAAAGGTCACCTTTTGTGTCTTTTGATCTCTTTGTTCAGCAGGCGAGATCTACAGACTCATTTCAAGTCCTTATATCTTTGCTTGTACTGCATGCAGCGCCATACAATTTAGCACAGAAATGAACCTCCCTAAGACCTATAAACCCTATAAAAAGCGCGCCTGTCTGTTGCGAATTGATGGAGTTATTAGGGTATTTACGGCTTCCCGCCCAAAATTCCATAGGGTGCAATGTAAACTTGAGGACCCATTTTCAGCAAGACGCCTTGCCCCGATTCCAATGACTGCCCTTTATGTTTGTAGACATTAATGATCTGCGCATGCGCATAAATTTGCAGCACCCTGGGTGCTTTCGTTTGGCTGCTATAGGCGTGAAAAGGTTTATTTATTGAATGTTTGACGCCCCATAGTGCCCGTGCTATTCTGTTGACCGCATCCCGGATTGTGCAGGCTTGTTTGCATGGATGTGCTCTACAAACGTTCCAAATTTCAGCTTAATCGGATGAGAAACAGACGAGTTATTAGGGGTCAAAATATCAGACATTCCATACCAACTTTGGACTGCAAGTTTGAGCCTAGCCTGACCTTCACCGATCGGGATGAAACTGGTGCCAGACGAAAGGTCTGGACCAAGGACTCACTGGGGCCAAGTGCCCAAAAATTCTTATCGCCCCATTTTCGAGTTATGGCCCCTGAAAGTTGATATTTGGCAATGTTTGACCCCTAATAACTTTTTAACGCGTGGACCGAATTTTCAGGCAATTTGCGTTTTATGTACTATGGAACCAGGACAATGTTAGGTATCAGTTTCAGCCCGGTCGGTGAAGGTCACCTTTTGTGTCTTTTGATCTCTTTGTTCAGCAGGCGAGATCTACAGGCTCATTTCAAGTCCTTATATCTTTGCTTGTACTGCATGCAGCGCCATACAATTTAGCACAGAAATGAACCTCCCTAAGACCTATAAACCCTATAAAAAGCGCGCCTGTCTGTTGCGAATTGATGGAGTTATTAGGGTATTTACGGCTTCCCGCCCAAAATTCCATAGGGTGCAATGTAAACTTGAGGACCCATTTTCAGCAAGACGCCTTGCCCCGATTCCAATGACTGCCCTTTATGTTTGTAGACATTAATGATCTGCGCATGCGCATAAATTTGCAGCACCCTGGGTGCTTTCGTTTGGCTGCTATAGGCGTAAAAAGGTTTATTTATTGAATGTTTGACGCCCCATAGTGCCCGTGCTATTCTGTTGACCGCATCCCGGATTGTGCAGGCTTGTTTGCATGGATGTGCTCTACAAACGTTCCAAATTTCAGCTTAATCGGATGAGAAACAGACGAGTTATTAGGGGTCAAAATATCAGACATTCCATACCAACTTTGGACTGCAAGTTTGAGCCTAGCCTGACCTTCACCGATCGGGATGAAACTGGTGCCAGACGAAAGGTCTGGACCAAGGACTCACTGGGGCCAAGTGCCCAAAAATTCTTATCGCCCCATTTTCGAGTTATGGCCCCTGAAAGTTGATATTTGGCAATGTTTGACCCCTAATAACTTTTTAACGCGTGGACCGAATTTTCAGGCAATTTGCGTTTTATGTACTATGGAACCAGGACAATGTTAGGTATCAGTTTCAGCCCGGTCGGTAAAGGTCACCTTTTGTGTCTTTTGATCTCTTTGTTCAGCAGGCGAGATCTACAGACTCATTTCAAGTCCTTATATCTTTGCTTGTACTGCATGCAGCGCCATACAATTTAGCACAGAAATGAACCTCCCTAAGACCTATAAACCCTATAAAAAGCGCGCCTGTCTGTTGCGAATTGATGGAGTTATTAGGGTATTTACGGCTTCCCGCCCAAAATTCCATAGGGTGCAATGTAAACTTGAGGACCCATTTTCAGCAAGACGCCTTGCCCCGATTCCAATGACTGCCCTTTATGTTTGTAGACATTAATGATCTGCGCATGCGCATAAATTTGCAGCACCCTGGGTGCTTTCGTTTGGCTGCTATAGGCGTAAAAATGTTTATTTATTGAATGTTTGACGCCCCATAGTGCCCGTGCTATTCTGTTGACCGCATCCCGGATTGTGCAGGCTTGTTTGCATGGATGTGCTCTACAAACGTTCCAAATTTCAGCTTAATCGGATGAGAAACAGACGAGTTATTAGGGGTCAAAATATCAGACATTCCATACCAACTTTGGACTGCAAGTTTGAGCCTAGCCTGATCTTCACCGATCGGGATGAAACTGGTGCCAGACGAAAGGTCTGGACCAAGGACTCACTGGGGCCAAGTGCCCAAAAATTCTTATCGCCCCATTTTCGAGTTATGGCCCCTGAAAGTTGATATTTGGCAATGTTTGACCCCTAATAACTTTTTAACGCGTGGACCGAATTTTCAGGCAATTTGCGTTTTATGTACTATGGAACCAGGACAATGTTAGGTATCAGTTTCAGCCCGGTCGGTGAAGGTCACCTTTTGTGTCTTTTGATCTCTTTGTTCAGCAGGCGAGATCTACAGACTCATTTCAAGTCCTTATATCTTTGCTTGTACTGCATGCAGCGCCATACAATTTAGCACAGAAATGAACCTCCCTAAGACCTATAAACCCTATAAAAAGCGCGCCTGTCTGTTGCGAATTGATGGAGTTATTAGGGTATTTACGGCTTCCCGCCCAAAATTCCATAGGGTGCAATGTAAACTTGAGGACCCATTTTCAGCAAGACGCCTTGCCCCGATTCCAATGACTGCCCTTTATGTTTGTAGACAGTAATGATCTGCGCATGCGTATAAATTTGCAGCACCCTGGGTGCTTTCGTTTGGCTGCTATAGGCGTAAAAAGGTTTATTTATTGAATGTTTGACACCCCATAGTGCCCGTGCTATTCTGTTGACCGCATCCCGGATTGTGCAGGCTTGTTTGCATGGATGTGCTCTACAAACGTTCCAAATTTCAGCTTAATCGGATGAGAAACAGACGAGTTATTAGGGGTCAAAATATCAGACATTCCATACCAACTTTGGACTGCAAGTTTGAGCCTAGCCTGACCTTCACCGATCGGGATGAAACTGGTGCCAGACGAAAGGTCTGGACCAAGGACTCACTGGGGCCAAGTGCCCAAAAATTCTTATCGCCCCATTTTCGAGTTATGGCCCCTGAAAGTTGATATTTGGCAATGTTTGACCCCTAATAACTTTTTAACGCGTGGACCGAATTTTCAGGCAATTTGCGTTTTATGTACTATGGAACCAGGACAATGTTAGGTATCAGTTTCAGCCCGGTCGGTGAAGGTCACCTTTTGTGTCTTTTGATCTCTTTGTTCAGCAGGCGAGATCTACAGACTCATTTCAAGTCCTTATATCTTTGCTTGTACTGCATGCAGCGCCATACAATTTAGCACAGAAATGAACCTCCCTAAGACCTATAAACCCTTTAAAAAGCGCGCCTGTCTGTTGCGAATTGATGGAGTTATTAGGGTATTTACGGCTTCCCGCCCAAAATTCCATAGGGTGCAATGTAAACTTGAGGACCCATTTTCAGCAAGACGCCTTGCCCCGATTCCAATGACTGCCCTTTATGTTTGTAGACATTAATGATCTGCGCATGCGCATGAATTTGCAGCACCCT
The DNA here is from genome assembly GCA_964016985.1 of Anodontia alba. Taxonomy (NCBI): domain Eukaryota; kingdom Metazoa; phylum Mollusca; class Bivalvia; order Lucinida; family Lucinidae; genus Anodontia; species Anodontia alba. Next base: position 70,031,907 of record OZ024832.1, read on the forward strand.
GGGTGCTTTCGTTTGGCTGCTATAGGCGTAAAAAGGTTTATTTATTGAATGTTTGACGCCCCATAGTGCCCGTGCTATTCTGTTGACCGCATCCCGGATTGTGCAGGCTTGTTTGCATGGATGTGCTCTACAAACGTTCCAAATTTCAGCTTAATCGGATGAGAAACAGACGAGTTATTAGGGGTCAAAATATCAGACATTCCATACCAACTTTGGACTGCAAGTTTGAGCCTAGCCTGACCTTCACCGATCGGGATGAAACTGGTGCCAGACGAAAGGTCTGGACCAAGGACTCACTGGGGCCAAGTGCCCAAAAATTCTTATCGCCCCATTTTCGAGTTATGGCCCCTGAAAGTTGATATTTGGCAATGTTTGACCCCTAATAACTTTTTAACGCGTGGACCGAATTTTCAGGCAATTTGCGTTTTATGTACTATGGAACCAGGACAATGTTAGGTATCAGTTTCAGCCCGGTCGGTGAAGGTCACCTTTTGTGTCTTTTGATCTCTTTGTTCAGCAGGCGAGATCTACAGACTCATTTCAAGTCCTTATATCTTTGCTTGTACTGCATGCAGCGCCATACAATTTAGCACAGAAATGAACCTCCCTAAGACCTATAAACCCTATAAAAAGCGCGCCTGTCTGTTGCGAATTGATGGAGTTATTAGGGTATTTACGGCTTCCCGCCCAAAATTCCATAGGGTGCAATGTAAACTTGAGGACCCATTTTCAGCAAGACGCCTTACCCCGATTCCAATGACTGCCCTTTATGTTTGTAGACATTAATGATCTGCGCATGCGCATAAATTTGCAGCACCCTGGGTGCTTTCGTTTGGCTGCTATAGGCGTAAAAATGTTTATTTATTGAATGTTTGACGCCGCATAGTGCCCGTGCTATTCTGTTGACCGCATCCCGGATTGTGCAGGCTTGTTTGCATGGATGTGCTCTACAAACGTTCTAAATTTCAGCTTAATCGGATGAGAAACAGACGAGTTATTAGGGGTCAAAATATCAGACATTCCATACCAACTTTGGACTGCAAGTTTGAGCCTAGCCTGACCTTCACCGATCGGGATGAAACTGGTGCCAGACGAAAGGTCTGGACCAAGGACTCACTGGGGCCAAGTGCCCAAAAATTCTTATCGCCCCATTTTCGAGTTATGGCCCCTGAAAGTTGATATTTGGCAATGTTTGACCCCTAATAACTTTTTAACGCGTGGACCGAATTTTCAGGCAATTTGCGTTTTATGTACTATGGAACCAGGACAATGTTAGGTATCAGTTTCAGCCCGGTCGGTGAAGGTCACCTTTTGTGTCTTTTGATCTCTTTGTTCAGCAGGCGAGATCTACAGACTCATTTCAAGTCCTTATATCTTTGCTTGTACTGCATGCAGCGCCATACAATTTAGCACAGAAATGAACCTCCCTAAGACCTATAAACCCTATAAAAAGCGCGCCTGTCTGTTGCGAATTGATGGAGTTATTAGGGTATTTACGGCTTCCCGCCCAAAATTCCATAGGGTGCAATGTAAACTTGAGGACCCATTTTCAGCAAGACGCCTTGCCCCGATTCCAATGACTGCCCTTTATGTTTGTAGACATTAATGATCTGCGCATGCGCATAAATTTGCAGCACCCTGGGTGCTTTCGTTTGGCTGCTATAGGCGTAAAAAGGTTTATTTATTGAATGTTTGACGCCCCATAGTGCCCGTGCTATTCTGTTGACCGCATCCCGGATTGTGCAGGCTTGTTTGCATGGATGTGCTCTACAAACGTTCCAAATTTCAGCTTAATCGGATGAGAAACAGACGAGTTATTAGGGGTCAAAATATCAGACATTCCATACCAACTTTGGACTGCAAGTTTGAGCCTAGCCTGACCTTCACCGATCGGGATGAAACTGGTGCCAGACGAAAGGTCTGGACCAAGGACTCACTGGGGCCAAGTGCCCAAAAATTCTTATCGCCCCATTTTCGAGTTATGGCCCCTGAAAGTTGATATTTGGCAATGTTTGACCCCTAATAACTTTTTAACGCGTGGACCGAATTTTCAGGCAATTTGCGTTTTATGTACTATGGAACCAGGACAATGTTAGGTATCAGTTTCAGCCCGGTCGGTGAAGGTCACCTTTTGTGTCTTTTGATCTCTTTGTTCAGCAGGCGAGATCTACAGACTCATTTCAAGTCCTTATATCTTTGCTTGTACTGCATGCAGCGCCATACAATTTAGCACAGAAATGAACCTCCCTAAGACCTATAAACCCTATAAAAAGCGCGCCTGTCTGTTGCGAATTGATGGAGTTATTAGGGTATTTACGGCTTCCCGCCCAAAATTCCATAGGGTGCAATGTAAACTTGAGGACCCATTTTCAGCAAGACGCCTTGCCCCGATTCCAATGACTGCCCTTTATGTTTGTAGACAGTAATGATCTGCGCATGCGTATAAATTTGCAGCACCCTGGGTGCTTTCGTTTGGCTGCTATAGGCGTAAAAAGGTTTATTTATTGAATGTTTGACACCCCATAGTGCCCGTGCTATTCTGTTGACCGCATCCCGGATTGTGCAGGCTTGTTTGCATGGATGTGCTCTACAAACGTTCCAAATTTCAGCTTAATCGGATGAGAAACAGACGAGTTATTAGGGGTCAAAATATCAGACATTCCATACCAACTTTGGACTGCAAGTTTGAGCCTAGCCTGACCTTCACCGATCGGGATGAAACTGGTGCCAGACGAAAGGTCTGGACCAAGGACTCACTGGGGCCAAGTGCCCAAAAATTCTTATCGCCCCATTTTCGAGTTATGGCCCCTGAAAGTTGATATTTGGCAATGTTTGACCCCTAATAACTTTTTAACGCGTGGACCGAATTTTCAGGCAATTTGCGTTTTATGTACTATGGAACCAGGACAATGTTAGGTATCAGTTTCAGCCCGGTCGGTGAAGGTCACCTTTTGTGTCTTTTGATCTCTTTGTTCAGCAGGCGAGATCTACAGACTCATTTCAAGTCCTTATATCTTTGCTTGTACTGCATGCAGCGCCATACAATTTAGCACAGAAATGAACCTCCCTAAGACCTATAAACCCTATAAAAAGCGCGCCTGTCTGTTGCGAATTGATGGAGTTATTAGGGTATTTACGGCTTCCCGCCCAAAATTCCATAGGGTGCAATGTAAACTTGAGGACCCATTTTCAGCAAGACGCCTTGCCCCGATTCCAATGACTGCCCTTTATGTTTGTAGACATTAATGATCTGCGCATGCGCATAAATTTGCAGCACCCTGGGTGCTTTCGTTTGGCTGCTATAGGCGTAAAAATGTTTATTTATTGAATGTTTGACGCCCCATAGTGCCCGTGCTATTCTGTTGACCGCATCCCGGATTGTGCAGGCTTGTTTGCATGGATGTGCTCTACAAACGTTCCAAATTTCAGCTTAATCGGATTAGAAACAGACGAGTTATTAGGGGTCAAAATATCAGACATTCCATACCAACTTTGGACTGCAAGTTTGAGCCTAGCCTGACCTTCACCGATCGGGATGAAACTGGTGCCAGACGAAAGGTCTGGACCAAGGACTCACTGGGGCCAAGTGCCCAAAAATTCTTATCGCCCCATTTTCGAGTTATGGCCCCTGAAAGTTGATATTTGGCAATGTTTGACCCCTAATAACTTTTTAACGCGTGGACCGAATTTTCAGGCAATTTGCGTTTTATGTACTATGGAACCAGGACAATGTTAGGTATCAGTTTCAGCCCGGTCGGTAAAGGTCACCTTTTGTGTCTTTTGATCTCTTTGTTCAGCAGGCGAGATCTACAGACTCATTTCAAGTCCTTATATCTTTGCTTGTACTGCATGCAGCGCCATACAATTTAGCACAGAAATGAACCTCCCTAAGACCTATAAACCCTATAAAAAGCGCGCCCGTTTGTTGCGAATTGATGGAGTTAATAGGGTATTTACGGCTTCCCGCCCAAAATTCCATAGGGTGCAATGTAAACTTGAGGACCCATTTTCAGCAAGACGCCTTGCCCCGATTCCAATGACTGCCCTTTATGTTTGTAGACATTAATGATCTGCGCATGCGCATAAATTTGCAGCACCCTGGGTGCTTTCGTTTGGCTGCTATAGGCGTAAAAAGGTTTATTTATTGAATGTTTGACGCCCCATAGTGCCCGTGCTATTCTGTTGACCGCATCCCGGATTGTGCAGGCTTGTTTGCATGGATGTGCTCTACAAACGTTCCAAATTTCAGCTTAATCGGATTAGAAACAGACGAGTTATTAGGGGTCAAAATATCAGACATTCCATACCAACTTTGGACTGCAAGTTTGAGCCTAGCCTGACCTTCACCGATCGGGATGAAACTGGTGCCAGACGAAAGGTCTGGACCAAGGACTCACTGGGGCCGAGTGCCCAAAAATTCTTATCGCCCCATTTTCGAGTTATGGCCCCTGAAAGTTGATATTTGGCAATGTTTGACCCCTAATAACTTTTTAACGCGTGGACCGAATTTTCAGGCAATTTGCGTTTTATGTACTATGGAACCAGGACAATGTTAGGTATCAGTTTCAGCCCGGTCGGTGAAGGTCACCTTTTGTGTCTTTTGATCTCTTTGTTCAGCAGGCGAGATCTACAGACTCATTTCAAGTCCTTATATCTTTGCTTGTACTGCATGCAGCGCCATACAATTTAGCACAGAAATGAACCTCCCTAAGACCTATAAACCCTATAAAAAGCGCGCCTGTCTGTTGCGAATTGATGGAGTTATTAGGGTATTTACGGCTTCCCGCCCAAAATTCCATAGGGTGCAATGTAAATTTTAGGACCCATTTTCAGCAAGACGCCTTGCCCCGATTCCAATGACTGCCCTTTATGTTTGTAGACATTAATGATCTGCGCATGCGCATAAATTTGCAGCACCCTGGGTGCTTTCGTTTGGCTGCTATAGGCGTAAAAAGGTTTATTTATTGAATGTTTGACACCCCATAGTGCCCGTGCTATTCTGTTGACCGCATCCCGGATTGTGCAGGCTTGTTTGCATGGATGTGCTCTACAAACGTTCCAAATTTCAGCTTAATCGGATGAGAAACAGACGAGTTATTAGGGGTCAAAATATCACACATTCCATACCAACTTTGGACTGCAAGTTTGAGCCTAGCCTGACCTTCACCGATCGGGATGAAACTGGTGCCAGACGAAAGGTCTGGACCAAGGACTCACTGGGGCCAAGTGCCCAAAAATTCTTATCGCCCCATTTTCGAGTTATGGCCCCTGAAAGTTGATATTTGGCAATGTTTGACCCCTAATAACTTTTTAACGCGTGGACCGAATTTTCAGGCAATTTGCGTTTTATGTACTATGGAACCAGGACAATGTTAGGTATCAGTTTCAGCACGGTCGGTGAAGGTCACCTTTTGTGTCTTTTGATCTCTTTGTTCAGCAGGCGAGATCTACAGACTCATTTCAAGTCCTTATATCTTTGCTTGTACTGCATGCAGCGCCATACAATTTAGCACAGAAATGAACCTCCCTGAGACCTATAAACCCTTTAAAAAGCGCGCCTGTCTGTTGCGAATTGATGGAGTTATTAGGGTATTTACGGCTTCCCGCCCAAAATTCCATAGGGTGCAATGTAAACTTGAGGACCCATTTTCAGCAAGACGCCTTGCCCCGATTCCAATGACTGCCCTTTATGTTTGTAGACATTAATGATCTGCGCATGCGCATAAATTTGCAGCACCCTGGGTGCTTTCGTTTGGCTGCTATAGGCGTAAAAAGGTTTATTTATTGAATGTTTGACGCCCCATAGTGCCCGTGCTATTCTGTTGACCGCATCCCGGATTGTGTAGGCTTGTTTGCATGGATGTGCTCTACAAACGTTCCAAATTTCAGCTTAATCGGATGAGAAACAGACGAGTTATTAGGGGTCAAAATATCAGACATTCCATACCAACTTTGGACTGCAAGTTTGAGCCTAGCCTGACCTTCACCGATCGGGATGAAACTGGTGCCAGACGAAAGGTCTGGACCAAGGACTCACTGGGGCCAAGTGCCCAAAAATTCTTATCGCCCCATTTTCGAGTTATGGCCCCTGAAAGTTGATATTTGGCAATGTTTGACCCCTAATAACTTTTTAACGCGTGGACCGAATTTTCAGGCAATTTTCGTTTTATGTACTATGGAACCAGGACAATGTTAGGTATCAGTTTCAGCCCGGTCGGTGAAGGTCACCTTTTGTGTCTTTTGATCTCTTTGTTCAGCAGGCGAGATCTACAGACTCATTTCAAGTCCTTATATCTTTGCTTGTACTGCATGCAGCGCCATACAATTTAGCACAGAAATGAACCTCCCTAAGACCTATAAACCCTATAAAAAGCGCGCCTGTCTGTTGCGAATTGATGGAGTTATTAGGGTATTTACGGCTTCCCGCCCAAAATTCCATAGGGTGCAATGTAAATTTGAGGACCCATTTTCAGCAAGACGCCTTACCCCGATTCCAATGACTGCCCTTTATGTTTGTAGACATTAATGATCTGCGCATGCGCATAAATTTGCAGCACCCTGGGTGCTTTCGTTTGGCTGCTATAGGCGTAAAAAGGTTTATTTATTGAATGTTTGACGCCCCATAGTGCCCGTGCTATTCTGTTGACCGCATCCCGGATTGTGCAGGCTTGTTTGCATGGATGTGCTCTACAAACGTTCTAAATTTCAGCTTAATCGGATGAGAAACAGACGAGTTATTAGGGGTCAAAATATCAGACATTCCATACCAACTTTGGACTGCAAGTTTGAGCCTAGCCTGACCTTCACCGATCGGGATGAAACTGGTGCCAGACGAAAGGTCTGGACCAAGGACTCACTGGGGCCAAGTGCCCAAAAATTCTTATCGCCCCATTTTCGAGTTATGGCCCCTGAAAGTTGATATTTGGCAATGTTTGACCCCTAATAACTTTTTAACGCGTGGACCGAATTTTCAGGCAATTTGCGTTTTATGTACTATGGAACCAGGACAATGTTAGGTATCAGTTTCAGCCCGGTCGGTGAAGGTCACCTTTTGTGTCTTTTGATCTCTTTGTTCAGCAGGCGAGATCTACAGACTCATTTCAAGTCCTTATATCTTTGCTTGTACTGCATGCAGCGCCATACAATTTAGCACAGAAATGAACCTCCCTAAGACCTATAAACCCTATAAAAAGCGCGCCTGTCTGTTGCGAATTGATGGAGTTATTAGGGTATTTACGGCTTCCCGCCCAAAATTCCATAGGGTGCAATGTAAACTTGAGGACCCATTTTCAGCAAGACGCCTTACCCCGATTCCGATGACTGCCCTTTATGTTTGTAGACATTAATGATCTGCGCATGCGCATAAATTTGCAGCACCCTGGGTGCTTTCGTTTGGCTGCTATAGGCGTAAAAAGGTTTATTTATTGAATGTTTGACGCCCCATAGTGCCCGTGCTATTCTGTTGACCGCATCCTGGATTAAGCAGGCTTGTTTGCATGGATGTGCTCTACAAACGTTCCAAATTTCAGCTTAATCGGATGAGAAACAGACGAGTTATTAGGGGTCAAAATATCAGACATTCCATACCAACTTTGGACTGCAAGTTTGAGCCTAGCCTGACCTTCACCGATCGGGATGAAACTGGTGCCAGACGAAAGGTCTGGACCAAGGACTCACTGGGGCCAAGTGCCCAAAAATTCTTATCGCCCCATTTTCGAGTTATGGCCCCTGAAAGTTGATATTTGGCAATGTTTGACCCCTAATAACTTTTTAACGCGTGGACCGAATTTTCAGGCAATTTGCGTTTTATGTACTATGGAACCAGGACAATGTTAGGTATCAGTTTCAGCCCGGTCGGTGAAGGTCACCTTTTGTGTCTTTTGATCTCTTTGTTCAGCAGGCGAGATCTACAGACTCATTTCAAGTCCTTATATCTTTGCTTGTACTGCATGCAGCGCCATACAATTTAGCACAGAAATGAACCTCCCTAAGACCTATAAACCCTATAAAAAGCGCGCCTGTCTGTTGCGAATTGATGGAGTTATTAGGGTATTTACGGCTTCCCGCCCAAAATTCCATAGGGTGCAATGTAAACTTGAGGACCCATTTTCAGCAAGACGCCTTGCCCCGATTCCAATGACTGCCCTTTATGTTTGTAGACATTAATGATCTGCGCATGCGCATAAATTTGCAGCACCCTGGGTGCTTTCGTTTGGCTGCTATAGGCGTAAAAATGTTTATTTATTGAATGTTTGACGCCCCATAGTGCCCGTGCTATTCTGTTGACCGCATCCCGGATTGTGCAGGCTTGTTTGCATGGATGTGCTCCACAAACGTTCCAAATTTCAGCTTAATCGGATGAGAAACAGACGAGTTATTAGGGGTCAAAATATCAGACATTCCATACCAACTTTGGACTGCAAGTTTGAGCCTAGCCTGACCTTCACCGATCGGGATGAAACTGGTGCCAGACGAAAGGTCTGGACCAAGGACTCACTGGGGCCAAGTGCCCAAAAATTCTTATCGCCCCATTTTCGACTTATGGCCCCTGAAAGTTGATATTTGGCAATGTTTGACCCCTAATAACTTTTTAACGCGTGGACCGAATTTTCAGGCAATTTGCGTTTTATGTACTATGGAACCAGGACAATGTTAGGTATCAGTTTCAGCCCGGTCGGTAAAGGTCACCTTTTGTGTCTTTTGATCTCTTTGTTCAGCAGGCGAGATCTACAGACTCATTTCAAGTCCTTATATCTTTGCTTGTACTGCATGCAGCGCCATACAATTTAGCACAGAAATGAACCTCCCTAAGACCTATAAACCCTATAAAAAGCGCGCCTGTCTGTTTCGAATTGATGGATTTATTAGGGTATTTACGGCTTCCCGCCCAAAATTCCGTAGGGTGCAATGTAAAATTGAGGACCCATTTTCAGCAAGACGCCTTGCCCCGATTCCAATGACTGCCCTTTATGTTTGTAGACATAAATGATCTGCGCATGCGTATAAATTTGCAGCACCCTGGGTGCTTTCGTTTGGCTGCTATAGGCGTAAAAAGGTTTATTTATTGAATGTTTGACGCCCCATAGTGCCCGTGCTATTCTGTTGACCGCATCCCGGATTGTGCAGGCTTGTTTGCATGGATGTGCTCTACAAACGTTCCAAATTTCAGCTTAATCGGATTAGAAACAGACGAGTTATTAGGGGTCAAAATATCAGACATTCCATACCAACTTTGGACTGCAAGTTTGAGCCTAGCCTGACCTTCACCGATCGGGATGAAACTGGTGCCAGACGAAAGGTCTGGACCAAGGACTCACTGGGGCCAAGTGCCCAAAAATTCTTATCGCCCCATTTTCGAGTTATGACCCCTGAAAGTTGATATTTGGCAATGTTTGACCCCTAATAACTTTTTAACGCGTGGACCGAATTTTCAGGCAATTTGCGTTTTATGTACTATGGAACCAGGACAATGTTAGGTATCAGTTTCAGCCCGGTCGGTGAAGGTCACCTTTTGTGTCTTTTGATCTCTTTGTTCAGCAGGCGAGATCTACAGACTCATTTCAAGTCCTTATATCTTTGCTTGTACTGCATGCAGCGCCATACAATTTAGCACAGAAATGAACCTCCCTAAGACCTATAAACCCTATAAAAAGCGCGCCTGTTTGTTGCGAATTGATGGAGTTATTAGGGTATTTACGGCTTCCCGCCCAAAATTCCATAGGGTGCAATGTAAATTTGAGGACCCATTTTCAGCAAGACGCCTTACCCCGATTCCAATGACTGCCCTTTATGTTTGTAGACATTAATGATATGCGCATGCGCATAAATTTGCAGCACCCTGGGTGCTTTCGTTTGGCTGCTAAAGGCGTAAAAATGTTTATTTATTGAATGTTTGACGCCCCATAGTGCCCGTGCTATTCTGTTGACCGCATCACGGATTATGCAGGCTTGTTTGCATGGATGTGCTCTACAAACGTTCCAAATTTCAGCTTAATCGGATGAGAAACAGACGAGTTATTAGGGGTCAAAATATCAGACATTCCATACCAACTTTGGACTGCAAGTTTGAGCCTAGCCTGACCTTCACCGATCGGGATGAAACTGGTGCCAGACGAAAGGTCTGGACCAAGGACTCACAGGGGCCAAGTGCCCAAAAATTCTTATCGCCCCATTTTCGAGTTATGGCCCCTGAAAGTTGATATTTGGCAATGTTTGACCCCTAATAACTTTTTAACGCGTGGACCGAATTTTCAGGCAATTTGCGTTTTATGTACTATGGAACCAGGACAATGTTAGGTATCAGTTTCAGCCCGGTCGGTGAAGGTCACCTTTTGTGTCTTTTGATCTCTTTGTTCAGCAGGCGAGATCTACAGACTCATTTCAAGTCCTTATATCTTTGCTTTTACTGCATGCAGCGCCATACAATTTAGCACAGAAATGAACCTCCCTAAGACCTATAAACCCTATAAAAAGCGCGCCTGTCTGTTGCGAATTGATGGAGTTATTAGGGTATTTACGGCTTCCCGCCCAAAATTCCATAGGGTGCAATGTAAACTTGAGGACCCATTTTCAGCAAGACGCCTTGCCCCGATTCCAATGACTGCCCTTTATGTTTGTAGACATATATGATCTGCGCATGCGCATAAATTTGCAGCACCCTGGGTGCTTTCGTTTGGCTGCTATAGGCGTAAAAAGATTTATTTATTGAATGTTTGACGCCCCATAGTGCCCGTGCTATTCTGTTGACCGCATCCCGGATTGTGCAGGCTTGTTTGCATGGATGTGCTCTACAAACGTTCCAAATTTCAGCTTAATCGGATGAGAAACAGACGAGTTATTAGGGGTCAAAATATCAGACATTCCATACCAACTTTGGACTGCAAGTTTGAGCCTAGCCTGACCTTCACCGATCGGGATGAAACTGGTGCCAGACGAAAGGTCTGGACCAAGGACTCACTGGGGCCAAGTGCCCAAAAATTCTTATCGCCCCATTTTCGAGTTATGGCCCCTGAAAGTTGATATTTGGCAATGTTTGACCCCTAATAACTTTTTAACGCGTGGACCGAATTTTCAGGCAATTTGCGTTTTATGTACTATGGAACCAGGACAATGTTAGGTATCAGTTTCAGCCCGGTCGGTGAAGGTCACCTTTTGTGTCTTTTGATCTCTTTGTTCAGCAGGCGAGATCTACAGACTCATTTCAAGTCCTTATATCTTTGCTTGTACTGCATGCAGCGCCATACAATTTAGCACAGAAATGAACCTCCCTAAGACCTATAAACCCTATAAAAAGCGCGCCTGTCTGTTGCGAATTGATGGAGTTATTAGGGTATTTACGGCTTCCCGCCCAAAATTCCATAGGGTGCAATGTAAACTTGAGGACCCATTTTCAGCAAGACGCCTTGCCCCGATTCCAATGACTGCCCTTTATGTTTGTAGACATTAATGATCTGCGCATGCGCATAAATTTGCAGCACCCTGGGTGCTTTCGTTTGGCTGCTATAGGCGTAAAAAGGTTTATTTATTGAATGTTTGACGCCCCATAGTGCCCGCGCTATTCTGTTGACCGCATCCCGGATTGTGCAGGCTTGTTTGCATGGATGTGCTCTACAAACGTTCCAAATTTCAGCTTAATCGTATTAGAAAACAGACGAGTTATTAGGGGTCAAAATATCAGACATTCCATACCAACTTTGGACTGCAAGTTTGAGCCTAGCCTGACCTTCACCGATCGGGATGAAACTGGTGCCAGACGAAAGGTCTGGACCAAGGACTCACTGGGGCCAAGTGCCCAAAAATTCTTATCGCCCCATTTTCGAGTTATGGCCCCTGAAAGTTGATATTTGGCAATGTTTGACCCCTAATAACTTTTTAACGCGTGGACCGAATTTTCAGGCAATTTGCGTTTTATGTACTATGGAACCAGGACAATGTTAGGTATCAGTTTCAGCCCGGTCGGTGAAGGTCACCTTTTGTGTCTTTTGATCTCTTTGTTCAGCAGGCGAGATCTACAGACTCATTTCAAGTCCTTATATCTTTGCTTGTACTGCATGCAGCGCCATACAATTTAGCACAGAAATGAACCTCCCTAAGACCTATAAACCCTATAAAAAGCGCGCCTGTCTGTTGCGAATTGATGGAGTTATTAGGGTATTTACGGCTTCCCGCCCAAAATTCCATAGGGTGCAATGTAAACTTGAGGACCCATTTTCAGCAAGACGCCTTGCCCCGATTCCAATGACTGCCCTTTATGTTTGTAGACATTAATGATCTGCGCATGCGCATAAATTTGCAGCACCCTGGGTGCTTTCGTTTGGCTGCTATAGGCGTAAAAAGGTTTATTTATTGAATGTTTGACGCCCCATAGTGCCCGTGCTATTCTGTTGACCGCATCCCGGATTGTGCAGGCTTGTTTGCATGGATGTGCTCTACAAACGTTCCAAATTTCAGCTTAATCGTATTAGAAAACAGACGAGTTATTAGGGGTCAAAATATCAGACATTCCATACCAACTTTGGACTGCAAGTTTGAGCCTAGCCTGACCTTCACCGATCGGGATGAAACTGGTGCCAGACGAAAGGTCTGGACCAAGGACTCACTGGGGCCAAGTGCCCAAAAATTCTTATCGCCCCATTTTCGAGTTATGGCCCCTGAAAGTTGATATTTGGCAATGTTTGACCCCTAATAACTTTTTAACGCGTGGACCGAATTTTCAGGCAATTTGCGTTTTATGTACTATGGAACCAGGACAATGTTAGGTATCAGTTTCAGCCCGGTCGGTGAAGGTCACCTTTTGTGTCTTTTGATCTCTTTGTTCAGCAGGCGAGATCTACAGACTCATTTCAAGTCCTTATATCTTTGCTTGTTCTGCATGCAGCGCCATACAATTTAGCACAGAAATGAACCTCCCTAAGACCTATAAACCCTATAAAAAGCGCGCCTGTCTGTTGCGAATTGATGGAGTTATTAGGGTATTTACGGCTTCCCGCCCAAAATTCCATAGGGTGCAATGTAAACTTGAGGACCCATTTTCAGCAAGACGCCTTGCCCCGATTCCAATGACTGCCCTTTATGTTTGTAGACATTAATGATCTGCGCATGCGCATAAATTTGCAGCACCCTGGGTGCTTTCGTTTGGCTGCTATAGGCGTAAAAAGGTTTATTTATTGAATGTTTGACGCCCCATAGTGCCCGTGCTATTCTGTTGACCGCATCCCGGATTGTGCAGGCTTGTTTGCATGGATGTGCTCTACAAACGTTCCAAATTTCAGCTTAATCGGATGAGAAACAGACGAGTTATTAGGGGTCAAAATATCAGACATTCCATACCAACTTTGGACTGCAAGTTTGAGCCTAGCCTGACCTTCACCGATCGGGATGAAACTGGTGCCAGACGAAAGGTCTGGACCAAGGACTCACTGGGGCCAAGTGCCCAAAAATTCTTATCGCCCCATTTTCGAGTTATGGCCCCTGAAAGTTGATATTTGGCAATGTTTGACCCCTAATAACTTTTTAACGCGTGGACCGAATTTTCAGGCAATTTGCGTTTTATGTACTATGGAACCAGGACAATGTTAGGTATCAGTTTCAGCCCGGTCGGTGAAGGTCACCTTTTGTGTCTTTTGATCTCTTTGTTCAGCAGGCGAGATCTACAGACTCATTTCAAGTCCTTATATCTTTGCTTGTACTGCATGCAGCGCCATACAATTTAGCACAGAAATGAACCTCCCTAAGACCTATAAACCCTATAAAAAGCGCGCCTGTCTGTTGCGAATTGATGGAGTTATTAGGGTATTTACGGCTTCCCGCCCAAAATTCCATAGGGTGCAATGTAAACTTGAGGACCCATTTTCAGCAAGACGCCTTGCCCCGATTCCAATGACTGCCCTTTATGTTTGTAGACATTAATGATCTGCGCATGCGCATAAATTTGCAGCACCCTGGGTGCTTTCGTTTGGCTGCTATAGGCGTAAAAAGGTTTATTTATTGAATGTTTGACGCCCCATAGTGCCCGTGCTATTCTGTTGACCGCATCCCGGATTGTGCAGGCTTGTTTGCATGGATGTGTTCTACAAACGTTCCAAATTTCAGCTTAATCGGATGAGAAACAGACGAGTTATTAGGGGTCAAAATATCAGACATTCCATACCAACTTTGGACTGCAAGTTTGAGCCTAGCCTGACCTTCACCGATCGGGATGAAACTGGTGCCAGACGAAAGGTCTGGACCAAGGACTCACTGGGGCCAAGTGCCCAAAAATTCTTATCGCCCCATTTTCGAGTTATGGCCCCTGAAAGTTGATATTTGGCAATGTTTGACCCCTAATAACTTTTTAACGCGTGGACCGAATTTTCAGGCAATTTGCGTTTTATGTACTATGGAACCAGGACAATGTTAGGTATCAGTTTCAGCCCGGTCGGTGAAGGTCACCTTTTGTGTCTTTTGATCTCTTTGTTCAGCAGGCGAGATCTACAGACTCATTTCAAGTCCTTATATCTTTGCTTGTACTGCATGCAGCGCCATACAATTTAGCACAGAAATGAACCTCCCTAAGACCTATAAACCCTATAAAAAGCGCGCCTGTCTGTTGCGAATTGATGGAGTTATTAGGGTATTTACGGCTTCCCGCCCAAAATTCAATAGGGTGCAATGTAAACTTGAGGACCCATTTTCAGCAAGACGCCTTGCCCCGATTCCAATGACTGCCCTTTATGTTTGTAGACATTAATGATCTGCGCATGCGCATAAATTTGCAGCACCCTGGGTGCTTTCGTTTGGCTGCTATAGGCGTAAACATGTTTATTTATTGAATGTTTGACGCCCCATAGTGCCCGTGCTATTCTGTTGACCGCATCCCGGATTGTGCAGGCTTGTTTGCATGGATGTGCTCTACAAACGTTCCAAATTTCAGCTTAATCGGATGAGAAACAGACGAGTTATTAGGGGTCAAAATATCAGACATTCCATACCAACTTTGGACTGCAAGTTTGAGCCTAGCCTGACCTTCACCGATCGGGATGAAACTGGTGCCAGACGAAAGGTCTGGACCAAGGACTCACTGGGGCCAAGTGCCCAAAAATTCTTATCGCCCCATTTTCGAGTTATGGCCCCTGAAAGTTGATATTTGGCAATGTTTGACCCCTAATAACTTTTTAACGCGTGGACCGAATTTTCAGGCAATTTGCGTTTTATGTACTATGGAACCAGGACAATGTTAGGTATCAGTTTCAGCCCGGTCGGTGAAGGTCACCTTTTGTGTCTTTTGATCTCTTTGTTCAGCAGGCGAGATCTACAGACTCATTTCAAGTCCTTATATCTTTGCTTGTACTGCATGCAGCGCCATACAATTTAGCACAGAAATGAACCTCCCTAAGACCTATAAACCCTATAAAAAGCGCGCCTGTCTGTTGCGAATTGATGGAGTTATTAGGGTATTTACGGCTTCCCGCCCAAAATTCCATAGGGTGCAATGTAAACTTGAGGACCCATTTTCAGCAAGACGCCTTGCCCCGATTCCAATGACTGCCCTTTATGTTTGTAGACATTAAGGATCTGCGCATGCGCATAAATTTGCAGCACCCTGGGTGCTTTCGTTTGGCTGCTATAGGCGTAAAAATGTTTATTTATTGAATGTTTGACGCCCCATAGTGCCCGTGCTATTCTGTTGACCGCATCCCGGATTGTGCAGACTTGTTTGCATGGATGTGCTCTACAAACGTTCCAAATTTCAGCTTAATCGGATGAGAAACAGACGAGTTATTAGGGGTCAAAATATCAGACATTCCATACCAACTTTGGACTGCAAGTTTGAGCCTAGCCTGACCTTCACCGATCGGGATGAAACTGGTGCCAGACGAAAGGTCTGGACCAAGGACTCACTGGGGCCAAGTGCCCAAAAATTCTTATCGCCCCATTTTCGAGTTATGGCCCCTGAAAGTTGATATTTGGCAATGTTTGACCCCTAATAACTTTTTAACGCGTGGACCGAATTTTCAGGCAATTTGCGTTTTATGTACTATGGAACCAGGACAATGTTAGGTATCAGTTTCAGCCCGGTCGGTGAAGGTCACCTTTTGTGTCTTTTGATCTCTTTGTTCAGCAGGCGAGATCTACAGACTCATTTCAAGTCCTTATATCTTTGCTTGTACTGCATGCAGCGCCATACAATTTAGCACAGAAATGAACCTCCCTAAGACCTATAAACTCTATAAAAAGCGCGCCTGTCTGTTGCGAATTGATGGAGTTATTAGGGTATTTACGGCTTCCCGCCCAAAATTCCATAGGGTGCAATGTAAACTTGAGGACCCATTTTCAGCAAGACGCCTTGCCCCGATTCCAATGACTGTCCTTTATGTTTCTAGACATTAATGATCTGCGCATGCGCATAAATTTGCAGCACCCTGGGTGCTTTCGTTTGGCTGCTATAAGCGTAAAAATGTTTATTTATTGAATGTTTGACGCCCCATAGTGCCCGTGCTATTCTGTTGACCGCATCCCGGATTGTGCACACTTGTTTGCATGGATGTGCTCTACAAACGTTCCAAATTTCAGCTTAATCGGATGAGAAACAGACGAGTTATTAGGGGTCAAAATATCAGACATTCCATACCAACTTTGGACTGCAAGTCTGAGCCTAGCCTGACCTTCACCGATCGGGATGAAACTGGTGCCAGACGAAAGGTCTGGACCAAGGACTCACTGGGGCCAAGTGCCCAAAAATTCTTATCGCCCCATTTCCGAGTTATGGCCCCTGAAAGTTGATATTTGGCAATGTTTGACCCCTAATAACTTTTTAACGCATGGACCGAATTTTCAGGCAATTTGCGTTTTATGTACTATGGAACCAGGACAATGTTAGGTATCAGTTTCAGCCCGGTCGGTGAAGGTCACCTTTTGTGTCTTTTGATCTCTTTGTTCAGCAGGCGAGATCTACAGACTCATTTCAAGTCCTTATATCTTTGCTTGTACTGCATGCAGCGCCATACAATTTAGCACAGAAATGAACCTCCCTAAGACCTATAAACCCTATAAAAAGCGCGCCTGTCTGTTGCGAATTGATGGAGTTATTAGGGTATTTACGGCTTCCCGCCCAAAATTCCATAGGGTGCAATGTAAACTTGAGGACCCATTTTCAGCAAGACGCCTTGCCCCGATTCCAATGACTGCCTTTTATGTTTGTAGACATTAATGATCTGCGCATGCGCATAAATTTGCAGCACCCTGGGTGCTTTCGTTTGGCTGCTATAGGCGTAAAAAGGTTTATTTATTGAATGTTTGACGCCCCATAGTGCCCGTGCTATTCTGTTGACTGCATCCCGGATTGTGCAGGCTTGTTTGCCTGGATGTGCTCTACAAACGTTTCAAATTTCAGCTTAATCGGATGAGAAACAGACGAGTTATTAGGGGTCAAAATATCAGACATTCCATACCAACTTTGGACTGCAAGTTTGAGCCTAGCCTGACCTTCACCGATCGGGATGAAACTGGTGCCAGACGAAAGGTCTGGACCAAGGACTCACTGGGGCCAAGTGCCCAAAAATTCTTATCGCCCCATTTTCGAGTTATGGCCCCTGAAAGTTGATATTTGGCAATGTTTGACCCCTAATAACTTTTTAACGCGTGGACCGAATTTTCAGGCAATTTGCGTTTTATGTACTATGGAACCAGGACAAGGTTAGGTATCAGTTTCAGCCCGGTCGGTGAAGGTCACCTTTTGTGTCTTTTGATCTCTTTGTTCAGCAGGCGAGATCTACAGACTCATTTCAAGTCCTTATATCTTTGCTTGTACTGCATGCAGCGCCATACAATTTAGCACAGAAATGAACCTCCCTAAGACCTATAAACCCTATAAAAAGCGCGCCTGTCTGTTGCGAATTGATGGAGTTATTAGGGTATTTACGGCTTCCCGCCCAAAATTCCATAGGGTGCAATGTAAACTTGAGGACCCATTTTCAGCAAGACGCCTTGCCCCGATTCCAATGACTGCCCTTTATGTTTGTAGACATTAATGATCTGCGCATGCGCATAAATTTGCAGCACCCTGGGTGCTTTCGTTTGGCTGCTATAGGCGTAAAAAGGTTTATTTATTGAATGTTTGACGCCCCATAGTGCCCGTGCTATTCTGTTGACCGCATCCCGGATTGTGCAGACTTGTTTGCATGGATGTGCTCTACAAACGTTCCAAATTTCAGCTTAATCGGATGAGAAACAGACGAGTTATTAGGGGTCAAAATATCAGACATTCCATACCAACTTTGGACTGCAAGTTTGAGCCTAGCCTGACCTTCACCGATCGGGATGAAACTGGTGCCAGACGAAAGGTCTGGACCAAGGACTCACTGGGGCCAAGTGCCCAAAAATTCTTATCGCCCCATTTTCGAGTTATGGCCCCTGAAAGTTGATATTTGGCAATGTTTGACCCCTAATAACTTTTTAACGCGTGGACCGAATTTTCAGGCAATTTGCGTTTTATGTACTATGGAACCAGGACAATGTTAGGTATCAGTTTCAGCCCGGTCGGTGAAGGTCACCTTTTGTGTCTTTTGATCTCTTTGTTCAGCAGGCGAGATCTACAGACTCATTTCAAGTCCTTATATCTTTGCTTGTACTGCATGCAGCGCCATACAATTTAGCACAGAAATGAACCTCCCTAAGACCTATAAACCCTATAAAAAGCGCGCCTGTCTGTTGCGAATTGATGGAGTTATTAGGGTATATACGGCTTCCCGCCCAAAATTCCATAGGGTGCAATGTAAACTTGACGACCCATTTTCAGCAAGACGCCTTGCCCCGATTCCAATGACTGCCCTTTATGTTTGTAGACATTAATGATCTGCGCATGCGCATAAATTTGCAGCACCCTGGGTGCTTTCGTTTGGCTGCTATAGGCGTAAAAAGGTTTATTTATTGAATGTTTGACGCCCCATAGTGCCCGTGCTATTCTGTTGACCGCATCCCGGATTGTGCAGGCTTGTTTGCATGGATGTGCTCTACAAACGTTCCAAATTTCAGCTTAATCGGATGAGAAACAGACGAGTTATTAGGGGTCAAAATATCAGACATTCCATACCAACTTTGGACTGCAAGTTTGAGCCTAGCCTGACCTTCACCGATCGGGATGAAACTGGTGCCAGACGAAAGGTCTGGACCAAGGACTCACTGGGGCCAAGTGCCCAAAAATTCTTATCGCCCTATTTTCGAGTTATGGCCCCTGAAAGTTGATATTTGGCAATGTTTGACCCCTAATAACTTTTTAACGCGTGGACCGAATTTTCAGGCAATTTGCGTTTTATGTACTATGGAACCAGGACAATGTTAGGTATCAGTTTCAGCCCGGTCGGTGAAGGTCACCTTTTGTGTCTTTTGATCTCTTTGTTCAGCAGGCGAGATCTACAGACTCATTTCAAGTCCTTATATCTTTGCTTGTACTGCATGCAGCGCCATACAATTTAGCACAGAAATGAACCTCCCTAAGACCTATAAACTCTATAAAAAACGCGCCTGTCTGTTGCGAATTGATGGAGTTATTAGGGTATTTACGGCTTCCCGCCCAAAATTCCATAGGGTGCAATGTAAACTTGAGGACCCATTTTCAGCAAGACGCCTTGCCCCGATTCCAATGACTGCCCTTTATGTTTGTAGACACTAATGATCTGCGCATGCGCATAAATTTGCAGCACCCTGGGTGCTTTCGTTTGGCTGCTATAGGCGTAAAAATGTTGATTTATTGAATGTTTGGCGCCCCATAGTGCCCGTGCTATTCTGTTGACCGCATCCCGGATTGTGCAGGCTTGTTTGCATGGATGTGCTCTACAAACATTCCAAATTTCAGCTTAATCGGATGAGAAACAGACGAGTTATTAGGGGTCAAAATATCAGACATTCCATACCAACTTTGGACTGCAAGTTTGAGCCTAGCCTGACCTTCACCGATCGGGATGAAACTGGTGCCAGACGAAAGGTCTGGACCAAGGACTCACTGGGGCCAAGTGCCCAAAAATTCTTATCGCCCCATTTTCGAGTTATGGCCCCTGAAAGTTGATATTTGGCAATGTTTGACCCCTAATAACTTTTTAACGCGTGGACCGAATTTTCAGGCAATTTGCGTTTTATGTACTATGGAACCAGGACAATGTTAGGTATCAGTTTCAGCCCGGTCGGTGAAGGACACCTTTTGTGTCTTTTGATCTCTTTGTTCAGCAGGCGAGATCTACAGACTCATTTCAAGTCCTTATATCTTTGCTTGTACTGCATGCAGCGCCATACAATTTAGCACAGAAATGAACCTCCCTAAGACCTATAAACCCTATAAAAAGCGCACCTGTCTGTTGCGAATTGATGGAGTTATTAGGGTATTTACGGCTTCCCGCCCAAAATTCCATAGGGTGCAATGTAAACTTGAGGACCCATTTTCAGCAAGACGCCTTGCCCCGATTCCAATGACTGCCCTTTATGTTTGTAGACATTAATGATCTGCGCATGCGCATAAATTTGCAGCACCCTGGGTGCTTTCGTTTGGCTGCTATAGGCGTAAAAAGGTTTATTTATTGAATGTTTGACGCCCCATAGTGCCCGTGCTATTCTGTTGACCACATCCCGGATTGTGCAGGCTTGTTTGCATGGATGTGCTCTACAAACGTTCCAAATTTCAGCTTAATCGGATGAGAAACAGACGAGTTATTAGGGGTCAAAATATCAGACATTCCATACCAACTTTGAACTGCAAGTTTGAGCCTAGCCTGACCTTCACCGATCGGGATGAAACTGGTGCCAGACGAAAGGTCTGGACCAAGGACTCACTGGGGCCAAGTGCCCAAAAATTCTTATCGCCCCATTTTCGAGTTATGGCCCCTGAAAGTTGATATTTGGCAATGTTTGACCCCTAATAACTTTTTAACGCGTGGACCGAATTTTCAGGCAATTTGCGTTTTATGTACTATGGAACCAGGACAATGTTAGGTATCAGTTTCAGCCCGGTCGGTGAAGGTCACCTTTTGTGTCTTTTGATCTCTTTGTTCAGCAGGCGAGATCTACAGACTCATTTCAAGTCCTTATATCTTTGCTTGTACTGCATGCAGCGCCATACAATTTAGCACAGAAATGAACCTCCCTAAGACCTATAAACCCTATAAAAACCGCGCCTGTCTGTTGCGAATTGATGGAGTTATTAGGGTATTTACGGCTTAATCGGATGAGAAACAGACGAGTTATTAGGGGTCAAAATATCAGACATTCCATACCAACTTTGGACTGCAAGTTTGAGCCTAGCCTGACCTTCACCGATCGGGATGAAACTGGTGCCAGACGAAAGGTCTGGACCAAGGACTCACTGGGGCCAAGTGCCCAAAAATTCTTATCGCCCCATTTTCGAGTTATGGCCCCTGAAAGTTGATATTTGGCAATGTTTGACCCCTAATAACTTTTTAACGCATGGACCGAATTTTCAGGCAATTTGCGTTTTATGTACTATGGAACCAGGACAATGTTAGGTATCAGTTTCAGCCCGGTCGGTGAAGGTCACCTTTTGTGTCTTTTGATCTCTTTGTTCAGCAGGCGAGATCTACAGACTCATTTCAAGTCCTTATATCTTTGCTTGTACTGCATGCAGCGCCATACAATTTAGCACAGAAATGAACCTCCCTAAGACCTATAAACCCTATAAAAAGCGCGCCTGTCTGTTGCGAATTGATGGAGTTATTAGGGTATTTACGGCTTCCCGCCCAAAATTCCATAGGGTGCAATGTAAACTTGAGGACCCATTTTCAGCAAGACGCCTTGCCCCGATTCCAATGACTGCCCTTTATGTTTGTAGACATTAATGATCTGCGCATGCGCATAAATTTGCAGCACCCTGGGTGCTTTCGTTTGGCTGCTATAGGCGTAAAAAGGTTTATTTATTGAATGTTTGACGCCCCATAGTGCCCGTGCTATTCTGTTGACCGCATCCCGGATTGTGCAGGCATGTTTGCATGGATGTGCTAATAATAATAATAATAATAATAATAATCGACTTTATTTATAGAGGGTAACACATTTAGTAATCTAGTACTAATCTCCCATGTGGCCCTCTTTTTTCCTGGGTAGAAACCAGTACTAAGCAATGTGGATAAAGTTTCTTGCTCAAGGAAACAACACTTGCAGTCAGTGGTGCTCTACAAACGTTCCAAATTTCAGCTTAATCGGATGAGAAACAGACGAGTTATTAGGGGTCAAAATATCAGACATTCCATACCAACTTTGGACTGCAAGTTTGAGCCTAGCCTGACCTTCACCGATCGGGATGAAACTGGTGCCAGACGAAAGGTCTGGACCAAGGACTCACTGGGGCCAAGTGCCCAAAAATTCTTATCGCCCCATTTTCGAGTTATGGCCCCTGAAAGTTGATATTTGGCAATGTTTGACCCCTAATAACTTTTTAACGCGTGGACCGAATTTTCAGGCAATTTGCGTTTTATGTACTATGGAACCAGGACAATGTTAGGTATCAGTTTCAGCCCGGTCGGTGAAGGTCACCTTTTGTGTCTTTTGATCTCTTTGTTCAGCAGGCGAGATCTACAGACTCATTTCAAGTCCTTATATCTTTGCTTGTACTGCATGCAGCGCCATACAATTTAGCAAAGAAATGAACCTCCCTAAGACCTATAAACCCTATAAAAAGCGCGCCTGTCTGTTGCGAATTGATGTAGTTATTAGGGTATTTACGGCTTCTCGCCCAAAATTCCATAGGGTGCAATGTAAACTTGAGGACCCATTTTCAGCAAGACGCCTTGCCCCGATTCCAATGACTGCCCTTTATGTTTGTAGACATTAATGATCTGCGCATGCGCATAAATTTGCAGCACCCTGGGTGCTTTCGTTTGGCTGCTATAGGCGTAAAAATGTTTATTTATTGAATGTTTGACGCCCCATAGTGCCCGTGCTATTCTGTTGACCGCATCCCGGATTGTGCAGGCTTGTTTGCATGGATGTGCTCTACAAACGTTCCAAATTTCAGCTTAATCGGATGAGAAACAGACGAGTTATTAGGGGTCAAAATATCAGACATTCCATACCAACTTTGGACTGCAAGTTTGAGCCTAGCCTGACCTTCACCGATCGGGATGAAACTGGTGCCAGACGAAAGGTCTGGACCAAGGACTCACTGGGGCCAAGTGCCCAAAAATTCTTATCGCCCCATTTTCGAGTTATGGCCCCTGAAAGTTGATATTTGGCAATGTTTGACCCCTAATAACTTTTTAACGCGTGGACCGAATTTTCAGGCAATTTGCGTTTTATGTACTATGGAACCAGGACAATGTTAGGTATCAGTTTCAGCCCGGTCGGTGAAGGTCACCTTTTGTGTCTTTTGATCTCTTTGTTCAGCAGGCGAGATCTACAGACTCATTTCAAGTCCTTATATCTTTGCTTGTACTGCATGCAGCGCCATACAATTTAGCACAGAAATGAACCTCCCTAAGACCTATAAACCCTATAAAAAGCGCGCCTGTCTGTTGCGAATTGATGGAGTTATTAGGGTATTTACGGCTTCCCGCCCAAAATTCCATAGGGTGCAATGTAAACTTGAGGACCCATTTTCAGCAAGACGCCTTGCCCCGATTCCAATGACTGCCCTTTATGTTTGTAGACATTAATGATCTGCGCATGCGCATAAATTTGCAGCACCCTGGGTGCTTTCGTTTAGCTGCTATAGGCGTAAAAAGGTTTATTTATTGAATAATTGACGCCAAATAGTGCCCGTGCTATTCTGTTGACCGCATCCCGGATTGTGCAGGCATGTTTGCATGGATGTGCTAATAATAATAATAATAATAATAATCGACTTTATTTATCGAGGGTAACACATTTAGTAATCTAGTACTAATCTCCCATGTGGCCCTCTTTTTTCCTGGGTAGAAACCAGTACTAAGCAATGTGGATAAAGTTTCTTGCTCAAGGAAACAACACTTGCAGTCAGTGGTGCTCTACAAACGTTCCAAATTTCAGCTTAATCGGATGAGAAACAGACGAGTTATTAGGGGTCAAAATATCAGACATTCCATACCAACTTTGGACTGCAAGTTTGAGCCTAGCCTGACCTTCACCGATCGGGATGAAACTGGTGCCAGACGAAAGGTCTGGACCAAGGACTCACTGGGGCCAAGTGCCCAAAAATTCTTATCGCCCCATTTTCGAGTTATGGCCCCTGAAAGTTGATATTTGGCAATGTTTGACCCCTAATAACTTTTTAACGCGTGGACCGAATTTTCAGGCAATTTGCGTTTTATGTACTATGGAACCAGGACAATGTTAGGTATCAGTTTCAGCCCGGTCGGTGAAGGTCACCTTTTGTGTCTTTTGATCTCTTTGTTCAGCAGGCGAGATCTACAGACTCATTTCAAGTCCTTATATCTTTGCTTGTACTGCATGCAGCGCCATACAATTTAGCACAGAAATGAACCTCCCTAAGACCTATAAACCCTATAAAAAGCGCGCCTGTCTGTTGCGAATTGATGGAGTTATTAGGATATTTACGGCTTCCCGCCCAAAATTCCATTGGGTGCAATGTAAACTTGAGGATCAATTTTCAGCAAGACGCCTTGCCCCGATTCCAATGACTGCCCTTTATGTTTGTAGACATTAATGATCTGCGCATGCGCATAAATTTGCAGCACCCTGGGTGCTTTCGTTTGGCTGCTATAGGCGTAAAAAGGTTTATTTATTGAATGTTTGACGCCCCATAGTGCCCGTGCTATTCTGTTGACCGCATCCCGGATTGTGCAGGCTTGTTTGCATGGATGTGCTCTACAAACGTTCCAAATTTCAGCTTAATCGGATGAGAAACAGACGAGTTATTAGGGGTCAAAATATCAGACATTCCATACCAACTTTGGACTGCAAGTTTGAGCCTAGCCTGACCTTCACCGATCGGGATGAAACTGGTGCCAGACGAAAGGTCTGGACCAAGGACTCACTGGGGCCAAGTGCCCAAAAATTCTTATCGCCCCATTTTCGAGTTATGGCCCCTGAAAGTTGATATTTGGCAATGTTTGACCCCTAATAACCTTTTAACGCGTGGACCGAATTTTCAGGCAATTTGCGTTTTATGTACTATGGAACCAGGACAATGTTAGGTATCAGTTTCAGCCCGGTCGGTGAAGGTCACCTTTTGTGTCTTTTGATCTCTTTGTTCAGCAGGCGAGATCTACAGACTCATTTCAAGTCCTTATATCTTTGCTTGTACTGCATGCAGCGCCATACAATTTAGCACAGAAATGAACCTCCCTAAGTCCTATAAACCCTATAAAAAGCGCGCCTGTCTGTTGCGAATTGATGGAGTTATTAGGATATTTACGGCTTCCCGCCCAAAATTCCTTAGGGTGCAATGTAAATTTGAGGACCAATTTTCAGCAAGACGCCTTGCCCCGATTCCAATGACTGCCCTTTATGTTTGTAGACATTAATGATCTGCGCATGCGCATAAATTTGCAGCACCCTGGGTGCTTTCGTTTGGCTGCTATAGGCGTAAAAAGGTTTATTTATTGAATGTTTGACGCCCCATAGTGCCCGTGCTATTCTGTTGACCGCATCCCGGATTGTGCACACTTGTTTGCATGGATGTGCTCTACAAACGTTCCAAATTTCAGCTTAATCGGATGAGAAACAGACGAGTTATTAGGGGTCAAAATATCAGACATTCCATACCAACTTTGGACTGCAAGTTTGAGCCTAGCCTGACCTTCACCGATCGGGATGAAACTGGTGCCAGACGAAAGGTCTGGACCAAGGACTCACTGGGGCCAAGTGCCCAAAAATTCTTATCGCCCCATTTTCGAGTTATGGTCCCTGAAAGTTGATATTTGGCAATGTTTGACCCCTAATAACTTTTTAACGCGTGGACCGAATTTTCAGGCAATTTGCGTTTTATGTACTATGGAACCAGGACAATGTTAGGTATCAGTTTCAGCCCGGTCGGTGAAGGTCACCTTTTGTGTCTTTTGATCTCTTTGTTCAGCAGGCGAGATCTACAGACTCATTTCAAGTCCTTATATCTTTGCTTGTACTGCATGCAGCGCCATACAATTTAGCACAGAAATGAACCTCCCTAAGACCTATAAACCCTATAAAAAGCGCGCCTTTCTGTTGCGAATTGATGGAGTTATTAGGATATTTACGGCTTCCCGCCCAAAATTCCATAGGGTGCAATGTAAACTTGAGGACCAATTTTCAGCAAGACGCCTTGCCCCGATTCCAATGACTGCCCTTTATGTTTGTAGACATTAATGATCTGCGCATGCGCATAAATTTGCAGCACCCTGGGTGCTTTCGTTTGGCTGCTATAGGCGTAAAAAGGTTTATTTATTGAATGTTTGACGCCCCATAGTGCCCGTGCTATTCTGTTGACCGCATCCCGGATTGTGCAGGCTTGTTTGCATGGATGTGCTCTACAAACGTTCCAAATTTCAGCTTAATCGGATGAGAAACAGACGAGTTATTAGGGGTCAAAATATCAGACATTCCATACCAACTTTGGACTGCAAGTTTGAGCCTAGCCTGACCTTCACCGATCGGGATGAAACTGGTGCCAGACGAAAGGTCTGGACCAAGGACTCACTGGGGCCAAGTGCCCAAAAAATCTTATCGCCCCATTTTCGAGTTATGGCCCCTGAAAGTTGATATTTGGCAATGTTTGACCCCTAATAACTTTTTAACGCGTGGACCGAATTTTCAGGCAATTTGCGTTTTATGTACTATGGAACCAGGACAATGTTAGGTATCAGTTTCAGCCCGGTCGGTGAAGGTCACCTTTTGTGTCTTTTGATCTCTTTGTTCAGCAGGCGAGATCTACAGACTCATTTCAAGTCCTTATATCTTTGCTTGTACTGCATGCAGCGCCATACAATTTAGCACAGAAATGAACCTCCCTAAGACCTATAAACCCTTTAAAAAGCGCGCCTGTCTGTTACGAATTGATGGAGTTATTAGGGTATTTACGGCTTCCCGCCCAAAATTCCATAGGGTGCAATGTAAACTTGAGGACCCATTTTCAGCAAGACGCCTTGCCCCGATTCCAATGACTGCCCTTTATATTTGTAGACATTAATGATCTGCGCAGGCGCATAAATTTGCAGCACCCTGGGTGCTTTCGTTTGGCTGCTATAGGCGTAAAAAGGTTTATTTATTGAATGTTTGACGCCCCATAGTGCCCGTGCTATTCTGTTGACCGCATCCCGGATTGTGCAGACTTGTTTGCATGGATGTGCTCTACAAACGTTCCAAATTTCAGCTTAATCGGATGAGAAACAGACGAGTTATTAGGGGTCAAAATATCAGACATTCCATACCAACTTTGGACTGCAAGTTTGAGCCTAGCCTGACCTTCACCGATCGGGATGAAAATGGTGCCAGACGAAAGGTCTGGACCAAGGACTCACTGGGGCCAAGTGCCCAAAAATTCTTATCGCCCCATTTTCGAGTTATGGCCCCTGAAAGTTGATATTTGGCAATGTTTGACCCCTAATAACTTTTTAACGCGTGGACCGAATTTTCAGGCAATTTGCGTTTTATGTACTATGGAAACAGGACAATGTTAGGTATCAGTTTCAGCCCGGTCGGTGAAGGTCACCTTTTGTGTCTTTTGATCTCTTTGTTCAGCAGGCGAGATCTACAGACTCATTTCAAGTCCTTATATCTTTGCTTGTACTGCATGCAGCGCCATACAATTTAGCACAGAAATGAACCTCCCTAAGACCTATAAACCCTATAAAAAGCGCGCCTGTCTGTTGCGAATTGATGGAGTTATTAGGGTATTTACGGCTTCTCGCCCAAAATTCCATAGGGTGCAATGTAAACTTGAGGACCCATTCTCAGCAAGACGCCTTGCCCCGATTCCAATGACTGCCCTTTATGTTTGTAGACATTAATGATCTGCGCATGCGCATAAATTTGCAGCACCCTGGGTGCTTTCGTTTGGCTGCTATAGGCGTAAAAAGGTTTATTTATTGAATGTTTGACGCCCCATAGTGCCCGTGCTATTCTGTTGACCGCATCCCGGATTGTGCAGGCTTGTTTGCATGGATGTGCTCTACAAACGTTCTAAATTTCAGCTTAATCGGATGAAAAACAGACGAGTTATTAGGGGTCAAATTATCAGACATTCCATACCAACTTTGGACTGCAAGTTTGAGCCTAGCCTGACCTTCACCGATCGGGATGAAACTGGTGCCAGACGAAAGGTCTGGACCAAGGACTCACTGGGGCCAAGTGCCCAAAAATTCTTATCGCCCCATTTTCGAGTTATGGCCCCTGAAAGTTGATATTTGGCAATGTTTGACCCCTAATAACTTTTTAACGCGTGGACCGAATTTTCAGGCAATTTGCGTTTTATGTACTATGGAACCAGGACAATGTTAGGTATCAGTTTCAGCCCGGTCGGTGAAGGTCACCTTTTGTGTCTTTTGATCTCTTTGTTCAGCAGGCGAGATCTACAGACTCATTTCAAGTCCTTATATCTTTGCTTGTACTGCATGCAGCGCCATACAATTTAGCACAGAAATGAACCTCCCTAAGACCTATAAACCCTATAAAAAGCGCGCCTGTCTGTTACGAATTGATGGAGTTATTAGGGTATTTACGACTTCCCGCCCAAAATTCCATAGGGTGCAATGTAAACTTGAGGACCCATTTTCAGCAAGACGCCTTGCCCCGATTCCAATGACTGCCCTTTATGTTTGTAGACATTAAAGATCTGCGCATGCGCATAAATTTGCAGCACCCTGGGTGCTTTCGTTTGGCTGCTATAGGCGTAAAAAGGTTTATTTATTGAATGTTTGACGCCCCATAGTGCCCGTGCTATTCTGTTGACCGCATCCCGGATTGTGCAGACTTGTTTGCATGGATGTGCTCTACAAACGTACCAAATTTCAGCTTAATCGGATGAGAAACAGACGAGTTATTAGGGGTCAAAATATCAGACATTCCATACCAACTTTGGACTGCAAGTTTGAGCCTAGCCTGACCTTCACCGATCGGGATGAAACTGGTGCCAGACGAAAGGTCTGGACCAAGGACTCACTGGGGCCAAGTGCCCAAAAATTCTTATCGCCCCATTTTCGAGTTATGGCCCCTGAAAGTTGATATTTGGCAATGTTTGACCCATTAATAACTTTTTAACGCGTGGACCGAATTTTCAGGCAATTTGCGTTTTATGTACTATGGAACCAGGACAATGTTAGGTATCAGTTTCAGCCCGGTCGGTGAAGGTCACCTTTTGTGTCTTTTGATCTCTTTGTTCAGCAGGCGAGATCTACAGACTCATTTCAAGTCCTTATATCTTTGCTTGTACTGCATGCAGCGCCATACAATTTAGCACAGAAATGAACCTCCCTAAGACATATAAACCCTATAAAAAGCGCGCCTGTCTGTTGCGAATTGATGGAGTTATTAGGGTATTTACGGCTTCCCGCCCAAAATTCCATAGGGTGCAATGTAAATTTGAGGACCCATTTTCAGCAAGACGCCTTGCCCCGATTCCAATGACTGCCCTTTATGTTTGTAGACATTAATGATCTGCGCATGCGCATAAATTTGCAGCACCCTGGGTGCTTTCGTTTGGCTGCTATAGGCGTAAAAAGGTTTATTTATTGAATGTTTGACGCCCCATAGTGCCCGTGCTATTCTGTTGACCGCATCCCGGATTGTGCAGGCTTGTTTGCATGAATGTGCTCTACAAACGTTCCAAATTTCAGCTTAATCGGATGAGAAACAGACGAGTTATTAGGGGTCAAAATATCAGACATTCCATACCAACTTCGGACTGCAAGTTTGAGCCTAGCCTGACCTTCACCGATCGGGATGAAACTGGTGCCAGACGAAAGGTCTGGACCAAGGACTCACTGGGGCCAAGTGCCCAAAAATTCTTATCGCCCCATTTTCGAGTTATGGCCCCTGAAAGTTGATATTTGGCAATGTTTGACCCCTAATAACTTTTTAACGCGTGGACCGAATTTTCAGGCAATTTGCGTTTTATGTACTATGGAACCAGGACAATGTTAGGTATCAGTTTCAGCCCGGTCGGTGAAGGTCACCTTTTGTGTCTTTTGATCTCTTTGTTCAGCAGGCGAGATCTACAGACTCATTTCAAGTCCTTATATCTTTGCTTGTACTGCATGCAGCGCCATACAATTTAGCACAGAAATGAACCTCCCTAAGACCTATAAACCCTATAAAAAGCGCGCCTGTCTGTTGCGAATTGATGGAGTTATTAGGGTATTTACGGCTTCCCGCCCAAAATTCCATAGGGTGCAATGTAAATTTGAGGACCCATTTTCAGCAAGACGCCTTGCCCCGATTCCAATGACTGCCTTTTATGTTTGTAGACATTAATGATCTGCGCATGCGCATAAATTTGCAGCACCCTGGGTGCTTTCGTTTGGCTGCTATAGGCGTAAAAAGGTTTATTTATTGAATGTTTGACGCCCCATAGTGCCCGTGCTATTCTGTTGACCGCATCCCGGATTGTGCAGGCTTGTTTGCATGGATGTGCTCTACAAACGTTCCAAATTTCAGCTTAATCGGATGAGAAACAGACGAGTTATAAGGGGTCAAAATATCAGACATTCCATACCAACTTTGGACTGCAAGTTTGAGCCTAGCCTGACCTTCACCGATCGGGATGAAACTGGTGCCAGACGAAAGGTCTGGACCAAGGACTCACTGGGGCCAAGTGCCCTAAAATTCTTATCGCCCCATTTTCGAGTTATGGCCCCTGAAAGTTGATATTTGGCAATGTTTGACCCCTAATAACTTTTTAACGCGTGGACCGAATTTTCAGGCAATTTGCGTTTTATGTACTATGGAACCAGGACAATGTTAGGTATCAATTTCAGCCCGGTCGGTGAAGGTCACCTTTTGTGTCTTTTGATCTCTTTGTTCAGCAGGCGAGATCTACAGACTCATTTCAAGTCCTTATATCTTTGCTTGTACTGCATGCAGCGCCATACAATTTAGCACAGAAATGAACCTCCCTAAGACCTATAAACCCTATAAAAAGCGCGCCTGTCTGTTGCGAATTGATGGAGTTATTAGGGTATTTACGGCTTCCCGCCCAAAATTCCATAGGGTGCAATGTAAACTTGAGGACCCATTTTCAGCAAGACGCCTTGCCCCGATTCCAATGACTGCCCTTTATGTTTGTAGACATTAATGATCTGCGCATGCGCATAAATTTGCAGCACCCTGGGTGCTTTCGTTTGGCTGCTATAGGCGTAAAAAGGTTTATTTATTGAATGTTTGACGCCCCATAGTGCCCGTGCTATTCTGTTGACCGCATCCCGGATTGTGCAGGCTTGTTTGCATGGATGTGCTCTACAAACGTTCCAAATTTCAGCTTAATCGGATGAGAAACAGACGAGTTATTAGGAGTCAAAATATCAGACATTCCATACCAACTTTGGACTGCAAGTTTGAGCCTAGCCTGACCTTCACCGATCGGGATGAAACTGGTGCCAGACGAAAGGTGTGGACCAAGGACTCACTGGGGCCAAGTGCCCAAAAATTCTTATCGCCCCATTTTCGAGTTATGGCCCCTGAAAGTTGATATTTGGCAATGTTTGACCCCTAATAACTTTTTAACGCGTGGACCGAATTTTCAGGCAATTTGCGTTTTATGTACTTTGGAACTAGGACAATGTTAGGTATCAGTTTCAGCCCGGTCGGTGAAGGTCACCTTTTGTGTCTTTTGATCTCTTTGTTCAGCAGGCGAGATCTACAGACTCATTTCAAGTCCTTATATCTTTGCTTGTACTGCATGCAGCGCCATATAATTTGGCACAGAAATGAACCTCCCTAAGACCTATAAACCCTATAAAAAGCGCGCCTGTCTGATGCGAATTGATGGAGTTATTAGGGTATTTACGGCTTCCCGCCCAAAATTCCATAGGGTGCAATGTAAACTTGGACCCATTTTCAGCAAGACGCCTTGCCCCGATTCCAATGATTGCCCTTTATGTTTGTAGACATTAATGATCTGCGCATCGCATAAATATGCAGCACCCTGGGTGCTTTCGTTTGGCTGCTATAGGCGTAAAAAGGTTTATTTATTGAATGCTTGACGCCCCATATAGCCCGCGCTATTCTGTTGACCGCATCCCGGATTGTGCAGGCTTGTTTGCATGGATGTGCTCTACAAACGTTCCAAATTTCAGCTTAATCGGATGAGAAACAGACGAGTTATTAGGGGTCAAAATATCAGACATTCCATACCAACTTTGGACTGCAAGTTTGAGCCTAACCTGACCTTCACCGATCGGGATGAAACTGGTGCCAGACGAAAGGTCTGGACCAAGGACTCACTGGGGCCAAGTGCCCAAAAATTCTTATCGCCCCATTTTCGAGTTATGGCCCCTGAAAGTTGATATTTGGCAATGTTTGACCCCTAATAACTTTTTAATGCGTGGACCGAATTTTCAGGCAATTTGCGTTTTATGTACTATGGAACTAGGACAATGTTAGTTATCAGTTTCAGCCCGGTCGGTGAAGGTCACCTTTTGTGTCTTTTGATCTCTTTGTTCAGCAGGCGAGATCTACAGACTCATTTCAAGTCCTTATATCTTTGCTTGTACTGCATGCAGCGCCATACAATTTGGCACAGAAATGAACCTCCCTAAGACCTATAAACCCTATAAAAAGCGCGCCTGTCTGTTGCGAATTGATGGAGTTATTAGGTTATTTACGGCTTCCCGCCCAAAATTCCATAGGGTGCAATGTAAACTTGAGGACCCATTTTCAGCAAGACGCCTTGCCTCGATTCCAATGACTGCCCTTTATGTTTGTAGACATTAATGATCTGCGCATGCGCATAAATTTGCAGCACCCTGGGTGCTTTCGTTTGGCTGCTATAGGCGTAAAATGTTTATTTATTGAATGTTTGACGCCCCATAGTGCCCGTGCTATTCTGTTGACCGCATCCTGGATTGTGCAAGCTTGTTTGCATGGATGTGCTCTACAAACGATCCAAATTTCAGCTTAATCGGATGAGAAACAGACGAGTTATTAGGGGTCAAAATATCAGACATTCCATACTAACTTTGGACTGCAAGTTTGAGCCTAACCTGACCTTCACCGATCGGGATGAAACTGGTGCCAGACGAAAGGTCTGGACCAAAGACTCACAGGGGCCAAGTGCCCAAAAATTCTTATCGCCCCATTTTCGAGTTATGGCCCCTGAAAGTTGATATTTGGCAATGTTTGACCCCTAATAACTTTTTAACGCGTGGACCGAATTTTCAGGCAATTTGCGTTTTATGTACTTTGGAACTAGGACAATGTTAGGTATCAGTTTCAGCCCGGTCGGTGAAGGTCACCTTTTGTGTCTTTTGATCTCTTTGTTCAGCAGGCGAGATCTACAGACTCATTTCAAGTCCTTATATCTTTGCTTGTACTGCATGCAGCGCCATATAATTTGGCACAGAAATGAACCTCCCTAAGACCTATAAACCCTATAAAAAGCGCGCCTGTCTGTTGCGAATTGATGGAGTTATTAGGGTATTTACGGCTTCCCGCCCAAAATTCCATAGGGTGCAATGTAAACTTGAGGACCCATTTTCAGCAAGACGCCTTGCCCCGATTCCAATGACTGCCCTTTATGTTTGTATACATTAATGATCTGCGCATGCGCATAAATTAGCAGCACCTTGTATGCTTTCGTTTGGCTCCTATAGGCGTAAAAATGTTTATTTATTGAATGTTTGTCGCCCCATAGTGCCCGTGCTATTCTGTTGACCGCATCCCGGATTGTGCAGGCTTGTTTGCATGGATGTGCTCTACAAACGTTCCAAATTTCAGCTTAATCGGATGAGAAACAGACGAGTTATTAGGGGTCAAAATATCAGACATTCCATACCAACTTTGGACAGCAAGTTTGACCCTAACCTGACCTTCACCGATCGGGGTGAAACTGGTGCCAGACGAAAGGTCTGGACCAAGGACTCACTGGGGCCAAGTGCCCAAAAATTCTTATCGCCCCATTTTCGAGTTATGGCCCCTGAAAGTTGATATTTGGCAATGTTTGACCCCTAATAACTTTTTAACGCGTGGACCGAATTTTCAGGCAATTTGCGTTTTATGTACTATGGAACTAGGACAATGTTAGGTATCAGTTTAAGCCCGGTCGGTGAAGGTCACCTTTTTCGTCTTTTGATCTCTTTGTTCAGCAGGCGAGATCTACAGACTCATTTCAAGTCCTTATATCTTTGCTTGTACTGCATGCAGCGCCATACAATTTGGCACAGAAATGAACCTCTCTAAGACCTATAAACTCTATAAAAAGCGCGCCTGTCTGTTGCGAATAGATGGAGTTATTAGGGTATTTTTGGCTTCCCGCCCAAAATTCCATAGGGTGCAATGTAAATTTGAGGACCCATTTTCAGCAAGACGCCTTCCCCCGATTCCAATGACTGCCCTTTATGTTTGTAGACATTAATGATCTGCGCATGCGCATAAATTTGCAGCACCCTGGGTGCTTTCGTTTGGCTGCTATAGGCGTAAAAAGGTTTATTTATTGAATGTTTGACGCCCCATAGTGCCCGTGCTATTCTGTTGACCGCATCCCGGATTGTGCAGGCTTGTTTGCATGGATGTGCTCTACAAACGTTCCAAATTTCAGCTTAATCGGATGAGAAACAGACGAGTTATTAGGGGTCAAAATATCAGACATTCCATACCAACTTTGGACTGAAAGTTTGAGCCTAACCTGACCTTCACCGATCGGGATGAAACTGGTGCCAGACGAAAGGTCTGGACTAAGGACTCACTGGGGCCAAGTGCCCAAAACTTCTTATCGCCCCATTTTCGAGTTATGGCCCCTGAAAGTTGATATTTGGCAATGTTTGACCCCTAATAACTTTTTAACGCGTGGACCGAATTTTCAGGCAATTTGCGTTTTATGTACTATGGAACTAGGACAATGTTAGGTATCAGTTTCAGCCCGGTCGGTGAAGGTCACCTTTTGTGTCTTTTGATCGCTTTGTTCAGCAGGCGAGATCTACAGACTCATTTCAAGTCCTTATATCTTTGCTTGTACTGCATGCAGCGCCATCTAATTTGGCACAGAAATGAACCTCCCCAAGACCTATAAACCCTATAAAAAGCGCGCCTGTCTGTTGCGAATTGATGAAGTTATCAGGGTATTTACGGCTTCCCGCCTAAAATTCCATAGGGTGCAATGTAAACTTGAAGACCCATTTTCAGCAAGACGCCTTGCCCCGATTCCAATGACTGCCCTTTATGTTTGTAGACATTAATGATCTGCGCATGCGCATAAATTAGCAGCACCCTGGGAGCTTTCGTTTGGCTGCTATAGGCGTAAAAATGTTTATTTATTGAATGTTTGACGCCCCATAGTGCCCGTGCTATTCTGTTGACCGCATCCCGGATTGTGCAGGCTTGTTTGCATGGATGTGCTTACAAACGTTCAAAATTTCAGCTTAATCGGATGAGATACAGACGACTTATTAGGGCTCAAAATATCCGACATTCCATACCAACTTTGGACTGCAAGTTTGAGCCTAACCTGACCTTCACCGATCGGGATGAAACCGGTGCCAGACGAAAGGTCTGGACCAAGGACTCACTGGGGCCAAGTGCCCGAAAATTCTTATCGCCCCATTTTCGAGTTATGGCCCCTGAAAGTTGATATTTGGCAATGTTTGACCCCTAATAACTTTTTAACACGTGGACCGAATTTTCAGGCAATATGCGTTTTATGTACTATGGAACTAGGACAATGTTAGGTATCACTTTCAGCCCGGTCGGTGAAGGTCACCTTTTGTGTCTTTTGATCACTTTGTTCAGCAGGCGAGATCTACAGACTCATTTCAAGTCCTTATATCTTTCCTTGTACTGTATGCAGCGCCATACAATTTGGCACAGAAATGAACCTCCCTAAGACCTATAAACCCATTTAAAAGCGCGCCTGTCTGTTGCAAATTGATGGAGTTATTAGGGTATTTACGGCTTCCCGCCCAAAATTCCATAGGGTGCAATGTAAACTTGAGGACCCATTTTCTGCAAGACGCCTTGCCCCGATTCCAATGACTGCCCTTTATGTTTGTAGACATTAATGATCTGCGCATGCGCATAAATTTGCAGCACCCTGGGTGCTTTCGTTTGGCTGCTATAGGCGTAAAAATGTTTATTTATTGAATGTTTGACGCCCCATAGTGCCCGTGCTATTCTGTTGACCGCATCCCGGATTGTGCTAGCTTGTTTGCATGGATAAGCTCTACAAACGTTCCAAATTTCAGCTTAATCGGATGAGAAACAGACGAGTTATTAGGGTTTTAAATATCAGACATTCCATACCAACTTTGGACTGCAAGTTTGAGCCTAACCTGACCTTCACCGATCGGGATGAAACTGGTGCCAGACGAAAGGTCTGGACCAAGGACTCACTGGGGCCAAGTGCCCAAAAATTCTTATCGCCCCATTTTCGAGTTATGGCCCCTGAAAGTTGATATTTGGTAATGTTTGACCCCTAATAACTTTTTAACGCGTGGACCGAATTTTCAGGCAATTTGCGTTTTATGTACTATGGAACTAGGACAATGTTAGGTATCAGTTTCAGATCGGTCGGTGAAGGTCACCTTTTGTGTCTTTTGATCTCTTTGTTCAGCAGGCGAGATCTACAGACTCATTTAAAGTCCTTATATCTTTGCTTGTACTGCATGCAGCGACAATCAGTTTGGCACAGAAATGAACCTCCCTAAGACCTATAAACCCTATAAAATGGGCGCCTGTCTGTTGCGAATTGATGGAGTTATTAGGGTATTAACGGCTTCCTGCCCAAAATTCCATAGGGTTCAATGTAAACTTGAGGACCCATTTTCAGCAAGACGCCTTGGCCCGATTCCAATGACTGCCCTTTATGTTTGTAGACATTAATGATCTGCGCATACCCATAAATTTGCAGCACCCTGGGTGCTTTCGTTTGGCTGCTATAGGCGTAAAAATGTTTATTTATTGAATGTTTGACGCCCCATAGTGTCCGTGCTATTCTGTTGACCGCATCCCGGATTGTGCAGGCTTGTTTGCATGGATGTGTTCTACAAACGTTCCAAATTTCAGCTTAATCGGATGAGAAACAGACGAATAATTAGGGGTCAAAATATCAGACATTCCATAACAACTTTGGACTGCAAGTTTGAGCCTAAACTGACCTTCACCGATCGGGATGAAACTGGTGCCAGACGAAAGGTCTGGACCAAGGACTCACTGGGGCCAAGTGCCCAAAAATTCTTATCGCTCCATTTTCGAGTTATGGCCCCTGAAAGTTGATATTTGGCAATGTTTGACCCCTAATAACTTTTTAACGCGTGGACCGAATTTTCAGGCAATTTGCGTTTTATGTACTATGGAACTAGGACAATGTTAGGTATCAGTTTCAACCCGGTCGGTGAAGGTCACCTTTTGTGTCTTTTGATCTCTTTGTTCAGCAGGCGAGATCTACAGACTCAATTCAAGTCCTTATATCTTGCCTTGTACTGCATGCAGCGCCATACAATTTGGCACAGAAATTAAACTCCCTAAGACCTATTAACCCTATAAAAAACGCGCCTGTTTGATGCGAATTGATGGAGTTATTAGGGTATTTACGGCTTCCCTCCCAAAATTCTATAGGGTGCAATGTAAATTTGAGGACCCATTTTCAGCAACACGCCTTGCCCCGATTCCAATGACTGCCCTTTATGTTTGTAGACATTAATGATCTGCGCATGCGCATAAATTTGCAGCACCCTGGGTGCTTTCGTTTGGCTGCTATAAGCGTAAAAAGGTTTATTTATTGAATGTTTTACGCCCCATAGTACCCGTGCTGTTCTGTTGACCGCATCCCGGATTTTGCAAGCATGTTAGCATGGATGTGCTCTACAAACGTTCCAAATTTCAGCTTAATCGGATGAGAAACAGACGAGTTATTAGGCGTCAAAATATCAGACATTCCATACCAACTTTGGACTGCAAGTTTGAGCCTAAAATGACCTTCACCGATCGGGATGAAACTGGTGCCAGACGAAAGGTCTGGACCAAGGACTCACTGGGGCCAAGTGCCCAAAAATTCTTATCGCCCCATTTTCGAGTTATGGCCCCTGAAAGTTGATATTTGGCAATGTTTGACCCCTAATAACTTTTTAACGCGTGGACCGAATTTTCAGGCAATTTGCGTTTTATGTACTATGGAACTAGGACAATGTTAGGTATCAGTTTCAGCCCGGTCGGTGAAGGTCACCTTTTGTGTCTTTTGATCTCTTTGTTCAGCAGGCGAGATCTACAGACTCATTTCAAGTCCTTATATCTTTGCTTGTACTGCATGCAGCGCCATACAATTTGGCACAGAAATGAACCTCCCTAAGACCTATAAACCTTATAAAAAGCGCGCCTGTCTGTTACGAATTGATTGAGTTAATAGGCTATTTACGGCTTCCCGCCCAAAATTCCATAGGGTGCAATGTAAATTTGAGGACCCATTATCAGCAAGACGCCTTGTCCCGATTCCAATGACTGTAGACATTAATGATCTGCGCATGCGCATAAATTTGCAGCACCCTGGGTGCTTTTGTTTGGCTGCTATAGGCGTAAAAAATGTTTATTTATTGAATGTTTGACGCCCCATAGT
Source organism: Anodontia alba (assembly GCA_964016985.1). NCBI lineage: Eukaryota > Metazoa > Mollusca > Bivalvia > Lucinida > Lucinidae > Anodontia > Anodontia alba. The sequence goes on from OZ024832.1 coordinate 70,070,551, forward strand.
GCCCGTGCTATTCTTTTGACCGCATCCCGGATTATGCAAGCTTGTTTGCATGGATGTGCTCTACAAACGTTCCAAATTTCAGCTTAATCGGATGAGAAACAGACGAGTTATTAGGGGTCAAAATATCAGACATTCCATACCAACTTTTACTGCAAGTTTGAGCCTAAAATGACCTTCACCGATCGGGATGAAACTGGTGCCAGACGAAAGGTCTGGACCAAGGACTCACTAGGGCCAAGTGCCCAAAAATTCTAATCGCCCCATTTTCGAGTTATGGCCCCTGAAAGTTGATATTTGGCAATGTTTGACCCCTAATAACTTTTTAAGGCGTGGACCGAATTTTCAGGCAATTTGCGTTTTATGTACTATGGAACTAGGACAATGTTAGGTATCAGTTTCAGCCCAGTCGGTGAAGGTCACCTTTTGTGTTTTGATCTCTTTGTTCAGCAGGCGAGATCTACAGACTCATTTCAAGTCCTTATGTCTTTGCTTGTACTGCATGCAGCGCCATACAATTTGGCACAGAAATGAACCTTTCTAAGACCTATAAACCCTATAAAAAGCGAGCGTGTCTGTTGCGAATTGATGGAGTTATTTGGGTATTTACGGCTTCCCGCCCAAAATTCCATAGGCTGCAATGTAAACTTGAGGATCCATTTTCAGCAAGACGCCTTGCCCCGATTCCAATGACTATGTTTGTAGACATTAATAATCTGCGCATGCGCATAAATTTGCAGCACCCTGGGTGCTTTCGTTTGGCTGCTATAGGCGTAAAAATGTTTATTTATGGAATGTTTGACGCCCCATAGTGCCCGTGCTATTCTGTTGACCGCATCCCGGATTCTGCAGGCTTGTTTGCATGGATGTGCTCTACAAACGTTCCAAATTTCAGCTTAATCGGATGAGAAACAGACGAGTTATTTGGGGTCAAAATATCAGACATTCCATACCAACTTTGGACTGCAAGTTAGAGCCTAACCTGACCTTCACCGATCGGGATGAAACTGGTGCCAGACGAAAGGACTGCACCAAGGACTCACTAGGGACAAGTGCCCAAAAATTCTTATCGCCCCATTTTCGAGTTATGGCCCCTGAAAGTTGATATTTGGCAATGTTTGACCCCTAATAACTTTTTAACGCGTGGACCGAATTTTCAGGCAATTTGCGTTTTATGTACTATGATACTAGGATAATGTTAGGTATCAGTTTCAGCCCGGTCGGTGAAGGTCACCTTTTGTGTCTTTTGATCTCTTTGTTCAGCAGGCGAGATCTACAGACTCATTTCAAGTCCTTATATCTTTGCTTGTACTGCATGCAGATCCATACAATTTGGCACAGAAATGAACCTCCCTAAGACCTATTAACCCTATAAAAAGCGCGCCTGTCTGTTGCGAATTGATGGAGTTATTAGGGTATTTACGGCTTTCCGCCCAAAATTCCATAGGGTGCAATGTAAACTTGAGGACCCATTTTCAGCAAGACGCCTTGCCCCGATTCCAATTACTGCCCTTTATGTTTGTAGACATTAATAATCTGCGCATGCGCATAAATTTGCAGCACCCTGGGTGCTTTTGTTTGGCTGCTATAGGCGTAAAAAGGTTTATTTATGGAATATTGACGCCCAATAGTGCCCGTCCTATTCTGTTGACCGCATCCCGGATTGTGCAGACTTGTTTGCATTGATGTGCTCTACAAACGTTCCAAATTCCAGCTTAATCGGATGAGAAACAGACGAGTTATTAGGGGTCAAAATATCAGACATTCCATACCAACTTTGGACTGCAAGTTTGAGCCTAACCTGACCTTCACCGGGATCGGGATGAAACTGGTGCCAGACGAAAGGTCTGGACATAGGACTCACTGGGGCCAAGTGCCCAAAAATTCTTATCGCCCCATTTTCGAGTTATGGCCCCTGAATGTTGATATTTGGCAATGTTTGACCCCTAATAACTTTTTAACGCGTGGACCGAATTTTCAGGCAATTTGCGTTTTATGTACTATGATACTAGGACAATGTTAGGTATCAGTTTCAGCCCGGTCGGTGAAGGTCACCTTTTGTGTCTTTTGATCACTTTGTTCAGCAGGCGAGATCTGCAGACTCATTTCAAGTCCTTATATCTTTGCTTGTACTGCATGCAGCGCCATACAATTTGGCACAGAAATGAACCTCCCTAAGACCTATTAACCCTATAAAACGCGCGCCTGTCTGTTGCGAATTGATGGAGTTATTAGGGTATTTACGGCTTCCCGCCCAAAATTCCATAGGGTGTAATGTAAACTTGAGGACCCATTTTTAGCAAGACGCCTAGCCCCGATTCCAATGTCTGCCCTTTATGTTTGAAGACATTAATGATCTGCGCATGCGCATATATTTGCAGCACCCTGGGTGCCTTTGTTTGGCTGCTATAGGCGTAAAAAGGTTTATTTATGGAATATTGACGCCCAATAGTGCCCGTGCTATTCTGTTGACCGCATCCCGGAGTGTGCAGGCTTGTTTGCATTGATGTGCTCTACAAACGTTCCAAATTTCAGCTTAATCGGATGAGAAACAGACGAGTTATTAGGGGTCAAAATATCAGACATTCCATACCAACTTTGGACTGCAAGTTTAAGCCTAACCTGACCTTCACCGATCGGGATGAAACTGGTGCCAGACGAAAGGTCTGGACCAAGGACTCACTGGGGCCAAGTGCCCAAAAATTCTTATCGCCCCATTTTCGAGTTATGGCCCCTAAAAGTTGATATTTGGCAATGTTTGACCCCTAATAACTTTTTAACGCGTGGACCGAATTTTCAGGCAATTTGCGTTTTATGTACTATGGAACTAGGACAATGTTAGGTATCAGTTTCAGCCCGGTCGGTGAAGGTCACCTTTTGTGTCTTTTGATCTCTTTGTTCAACAGGCGAGATCTACAAACTCATTTCAAGTCCTTATATCTTTGCTTGTACTGCATGCAGCGCCATACAATTCGGCACAGAAATGAACCTCTCTAAGACCTATAAACCCTATAAAAAGCGCGCCTGTCTGTTGCGAATTGATGGAGTTATTAGGGTATTTACGGCTTCCCGCCCAAAATTCCATAGGGTGCAATGTAAACTTGAGGACCCATTTTCAGCAAGACGCCTTGCCCCGATTCCAATGGCTGCCCTTTATGTTTGTAGACATTAATAATCTGCGCATGCGCATAAATTTGCAGCACCCCGGGTGCTTTCGTTTGGCTGCTATAGGCGAAAAAAATGTATATTTATTGAATGTTTGACGCCCCATAGTGCCCGTGCTGTTCTGTTGACCGCATCCCGGATTGTGCAGCCTTGTTTGCATGGATGTGCTCTACAAACGTTCCAAATTTCAGCTTAATCGGATGAGAAACAGACGAGTTATTAGGGGTCAAAATATCAGACATTCCATACTAAGTTTGGACTGCAAGTTTGAGCCTAACCTGACCTTCACCGATCGGGATGAAACTGGTGCCAGACGAAAGGTCTGGACCAAGGACTCACTGGGGCCAAGTGCCCAAAAATTCTTATCGCCCCATTTTCGAGTTATGGCCCCTGAATGATGATATTTGGCAATGTTTGACCCCTAATAACTTTTTAACGCGTGGACCGAATTTTCAGGCAATTTGCGTTTTATGTACTATGGAACTAGGACAAAGTTAGGTATCAGTTTCAGCCCGGTCGGTGAAGGTCACCTTTTGTGTCTTTTGATCTCTTTGTTCAGCATGCGAGATCTACAGACTCATTTCAAGTCCTTATATCTTTGCTTGTACTGCATGCAGCGCCACACAATTTGGCATACAAATGAACCTCTCTAAGGCTTATAAACCCTATAAAAAGCGCACCTGTCAGTTGCGAATTGATGGAGTTATTAGGGGTATTTTTACGGCTTCCCGCCCAAAATTCCATAGGGTGCAATGTAAACATGAGGACCCATTTTCAGCAAGACGCCTTGCCCCGATTCCAATGACTGCCCTTTATGTTTGAAGACATTATTGATCTGTGCATGCGCATAAATTTGCAGCACCCTGGGTGCTTTCGTTTGGCTGCTATAGGCGTAAAAAGGTTTATTTATTGAATGTTTGACGCCCCATAGTGCCCGTGCTATTCTGCTGACTGCATCCCGGAAAGTGCAGACTTGTTTGCATGGGTGTGCTCTACAAACGTTCCAAATTTCAGCTTAATCGGAGGAGAAACAGTTGAGTTATTAGGAGTCAAAATATCAGACATTCCATACCAACTTTGGACTGCAAGTTTGAGCCTAACCTGACCTTCACCGATCGGGATGAAACTGGTGCCAGACGAAAGGTCTGGACCAAGGACTCACTGGGGCCAAGTGCCCAAAAATTCTTATCGCCCCATTTTCGAGTTATGGCCCCTGAAAATTGATATTTGGCAATTTTTGACCCCTAATAACTTTTTAACGCGTGGACAGAATTTTTAGGCAATTTGCGTTTTATGTACTATGGAACTAGGACAATGTTAGGTATCAGTTTCAGCGCGGTCGGTGAAGGTCACCTTTTGTGTCTTTGGATCTCTTTGTTCAGCAGGCGAGATCTACAGACTCATTTCAAGTCCTTATATCTTTGCTTGTACTGCATGCAGCGCCTTACAATTTGGTACAGAAATGAACCTCCCTTAGACTTATAATCCCTATGAAAACCGCGCCTGTCTGTTGCAAAATGATGGAGTTATTAGGGTATTTACGGCTTCCCGCCCAAAATTTCATAGTGTGCAATGTAAACTTGAGGACCCATTTTCAGCAAGACGCCTTGCCCCGATTCCAATGACTGCCCTTTATGTTTGTAGACATTAATGATCTGCGCATGCGCATAAATTTGCAGCACCCTGGGTGCTTTCGTTTGGCTGGTATAGGCGTAAAAATGTTTATTCATTGAATGTTTGACGCCCCATAGTGCCCGTGCTATTCTGTTGACCGCATCCCGGATTCTGCAGGCTTGTTTGCATGGATGTGCTCTACAAACGTTCCAAATTTCAACTTAATCGGATGAGAAACAGACGAGTTATTAGGGGTCAAAATATCAGACATTCCATACCAACTTTGGACTGCAAGTTTGAGCCTAACCTGACCTTCACCGATCGGGATGAAACTGGTATAAGATGGAACGTCTGTAGCCACTGGGGCCAAGTGCCCAAAAATTCTTATCGCCCCATTTTCGAGTTATGGCCCCTGAAAGTTGATATTTGGCAATGTTTGACCCCTAATAACTTTCTAACGCGTGGACCGAATTTTCAGGCAATTTGCGTTTTATGTACTGTGGAATTACGACAATGTTAGGTATCAGTTTCAGCCCGATCGGTGAAGGTCACCTTTTGTGTCTTTTGATCTCTTTGTTTAGTAGGCGAGATCTACAGACTCATTTCAAGTCCTTATATCTTTGCTTGTACTGCATGCAGCGCCATACAGTTTGGCACAGAAATGAACCTCCCTAAGACATTATAAACCCTATAAAAAGCGCGCCTGTCTGTTACGAATTGATTGAGTTATTAGGGTATTTACGGCTTCCCGCCCAAAATTCCATAGGGTGCAATGTAAAGTTGAGGACACTTTTTCAGCAGGACGCCTTGCCCCTATTCCAAAAATGTTTATTTATTGAATGTTTGACACCCCATAGCGCCTTTTTATTTCTGTTGACCGCATCCCGGATTGTGCAGACGTGTTTGCATGGAAGGGCTCTACAAACGTTTCAAACATCAGCTTAATCGGATGAAAAAACAAACGAGTTATTAGGGGTAGAAATATCAGACATTCCATACAAACTTTGGACTGCAATTTTGAGCCTAACCTGACCTTCACCGATCGGGATGAAACTGGTGCCAGACGAAAGGCCTGGACCAAGGACTCACTGGCGCTAAATGCCCAAAAATTCTTATCGCCCCATTTTCGAGTTATGGCCCCTGAAAGTTGATATTTGGCAATGTTCGACCCCTATTATACTTTTTTAACGCGTGGACCGAATTTTCAGGCAATTTGCGTTTTATGTACTATGGAACTAGGACAATGTTATATATCAGTTTCAGCCCGATCGGTGAAGGTCACCTTTTGTGTCTTTGATCTCTTTGTTCAGCAGGCGAGATCTTCTGACACGTTTCAAGTCTTTATTTCTTCGCTTGTACTGCATGCAGCTCCATACATTTTAGCGCAGAAATGAACCTCCCTTAGTCCTATAACCCTATACAAATCGCGCCTGTCTGTTACGAATTGATGGAGTTATTAGGGTATTTACGTTTTCCCGCCCAAAATTCTATAGTGTGCAATGTAAACTTGAGGACCCATTTTCAGCCGGACGCCTTTCCCCGATTTTAATGACTTCCCTTTTATGATTGTAGACATTAATTGTCTGCGGATGCTCATAAATTTGCAGCACCCTGAGTGCTTTTGTTTGGCTGCTATAAGCGTAAAAATGTTTATTTATTGAATGTTTGACGCCCCATAGTGCCCGTGCTATTCTGTTGACCGCATCCTGGATTATGCAGGTGTATTTGTATGGAAGGGCTCTACAAACGTTCCACATTTCAGACGAAAACAGACGAATAATTAGGGGTCAAAATATCAGACATTCATACCAACTTTGGACTGCTTTTTTGAGCCTAACCTGACCTTCACCGATCGGGATGAAACTGGTGCCAGACGAAAGATCTGGACCAAGGACTCACTGGGGCCAAGTGCCCAAAAACTCTTTTCGCCCCATTTTCGAGTTATGGCCCCTGAAAGTTTATATTTGGCAATGTTTGTCCCCTTATAACTTTTTAACGCGTGGACCGAATTTTTTCAGGAAATTTGCGTTTTATGAACTATGGAACTAAGGCAATGTTAGGTATAAGTTTCAGCCCTATCGGTGAAGGTCACCTTTTGTGTCTTTTGATCTCTTTGTTCTGCAGGCGAGACCTACAGACTCATTTCAAGTCCTTAAAGCTTTGCTTGTACTGCATGCAGCACCATACAATTTAGCACAGAAATGAAACCCCCTAATACCTATAAACCCTATAAAAACCTCGCCTGTCTGTTGCGAATTGATAAAGGTATTAGGGTATTTACGTTTTCTTTCCCAGAATACCATAGGGTGCAATGTAAATTTGAGGACCCATTTTCAGCAGGACGCCTTGCCCCGATTCTATTGAATGCCATTTATGATTGTAGACATTAATGATTTGCGCATGCGCATACATTTGTAGCACCCTTGGTGCATTCTTTTGGCTGCTATATGCGTAAAAATCTTTATTTATCGAAAGATAGACGGCCCATAGTGCCCGTGCTGTACTGTTAACAGCATCCTGGATTGTGCAGGTGTGTTTGTATGGATGGGCTCTACACAAACGTTCCAGATTTAAGCTTAATCGGATGAGACACAGACGAGTTATTAGGGGTCAAAATATCAGACATACTATACCAACTTTGGACTGCTTATTTGAGCCGAAATTTACCTTCACCGATCGTGATGAAAATGGTGCCAGACGAAAGGTCTGGACCAAGAACTCACTGGGGCAATTTGCTTAAAAATTCTTATAACCCCATTTTTGAGTTATGGCCCCTGAAATTTGAAATTTGCCAATGTTTGACCCCTAATAACTTTTTACTATGGAAATAGGACAATGTTAGGTATCAGTTTCAGCCCAGACGGTGAAGGTCACCTTTTGTGTCTTTTGATCTCTTTGTTCAGCAGGAGAGACCTACAGACTCATTTCATGTCCTATCTTTGCTTGTACTGCATGCTGCGCCATACAATTTGGCACAGTAATGAACCTCTCAAAGACCTATAAACCATATAAAGAACTCGTCCGTCTGTTGCGAATTGATGGAATTATTAGGGTAGTTACGTTTACCCTTCCAAAATTCCATAGGATGCAATGTAAACTTGAGGACCCATTTTCAGCAGGACGTCTTGCCCCGATTCTATTGACTGCCCTTTATGTTTGTAGACATTAATGATCTGCGCATGCGTATAAATTTGCAGCACCCTGGGTGCTTTCGTTTGGCTACTATAGGCGTTAAAACGTTTATTTATTGAATGTTTGACGCCCCATAGTGCCCGCGCTATTCTGTTGACCGCATCTTGGATAGCGTAGTTGTGTTTGTATGTATCGGCTCTACAAACGTTCCAAATTGCATCTTAATCGGATGAGAAACAGACGAATTATTAGGGGTCAAAATATCAGGGTGCAATGTAAACTTGAGGACCCATTTTAAGCAGGACGCCTTGTCCCGATTCTTATGACTGCCCTTTATAATTGTAGACATAAATGACCTGCGCATGCGCATAAATTTGCAGCACCCTGGGTGCTTTCGTTTGACTGCTATAGGCATATAAAAGGTTTATTTATTGAATGTTTGACGCCGCATAGTGCCCGTGCTATTCCGTTGACCACACTCCTGATTTTGTGTTTGTATGGATAGGTTCTACAAACGTTCCAAATTTCAGCTACATCGGGTGAGAAACAGACGAGTTATCAGGGGTCAAAATATCAGACATTCCATACCAACTTTGGACTGCAAGTTTGAGCCTAACCAGACCTTCACCGATCGGGATGAAACTGGTGCCAGACGAAAGGTCTGGACCAAGGACTCACTGGGGCCAAGTGCCCAAATATTCTTTTTGCCCCATTTTCTAGTTATGGCCCTTGTAATTTGATATTTCTAATGTTTGACCCCTAATAACTTTTAAACGCGTGGACCGAATTTTCAGGCAATTTGCGTTTTATGTTCTATGGAACTAGGACAATGTTACTTATCAGTTTCAGCCCGATCGGTGAAGGTCACCATTTGTGTCTTTTGATCTCTTTGTTCTGCAGACGAGACCAACAAACTCATTTCAAGTCCTTATATCAGTGCTTGTACTGCATGCAGCGCAATACAATTTGGCACAGAAATGAACCTCTCTTAGGCCTATAAACCCTATAAAATCCGCGCATGTCTGTTGCATATTGATGGAATTATTAGGGTATTTACGTTTTCCCGCCCAAAATTCCATAGGGTGCAATGTAAACTTGAGGACCCATTTTCAGCAGGACGCCTTGCCCCGATTCTGATGGTTGCCCTCTATGATTGTAGACATAAATGATCTGCGCATGCGCATAAATTTGCAGCACCCTGGGTGCTTTCGTTTGACTGTTATAGGCGTAAAAATCGTTTATTTATTGAATGTTCGACGCCCCATAGTGCCCATTCTGTTCTGTTGATAGTATCCCGGATGGTACTGTTGTGTTTGTATGGATAGGCAGGCTCTTCAAACGTTCCAAATTTCAGCTTAATCGAATTAGTAACAGAAGAGTTATTAGGGGTCAAAATATCAGACATTACATACCAACTTGCTTGTTTGAGCCTAACCTGACCTTCACCGATCGGGATGAAACTGATGCCAGACGAAAGGTCTGGACCAGGGACTCACTGGGCCCAATTGACCAAAAATTCTTATCGCCCCATTTTCGAGTTATGGCCCCTGGAAGTTGATATTTGCCAATGTTTATCGCGTGGATCGAATTTTCAGGCAATTTGCGTTTTATGTACTATGGAACTATAACAATGTTAGGTATCAGTTTCAGCCCGATCGCTCAAGGTCACCTTTTGTGTCTTTTGATCTCTTTGTTCAGCAGGCGAGATCTACAGACTCATTTCAAGTCCTGATATCTTTGCTTGTACTGCATGCAGCGCTATACAATTTGGCACAGAAATGAACCTCTCTAAGACCTATAATCCCTATAAAAAGCGCGCCTATCTGTTGCGAATTGATGGAGTTATTAGAGTATTTATATTTCCCCGCCCAAATTCCATAGGGTGCAATGTAAGCTTGAGGACCCATTTTCAGCAGGACGCCTTGCCCCGATTCTAATGATTGCCCTTGACTAACCGTTTTATTTGTTGACATTTATGATGTGCGCCTGCCCATATATATATGCCGCTCCACAGAGGCTCTCGGGTGTCGTCTAACGGTGTAAAAAATATAAATTAAAAGTTTTGCGGGCCATAATCCGCGTGCTATTCTACCCGTCACACACAGAGTTTGCATGAATGTTACAGCGCCCTATCATTAAGCCTAGAAATGCAACTTCCTAAGACCTATAAATCTGAAATAAAAATGAAAAAATAAAAATAAAATAAAATATAAAACGCCTTATTCGTTCAAATTGACGTAATTATTACGTTTTTGTTTCGCCTGTCAGCCCATAGGATACACGCCTGTTAGATGCTAATGAAGTGGTTTTATTTATAATTTTCCGTTTTCCCGCGAAAGTTTCCATAGCGTGAATTGCGAACTTGATTACCCATTTTCACCGGTACCCCAAGTTCTGATTCCCTTGATTATCTCATACCAATATCACCATGAAAATCTTGCTATAAACGCCACTACTTCCTCTGAACACCCTTTAAACGGCCCAGTTAAGTATGATTTACTCAAGACAAATAGTCAAACCTGTAATTCCCAGACTCCAAGGCACTTTAACCATCAGGACCAATGAAGTTACAGAGATACTTTGGGAACACAGATCTTTTCTCCTCTTTGAGTTGTGAAGATCTGGCGCAAAATGCTCCTTGCTAGCAGGGTGTATTTGATTGCTCCTACAACATGCCGGCATCGTTAAAAATCTTCTGTTGAAATACAAAACAAGACGAACTGTTTAATTGATGGATGGAAAGAGGAATAATGAATATATATTACCTGTCGACAAAATATTTAACTTCACCATTAATTCAGTTGATATTAAATTATTCTAACATATAAATTTCAGAATACATTTCAATGGTTTGAATGACTGATTGCAGCATCATGTGCTTCTTTAATACATTACGAAAACAAGCCTATTCAATTATATAGAAAATTTCATCTCCAAAAACTGAAATTTTTCAGATAAAAAACTGTGATATTTTTCTTATTTCTGGTTAAAACATAGATTGTGGTACTCGTTAGAACCGCCTTGGTGAGGCGGTTCTAACGGGTACCACAATCTATGTTTTTTAGCAGAAATAAGAAAAATAATGTATACCCCTGTAAACCCTATTATATAAAAGTGGGGTTTAAGGGGGGGGGGGTCAAAATTATATAGGCAAGTTTTCGAAATGTTTAGAGGGGCAAAGATGGTCCTGTATCGCCCTCTTGAGTACCAGACTAGTTCTCAGACAATAAGCCTTTCAATTCAGGAGAAGCACTTCAAAATACAGTTTCAGGATTTCTGATAGTAACGATTTTAACTATTTTTTTTTATTTACATGTTACCCCGATACTTCTTACTCAGTTAACAATCAATTGGCTTTTCGGCTCAGGAGAAGACGTTCAAAATAGATTTGCAAGATAGCAACCATCTTGGATTTTGATCAAAACGGTTTACCTATTTTGTATTTAGTAATTAAAAAAACATTTTCAAGATAACTGCCATGGCCGACATCTTCGATTTCAGATTGGAAAAGATTTAAGCTTTTTATCTACAACCTACTAAATTTTGAGTCAGTTGGTCTTTTGGTTCAGGAGAAGAAACTCGGAATAGAATTTCAAGACGGTAGCCTTGGCGGCCATCTTTGGTCCCTGAGCTGAGCGATTTTAGATATATTTGAACTACAGGTCATCTCGATATGTCTTACCAAGTGTCAAGTCATTTTTTTTTTTTTTCCATTGAGAAGAAAAAGTTCAAAATACACTATCAAGATGGCGATCGTGGTGTCCATCTTGGATTTACGATCGTAACGATTTTAGCTGGATTTTTTTTATCTACAAGTCACACGGATACTTCCAATCAAGTTTCGAGAGAATTGATATTTCGGTTCTGAAGAAGAAGTACAAAATGGATTTTCAAAATGGCGGCCGTGGCGGCCATCTTCGATTACCAATCGGCATGGTTTTATAATATAATTCCTACTAAGTTTCGAGTAAATTGGCTTTTCTGTCAGGAGAAGTTCAGATAAGAGTTTCAAGATGGCGGACAGGGCGGCCATCTTAGATGTCTGAAAGCAATTTAGCTTTTTATTTATTTATAAGTCGCCTTGATACATCCTACCACGTTTCGAGTAAATTGGCTCAGCGGTGTAGGATTTGATTGAGTTGAGGTTTTACGGCCAAGTCAACCTATTAGGGCATGTCCAGCGCGGTTAGTTTACCTAACCACACTTTTCCTGGACAGGCTATTGTTTAGTCTTCTAAACTGTTAACCAGTACTTGTGAACATTCTGTCTCCAGAAATTGACAACAATCCTTTCTTGAATCAGTGGGAATGAAAGAATGACCAAAGAAAATATTTTATGATCACTCTCCTGACCGGGCGGGGATCGAACCCGTGACCTCCTGATCACCAGTCGGAAGCTCATCCAACAGTGTAGGTGGAGTTGTCATTTAAGACATTTGTTGACGCAACACCCCTGTCGATGCATGACGGACGAGGACATCGACCGATCACAGTAGTTTACAATGAGCACTTCGTACTTGGGTTAGCATAGCAAATAAGACCTACTTTGAAGTAGAATAGCTTATGTAGGTCAATTTTCAAAACATCTGAGATACTCTTTAAAATACACTACAGCAAGAACCTTACCTTCTACAAATGTAATGAAAGTAAATACAGTGGAACCTCGATAATTCAAAGTCAAAGGGACCAAATATATATATATATATATATATATATATATATATATATATATATATATATATATATATATATATATATATATATAAGTTGGGACTTCAAAATGATTTTGAATTACTGAGAATTTTGAATTATTGGAGTTTGAATTATCGAGGTTCTACTGTACGTTGTTCTTATAACAGAATTCTGTAAAAAAAATGTTTCTTTGGTCTTACTCTTTGTCCTCTATAAAATGCTGAAAAAAATAAATGACAAGAAATGACACAACGAATTAACCAAAATAACCAAAATAAATGAGTAAACTCAGGAATTGATACACTCAGATCCACACCAAACCCCAACACAAAAGGAAAACCAGACACATTCAATCAAGCTGTCACAAAATGAACAGATGGCAAGCAGAGTTGGCAACTGTTTCCCAAAAAGGTGGCAACTCCGTCACCCTAACTTAACTAAATAGATCTGAAAGTTAAATAATTGTTACAAGAAAAAAAACATTAGAAAGTCAAACACTACCTGACATTTAACAGAACGTACCACAATGAAAGAAAAGCCTTCGAACGGTCAGAAATGAATTACGGCGGGCTTAAGCTAGCTTTAAAACTCCTGTCCTCAGCTTCCATAGTGGTTAATTTATAAATTTCTTCTGTCCGTGTGGAGATGTTCTAACTTTTATATCCATGAATCATTACGGGCAAATAAATCACAGGTAAAGGCTATAACAGAGCAAATAGGGAAAACAAAAGGTAAGAGAAAAGTCCAGGGAGTGCCACAATCACAAAAGGCAGCCCTTCCTAGACCCCAAGAGAAAGAGGAAACCGACAAATCCAAACAAGCACAAATCGAACAAACGTACGAAAAGCACTAAGATTAACTCTCTCTTCCCCAAGCGAGGTAATCGCAATACTAAAAGGACTGAAAAACACAAGAACAAATTGACACACGGAAAGACATACAACAAATCGCCTCGTAGAATAAACCACAAAACAACAAAGAGTAAGACTATCACCGGGACCACCGCCTTAGAACGGTCAGTAGAGTGAGCCACCGTGCGGTTTAAAGCACTTTTACAGCTAGCTAACTTCACCCTGGGTTCAGATGCTACTCTTGATAAAGAAACACACAAAAATTCGGTTCGCATAAAGGCTCCCAAATCAGTCAATGCATCAAAGTAGTTGCGGTCATGGTACCAAAGCCGTAATCCAAAATCATAAATCCATAAACGAATGACGATTCAGAATGTTCAGAATGTTCAAAGCGAAAACAAAACAATTAACCACTGTAATAAACAAAGACGAGTACTCATGGCTAATTCTACTGTATGCCAGAGTAAATGAAAACCAACAGTTGAACCACGGCGGGCCAAGCCAAAGACATCGTCAAGCCCCAACCCACTGGTTAAAATTTTACGAAGAGGCCGTCATTGAGTCTGAGGCCGGAACCGCCGTCGTGCAATTAAAGAGTGAAGCATTGCCATCAACAATGATTGGGTTGACAACTAGGCATGCAGTCTGCCGCATAATATCCAGGCTATAGCCAATTCTTTTTTAACGGTTAATAAGTTTTCTGAATTGCTCCGAAAAGTTAGATTTACCTACAATTTTTCTAAATCTGTACACTAAGTCACCGTAAAATTCGGGTTCCGATATACCTTGTTGCAGAAGTGTTTTCAGACTGACGCTATATTTTTCTAACAAGGCACTGTGTCTGCGATAAAATTTCGGAAACGCCTTACGAAGTTTAAAATAACGATAACCCTGCCTAAGAAGTTTGGCAGTAAGAGCTTTATAACGGTAGTTAAAGTCATTAAGATTTGAAGAAGCTCTGGCGAATCTAATAAGTTGAGGTATGTATACCCCATATGAGGTACGCCGGGGGACATCGCCATCCAGAAAAGAGAAAATTGACTATATCAAAATCAAAATCGTCCCGTTGGTCATAAATTTTGGTGGAAACTGTGCCATTAGATAAACATAAAAGGTGCCTCGGTATCGGAAGAATTTGCTCTATTTAATTGGAATTCTGTAGGGTATATCCGGTCCACCATTTTGTCAAAGTAAATATTGTTAGTATTTAATAAATCATCAAGGTATCTTGAAGTTGAATTAAAAGCCTCAATAATGTCAGCCTGATTTTCACGTGAGAGAGACTTCATGAAATCTCTCTCATAACAAATAAGAAACAAATCTGCAACAAGAGAAGCACAATTAGTTCCCATAGGAATACCAATAGTTTGCCTATAAAGTTTAGAGTTCCAAATCTAATAAAACTATTATCCAAGAGATAAACAAGGGCATCACAGACTTTTTGACACGACCATAAATTATGATTATTATGTACATATGAAGTGAAAAAAGCACATTCTTCTTTGCAAGCCAAATATTGGGTATTCTCCCGAATAAACGTTCGGTTAATTAAATCAATAAGTTTATCTTTTATAAGATGGTGAGGTAACGTAGTATACAATGTAGAAAAATCATATGTAAACAATTTAGAAGCCTAAAAATTTTCGATTTAAATTTATTGAGAACATCATTAGAATTTTTAAGTGACCAAAAATGGTTAATTCAGTCCCTTTCGTAAACAGTATCATAGTATCTAATCCAATGTTTTTAACAGCAGTAAGGCATGAAGTTAGCAGTTTGGACAAACCAGTAGTCGTTTATGAACTAGAATTAGCAATGAAACGTGCTTTATAAGGTCGTTTATGAAGTTTGGTAACCAATATAACGTAGGAAGTCTGTCTTGTGTTTCTTTAATACTCACTGCAAACTTTGCAGTAATATCGATAGAATGGGTATTGACAATAGACCTCTTGTCAGTAGAAATCCGTCATATGTTTTGGTACTACCAAGTATTAGAGTATTGATATAATAAAGTCTTCACACAAAAACAACGTTATCAGCAGCTTTATCAGCTGGAGCCAAAACATACTTCCTATGAAATTCTTGGATAGCTTGTTTCAAATATCGAAAAGATAATTTAGGCTTAGGAGAGAGAAGATCAAGGTTATTAGAGTAAAATAACACACGTTCATCAACGATCTTAAATATCTTTAGTTTCCAATTATTTAAAGATTAGACTCAACATGCTCTCGTTTACACCAACGCGTACAATAATCATTTAAAGCACTGGCAATTGTTTCCCGACATTTAGTGAAATCAATGTGGGCTGGGAATCTATATTTAGGTCCTTTTGAAATAACTGAACGGATTCGTGTATCAGTTATAATCTTCAAGTTACCAGTGACAATATGACCCGCTGGTTGATAACAAAATTTAGAATCTTTACAATCTCAAGAATCAGGGGAACTAGTTTCAATATCAAGATCAGTAACTAATTTATTGAAATTAAGTATAGTATTACGGATAGTTCTGTTATATTTATAACAAATAATAGGAGATTCCGTGTTTTCGAAATATGAAGGTAAATTTATGAATTCAATACCTTTATTAATGAATAGAATTTTGATCAAGTGTCTAATGTGGTTAATTTCAGAATCAATGTAAGGACGAAGAGCATGTTGAGTATAACATCTAGTAAGGAGAGCTGCTTCATACAAATCATGTTTTCTATCATTAAATTTATTTGCCTCATCATCTTACTTACGTAATGAAGAAACAGACAGTGAAGCTAGTTTAGAAAGCATTTGATGACGTCCAGAATTTAAGAGAATATATAAATCCAAAAGAGATAAGACAGTTTTATGTTTTCGTTTAAAATTGCCATTTTTGCGCTTATCAAGTTTATTACGTTTTTTAAAATCTAAAAGGGAAAAAGCATCGAAATTCGGCATTTTAGAAATATTTCCTTGATGGTAAATATTATCATTAAATCCAAGTGGAAAAGGGGTTTCTAAACGTTTAATCCATTTAAGTTCAAGTTCATGTCTTGAAATATTTTTTAATCTTTCGGTAGAAATGGTCTTGTGTATAATTTTTTCAACAGGTTGAACCAAAACTTTACTAGATGATCATGAATGACCAGTACTCCGGAAATGTTGATAAAGAAAAGACTCATCAGAAACAACGTGTTGAGACATTTGGAGTTACCTGGGTTATCAAACAACACCAATGAAATAGTGGAGCAAAAGAAAACCACCGGTTAAACCCCGCGTGAGCAGAGAAACCGTCTTAAGATGTTTTGGCCCAGACCATCTAATAAATAGTTTTAGGTCGGGGCCATCATAGAGTCTTACCCCGACACACAGGTGTGTAATTAAAGAGGTAAGCAAAGTGGTCAACTGTGATTTCATTAACCGTTAAGCAAGCAGACTGTTTCATGGCATCAATGTTATACCACTTTCGCTTATAACATATGATAATGTTACTAAGTAGTTGCGGTCATGGTACCTAAGCCGTAATCCAAACTCATGAATCCATAAACGAATGACGAATCAGAATCTTCAGACCAACAGACATGGACCCCAGAATAAAGGGTGTAATCAGGCGTCCGCGGATAGTAAGCATTACTTGGTAAGCAAGCTTCGCCCACCATGCCCATAGGCCTGAACGAAGGAAATATCGGTAGAAGCGTATGTCCGGGATTTGGGAAGTCTACTTATGGCGCGTCACTGGCATAAACATCAGAAACAGTTCTGAAAACTGCCACATTGTAGGGATTGACCAGATCAGGATGTCTCCCATAGAACTTCTTAAGTGTGCTACCCGTTTGGTTTTTTGATACCCCTGGCTCAACAACTTTGTAGTGAGCACTTTCCCACGCTCCATGAAATCCTGATAATTTGAACAGGTCTAAACTGATCAGAAAATTTGCCTGCATTTTTTCTAAACTTATACACCAAGTCACCTTAAAATAGTGTAGATTATATTCTTTTCAAAGGCAATCTTTTTTTTTTACGTTTATTCAATACACCAAGTGTTTTAGTCCGGTATCGTACTCAGAGACAAATTCGAAGTGTCGACGATCAAACTTAGAAAAAAACTTTCATAAGTGTATGTACGTACCGATACACCTGTTGGAAAAGCTTGGCAGCAAAATTTTGTTACGAGCATTGAAGTCAGCCAAATAACTAAACTCTTGCAAACCGAATATGTTGAGAAATGTAAACCAGTGCCGAAACCAAAGAAATAAATTGCAAGCAATACAGTGAGGAAGAAGAAATCAGAACATTGAAACCCAGAAAGCAAAAGCAAATTAATATTTTGAGAAGCATAAAGCTAACAAAGTAATCGGAACCAAGCTTTGTGGGCACATTGATTAAAAACACAGGCTTCGTTTCGGTCCTTATTCTTCACATTTGATCTTGATTTCCATGAACAGGAGAACCGGCCTAGTGTTTAAAAAGCATAAAAATTATTTCACAGACATCCTTACTGAAAATAACAAGAATAAAATTTCAAAGGGAATGTCAGTAAATGACCTACATGTAAAGGACAATTTTGGCTTTCTGTTCGTAGTGTTTGTGATGCCGTTGCTTTAAGTGTGTCCTTCTTTCCCTTCGGTGTCTTGGACGGAAAGTATTAGGTAATCGTATCCATTCCTGATCATTGCCTTCCTTTCTATTGTTCATTCTCTTTTCATTAGAGTTCTCTTTTGTGGCTTCGTATCATGTCGTTCATATTATGTTTTCCTTGGAATGATTGTGTGCTGTTACTATAGCCATACCTGAGTATTCTCATATTCATATTATTTTCATAATAAGTTCTGCTTTTTCAGTTCTTCTTCGCTCGTTTGTCGGCTGTTTCATAAGTGACATGTCTTTTGTTATTGATTGTTTCTCATCTCTCTTTTTTTGCTGCCTCGGTAAGGCTGTGCTTCGTGAATATACCATGTCTTGTGCATATTCATTTAAATATTTCAAACATTAAGTTGTTGGGCTACTTAAATGGAGTAAGCTATTGTTGAATAATGCCAGTTAAATACATCTGTATGTCAAAGATACAATGCAGGGATCGTTTTCATTATGTATAGCATTAAAGTTTGTTTTAATAGCATCTTTTTTTTTTTTGTTTTTAATAATAGGTTGCAGTTCAGAATCAATACTAATCTTGTAATATGCCATTTCTTATATAAATGAAATAAATTAGCCGAAACGTGAGGAAATATGCCTTCTTGCATCTACGCCCAACCAATACATCAGCCTGTAAATATGCACAGCCTGGTCACAGTTTATATTTTCCGCATGAAAACACTTTGTATATTCGGCTATCCAGAATGCATCCAGTAAAGAATTTGGTCAGACTTTGCAAATGCACAGGATGGTCTTAATCTTCGCTTGGCGCACAAGTCCGAAGGTATATTTTCAGACACGGACGCTCAAATGATTTAATTATCTATTTTTGCATATTACTGCCTTTAATTATTTAATAGTATTGTAAACAAACAGATTTACTGTTCATCTAGTATTATAAGTGTAAATATTAAATTATAGATTTGAGAAAAAAAAAGTAAGAGTAAAGTCCAGCTAGTGCCGCTATCACAAACCGCGGCCATTCCCAGACACCAAGAGGAAGAGAAAACAGACAAAACCAAACAAGCGCAAATCGAACAAACGTACGAAAAACACTAAAAATAGCTCTCTCTTCCCCAAGCGAGGTAATCGCAATGCTAAAAGGAATGAAAACACAAGAACAAAATAACACAAGGTAAGACATAAAACAAACCGCCTCGTAGAATAAACCAAAAAGCAACACAGAGTAAGACTAAGACGTGTACCATTCTAGAAAAATAAGACACCGTCAAAGACTCTTTTCTTGAAGCTCACAGTTATGCCTTCATAATTTACATTAGCTTTATGGACTATTCAACTATTCTTTAGAGCTAATGATTTTAATTTCTTATCTGGTGTATGTTTTATTTTTTCTTATTTGACGTTTGTATTTCTTGTTTACGAACCAACACTTAAGCATAAATACAATATTGTGACAAAAATGATGTAAAAGCAAATCACCATCTCGGCGCATGATTTCATTAATACAAAAATACAGCTATTGTCTTTGCGGAGCAGACCCACAGATGACCTTACCTAATTACGATGCTAAACCAAGAACACCTTCATCTAAACCAGCTCCTATTTCTTGTTTAAAGTCTAGGGCTGTACCTGCAGTGTATCAATTAAATAATACTTTAAAAACTGGGAATAAGATGCTTGGATCTGTTAGATACATTTGAGCCGCAAAGTCAGAAAACCTACCTTCTGACATGTTTGCCAAGCAAACGAGGGTACAGAACTGGAGCCAATTTCATCAATAAAGGTCGTACAATTAATCCTAAAATGTTCCTACGTTTTTTTTTAATAAGTGCGTACGTCGGTGTCATCAAAAGATCGCAAGAAGTTCGTACAAACATAAATTTGCGTTTCATCAAAAACGTCGTATGTTTTACTATACACTAATACAGTGCCACAAAATATCACGTGCTAGATCACATTCGGATTTATACAGTCGCGTAAATTAGATTACATAACTTCAAGATATCGATAAAAAGCAAAAGGAAACTTGGAAAGTTGAAGAAATTGACTTTTTATTGGATGAGGTGGACAAACAAAGTCCATTCTCTCGGGAAAGCACTCTACATTTGTAAGCAATGCGAGAAAGATTGCACAGTGGCAAGCGGTTACCACAGTAATAACGCGGTAGGTAACACCAAGAGTAGGCCTACCCTAGACTTGCATTCCTTTTTCAAAACAATTACAATAAATTGTCAGTCATTTGTACCGGAGGGCGGGTGATGACTATCCATTTCTTTCAAATCACTAATGTAAACCCTGTACACTAGTGCTAATTGAATGTTGTAGCCAACGCCCCCCCCCCCACCCCCCCCCCCGCGCCACCTCCACCTTGGTGGAGCGGAGGTGTGGAGAAAGGACATTATGTCTACTTACATGTGCTTTGTGGTGAGGGACGATCGAAAGGTCATTGTCCCCTTTATGAGCCGCGCTATTCCTCACCACCATCCATCCTACCGACCGTGCAGGCGTACAAACGGAGGGAGGGGAAAATAGTAACAGACGATTCAAGTATAGTGTTAGTGTTGCACTGTAAAGCTGATGCAGTACCTACTCCCTTTGCGAGGTCTTTTAAAAGGTTGTTTTTATGTCACCACAGACACGCAGTGAAACACCCTAATCCAAATATTGTCTGATCATCATTTCATTTTCTAAAACTCATAAAATGTGTCGCATTTTCTTAACATCGGTTTACAAACAAAAACAAGACATGTGTCCAAAGTACAAAGATGCCCCGTCCTATGGCCTTTGCTTATATGGCCGTTCCTTTTGCCCACCCCCTGGCTCCACCCAAGGGCAGAACTCTGGTCCTAATACTTGTAGTCAGAGGACTTTGTCTGGGTAAGTATCATACTAAATTTCAAAAAGTATCTAAGTTAGAGTAAGTCCAGCATTAATAAAAAAAGCTTCCAAACATGTTTCCTTTGGCCCCATCCGTCAGCTCCACCCCTAACATTATCCAGTTTCCAAACCCTGGTCTCGATATAAGCTATTCCATCTGTGATCATTATACCCGATTTGTAACTTTCTAGGGCAAGTAATGGTACCAGACATGATTCTTATGCCATTTTGCATGTATTCATTATGAACTGTTATACATTCTGACCCCTGGCTCCACCCAAGGGCTATCCCTCGGGACAACTCTACCATGAAGTCTAAGGTCTTGGTCTGGGTAAATATCATACCAAATTTCATCTTTGTAGCATAAAAGTCAACCAATTTTTGAGCAACTTGGGTGTAAACTTGCATGTAAACTTGAATGTAAACTGTAACATTTGTTAGACACTGGTTACGAACGTGACATACGCACGCATTCCTGCACGGACGTAATGTCACGGCGAAACGCTATATGCCCCACTCTTGCCTTCGGAAGGCTGGGCATAAAAATTCGTCCAACATAATGTTGAATAAGATTTGCATGGAGAAATAGTTAGCAAGAGAAATCACTGATTTCCGGAAAAAATAAAAGCTTTATTATTTTATTAAAACGCATACTACTGCCACCCAAAAAAAAAAAAAAAAAAAACAAAGCCTACTGGGGATCCAAACATTAAGAACGTCGATAAATTTGCCGAAATTCAAAATTAAAATCTTATGGATCCTCTCTCTTGTCTGTGACAAATCCATATTATTTTTTTTTCTTTGATTGAGTTGGGGCTTAACGACACGTCAATCCTTGTGGGTTATTTTGTGTTGTCTCCCAGAGAAAGGCAGAAGAAGGATAGAAGAGATAGTAGAGAAGATGAAACAGATGGACTGGGAAGAAAGAGAAACAGAAGAAATAAAAATATCCCCCTCTACCCTTACCTTCTACATCTACAGCAGGCCTTGCCCAACTGTCAATCAATCTCAGCTGGACGCCCCGGCGACGTAAGATACACGACACTTTCGCCACACCCGACAACCCTAATAAAAAAAAATCCCTCTTCAACATCATTTTTTTTAATGTTAACTTGTTATTTGTCAACCGATTTTCAAGCATATTGCGGCACATGGTAGCACTTTTGGTTAAAAAGTAATGATAAGATAATATCTGACTGGCATGGTGATTTCATTAAGAAATACATATATTACATATTCTAATGCACTTGCAAGTACAACGCGAGTCTAATTGGATGACGTCGAAAATTTGTGATTTAGTGACGGAAATCCGAAACTATTACGTAATTTCGTTTTTAATTGGCTGACGTCTGGTTTCACGTTGCTGGCAATAATCGCAGTTTGTGCCAAATAGTGCAGTTTTTAAGGGAGAACAGGCAAAGGTGCGTTTGAATGGGCATAACTGTCTTCAAAATTTCGTGAGGTAAATCGTCGGTTTTGTTGTCGCAAAGTCCGCTATACGACTCTGCTGAGGCGTCACCGTGAAACAACATTAGCGGCTATCAAACTGATAATTTTGCTCCCCAAATGACAAAGGTATCCCCTAATGTCCCCTAATTAATTGTACTTCATATTAAGAAATACATATGCACTATTTTGTTTAAAAATATTTCTGTTCCTTAAAATTATAACGAAGCGACTTAAGTATTATTTGGTTGTACTATCGCAATATCGACGGAGTAGCATCTGTACCTATGCGATATTTTAGCTATACAAATAGCAAACATGTGAAGTACAAAATAACTAAAGTCCACCGCTATTTTCCATGAAAAAAATAAAATTATGTTTATTTTTATTTAGCATAAAAATAGCAACGTGTTATTCTTAATCATTCTACCAACCGCCGAATTCAACCACATTGTCGACAGACCGGCCAATGAGGCATCTGCCGTGTCGTGAAAATAGTTTATATTGGACTCATTCATTACAGAACTTTCTAGAAACAGTGTTTTTTCTAGAAATCAGTATATTATTAAAACACTTACACGGTACAGTGTGCTTCCGGCTCTCTCCCGCGATTGTTAAAGTCTGGAACATTTGTTAGAATTTTATGACAATATGTAAAACTATATATGTAAAGAAGAACATATTTTCCTCCTATAATGATGCTTTTAACTATTTAGTTGGGTCTTTCTTTTATCACTTTTCCAAAAGTAGGTGCGGGCTTGGGTCGGCAAGGCTAAGCAAGTACCGGGCCTGCACCCAACGAAACTTTGAAGGAGCTAAACAAGATTCGCTTCGATAAAGCATGAAATTATTGCAGAGGTGGCTATACCTGACTCTGAATACTTAGATAGCTTTTTTTTCAACTTCGGCCGATTGGCAGCCTCTACAGCCTCCAATATCATTTGCAAAGCAACAGTGATGATTAATAAAATAGACAAAGTGCCCAGTGGGGCCACATATACTCCCGACCAGTGCTACCGCCTCTTTTTAAAACAACATTGAACAATTTTAGTCACACATCATGTGAAGCCCATGATCTTGACTCCAAAGGTAAGGCACGGTCATGACAAATAAAACTTTATACCTATAACTACCACCATGACAAAATACCATTGAAATCAATCAGAGTCTTTATAATATATGCAAAATCTTTGACATTAGATGAAAAATTTAAGTCTTTGACCTTGACCTCAAAGCCATGCACCAGCTTGTGAATGGCGTTGAGAAAAACGTTAGACCTATATATACCAGCATGCAAAATATTAATGAAATCAATCTAAGGGTCTTGAAAATATAGCTATGTAAACGTTAATGCAAAATAACTTTTTATGAAAATTCTATTTTTGACCTTGTACTCAAGGTAATGCCCCGGACGGGAATTTCTCTAAGTAAAAGATTAAACCAATATTTACCATCTTGCTAAATATAAAAGAAATTTATCAAAAGGTTCCTGTGTTGGACTTACTCTTTGTTACGTTGTGGTTCATTCTACGAGGTGATTCTACGAGGTGATTTGTTTTAAGTCTTGTCATGTGTTATTTTGTTCTTTGTTTTTTCAGTCCTTTTAGCTTTGAGATTACCTTGCTTGGGAAACAGACAGCTAATCTTAGTGCTTTTCGTACGTTTGTTCGATTTTTGCTTGTTTGTTTTTGTCTGTTTCCTCTTCCTCTGGGAAGAGCTGCGGTTTGTGATTGTAGCACTCCCTGGACTTTTTTCTTACCTATTTTTAATGATATAGCTATATAAAATTTAAATGTAAAGAATTTGACTGTTATATAAAAAATTCTAAGCCTGACTTTGACTTCAGGGTCACACCCGGGATAGGGATCGTGCTAAGTAAAACACTAGAAAAATGTTTAAAGAGTCTTGATAATATGAATATATAAACTTGTGCAAAAATGTTGGCTTTTATATGAAAAAAATCTAAGTCCGTGACCTTGACCTAAAGGTCAAACCCCGGGGTGAAGATGGCACTGTGTAAAACATTAGACCTATACCTACCATTATACCAAATATAAATGAAATCCTTCCAAGGGTCTATATAATGTAAGGTCTTATAAACATTGACGTAAAAACTGACCCTAGTCCCGGAAAGACGAACAAAAGAACGAATGTACGCACGAATAAACAAACGGACAAACGGAAAGGCGACAACTATATACCCCTGAAATACTTCATATGTCGGGGGTATAATTATACCGAGATAAAAATTTTACGACACCGAAAAAGCGAAAACTTCGCAAATCTCTAGGGTTTGATGAAACGCAATTTTTGTTATAGGTCGTAAATGCTTTGATGAAACTGGGCCCTGCCTGCGCATTATCGCACATACTTCACTGGTATACGTTGGATAGCAAAGGATACAAAGTATCTTTATGCGCGGATGTGCAGGCTGACTTGAGACTTCGTTAGATGCGCATGTCAGAATGTACGTTCTCACGTTGCGGTAGATAAGATGCCTTCGTGCTTTTAAATGTCCCGTTATCAGAGGTAAAAAATGCATTGTTTTAAAGTATTTCTTTCTATGAAAAATACATATGCGTATGGTCATTGTGTTGATCAAAAGTCTTCATAAATTACCACCTTGAATTATGTAGCTTAACCTTTAAAGTTTAAAGGACAGAAAAAAATATGTTGATGCCTTCCTGTCCCATCCCAGATTATTGAAACCGTTAAAACAGTTCTGAAAAACGGACAATAAATTAAAGCAAACGAGTAGGGTGAACAAATACCCCTTCCCCTCCCAGTTCTACTGCCTTGTCTTATCTTTTTGACGTTTATTTTACTACACTGCAGCTAATCTAATGTTAGTGCAGTGTGGCGGCGGTAGAACGTCTCCCCATTCATCACAATAGTGCAGATTATACTTCATTTCCTTTGGGGTCATTGGGCCTATTGTGGTATATTGGAAATGGAGTTCTGCTCATGTATACGTTGGAGTAAGAACTGCAACAAACTTCATTACTGCTTATGAAGAGTCTCAATTAAACCGAGACTCCAATTTTCTAATCCATAGTGTTTTCTTTGTTTCCAAAGGCAATCTGTTTGACGTTTATTGTATATTCCAAATACTTCTACCCTGACCGTTGGCTAGTATCAGCAGCAGGACTCCTTCGACTGTCCTGTATTAATCTGGTAAAACCATATTAACTCAAAAAATGTGGGCAGACCTAATGAAGCAATACAGCAACAGATCGGATGACACAGAATAAAGTATCTGACCAGGGTCTACACTGTTTGCCACTCATCAAGCAGTTCTCGGCAAATCACAAGGTAATATATCAATATTTCGATCCTTCTTTTGCTTTTTTTTTCATTCGTTTCATTTTTTGGATTCTGCCTAAGGAATTCTCGGGCATTCTAGGCAGGTACACGCTGCGTGCTTAAGGAAGAATGGTATCCTAGATAATAATAAGAGGGGTGAGAAGATATGTGATAAAGTTTAAACGTTTGTGAAGTGGATAGGTTAAACAAAAAAAGGTAAGAGAAAAGTCCAAGGAGTGCCACAATCACAAACCGCAGCCCTTCCCAGACCCCAAGAGGAAGAGGAAGCCGACAAATCCAAACAAGCACAAACCAAACAAACGTACGAAAAGCACTAAGATTAG
Organism: Anodontia alba; assembly: GCA_964016985.1. Classification (NCBI taxonomy): domain Eukaryota; kingdom Metazoa; phylum Mollusca; class Bivalvia; order Lucinida; family Lucinidae; genus Anodontia; species Anodontia alba. The sequence continues at coordinate 70,096,540 of OZ024832.1, forward strand.
CTCTCTCTTCCCCAAGCGAGGTAATCGCAATACTAAAGGGACTGAAAAACACAAGAACAAAATGACACACGGAAATTAAAATCATAACCCGGGACCTAAGGGCGGGAATGGTGCAGTTTTACTTTGCTTTCCCCGAACACATCAAGGGCTGGCTAACATACAGCCGACTCGGCGAGGGCACTCCACTGGATTATAGCCAGTAGAAAGACAGACTATTTATAGAAGTTACTATGGTTGTGGACTTGACGGAAGGTCATTGAGTTTGGATGGCCAGCTTAAGGTTGATTATGGGCATTGTCACTATTCTCTATACAATACGACAAAAACAATAAAACGGAAACGTGAATCTACTTTGTTCGAGGGCCATCCAGCCTAGGTTTTTTTTTAAGATTGCTGTAACACTGACCATTGTGTCATAATTGTCAGTGGTTCTAACAGCTTCAAGTGAAAATTTCAAGAATAAACACTTCGAACAAACTTCTGCGTACTAATTAAGGAGGCCGAATACATTCAACTTTACGAAGGAACCATCATTTACGACATCTTGTTGTTTTTTTTGTTTTTTTTTTGTTTTTTTTTTTTTTTGTTTTTTTTTTTTTTTTGTTTTGTTTTTTTTGTTTTGTTTTTTTTTGTTTTTTTGTACATCGGGCTCCCTCAGTCAAATGGGTCAACTATAATAAGAACGCACACACCTTTTCCCAGCCCCAAAGTTTTTGACCAATACATGCGTTTCAGAACACATGTTAAACGGTAATCAGTAACCTGTCTGACGGTGAGTAAAGAGTGTCACCCATTAAATAACCCCACTAACAATCTAAAACATTATGCATATACAAAAGCCGAATATTCTCGCTGTTCATTTGCAGAACATATGCGAAAGAACAATGAAACAACTATCGCATTACCCTACCAAAGTTCAGATTTTCATGAATTTTAAGAAATCTTTCACTTCAGTGTTTTTGGCACTTTCGTAGCATAGGTCATATTCTGAACGCTGAACACTGAAAGATTGTGTTTCTACACTACACAGTGTAGAGATAAATGCAGCTCTTGATGATTAGCAGCTCTTGATGATTAGTAGTTTTCATTTTATTTACTAATAGATCCTGATCAATCGCCATGCACTGTGGTCGGATCTGCGTTTACACTGCTTGCTTAGGTCGAGAGTCAGTATTGTAAAATCTTTTTTTTTTAATATCAGACAATAGCTAATATCTATACACATAAGCGAGAGTCATCATTTTGCTCTGCCGGTGCCAACAAATGCCAATTCATGGGTTCTTAAAATTGAATTTCGCAGTCCTGGACTCAGTCTTAAAAGAACGTGCAAAATTGGTCAGAAATGTTTCACCATCTCTGAAATGTCAACAGGAAATATATGATAAATGTGTATTGAAACTAGTTTATAGGGCTCTTAATACTGGACAGAATGAGTGTTTTTTGAACAGGTCTATTTGGCGAAACAGAAAAAAGTGGATAAACCTGTATTGGGTTTATTGATAAATGTACTCACCCAGAGTTATGTTTCGATGACATAGTAGAGTCCCCTTCGCAGACCATTAACATATTTGCGCCATATCATGGCATTTCCTACAAGACTGCATGTATGTCAGCGATGACTCAGATCATACTGCTTATCCGCGCAGTCTGATCATATCCTAGGCTATCCGCCTGAACAGGCCGTGTATCCTTGGCTACCTACAGAGTGCGAAAATGCTTTGGCACTTTTGCTAAATCAGCATTAAGCGAGATAGTCAATCAAGTAATACCAGTATAAGCTCTCATAGCATTTTTCATTTCTGCTGGTCGTTCCAAGATTCTTTTGTTGCAGTTTTCTCTGTTCCATGGTTGTCACATGTGTGACGTTTCGTCTTGTCATTGTTTATTCATCTAATCTTCTTCCGATGCCTCGTGACGACTTGATATTGTGGAATTACCTGGGTACATTCATTGATATGCTGTTAAACGTTAAAGACAACGTGACCTGTTTTTACCTAAAAAAACATATGTGTCCCCCAACTGCCACTCACATATAGAAAGCTTACCCATACTAATTGTTGATCATCATTGCAAGTCCGTACGCAGAGGGGTGCAGAGAAGGCAAGTTCTTTTTTATTTGTGGTTTGCATGTCGTCTGATGATGCATTATATTTCCATAAATGTTCATTAAAATATCTTAAATGATTTTCAACTTATACAGCGGAAATAAAACTACTATTGTAAACTTCAAATAGCTCCAAAAATATTTAGACAAGCGTTGTACTGCTTGTGGTCTGCACATTATCTGATGATGTTTTATATTTCTGTAAAGTTCCATGAACATATCTTTAAAGGCTTTCTACTTATACAACGGCAACGAAACTACCATTGTCAAATTTCAAAGGAAATAACTCCAAAATATACAGACATGAGTAACAGTTATTGTCGTCTCCGTGTCGTTGGATGATGTTTTATATTTCTATGAAGTTTCCTGAAATACCCAGACCGGTTTTTATTTATTGAGGAACACGCAACTACTACTGTCAAATTTATAAGGCGAATAACTCCAAAACTATATAAACAAGAGTTATGGTTTTTGTAGTCTGCACGTTGTCTGACAATGCTGTGTATTTCTATGAAATTTCATGATAATACTTTTAACTGTTTTCAAGATATAGAGCGGATTCGAATTTGTAACAGAATGACGGACAGACAGATGAACAGCCAAGAGTTACAATTCTTGTCATCTGCACGTTGTCTTATGATGCAGTATATTACTATAAAGTTTCATGAAAGTGTCTTGAACGGTTTTCAAATTATGGAGCGGACACGAAATGATCATTGTCAAATTACAAAGGGGAATAACGCAATAAATATTAAAAGAAGAGTTACAGTTCCTGTGTACTGCACGTCGTCTGATGATGCTTTATATTTCTATGAAGTTTCATGATATTATCTTGAACGATTTTCAAGTTATAGAGCGGACACCAAATCACCATTGTCAAATTTCAAAGGGGAATAACTCTAAAAATGTACAGAAAAGAGTTACGGTTGTTTTGGTCAGCACGTTGTCAGCCATGTTTTATGAATTTTCATGAAATTCCCAAGCTATAGGGCGGACACGAAATGATTATGGTCAAACTTCAAAGGGAAATAACTCCAAACATGTATTGACAAAAGATATGTCTCTTGTGGTATGCACATTGTTTCAACGAAGTTTCATGAAAATGTCTTGAATTGTTTTAAAATTATAGAGACGGACGGATAGATAGACAGACAACCAAGACATAAAAAGTATGGCTTCACCACTTTCAGAGGGTACTGGGGATGGGGGGAGACATTACCATGATAAGGAGCTAAGGTGTCCAAATAGTTAGAGTAATTACCGTAGCACATATTATGACAGTACCTGAAGTATGTGCGAATGTGAATGCAGTTAACAGTTACGAATAAAATAATACAGGCATATTGAGCTTATTTTCACTCGAGGAGCGGTTCTGTCAATCCTGGCTCATACTCTGTCTAGCTAATCTGGTCCAGATGATCTACAAATCTGCAAATAAGTTATAATGGTTAAACGTACAAACCCGCAATACTTGAGCCGCAGCTTCAGAAAATTAACTTCGGACATAGGCGTTCGGTGAAAATTTAGTTCTGCGGATGCGCAAGCTGATTTAAGCATTCGTTGGGAGAACATGTCAGTGTGTAGTATTCGGTTGTGTCATATTTCACAGAAATATATTCAAATCTGTCTGCATAATTATAATCAATTTGCTGCCATCTTCTTTTTGTAGAAAACTCTATCTGAATCTGATCCCTCTTTTAAAAAGACACCCAAAAGATAAGAGAAAAGTCCAGGGAGTGCCACAATCACAAGACTAAGCCCTTTCCAGACACCAAGAGGAAGAGGAAACAGACAAAACCAAACGACCACAAATCAAACAAACGTACGATAAGCACTAAATTTAGCTCTCTCTTCCCCAAGCGAGGTATTCGCAATGCTAAAAGGACTGAAAAACACAAGAACATAATAACACAAGACTTAAAACAAATCGCCTCGTAGAATGAACCATAAAGCAACAAAGAGTAAGGCTAACACCGGAACCACCGCCTTAGAACGGTCAGTAGAACAAACCACCCGGGGGTTAAAGCACTTTTACAGCTAGCCAACCACCCTGGGTCCTGATGCTACTCTTAATACAGAAATACATGCAAACAAAAACAACAAAAAAACTCGGTCCGCATAAAAATGCTCTTATTTGTCATAACTGCACTCTTGGACCCTGATGCCAACGGAACAAGATTGCCTGTTCTAATGTTACTAAAGCAACGATATTAGTAAGTCATATTTGGTATCAATGGTATCTTTAGAATAGATATATTCATTTTTCTCCTCTCTTTTTCTGTTTTATGTTTCTTTTATAGTTCGATGTTTCATTTGTGACGCTTTCTATTTTGATGAATAAACTTGTAAACTTGTAAACTCATAAAGGCTCCCAACACAGTCAATGCATCAAAGCCAAACCATAAAATCAAATTAATCACTGTAATAAACAAAGACGAGTATCCATGGCTAATTCTGCTGTGTGCCAGAGTAAATGAAAACCAACAGTTGAACCACGGCGAGACAAGCCAAAGCCATATCGTCAAGCCCCGACCCTCTGATTAAAGTTTTACGAAGAGGTCGTCATTGTCTGAGGCCCGAACCGCCGTCATGCAATTAAAGAGTGAGTATAGCCATCAACAATTAATAGGCTGATAAATAGGCATGCAGTCTGCCGCAAAATATCAAGGCTATAGCCAATAATTTTATAACGGTAAATTCGTTTTCTGCTCCGAAAAGTTAGATTTTCCCACAATTTTTCTAAATCTGTACACAAAGTCACCGTAAAATTCTGGTTCCGATATGCCTTATGTTTTTGTTCCGTAGTCAGCATGACCTTGCTGTCATCCCAGTTTGCCTTTGTGTTATTCAAACTCAGTTCTTAAAACCACAATTCAAACCGAAGTACATGTCATAGAGACAATCAGCCATTACAGTTTATGCGTTGCCTATCATTCACGAGAAAAGTAATTGCTTTGCAATGCAACACTTTTAATCTCTATACACAGAAGATTTCATTGTTTCATTTGTTATTATACGACCCAGTCAATACCAGTGCCTCGGAAAGGCGACGATTGTGGGTTTTTTTGACTACCTCAATTGGTGGTCTAGATGTTAGTCTTACCTCTTGTTGCTTTGTTGTGTATTCTACGAGGCGATTTGTTTTATGTCTTACCTTGTGTTTGTTTATTCTTGTGTTTTTCAGTCCTTTTAGCATTGCGAATATCTCGCTTGGGGAATAGAGAGTTAATCTTAGTGCTTTTCGTACGTTTGTTCGATTTGCGCTTGTTTGATTTTGTCTGTTTCCTCTTGGTCTGGCTGCGGTTTGTGATTGTGGCATTCCCTCCCTGGGCTTTTCTCTTACCTTTTTTTTTTTTTTTTTTTTTTTTTTTTTTTTTGTTAAAACATAAAGACGAGTATGTTAAGAAGTTAAAGTGTCTAAAAATCCTTAGGGTAAATATCGAAACCATAATATGACAGTCCAGGAAGTGTGTGACAACACAATTACATTTAATCGTTTTGAATTTTGAATAAGATACTACATGCCCGTATAGTTAGCTTACCTAAAGGAGCGGTACTTTAAAACTTTAAATAATAAGTCCAGCTGATCTGATCCAGATGATCTGCAAATCTGCAAATAAATTATAATGGTTATACTTACGAACCCGCAATATTTTAGCCGCATCGTCAAAACATGTATTTTCGGACATGTGCGTTCAGTGAAGTGAAGAGTCAGATCTACGGATGCGCAGGCTGATTTAAGCATTTGTTATGAGCTATGTCAGAAGGTATTATTGTCATGCTGCGTGATATGTCACAGAAATAATATCCTATTCTGTATACATTATTATAATCAATTAGCTGCCATCTTCTATCTGTAGAAAATTCCAAATCGTAATCTGGTCTCCGTTTTAAAAGGACGCAATTAATGTTCTTTTTATTCCGTGGTTAGCTGTACCTTGCTGTCATCCCAGTTTGCCTTTGTCAAGGGTTACACAGAGCTACCATTTGCCTCAACAGTTATTTAAACTTGGTTCTTAAAACTACAACTGAAACGTAAGTACATGTCATATAGAAATTCAGACATAACAGCTAATGTGTTGCTTATCATTCACGAGAAAAGCAACTGCTTGGTAATGCATCATTTTTAATCTCTGTACACCATAGATCTGTTTGTTTGATTTGTTTTTGTACGGCCAAGTCAATACCAGTGCCTCGGAAAGGCTGTCTCCATTCATGTTAAAACATAAGGATAAGTATTTTTATAAGTAGTTAAAGTGTCCAAATCCTTAGGATAAATACAGAAACCATAATATAACAGTCCAAAAATGTGTAGCAAAACAAATGTATTTAACGTTTTTGACTAAAATACCGTCGCAATATTAAGCTTATCTTCCCTTGAGGAGCGGTACTTTAAATCCTGAGTCATAATATGTCCAGTTGATTTGGTCCAGATGATCTGTAAGCTGCAAATAATTTGTTATGGTTACCTCCCCAGTTATTCGAACTCAGTTCTTTAAACCACAACTGAAACTAAATTACATGTTATATAGATAAGCAGTCATTACAGTTAGTGTATTATTTTTCGTACGTTGGTTCGATTTATGCTTGTTTGGATTTGACGGTTTTCTCTTCCTCTTGGTGTCTGGGAAGGGCTGCGGTTTGTGTTTGTGGCACTCCCTGGACTTTTCTCTTACCCTTTTTTGCCTATCATTCACAAGAAACGTATTTGCGTTGTAATGCTATACTTTTAATCTCTGCACTCATAAGATGTATTTGTAATATTTGAGCCACAACGTCAGATAATATACTGTCGACCATTTGCATTCAGTGGATTTAAGGTTTTGTTGGAGAGCATGTCAGAAGGTACTTTTCTCACGTTGTGGCTCATTTTATTGAAATCCATTTAAAGTAAAAAAAAAAGTGAACATAGGAACTAATGCAATCAGATCCGCATCAAGTTATAAATATCAAAGGTACGAGTAATCAAACAGAATAGACGACAAGTTGCTTCACTCTATGATGGCCCGACTTAAAAACTATTCATTAGATGGTCTGGACCGGAAAGTTTTATGTTTGTTTCCCGGCTCACCGGAGTTCAGCTGGTGGTTTCCGTTTGCTCAAGTACTCCATTGGTATTGTTTGACAACCCAGAGATCTCCAAACGTCTCAACACTTTGCTCTGTCATCTTTGCTTCATTTTAGGCTTTAGCTGTTATTTATCTGTTCCCCATAATGATTCATGGATGTTAGAAGACTTCCACACGGACCAAACAAATATATGTTTTTACTGCTATGGAAGCTGAGATCGAGAGTTTGGATCCCGTAAAGCTAGCGTAAGCCCCCAGTAATTCTTTACTGACCGTTCAACTGCGGTGATTTCATTAGGTCCTTTTTGTTAATTGTTACGTTGTAGTGTTTCACTTTCTATTTTTTTTTTTTTTTTTTTTTTTTTTTTTTAATGAAAGTCGGTTTAAACAGTATTTATTTAGAATTCTGCGCATAAATAGAACACAATATTACATGGTGAAGTTGACTAGCTGTAAAATTGTTTTAAACCCTAACAGTGGTTTTTATAAACGGGACGATTTTGATTTTGATATAGTCAATTTCCCTTTTCTGGATGGCGATGTCCCCCGGCGTACCTCATATGGGGTATACATCTCAACTTATAAGATTCGCCGGAGCTTCTTCAAATCTTAATGACTTTAACTACCGTAATAAAGCCCTTACTGCAAAACTTCTTAGGCAGGGCTATCGTTATTTTAAACTTCGTAAGGCGTTTTCGAAATTTTATCTAAGACACAGTGCCTTGTTAGAAAAATAACAACAAGATATATCGGAACCCGAATTTTACGGTGACTAAGTGTACAGATTTAGAAAAATTGTAGGTAAATCTAATTTTTCGGAGCAATTCAGAAAACTTATTAACCGTTATAAAAGAATTGGCTATAGCCTGGATATTATGCGGCAGACTGCATGCCTAGTTGTCAACCCAATCATTGTTGATGGCTATGCTTCACTCTTTAATTGCACGACGGCGGTTTGGGCCTCAGACTCAATGACGGCCTCTTCGTAAAACTTTAACCAGTGGGTTGGGGCTTGACGATATGTCTTTGGCTTGGCCCGCCGTGGTTCAACTATTTGTTTTCATTTACTCTGGCATACAGTAGAATTAGCCATGAGTACTCGTCTTTGTTTATTAAAGTGATTAATTTGATTTTTGTGTTTTCGCTTTGATGCATGGACTGAGTTGGGTGCCTTTATGCGAACCGAATTTGTATGTATTTCTGTATTAAGAGTAGCATCGGGACCTAGGGTGAAATTAGCTAGCTGTAAAAATGCTTTAAACCCGCCCCCCACCCCCTCCGGTGGTTTGCTCTACCGACCGTTCTAAGGCGGTGGTCCCGGTGTTAGTCTTACTCCTTGTTGCTTTGTGGTTTATTCTACGAGGCGATTTGTTGTATTTCCGTGTGTCATTTTGTTCTTGTGTTTTTCAGTCCTTTTAGTATTGCGATTACCTCGCTTGTGGAAGAGAGAGCTAATCTTAGTGCTTTTCGTACGTTTGTTCGGTTTGTGCTTGTTTAGATTTGTCGGTTTCCTCTTCCTCTTGTTGTCTGGGAAGGGCTGCGGTTTGTGATTGTGGCACTCCCTCGACTTTTCTCTTACTTTATTTTACTCTACTGACCGTTCTAAGGCGGTGGTACCGGTGTTAGTCTTTCTCTTTGCTGCTTTGTGGTTTATTATATTTTCGCTTTGATGCATTGACTGAGTTGGGAGCTTTTATGCGAACCGAATTTTTATGTATTTCTGTATTACGAGTAGCAGCGGGACTCAAGAGGAAGTTGGTTGGCTGTAAAAGTGTTTTAAACACCAACCCCCCACTCCCCTCACACGAGCAAATCTTAGTGCTTTTCGTACGTTTGTTTTATTTGTGCTTGTTTGGATTTGTCGGTTTCCTCTTCCTCTTGGTGTCTGGGAACGGCTGCGGTTTGTGATTGTGGCACTCCCTAGACTTTTCTCTTACCTTATTTTACTCTACTGACTGTTCTAAGGCGGTGGTCCCGGTGTTAGTCTTACTCTTTGTTGCTTTGTGGTTTATTATACGAGGCGATTTGTTTTATATCTTACCTTGTGTCATTTTGTTCTTGTGTTTTTCAGTCCTTTTAGCATTGCAATTACCTCGCTTGGGGAAGAGAGAGCTAATCTTAGTGCTTTTCGTACATTTGTTCAATTCTTGCTGTTTGGATTTGTCGGTTTCATCTTCCTCTTGGTGTCTGGGAAGGGCTGCGGTTTGTGATTGTGGCACTCCCTGGACTTTTCTCTTACCATTTTTATTATTCTACGAGGGGATTTGTTTTATGTCTTACCTTGTGTTATTTTGTTCTTGTGGTTTTCAGTCCTTTAGCATTGCGATTACCTCGCTTGGGGAAGAGAGAGCTAATCTTAGTGCTTTTTGTACGTTTGTACGATTTTTGCGTGTTTGGTTTTGTCGGTTTTGTCTTCATTTTGGTGTCTGGGAAAGGCTGCGGTTTGTAATTGTGGCACTCCCTGGACTTTTCCTTTACCTTTTTTCATGTAAATCAAATCCTAAAACAATGTTGCCAGTAGTAATATATAAATGATGGATACTAGATAAGCAAAATAACACAAAAGATAAACAATAATAATAATTAATATATTGATGATTGTAGTTATAATAATAATGATAATAATAATAATAATAATTATAATGATAATAGTAAAAATATATAAATTGATACCAAACATTGCATGACCTCAGTAACTGCAATACATACAGACATCGCAATGGATGACATATGTATTATGTATTTTTAATTTAAAGATTTATATAAAGGTAAATATGTAAGTTGATTATGCATATTCCTTTAAGTTTGAGCAGAACTTAACCTTAGTAACAGTGTTCACACCTATTTGAGAAACAATCGCCAAATCTGCTTGCCGTCTGTTCATCTAAGGCTGCTTTATTGTATTTGTCTGTATTTGCCTTTGAAGTTTAGGTCTTAATGTAAGTCTGAATTTATCAGTCTCTGTGTTATCTCATTTACTTTCAAAATCGGAACCCCTTTCCAATAAACAGTGTCAAATTTGAGACCAAAACAAAAAAAGATAAGAGAAAAGTCCACTGAGTGCCACAAAAATATCACAAACCGCAGCTCTTCCCAGAAACCAAGAGGAAGAGGACAGCTACAAAACCAAACAAGCACAAATCGAAGTAACGTACGAAAAGCACTAAGGTTAGCTCCCTCTTCCCCAAGCAAGGTAATCGCAATGCTAAAAGGACTGAAAAACACAAGAGCAAAATAACACAAGGTAAGACATAAATCGCCTTGTAGAATAAACCACAAAGCAACAAGGAGCAAGATTAACACCGAGACCACCGCATTAGGACGGTCAATAAACCACCGTGGGGAGGGGGGGGGGTTGGGGAAGGGGGTGGTGGGGGGTTAAAGCACTTTTACAGGTAACTAACTTCACCCTGGGTCCCGATGCTATTAATACAGGAATACTTAAAAATTTGGTTCGCATAAAGGCTCCAAACTCAGTCAATGCATCAAAGCGAAAAAATAAAAATCAAATTAATCATTGTAATAAACAAAGACGAGTACTCATGGCTAATTCTACTGTATGCCAGAGTAAATGAAAACCAATAGTTGAACCACGGCCGCGCCAAGCCAAAGACATATTGTCAAGCCCCAACCCACTGGTTAAAGTTTTACGAAGAGGCCATCATTGAGTTTGAGGCCCGAACCGCCGTCGTGCAATTAAAGAGTGAAGCATAGCTCTCAACAATGATTGGGTTGACAACTAGGCGTGCAGTCTGCCGCATAATATCTAGGCTATAGCCAATTCTTTTATAACAGTTAATAAATTTTCTTAATCGCTCCGAAAAAATTAGATTTTCCTATTAATTTTTCTAAATCTGTACACAAAGTCACCGTAAAATTCTGGTTCCGATATATCTTGTTGCAGAAGTGTTTTCAGACTGACCCTATATTTTTCTACCAAGGCACCTTGTCCGCGATAAACTTTCGAAAACGCCTTACGAAGTTTAAAATAACGATAGCCCTGCCTAAAAAGTTTTGCAGTAAGGGCTTTATGACGGCAGTTAGTCACTAAGATTTGAAGAAGCTCTGGCGAAACTAATAAGTTGAGATATGTATACTCCATATGAGGTACGCCGGGGGACATCGCCATCCAGTAAAGGAAAATTGACTATATCAAAATCAAAATCGTCCCGTTTATCATAAATTTAGGTGGAAACTGTACCATTAGATATACATAGATTCAAATCCAAACAAAGTGCCTCGGTATCGGAAGAATTTGCTCTATTAATTGGAGTTCTGTTGGGTATATGCGGTCCACCATTTGATCAAAGCAAATATTGTCAATATTTAATAAATCATCACGATATCTGAAAGCTGGATTGAAAGCTTCAATAATATCTGCCTGATTTTCACGCGAGAGATACTTCATGAAATCTCTCTCATAACAAAAAAGAAGCAAATCTGCAATAAGAGGAGCACAATAAGTTCCCGTCGGAATACCAATAGTTTGCCTATAAAGGTTAGTTTCAAATCTAATTAAAATATTATCCAAAAGAAAAACAAGGGCATCACAGACTTTTTGACACGACAAAAAATTGTGATTATTGTATACATCAGAAGTGAAAAAAGCACATTCTTCGTTGGAAGCCAAATATTGGGAATTCTCACGAATAAACGTTCGGTTAATTAAATCAATAAGTTTACCTTTCATAAGATGATGAGGTAACGTAGTATACAGTGTAGAATTTTTACGCCTGAAAGTTTTTAAATTTATTGAGAACTTCATTGAATTTTTAATTGTCCAAACATAGTTAATTCCGTCCCTTTCGTAAACAGTATAATAGTATCTAATCCAATGTTTGTTAACAGCAGTAAGGCATGAAGTTAGCAGTTTGGACAAAACAGTAGTGGCACATGAACTAGAATTAACAATGAAACGTGCATTATAATGTCGTTTATGAAGTTTCGGTAACCAATGTAACGTAGGAAACCTATCTTGTTTTTCTTTAATACTCACTGCAAACTTAGCAGTAATATCGAAAGAATGGGTATTAAAAATAGATCTCTCGTCAGTAGAAATCCGTTCATATGTTTTGGTACTACCAAGTTCTTGTATTAGAGTATTGATATAATGAAGTTGTCACACACCAACAACATTATTAGCAGCTTTATTAGCTGGAGCCAAAACATACTTCCTATGAAATTCTTGGCTACCTTCTTTCAAATATCGAAAAGATAATTTAGGTTTAGGAGGACAAAGATCAAGGTTATTAGAGTAAAATAAAATAACACACGTTCATCAATGAATTCAAAATCTTTAATTTCCAATTATTTAAAGCATTAAACTCAACATGCTCTCGTTTACATCAACGCGTACAATAATAAATTAAAGCACTGGCAATAGTTTCCCGACATTTAGTGAAATCAATGTGGGCTGGGAATCTATATTTAGGTCCTTTTGAAATAGCTGAACGGATTCGTGAATCAGTTATAATCTTTAAGTTACCAGTGACAATATGACTCGCAGGTTGATTACAAAATTTAGAATCTTTACACTCTCAATAATCGGGGAAACTAGTTTCAATATCAAGATCAGAAACTGATTTATTGAAATTAAGTATAGTGTTACGATGGGTTTGTTATATTTATGACAGATAATAGGAGATTACGTGTTTTCGATAAATGAAGGTAAAGCTGATATAACATTATTATCTCGAAATATGCTAGGTAAATCTATGAATTCAATACCTTTATTAATGAACGAAATTTTGATAAAGTGTCTAATGTGGTTAATTTCAGATTCAATGTAATGACGAAGAGCATGTTGAGTATAACATCTAGTAAGGAGAGCCGAGGTGGTCCCGGTGTTACTCTTACTCTTTGTTGCTTTGTGGTTTATTCTACGAGGCGATTTATTGTATGTCTTACCGTGTGTCATTTTGTTCTTGTGTTTTTTCAGTCCTTTTAGTATTGCGATTACCTCGATTGGGGACGAGAGAGCTAATCTTAGTGCTTTTCGTATGTTTGTTCGATTTGTGCTTTTTGGGATTTTTGGTTTCCTCTTCCTCTTGGTGTCTGGGAAGGGCTGCGGTTTGTGATTGTGGCACTCTCTGGACTTTTCTCTTACCTTTTTTTTTTCATACAGATTATGTTTTCTATCATTAAATTTATTCGCCTCATCATCTAACTTACGTAATGAAGAAATTGACAGTGAAGCTAGTTTAGAAAGCATTTGATGACGTCCAGGATTTAAGAGCACATTTAAATCAAAAAGAGATAAGACAGTTTTAAGTTTTCGTTTAAAATGCCTTTTTTTGCGCTTACCATCGTTTATTACGTTTTTTAATACCTAAAAGGGAAAAAATATTGAAATAGTTCCTTCATGGTAAATATTATCATTAAATCCAAATGGAAAAGGGGTTAGCTGAATACATCTTTAACTTGAATGATTGTTAAAAGCAGAAAAATAGTTTGAAGGGAAACCCAACAGAACATTTGAAAACAAGTAACACATTGAAAGTACCGCCTTGGATCGAACGGTCATAAATAAACTACTGGGTGGGAGTGCTGTTTAAACATTACGAAAACACGCCTATTCAAATATATTGAAAATTTCACCTCCAAAAACTGAACATTTTCAGATAAAAAAACTCTGATATTTTTCATATTTCTGCTCAAAACATAGATTGTTGGAACTCGTTAGAACCGCCTCGGCGAGGCGGTTCTAACGAGTACCTACAATCTATGTTTTTGAGCATAGATAAGAAAATAATATATACACCTGTAAACCCCAGTTTTATTATATAAAAGTGGGGTTTAAGGGGGTCAAATTTATATATGTTTTCGTGATGGCTATATTTCTCCTCCAAAATCATGTTGTTGTTTTTTTCTTGTTGTTTGTTTTCTTTTGTTTATTCATAGCTAATATATAGTTGTTGTTTTTAAGTAAACCCTACCAACTTAGATTTTAATTTACTTTAAAGCCATGCTACAAGACAACAATAACTGTTTCATTTTAGTTGAGCTGTTCCTTGGCCCGGTCAAAAATCAATATACAAAGGAGAATGAGTGCTACCTATATAGTTCAACATGGTTTACACACTAAATGAGTAGTTTGCTAAATGCTACAAAGTGTAAAACGTGTTTGCAAAATAGACGCGATAAAGGTTACCCAGTTGTTAGGCAACAATAGTTTAGGACATTTTGAACAATAATACAGCTTTAAGTTAGCTGTGCGAGTCCACTTAGTAGTCATCTGACTCATCCATAAATCATTACGGGGATAACATAAATCACAGATAAATAAACGTCAAATAAATTGCCTTTGAAAACAAAGAACGCACTACAGATTAGAAAATGGGAGTCTCGGTGATGTTGAGAATCTTCATAAGCAGTAATGAAGTTTGTAACAATATAATGAAAACACATGAGAACTCAACAGAAACAGCGTGTTGAGACACTTGCTGGTCCCTGGGGTGTCAAACAACACCACTGAAATACTGTAGGATAATAAGAGCTGAACCCCGGTGGGTCGTGAAAAAGTCATAAAAGGTTTCAGCCCATACCTTCTAAATGAATACTTTTTATTTTTTTTTTTTTTTTTTTTTTTAATTTGGGGCCATACCATCATTAACCAGGTCTACATGATTATAACCGCTTCGTTGTCATCTTATTCCATTTTAAAAGGACGCGATTAATGTTCTCATTTGTTCCGTGGTTAGCATTTCCATGCTTTCATTCCAGTTTCCCTTTGTTAAGTACGAAGAATCTTTACAGAGCTCCCATTCACCCATCAGTTATTCAAGCTCAGTACTAAAACTAATTTACATGTCATATAGCACGAGTGCAGCTTATGCTTTGCCTATCATTCAAGAGAAAGTTGCATGTTTTGTTTTGCTACACTTTAAATCCCTAAACATAGAAGATTTGTTGTTTGATATCGAGCTGCACGGCCCAGTCAACACCGGTGCCTCGGGAATGCTGTACTTGATGATTTCCTGGGTACCTCCATTTATGTCTTGTTAAACCTAACGACAAATATGATGATACTAAGGTGTCTAATTACTTCGGGTAAATACCGTAGCCATAGTATGACTGTCAGGGAAGTATGTGAAAAGCTGAATGAAATTAAGCGTTATGAATAAAAGATCACCGGTATATAAAGCTTATATTCACTTGAGGAGCGGTTCTTTAATCAGTCCAACTGATCTTGTACAGGTGATTTAAAAACCTGAGCCCAGTTGTTCAAAGCGTCGTTAGCTTAATCAGCACGTTAGTGGTCAAAATGTTAACTGTTCTGCTAAGTACAATATCTAATGCACCAGTATTTTTGCTGGAAAAAAATGTGAGTAGCTTTTTGTAATATATTGGCATATGAGGCAGTTCTAAAAGGTACCCAAAATCTATGTTTTTAAGCAGAAATAAGAAAAATAATGTATACGCCGGTAAACCCCAGTTGTACTATACAAAAATGGGGTTTAAGAGGGTCAAAATTATATAGGCGTGTTATCGTGATGTGAGTTTCAGTTAGAGTTTTACGGCTTAGTGAACACGTTCCGGTCAGTTAACCTACTCACACCTTTCTTGGCAGGCTTAGTCCTCTAAGAGCTTAACCAGTACGTGTGCACATACTTTTGCAAGTAACTGGTAAATGCCCTTCTGGAAACAGCGGAAGGGAGGGAAGGACCATAGAAATTATTTCATAATCAATCTCCACGAATATTATGTGGCCGAGATGGGATTCGAACTTGTGAAAAATTGTTTGTGCCCCTTTCCTTATAGAGCAAATCTTTTTCTTTTTTTTCAGAACTTCTCCATAGGCCTCCATGCCTAGAGTTGTCTCACCTGCTACAGTTTCATACTCCCTAATCAGCTTGGTTTTAATGTAATGTGATGGCCATCTGCGTCAGCAGGAGGTCCTTTGATTCTCTTGTCCTACTTTCCACATCGAAAACACAGGACAGTTCCCTTTAGGTACCCCATAGAATCATTCACTGTCTGAAATTCGTCTCCCCCAGGAATCTCATTGCGCCTGAATTAAACGAAATGCCGTCTTTTTACTTCATATTGTATACACAATCTGTTATTTTTTATTTGTTTTTATTTAGGACAATTTTTTCAGGGTACCCAAAGAAAAAATATGAAGTCAATATATCGTTCTCTCATTTCAAGAGTATTCAGTCCCCTTAAAGCTTGTAGATTGTGCATATTTTAAAGTCCAAATCTCACTTAGAGGCAAGGTCTGATCCGTTCTTTCGGCGTTTATCTGTTTGTAAGGTTTGCACCTGTCGATTCAGTGTGTTTCACCGGCACGCCGAATCTCAGTATCGGTTTTTTTTATCAATAGAGCACTGGTATACAAAATGCACACTCTTTCAAAGCATCATCGCCCCGAATTGCTTATATACAAACGTTACTTTGTTCTTTGGGGCATTCTACTGTTTAGTACGACCAAAACATCATGAATGCAAAATGGTTTACCAAAGCACTGAATAAAACAAACAACTCAAAAATATATTCATTTAACGTGGAGATCAAGAACTGGTACAGAATCAGAGGGTGAAATATAGCAGAGCTCCAGCTAAGGCACTTTTTGTCAGCTGAAAAGTTTCGCTGTTTGTCTTTTTTCTTCATTTAAATTGATCGAGATAATTCTACTGAGTACACCCAACATATGCTTTTTTTAAGAAAATATTATCCCCTCTTATCTAGAGCTATGATATACATATAGTTTTCAAAGATCAGAGTCTATACTGTTTGCTTTAAGTTAAGAAATTTACACAAAAACAAAATAATGATAGAAACATACCAGACATTCCTTACATAGGATATGGACTTGTCCAAAGAGTTAAGGTAGAATGTCCTCTCGACATAAATGGATTGATAGAAATACCGGTGATGAGTGGTACATGGTTCTGGAATGTCCAAGCTTTAAAAATAAAAAGACGAAAATACAATTAGTGGATTGAATACACTTGGTAAACTTTACACCATTACCGTATTTACCCTAACTATAGGGACACCTTAACTTAATACCTTTCTTGACTCAGAATTTAAACAAAGCCTTTATTACTCAGGCTGGCACAATTAATCGCAATTAATCGGAGAATTGATTAATTGATCGATAAATTCCACAAAAATGATTATCGTTACAGAATTGCTAATGCTTTATCTAAAATTTTAACAAGTAGAATTTACTGCCCAATGTTGTGTCTAAAAAAGCTGAATGAGTGGCAAACAGTGTAGACCCTGATGAGACGCCGCGGTTTACACTGTTTGCTCAGGCCTGTCTGGACAAATATATACAGTAAAGTATAACCTATGGTAAGAGTCATGCTCAAAGACGGGTAAAATTATGACCAAATCTTCAATGATTACTAACCGATTATCGATCACAATGGCGCGACTGATAATCGATTATCTTTTCAGCTCTACTATTTGTTGGTACAGTAAAGTTCCGCTGGTAAGACCACATACGGTACTGCTATAAAGTGTTTGTTTTTTAGCGAGGCGGTCTTAATATTGAATGTACAACTTAGCTCCAGAAATTAGTATCTTACTTATTTCTCCACAAAATAATGTGGTTTTCATTAGAAGCGCCTCGCTTAGGCACATCTAATGAGTACCCACTATATATGTTCATGTAAAAATAAGAAAAACATCATGCGGATAATTCCTCCTATCTGGAGCTAGAAAAACTCATTTGGAACTGGCAAAACTTAATCTTAATTTAGCGGGGTCTACGCTGTTTGCACAGGCCTGGAACTGGAAAAACAATCTTAATTTAGCGGGGTCTACGCTGTTTGCACAGGCCTATCTATCTGAATACTTAGGGTTATTACGGTTGTCCAAGTAAGATTGCTTTGAAACATCCTGTTTGCGCTTTTAAGGGGTCTGATCTAAATGGATAAAACCTGCTCCTTTGAGAGTATTTTTTAGTTGTTAGAGTAGACCTCTTTCCAGAACGGAAGAAATACATTTGAAAGAGTTCCCCTCCGCCCTCCCATCCCAACCCCAATAAGGTGTCAGTGAACCCTCGTTACAACGACAGCATTTGTTACCAAAGACGTTGCTATTAAAATGAATTTGCTAATGTACAGAATACTTAATGAGCAAATTGATATGCAAGAATGTTCTTGTTTTGTTCTTATTTCCTCATAGAACATACGTTTTAGATATTTGTTAGAATCGCCTCACTGAGGCAATTCTAACAAATATCCAAAACATATGTTTCTTTAAAGTATTAAACAAAATATTCTTGCATGACAAATTGTGACCTCTGAAGCGAAGGTTTCGTGACATTTAATTTTTCATTTTAACGAATTTTGTCGTTGATATGCAAGAATGTTCTTGTTTTGTTCTTATTTCCTCATAGAACATACGTTTTAGATATTTGTTAGAATCGCCTCACTGAGGCAATTCTAACAAATATCCAAAACATATGTTTCTTTAAAGTATTAAACAAAATATTCTTACATGACAAATTGTGACCTCTGAAGCGAAGGTTTCGTGACATTTAATTTTTCATTTTAACGAATTTTGTCGTTGTATCGAGTGTCGGTATAAAAAGGGTTGTCGGTAATTCTTCTTGAACGGTAATAAAATAACGCTGTAAAACAATCCTGTGAATTTTACGGTAAATACTTGCAAATGGCTGCCATTGCAGTTTCAGTTAAATTTACGGGGCGCCTGTAGATTATTTACAGGACTAATCACGCATAAGAAGACAGAGTAGTGCAAGTTAGGTAGCGTAGGACATAGTAGGGATGTGAGCTACCGCACCGTATCTTAACCTTACCCATCCATACCCATCCTACGAGGTAATTCCTGCAAAAGTTCTACAGACGCCCGTAAATTTTACGGTAAATGTAACTGTATTTACGGTATTTACTGTAAAATTTTCGGGATATTTTTCACCGTGAAAGATTCCAATACCCTACAATTTGAATCCCTTATGACTCGTTGGCTAGATCATGTCAGTATCAATCTGTATGCCACCAATTACCAAACAATCAAGAATTCTTGCCATTTTTGCTAGCTGCCCACGGACGAACGGACGGACAGGTTGATTATAGAACACTCCCCGAAAGTCGACCTTTTGGTCAATCGACATTCCTGTGGGTCGTTCAATATACCTGGGCCCAGTTGTTCAAAGCGTCGTTAGCTTAACGAGCTCGTTAAGGGTCATTTCGTTAACTGTTTTAGTGGATTCAATATACAATATTCTGATATTTTTTGCTGAAAAAATGTGAGTAGCTTTTGCAATGCAAAAGCTACTCACATTTTTTCAGCAAAAAATTTCAGCATATTTGCGTATCACTCGATGTAAATTTTAACGAATCGTTAACTAACGACATCGTTAGCTTTGAACAACCGGGCCCTAATGATTAAAGTGTTGTTGTTGTTTTGTGTTTTTTTTTCCATTTATATATGCGCCGCGTCGAGCAAAAATGTGTGGATTAACATCATCCTTCACATGCACAAAATCTCATTCAGATATTTGCTTTCCATTGAAATATTCGATCCAAGTATTGTGTTTGCGGACAGCGAAGGCCCTGAACAGACTGCGCTGAAGCGCAGGCTAATCTGTTCCTTCGCTGTCCGCATATGCCCAAAGTTTTTGCACTCCACTAAAATATATGTCGTTGTACTCATTGGAAACATTTCGCTGAGGCGCTTCAAATAAGTATCCACAATATGTGTTTTTGTGGAGAAATAAGAAACTATTATGTGGATACCCTTTCTTTTCTGGAGCTACAAGGAAGTCTAAAAAGGAAGGGAAAATAAGCATACTTCACTGTTATAAGTGATGACGGAACCGAATCCCCCTTTGGAATAACAGACTCAGATCAGATTCTTCGCTTTGACGAGGCTTTGGACGGTATTTACGATAAGCAGTCGGACAGACAGGCATAAGCATACAGCACCGAACCCCTTTTGACTCAACTTTTGATAGATTATTATTGATAAATGTGGGATACAATATTTACCCTAAATATTCACATCCCTCACTATTTACCTTACACTTCTCTTCAAGAAGTCGGTTTTACTTTCTATGAATGTTTGTCAAAGGGGCTCTTACACGGTATAGGAAATTTACATTGGTTTCTGCCCACGCTTGGAATTGGATGAAATTCTGCACAATGGTTGCCTAGGGTATAACACTGATGATTATGAGGCATTGGCTTTTAAATGTAGTTCCATTGTAAATTTATGGTGTTTTGTACGCGGCCACTACCAAATCAGGGGGTGCCCTAATATTAACCTTCGTACAGTAAACAGGATTTCATTTTTCAGATGCTGGAATGTTTTATTAATTAAGGCCATCATTAGTACATGTTTTGATACTATGGATGGCTTCATGTACTTAGCAATAGTGTTGGAGCAATAACGTAAGTTGAACGGTAGCCCCATATTTCAGCTGCAGGTTATGTATTCATCCAGATATTATCTGCAATTTTACCATGTTCCGATTCTTGTCAAGACACCATTTCAGCATAAAAAATTTCCATATGTATCAGAAATAAACACATGAAATTTCATAAAAATTGAAGACCGGTAAAATGTTGTTTGAAAAGCCTGAATACATATAGTCCTGAGTCGGCAAAATATGAAATTACCAAATACTCATGTATAAGTAGTATCGTGTAAAGTCAACTTATCAATAGCTTTCAATTTGGATTACCATGATATAGTATGATTTGTATAAGAAATTGATACCATAATTGTACATATTCATTTATAACCAGTTGACTGAAATGCACCTTGTTGAACACCATGTCAAAAAAAAAAAAAAAAAAAAAAAAAAAAAAAAACTTTTCGTTTACATGATCTGGACCATGCAAACACTAAGTCCAAGTTCTCTGTATCTGTATATATAGGATTCCACTTCAAATACTTGACTGTGGAAGTATTTATCAGATAATAAAAAGCAGATAACAGTCTTGTAACGGATGATGATGATTATGAAACCTGGGTCTAGCTTTAAAGTTACTCGTTCAGGCAGATAGGCATGGTGGGCACAACTTGCTTACCAAGTAATGATTACTATCCTAGGACACCTAATTAAAATCTTCAGGGTCCATGTCTGTTGATTTCAACATTCACAATTGTCAATCTTCAATGGATTTATGAGTTTGGATGAATGCTTTGGTACTACGACCTTACCTAGTTTAGATCTAAATATTTATTGGTTCTGAAAAACAAAACTGGTATTTCTTTTAAACAGCTAGCCGCATTCATTATTTAACTGATACACTTCATGTGTATTTAGATCTATGTTGAATTCCTTTTTGTGCCTACACAGTGGTTTATTCTATGATAGCATTGATGACTTGAAATGTTTGGCCTGTGGTAGTGGTTGAAATTTTGATTGATAAGTCAAATGCCCCAGAAAGTAAAGGATACTCCTGTGTTAATTAACATATGGCGGAGTTTCAAACTAGTATGGAAGTCCTTAGGCAAATGACTAAAATATGAATGTCATACAGCCTTTGGAAAAATTTTAAAGCTTTAACACGAAGAACTACAGAACACCAATTTGGGGCTTGACGATATGTCTTTGGCTTGGCCCGCTGTGGTTCAACTATTGGTTTTCATTTACTCTGGCATGCAGTAGAATTAGCCATGAGTACTCGTCTTTGTTTATTATAGTGATTAATTTGATTTTTATGTTTTCGCTTTGGTGCATTGACTGGGTTGGGAGCCTTTATGCGAACCGAGTTTTTATGTATTTCTGTATTAAGAGTAGCATCGGGACCCAGGGTAAAGTTAGCTAGCTGTAAAAGTGCTTTAAACCCCCGGTGGTTTGCTCTACCGACCGTTCTAAGGCGGTGGTCCCAGTGTTAGTCTTACTCTTTGTCGCTTTGTGGTTTATTCTACGAAACGATTTGTTGTATGTCTTCCCATGTAACATTTTGTTCTTGTGTTTTCAGTCCTTTTAGTATTGCGATTACCTCGCTTGGGGAAGAGAGAGCTATTCTTAGTACTTTTCGTACGTTTGTTCGGTTTGTGCTTGTTTAGATTCGTCGGTTTCCTCTTCCTCTTGGGGTCTGGGAAGGGCTGCGGTTTGTGATTGTGGCACTCCCTGGACTTTTCTCTTACCTTTTTTGTTGTTTAAGTCAAACTATGTGCACTAGAATAGAACTTTAGCTGAACAGAAACAATTTCATATATGCTTACTGTAAGGAAGAAAGGATAGATCTGCTTTTCTGATAGCAAAAGTTAAGACCACATAAACAGTATTCTGTGCTGCAGTCATCAAAGACTGTTGAAACAAAGAGAAAAACTCCAGTGTCAGTGTCAATTCGATCGCAGGAAATACCGATTGAAGTGACTCATTTGAACATGTTACAGGACAAGAAATCCAGTGTTCCTAATTTCAAATAACAATTTAGTCTTGCAAGCAAGCTATAGATATATCAGAAGTTAAGTCTATAGGTATTATTTTCTTTTCAAGCGTTCTTAGTTTGGTTAGAGTTCACCAGTCCAGAAGCAAATCTCCAAAAATCCTAAAATCTGTTGATGGGGATGCAAATCCTTCTTCAAAACAAACAAACAAACAAACAAGCAACTACTACTTGCAATAGTACGTTTGCACATCTTCTTAATATGACAATGGAGATTACGGCTCTCCCTGTTTTATGCCTATTTTTGTAATGGTGAGAATGGATACCCCTGTTTTACACCTACCGGTATTTTAGTTTTATGCCTTTTGTGAAGTAATTATACAAAATCTCAATAATTTGCTGACATGAATTAAAGAGTAAGATTTTGTTAAGCCTATATGTTATTTAGAATTTCTTTAGATATAATTTGTTATGCTGTCTACATTTGTAATAGTTGGTTAGTCAGAGTCCATATAAATAGAAGGCAAGTAATAGAAAGTCATGAAAATTTAATGGGTAGCTCAAGATATATTCACTCCGAGTTGTCTAAACTCTCTTTAATTTGTTAAGTGTTAGAAGTGTTTGATAACACTGCCTTTCTCTACTGCTTTTTATCAATGTAACAAAATAGTCAATTTTATAAAAATCGACCAATATCCATTCAAGGCCTAAAATGACAATGTTACCGGTTTTGAATTTTTATGAAATTTGGCACATCTATAGAGAATATATGTAGCAAATTTTCCTGGTAGTATGAAATCTTGACAAAGACTATAACATATTAATTTTGAAAATTTAATTTTGATATTTTTTTCATTTTTTAGTAAAAAAATCAGATTTTTTATAATTAATTTATCAGAGAATGTTAACTTTAATGAAATATAAATGTTTTGTGGTACCAACAGAATTACTATGGTGTTCACCATTCAGCACAGCGCAAAAATATTAAAACTAAATTAAACTTCAGATGTATGACATACTTATTTGGAGATAGGTATCAGCTCATGGAGGGAGTGAGTCAAGGTTGCGTCCTGAGTCCAACTTTTTATTATATAATTTAATAAGCACATTTTCATAGGTTGCATATGCCTAGTTATTATTATACAAAATTTCAGAAAAATCCATGCGTGGGCAGAAATGAAAGATGCCCTTTCTGGATGAGTGACAAAACGTGTAGACCCTGATCGGACGCCGCGTTTTGCGGCTTCAGATCTTGATCAAAACTTTTTGCTCAGGTCTGTCGTTTTGTAAAGTATTTCAATTTGATCAAACCGAATACCCTGAGAAATCATCATGGATTCGCCCCTGTACAGTGTAGATTCAAGTCAATCGCCTATATATATATATTTTACACAATAATACTACATTGTTACTTGCTTCCAAGATTCACGCATGCACGTGTACTTACTTATAAGCCTATGTATGCCGAGTGGAATCTTCACCCTCAACTCTTTAGACAGGCCCATTTAAAGTAGAAGGGGTCTTTGCCAATATTCCTTTTATAGGACGCTAAGCATGTACGGGTTTATAAAGGAAATATGATTAAAATTATTCTGGGTGCAGCACCTTAAGAAAAATGTTTGGATCCTGTTCAGGGTAGTAGTGTTTCCTGGAACAGTATGTATCGGGACCAAGAGCTCATCACACGTGTGATGTGCTACTTGTTGGGACTGATTAACTAAAGCATTCATCTGGTGTCTGTCGATATCACAGCTTGGACATTTAAAAATATAGATGACCAGGAAGGACTGCAATTTCTCTCAGATTACCGAAAGGCAGTGGTAGAATAGCGTATGTTGCGTGTGAGGGAGGGATGGGGGTGAGGATGAGGATGGAGGCTCAAACATGATTTACGATTACTTAATACTAGCTTTGAGTCCAGCTGCAGTTCCAAGTTCACATAACTATCAGGTCCGAATAAGGATTCCCTAAATCATTACAGAATAACACAGTAAAAAAGACGTCAACTGCATGATGGAACAAACATGAAAGGCTCGACTAAAGACTGAAAGTCAAAACAAAAGACTTACTTTAAATATTGGTGAGCGTGGCAGTCATCATTTCCTCTAATTCCTCTAAATCACTAAGAAAACTGGGCCCAGTTGTTCAAAACTAACGATGTCGTTAGTTAACGATTCGTTAAAATTTACATCAAGTGATATGCAAATATGCTGAAATTTTTTGCTGAAAAAATGTGAGTAGCTTTTGCAGTGCAAAAGCTACTCACATTTTTTCAGCAAAAAATATCAGAAAATTGTGTATTAAATCTGCTAAAAGAGTTAACGAAATGACCCTTAACGAACTCGTTAAGCTAACGACGCTTTGAACAACCGGGCCCTGAACATTAAAAGTTAACATGCTACAAGATATGTTAAATGAACTAGCTCTTCTTTGCTAACAATGGCTAACACTATTATCACACGGCAGTTCGGATTTGCCATATGAATCTCTGTTGTTCAAGAGTACACCTTTAGAATCAAGCGATTTCAAATTTAATAATCAATTTTAATAAAACAGAATATAAAGAATTAGCTAATAAATACAACTAGTCATAATACTAAGCGCAGGTATTTAACCGAAGTATTATTAATAGATGCTGAGTCTTACTTATACATCAATACAGCTGAAACACAGTACTGGCTATTTGATTCCCCGTGGAGCTATATATATATATATATATATATATATATATATATATATATATATATATATATATATATATATATATATATATATATATATATATATATATATATATATATATATACCCTCCTGGCACTGCTTCCAAGTAATGCCTTTTGTTTACATTTATTTATATATATCTTTGTGTTGGTTTGTGTTGGGGTTTTACGGCCCAGTCAACCCAAAGGGGTCATGTCGAGCGCGGTCAGTTTACCGAACCACACGTTTACTGGGTAGGCTTAGTCCTCTTAGCTGTTAACCAGTACTGTGCACATTTTTTTCGCCAGAAACTGACAACTGTCCTTCTTGAATCAGCGGATGGGAGAGAATGACCATAGAAAATATTTCATGATCAATATCCACGAAAGAATGTTGCCAACCTCGGCGGGGGTTGAACTCGCGACCTCCTGGTCTCCAGTCGGACGGCGCATCCAACTGAGCCACCGAGGCGTGTTCAGATCTTCATATCTATTCAAATCAAGATGTACGAAATGCTTACGATCTCAAATGGGACGCGGATTAACATAAGTCGTAAGGCCTTCTTCTGAATTCCATCTGTATACTGACTTGTATTACGAAACTACGCCTATTCGAATATATTGAAAATTTTACAACCAAAAAAGGAACATTTTCAGATAAAAAAAAAAATCTGTTATTTTTCAAATTCCTGCTCAGAACATAGATTGTGGGTAATCGTTAGAACCGCCTCGGCTAGGCGGTTCTAACGAGTACCACAATCTATGTTTTCGAGCACAAATAAGAAATATTATGTGTACCCCTGCAAACCCCTGTTTTACTATATAAAAGTGGGGGTTAAGGGGGTCAAAATTATACAGGCGTGTTTTCGTGATGTTTTGTATGATCAGTTTGTTTATGTGGCTATAACAGCTTTTTTGTGTTTTTTGTTGTTGTTGTTGTTTGTTTCTTTGTATTTTGTGTGTGTGTGTTTTTTTTTTTGTTTTTTTTTTTGTTTTTTTTTTTGGTTTGTTTGTTTGTTTTTTCAGTCATTTGCTGGTCTGTTTCACACATGAAACATTCTTATGTAAACAATAATTGTACATTATGCATATCTGTCTATATAACGGCGTATTTATTGGGAACAAGCCTTTGAAACAAGTATATACCCCGATCGGGCACTGCTCAACCCGTCGTCTTATCGGGGTTGCACTTTTTGCCACTTATTCGGACATTGTTTCTAGGGGGGTTTGCGCTTTCTGGTCTTTTGTCGCCTTTTCCCCGCCCCACCCCACACACACCACCTCCAGTCCCCTTCCCGACCCACGACCTTCGACCCACTCACAGTGCAGTCTATACAGTGACATGCAGACCAGACGCGACCAAGCGGGGTGAAGGGCGGACGACGAATATGTTGCAGGATTCACAAAGTGAAGAAAAGCATTACGAAAACACGCCTATTCAAATATATTGAAATTTTCACTTCCAAAAACAGAAAATTTTTAGACAAAAATCTGATATTTCTTTCAAATTTCTGCTCAAAACATAGATTGTGGATACTCGCCAGTTTTACTATATAAAAGTGGGGTTCAAGGGGGTCAAAATTATATAGGCATGTTTTCGTGATGGTAAATAGTTACTACCTTTAAGTGTTATCCAACAAGATAGAAATTAATACACATATTTTATTTTAATTCTCCCTGTCGCGTGAAGCATTTTTTCTGACGTAATGTAAGGCTCTTAAACACTGTTAAAGTTTACCAGCCACCCAGTCAGACATTGATTCTTTCTAAAAGTCAAACGTTAATATAAGCATGAAGCGCCAGTAATTGCACGAACAGATTGGGCGTTTCTGCACGTGTAGGTCTGATGCAATATTTACATGCTAGGAAGATTGACCGATACCTGTACAAATCTTGCCTGAATGACTTCGTAAAGCATAAAAATTAGATTTTGTTTTGATTTATACTTAGTAGCTCAGTACATTTAACGATATCCTGTTGATATTGCTGGTGGTAGTTTTAATCCCACTCTGCAGTGAATCCTTCTCGCGATTGTAGGATGTTTCCTTGCACAATGCTAAATTATATTGTCACCGTATCATTAACCCCAAACGGCTGAAATATTGATGTTGGGACGTCAAAACAAGTTTATCTGGCAGGCAAGCCAACTACTCAACAATAATTTCAAGAATATTTTACCCATTTTATGAATAGCAAATGCTTTAGCAGGATTGTAGAACGTCTCCCCGTACTTCACCATAGTGCAGATTATATTTTAGTTCCTTAGGATCATTGGGCTCACTGTGGTATCTTTGAAAATGGAGTTCTGAACATGTATACGCTAGAGGGTGTAAGCAGTGTTGCGAATTTCCTTGCAGCTTATTAAATCTCTCAATAGGACCGAGAGTCATTTCTTTTAATCTTTAATGTGTTATTTGTTTCCAAAGGCAATCTTTTTGACGTTTACTTTACTACACTGCAGTTTGTCTTAGTAATGGTCATAGAACGTCTACCCGTACTTCACCATATATTTCGTTTCCTTTGGGATCATTGGGTCCATTGTGGTATCTTTAAAAGTGGAGTTCTGCTCATGTATACGCTAGAGGGCGTAAGCAGTGCTGCAAACTTCATTACTGCTTACGAAGAGTCTCAATAAAACCGAGACTACCATTTTCTAATCTGCAATGTGCTCTTTGTTTCCAAAGGCAATCTTTTTTAAGTTTATTTTACTACAGTGCAGCAGGTGTTAATATCTTGTGGCGGTCGTAGAACGTCGCCCCGTACTTCAAGGTATTGCAGATTATATTTATTTAATATCCTTTGGGATCATTGGGCCAATTGTGGGCAATCTTTTTGACGTTTTACTACACTATTAGTGCCGTGTGGCCGCCGTAGAACGTCTGCCCGTACTTCACCATAGTGCAGATTATATTTTATTTCCTCTGGGATCATTGGGCCCATTGATGTATTTTCGAAACTGTTGTTCTGCTCATGTATACGCTAGAAGACGTAAGCAGTGTTGCAAACTTCATTACTTCTTATGAAGAGACTCAATAAAACCGAGACTTCCATTAGAATCTGTATTGAATTCTTTGTTTCCAAAGGCAATCTTTTTTACCTTTATTATATAGATGAAACGTTCACTCTTTTAGGCATGTATATGCAGTGTTAATCCAAGACTGCGTTCAGTGAAGCGAAACACAAGCGAGTGTTTTTCAAAAACTATTTTGCACCAGTCTGAAGGATTATTTTAAATCCGTCTTATGCGCCCTCCAAGAAGAAATTACCTGTTATTCTCGCAGACGCACGAGACTTGATGTTAAGTCGAATAAAAGATATCAATGATTATTATTTTTATCTAGAAACAAACTATCCTCAAACTATTCTCAAGCTGTCTTTTGAAACAACAAATATGGCGGCCTGTGTAAATAACTTTTATATATGCTTGTTTGTAACCAAGAATATGGGAATGTTTATGGCATTGATATTATTTTTTTTTTTAGTTTGTGCCGCCATTTTAGAACAATGATACATGTAAGATGCAATATAAATAAACTACTATAACGCTCATCTACCTAAACTAACTTTTCTTTGAAGCCTAATGCAGTCGCCGAGGCGAGATTTATACTTTTCCTGGCATGTTTGCTTGTTTGTGTTGAGGTTTTATGGCCCAGTCAACCCAATGGGATCATGTCGAGTGCGGTCAGTTTACCTAACCACACGTTTACTGGGCAGGCTTAGTCCTCTAAGCGGTTAACCAGTAATGTGCACATTCATTCGCCAGAAACTGACAACTGCCCTTCTTGAATCAGCGGAAGGGAGAGAATGACCGTAGAATATATTCCACGATCAATCTCCACGAAAGAATGTTGCAGACCTCGGCGGGGGTTGAACCCGCGACCTCCTGGTCTCCAGTCGGACGGCGCATCCAAATGAGCCACCGAGACCGGCTTCCTGGCATGTAAATATAGCACCGGATTTGATACAGCTAAATCAAAGGTAAAGTAGCATTGACAGTATGAGCTATGTTATAAGAAAACTAAAGTTTGAGGTGATGTGGCTCTTATTTATCAGTGTTGGGAATCCACGTGACCAAATGACTAGGTGCACAGAGTTTGTTACTATTTTTAGCTCCGCACTAGATAGGACTTTTCAGAATATCTCAATTTATACCTGATGGAATTTGTTCAAATAAAGCGCAGAGTACGCGGATAATCACGCTATTTCTGGTTATGTAAGCGATATACTACAATCTGGTCTGATTCTCGAGAACATGTGGAGCCAAAATTACCCTGCCAAAAGCACTGTCACCACGCAATTTGTAATAACGTCTCAATTTGTAATAAACTAGTTTATTACAAATTGCGGAGCATGTCACCACGCAATTTGTAATAAGGCTGCAATTTGTAATAAACTTTTCAAACTTATACTACCCCAGGACTTTCGAATTAAATGTACATGTACATTCCTAACAACTAAACAGGGGACAGAATTAGACAGCTTAGACATCAAAAGTGAATTTTTCGAATTTTACATTACGTTACAAATAGCGTTGACTTTGTTTTTTGGCGATTTCGATGATTTTCACATTTGCAGCAATTTGTAATAAACTTTCCAAACTTTAACTACCCAAGGAATTATCTTCGTTACTACTAAACAGGGGACAAAACTGGACAGTTTAGGCATCAAAGACAAATTTTTCAAACTTTTTTACAAATTGCGTTGACCTTGCTTTTAGACGTTTTTCGATGATTTTCACATTCACCAATTTGTAATAAACGTTTCAAACTTAAACTACCTTTTGGCATTTCGATGCAGATGTACTTGTATCTTCGTACAACTAATCAGGGGACAGAACTGAACAGTGCAGACATCAAAGATTACGTTTAAGATCTTTATTATTAATTGCGCTGACTTTGCTTTTTGTCAATTTTCGATGATGTTCACATTCGCCGCAATTTGTAATAAAACTTTCCAAACTTAAACTACGCTAGGAATTTCGAAGTATATGTACTTGTATAATCGCTACAACTAGTCAGAGGACGTAACAGGATAGTTTGTACATCAAAGATTAAGTTTTCGATCTTTATTACAAATTACGTTAAAATTGCTTTTTGGTGATTTTCGATATTTTCTCATTTACTGCAGTTTGTAATATAAACTTTTCAAACTTGAACTACCCAAGGAATTTCGACGTATATGTAATTGTATCTTCGTTACAACTAATAAGGGGATAGAACTGGACATTTTAGTAATCAAAGACGTAGTTTTAAAACTTTATTGCAAATTGCGTTGACTTTGCTTTTCGTTGATGTTCACATTCGCCGCAATTCGTTATAAAAATACCAAACTTAAACTACCTTGAGAATTTACAAGTGTATGTACTTGTATCTTCGTTACAACTAATCAGGGGACAGAACTGAACAGTTTAGACATTTGAGACGAAGTTTTTTAACTTTATTACAAACTAATCAGGGGACACCACTGGATAGTTTAGACATCAAAAATGAAAAAAAAAAAATAGACATCGAACTTTATTACACATTGCGTTGAGTTTTCTTTTTGGCGATTTTCGATTATTTTCACAATCGCCGCAATTTGAAATAAACTTTTCAAACTTAAACTACCCCTTGAATTTCAAAGTACATGTATTTGTATATTTGTTACAACTAATAAGGGGACAGAACTGGGCAGTTTAGACATCAAAGTTGAAGTTTTCGAACTTAATTACAAATTGCATTGACGGCTTTTTAGCGATTTTCGATGATTTTCACATTCACCACAATTTGTAATTTACTTTCCAAACTTTACCTACCCCCAGAATTTCAAAGCATAATTTTGTATTTTTACTTCGTTACAACTAAGCAGGGGACAGAGAGTTAAGACATCAAAGACGAAGTTTTCAAACATTACAAATTGCGTTGGTCTTGCTTTAGGGCGTTTTTCGATGATTTTCACATTCGCCGCAATTTGTAATAAACTTTCCAAACTTAAACTACCCTTAGAATTTCGAAGTATATGTACTTGCATCTTCGTTACAATTATTCATGGGACAGAACTGGATAATTCAGACATCAGAGATTAAGTTTTGATCTTTATTACAAATTGCGTTGACTTTACTTTTTGGCGATTTTCGATGATTTATGCATTCGCCACAATTTGTAATAAAATTTTTGCTAAACTTAAACTACGCCAAACATTCCGAAGTATATGTACTTGTATCTTCGTTACAATTATTCAGAGAACAGAACTAAAAGTTAAGACATCAAAGATAAAGTTTTTGATGTTTATACAAATTGTATTGACTTTGCTTTTTGTCGATTTTCGATGATTTTCACATTAGCCGCAATTTGTAATAAACTTTCATACTTGAACTTCCCAAGGAATTTCGACGTATATGTACTTGTTTCTTCGTTACAACAAAAGAGGGACATAACAGGACAATCCACTGATCAAAGCTGAAGTTTCCGAACTTTATTACAAATTACGTTGAGTTTGTTTTCAGGTGATTTCGATCATTTTCACATTTGCCGCAATTAGTAATAAACTTTACAAACTTGAACTATCCAAGAAATTTCGACGTGTATCTAGTTGTTCTTTCGTTACAACTAATCAGAGGGACATAACAGGACAGTTTACACATCAAAGATAAAGTTTTCGAACCTTATTATAAATCGCGTTGAATTTGCTATTTTTCGATCTTCACATTGGCCGGAATTTGCAATAAAATGTTCCAAACTTAACTATCCCAGGAAGTTCGAAGTATATGTATTGTATCTTCGTTACAACTTATCAGGGGACAGAACTAAAAGATAAGACATCAAAGATAAAGTTTTTGAAGTTTATTATAAGTTGCGTTGACTTTGCCTTTTGCTGATTTTTGATGATTTTTGACAATCGCCGTAATTTGTAATTAACTTTCAAACTTGAACTACCCAAGAAATTACAACTAAGCAAGTGACACAACAAGAAAGTTTACACATCAAAGATGAAGTTTTCGAACTTTATTACAAATTGCGTTAAATTTGCTTTTCGGTGATTTTGGATGATTTTCACATTGGCTGCAACTTGTAATAAAATTTTTAAGCTTAAACTACCCTAAAAAATCGCCAAAAAAGCAAACTCAACGCAATTTGTAATTAAAAAAAAAAAAAAAAAAAAAGGATCGAATACTTCATTTTGTTTTTGTCTAAACTGTCCAATTTTGTCCCCTGATTAGTTTCAACGAAGAAACAAGTACATATACATCAAAATGCCTTGGGTAGTTCAAGTTTGGAAAGTTTATTACAAATTGCGGTGAAAGTGAAAATCACAGAAAATCGCCCAAAAAAGCACGCCAACGCAATTTGTAATAAAGTTCAAAACCTTCATCCTTGATGTGTCAACTGTTCTTTATGTCCCCTGATTAGTTGTAACGAAGAAACAAGTAAATATACATCGAAATTCCTTTAGTAGTATAAGTTGAAAATTTATTACAAATTTAGGCGAATGTGAAAATCATCGAAAAACAAGGTCAACGCAATTTGTAATAAAGTTTGAAAACTTCGTCTTTGATGTCTAAACTGTCCAGTTCTGTCCCCTGATTAGTTGTTAGGAATGTACAAGTACATATACTTCGATAGACCTGGGGCAGTCCAAGTTTGAAAAGTTTATTACAAATTGCGAGTTATTACAAATTGCGTTGTGACATGCGCCGCAATTTGTAATAAACTAGTTTATTACAAATTGCAGCGTTATTACAAATTGCTTGGTGACAAAGCACTGCTTTTATACGATAAGACCCTTGATACACGTATCGATGTTGCGGGACTTGGTAAGAGCCTTACTCAGCGGCAGGTTTACCAACTGGAACTAAAATTGTTGTGCTGGTTTTTCGTTCTTCTGACACAAATCGCTGTCAAAAATACCACGAGACAGCTAAACGCCAATTTTGTTGGAAACATTATGCAAGTTTAAACTAAGGCGGGTATTAAAATATCTGCGGTCAGATTTTTCTCCGGCGATGGTCAAACTGCACAGTACGTCGAAGTTTAAGTATGCAATTTTAATTTGTCCTGCTTTATATGTTGAGGAGTGGGGTGCGGGGCGTCTGTTATCGGTTGAATATTTAAGAATGTTGCATATCTATCTATCTATCTATGTTAACCTGTACCCCTCTCTGGGTAGATTCATTAGACTACAAACTATTCTCTTAGAGAAACACATAAACTAAATTTGCCCCCCTTCCCTCTTCTCAGAAGAAATGACTGAATAAATAAAGACGAAAAAAATTACACGTATCCGCAACCGCCCCGTCCTCCCATACACAAAAGAAGTACGACCATATGCAGCAAAAATGCAAAGTCCTATTCATAACCTCATGACTCAACCCCGTACAAAAAAAAAGCGAGCCCATGTAGCTTCGAAATATTAGACTAATCAATAGTCCCCGCAATTCCATTTCTCACACATAGACGCGAGATAAGTGAATTCAGTTTGTTTAGAATTCATAATGGACTTCTCAGTTTGAAACAAAATTGTTTTACATACGGTACATTAAAATGCATAAAAGACCCAATAATACTCGCAGAAGAAGAAACTTAATGAATGAAAAAAATAAAGCTACCGCAACGCATGTTTTCGTACTGCGCCATTTTGGTTCGTCTAATGCGACTGCTGGTTTGACATCTGTATGACGTCAGCGGTCGTTGCTATGCTAAAACGCACCACGAAAGCTGTGCAACAGTGAATTGAAGAATACACCACGTCCTTATACATGCCAAAAGCAAAAGCAGCACAACTTATATCTTCGACAATGCCATACACATAATTATAGGGAAATTTCAGTAAAAAAATGCGAAAAAAAAAAAGTTTCTGCTTGCGCAGGTAAATTCATAGGAATGTGCGAAAGATGCCAGTTCGCAAAATCCGGGAATTTTAAAAGGACTGATCCATGAAGGTGCCGCCAGATATGAAGGCACCTTCACGTTTCCAGGGTGGCTCATTGAGGCGCTTCCTATGAGTATCCAGATACAATGGTTTACGTCGATATCAAGGCGATTTTAATGTGTATCCAAACAATAGGTTTTCCTGGACATCGGAAGCTTCTAATGAGTAGACCTACCTACAACACAGGCTTTCATTGACATAGTAACGCTTCTAATTTAAATATCCGTAAAAAGGTTATCCCAATAGGTTATTGTTGATGTTTTGCGCTTCTAATGAATACAAACAACATAGACTTTCGTTGACGTAAAGGCTTTTCTAATGGATACCCATAAATAGGTTATCAGTCATATTTAGCGCTTCTAATGAATACCCACAACATATATTTTCGTTGACGAAAATGCGCTTCTAATGAATACCCATAAATAGTTTATCGTTGATATTTAGCGCTTCTAATGAATACCCACAACATATGTTTTTGTTGACGTGGAGGCTCATCTAATGAATACCCATAAATAGGTTATCAGTGACATTTAGCGCTTCTAATAAATACCCACAATATAGATTTTTGTTAACGTAAAGGCGCTTCTAATGAATACCCATAAATAGGTTAAAGTTATATTTAGAACTTCTGATGAATACCCACAACATAGGTTTTCGTTGACGTAAAGGCTTTTCTAATGGATACCCATAAATAGGTTATCAGTGATATTTAGCGCTATAATGAATACCCACAACATATGTATTCGTTGACGTAAAGGCGCTTCTAATGAATACCCATAAATAGGTTATCGTTGATATTTAGCGCTTCTAATGAATACCCACAACATATGTTTTTGTTGACGTGGAGGCTCTTCTAATGAATACCCATAAATAGGTTAAAGTTATAATTAGCGCTTCTGATGAATACCCACAACATAGGTTTTCGTTGACGTAAAGGCGGTTCTAATGAATGTCCATATATAGGTTATTGTTGATGTTTGGCGCTTCTAATGAATACCAGCAACACATGTTTTCGTTGACGTACACGCGCTTCTAATGAATGCCCATAAATAGGTTATTAGTGATGTTTTGGTGCTTCTAATGAATACCAACAACATATGTTTGTGTTGACGTAAAGGCGTTTCTAATGAATGCCCAAAAATAGGCCATTGTTGATGTTTGGCGCTTCTAATGAATACCCACAACATATGTTTTCATTGACATAAAGGCGCTTCTAACGGATACCCATAAATAAGTTATCTGTGATATTTAGCGCGTAAGTACCCACAACATAGGTTTTCGTTGACGTAATGGCGCTTCTAATGAATGCCCATAAATAGGTTATTGTTGATGTTTTGCGCTTCTAATGAATACCCTTAACATATGTTTTCTATCACGTAAAGGCGCTCTTAATGAATACTCATAAATAGGTTATCAGTGATATTTAGCGCGTAAGTACCCACAACATAGGTTTTCGTTGACGTAGAAATGCCTCTAATGAATGCCCATAAATAGGTTATTTTGATGTTTGGCGCTTCTAATGAATACCCTTAACATATGTTTTCTATCACGTAAAGGCGCTCTTAATGGATACCCATAAATAGGTTATCAGTGATATTTGGCGCGTAAGTACCCACAACATAGGTTTTCGTTGACGTAATGGCGCGTCTAATGAATGCCCATAAATAGGTTATTGTTGATGTTTGGCGCTTCTAATAAGTACCCACAACATAGGTTTTCGTTAACGTAGAAACTCCTCTAATGAATGCCCATAAATAGGTTATTGTTGATGTTTAGCGCTTCTAATGAATACCCACAACATATGTTTTCGTTGACGTAAAGGCGCTTCTAATGGATACCCATAAAAAAGTTATCAGTGATATTTAGCGCTTCTAATAAGTACCCACAACACATAGGGTTTCGTTGACGTAAAGGCGCTTCTAATGAATACCCATAAAAAGGTTATCGTTCGTATATAGCGCTTCTAATGAATACCCACAACATAGGTTTTCGTTGACGTAGAGGTACTTCGTAATGCATTTGAAGGTAAAACATGTCCTTACAGTTTGTTTATCCTTTTTACATGTATATACTGCATGCGTAAAATGCATAAATGAAATTTCCATTGTCAAACATGCATGTGCAAAGGGAAGCTACTCAGCGCAAATATTGATTCATGCTCCTAATTCTTTTCAAAGCCATTTCCTTGATCGTTGACAGAATCTCGTTGACAAATTGTTGCCTAAATGATTGAGCGTGACTATGACATTAAAAGTCAGTGTGGATCTATGAGGTTATGTAAAACTCGCATGACATACCTCGTATACAGTAAAATTTTGCTATTAAGCCTTGTCCAGCTGAACCCAGACATACCCTGCCTTTACAAACAGTGTAGATTCAGATCAGTTGGCTTCTGAAGCTTAGTCGATCTGGATCTGCACTGTTTGCCTATAATATATATGAGGATTTAGAGCAATAATCCGGATCAAGTAATCTGATTGGCGTGGCATCTTAATTTATTCAGCAGGACAAGGGTAACGATCATTTTTTGACTATCTAAAAGTTGTTTTATTAGTGGGATGGTCTTAATATTGAATATAGAATACAGTAAATGTATAAAAGTTCGAACAAATTTTAGGCCAAATTTTTCCTTTTATGCAGTTGTTTCTTAAAATATTTTGTTGAATGTAAAACAGTGAAGATTCGTATGAGGGTGCTCCTGAAGGAGAACTTTGATCTGGGTCTACACTGTTTGCAGATGCCATTTTGTCAGAAACCTTGGAAACATATGGGACTGACATAAGCTGGTCTAAATAGTGGAGTGGTCGTAATGGCAGAATTTTATTTATTCATTACGAAAACACGCCTTTTTCAAATATATTGACAATTTCACCACCAAAAACTGATAGTTTTCAAATAAAAAATTTGATATTTTTCACATTTCTGCTCAAAGCATAGATTGTGGGTACTCGTTAGAACCGCTTCTGCAAGGCGGTTCTAATGAGTACCCACATTCTATGTTGTTTAGCAGAAATAAGAAAAATAATGTATATCCCCATAAACCCAGTTTTACTATATAAAAGTGGGGATTAAGGGGATCAAGATTATATAGGTATGTTTTCG
This sequence comes from Anodontia alba, assembly GCA_964016985.1. Lineage (NCBI taxonomy): Eukaryota > Metazoa > Mollusca > Bivalvia > Lucinida > Lucinidae > Anodontia > Anodontia alba. The sequence continues at coordinate 70,133,747 of OZ024832.1, forward strand.
TGATGATCCATGCAATGTCAGAAGGTTAACTTACCATATCGACATGACCATAACAGTGTTGCATGGGCTGTAAATCTCCAAATCAAACAAACAAACGGATGGACTAGCGTAATGGTTATACATACTTGCTCGGTATTACCTGTCACAATCTTGCCGAGTACATGTACTTGCAATTAAACACTATTTTTTTTTTTTTTTTTTTTTTTTTTTTTTTAGATTTCTTCGCTTGGTTTTCGGAGATAACTTTTTATTTTTTATTTGTTATTTTGGAGAGAAAATAAAAAAACATGTTCAGCAAGAAAGTTCTCCAGTGGAACCGTCGCAAACTTCTCCAAAAGGTTCTAACTTCCTACCAGTTATGCGTTGGAGATGATAATTTTCGTTTTTTCTGGTTTACCATCTTGATTACTCCCGCCTTCATAAGTTTCATCTCAAGGTTGAAGGGCAAGCGTTGCTGTTCAGTCAAGCAGATTGAGGTCGATAAATATGAATTCGAATCTTTTTCGTTCTGTGAATTCGGATCTTTATTGCTCCGTATATACTGTACAGTGCCGCATCGTCAAGGTACATGTAGCTCTTATAAGTATCCACAATATGTTTTTTAAATATTAATTAGTGGGTACTTGTGAGAACTGCCATGTTGAGGCAGTTCTAACAAGTATCCACAACTCGAATTAAAATAATGTTTTGGGAATCGTAGAATTGTACCCTCACGACCTGCGTTAAAAAATATTTTGTTCTGTTATAAAAATATGGTTGAGGGTACTCGTATAACAGAGAGACGGTTATAATGAGTACTTATAAAAAAACTTGGATAAAAAACAGCATATACCTAGATCGGACTGTGTGGAAAGAACAGGTATGTCTCTCTCCCTCTCTCTTTCAGGTCTGCATGAAATAAAGACAACCTATCAAAACGACCCTTTCATTTTTATCGCTTCTATGATTACCTCCTCTGTTAGTAAATATTCCTACTGAGAATACCCATACCATTTTCCATGCGAAAGATATTATTATTTGAGTCGAACCAAACTGCAAGATTTTATTAGGTTTTCTTGTTATTTACCCTTAATATACTGAAGAGCATTAAAAACGCATCACATATTTTTTAAAAAATATTCCCCAGAAAAGATTTATGAATACAAAAACAACGTTAGAAATATTGATTTGCTTCACCGACTTTCATTAGTCGCACCGAACCACCCCATAATGTCACCCGTTATGTCCCACGAGCTACCCGTGCACGAAATCAATTTGACCACTTTGTGCACGGACTATTGATTTTCATTGAATGGTCAATACATGAAGTGGACATCTGATATCGGGGCTTAAAAGTTTTGTGTGATTTTTTGTTCTTACGAATACCGTTTATCATGCCGAGGCTGAATCCCGATTCCAGGGGACAGATTATCGGACTCTTGCAAGCTAACGTCAGTCAGCGTCGGCTTGCTAGGCAGTTCAACGTTAGCCAGTCGACGATTTCTCGTTTAAGTCGAAAGTTTGCAGTTACCGGGAGCACAAAGGACCGTCCTAGACCCGGGGCTCCGCGTGTAACTACTCGACGTCAGGATAATTTCATTAGGCAACGTCATTTACGTGATCGCTTCACAACCGCCGTTTCAACCGCTGCCGGTATGCGAGGACGTAGAGGGAGGAATATCAGTCGGTTCACAGTAAGCAGAAGACTAAAAGACTATGGAATTCGATGTCGCCGACCAGTAAAAGGACAGATTCTGACTCGACGTCATCGTCAGCTGCGTGTTAGATGGGCCACGGACATGTTACGCGTTCGACGTCAAAACTGGAACAGGGTTGTCTTTTCCGATGAATCGCGGTTTACACTCAGCTTTGCTGATGGAAGACTCCGTGTTTATCGCCGAAGGCATGAACGCTTTGCAGACAGCTGTGTTCTTGAACGTGACCGATTTGGCGGTGGCAGCGTCATGGTGTGGGGAGCCATTAGTTCCGGTTTCCGTTCGGATCTGATTATCGTGAATGGAACACTCACGGCCCGTCGATACATTGACGAAATTCTTGCCCCTGTCCTTGTTCCTCTTCTTCGACGTCAGGTTGGGAATCAGCAGTTGACGTTCCAGCAAGATAACGCGAGAGCGCACTCGGCTAGGCTTACGCAAGACTTCCTGAGGGCCCAAGGGGTGGATGTTATGGACTGGCCAGCGGTTTCACCAGACATGAACTGCATTGAACACATGTGGGATGAACTTGGTAGGAGACTACGTAAACGTCTGAACCAGCCAAATAACGTCGCCGAACTCGGCAGGGCTCTTCAGGAGGAGTGGCGTAACATCCCCATGGCAACTGTACGACGTCTAGTCGGATCAATGAGACGACGATTGCAAACTGTCATCCAAAATAACGGTGGTCACTGTCGTTACTGAAAAGTGTGACATTTCACGTCGATACCCTTGTTTCATCATGTGACGTTACCTTCTCAATCGGCTCCTTGTTTTTTCATTATTTTTTGTTGTGAGACATTGTCCGGATGCTAATCACTGTTTCAGAAAATATTCAATGAAATATATACCTCGATTGAGATGAAGATTGTTTTGATAAATTTAGTGATGCGTTATTTATGCTCTTCAATATATATGAAACGCCCTAAATTAAAATCAGTCTGATGATATATGCGACAAGCGTCGACTCAGATCAGCATATGCACCTGCGCAGTCTGATAAAAGTATATACTACTCACTATTATCATGTGTGGACCTTAAACATTCTATTTTAACAAATAGCATATACCCTGATCGGACTGAGTGGAAGGACGCGTTAATCTAGTTCTACGCCGGTCAAACATATCATAAGTTGGATTTCTATATGGACTAGCTCATATGATGACAACATTCAGTTATTTATACATGAAGCAAAACAATTTTTTGTAAGTGAACAGTATATAATAAATAGGGCTGCTAGTTGAAGAGACGATTAAAATGCCCGCAACACTTATTTTGCACAAAAAAAAAAAAAAAAAAAAAAAAAAAAAACATGGACAAAGTATCAAAGTGAAAATGAAATGTCACCCACTGCTACTCAGCATTCTGATTGTTTCTATTAAAATTTATGAAAATCTAACAAAAACAACTGCTGTAGTATTTCGGTTAACACACTCAGACGGACGAAGTGCAAAAGGTAGACAACACTGCACGAACATGCAATGAAAGTTCTGTTGTCTGGGGTGCAGCTTCTTGTACAAATATTGAGCGTTTTACAAAACTTCAAAAACGAGCTGCGCGAATTATTTTGCATGCCGATTATGATACTTCATCAGACCAGATGTTCAAGGAACTTCGCTGGCTATCTGTACCTGACAGACTGAAATACAATAAAGCAGTCTTAACATACAGAGCGGTAAATAATCTGTCCCCAGAATACATCTCAAAATTGCTAAAACCGATGTCCGAGGTACATAATCTCAACCTGCGATCGTCAGTAAATGGTACATTATATGTACCGAAATCACGAACATCACTGTATGATAGCTCTTTCTCTTGTTCAGCGCCAAGGCTATGGAACGCTCTTCCTCAAACAGTCACAAATGCTTCTTCGCTTTCAACTTTTAAGCAGTCTCTTAAACAAATATTTTAACCATTGTTATTTATGTTAAGATAAAAATTTGTATCTTATTTGATTTTAAAGGGATGATTATAACTGTTAGAGGTGAACATAAATGACGCTGTTGGTTAAATTTGCCACAAAGTTTGTTTAACTTTACCATGTACATTTCATGCTTATATATACATTCAATTCACAGTTTTATGCGCTCGCAATGAGAATTTTACGGTTTTAACGATTTTACCATGTGCAAGTTTTGCCTGGGATAATCTTAAAACTAACGTAAGACCCTAAGAGTTTTAACAGTTTTAACAATGCACAGTTGATATGTCTAACTTATAGCACTGTTTTCTTTGTAAATATGTATATATACATTGTTTGTTTGTATTTTAGAGGACCACAAGGTAGACTAGTTATTTTATAGCTAATTGTGTCATCCTCTTTAAACATTGTATAAATAAATAAATAAATAAATAAATAAATAAATAAATAAAGTTATCATGCTGATTGTTTCCTTGAACTTTAACCCTTGTCCTGCTGAATATATTAAGATGCCACGCCCACGTCTAATTTTCAGACAATCAGATAACTTGATCCGGATTGTTGCTATAAATTTGCATACTTTATGACAAACAATGCAGATCCAGATCAGATGGCTTCAGAAGAAGCCAACTGATCTGAATCTACACTTTTACAAAGCCAGGGTATATCCGGGTTCAGCAGGACAAGGGTTAAGTAACTGACAAAAATATGTAGAAGTAGTACTTTAGTGTAACACACTCAGACGGACAGCTTAAAACTCCAAGGGCAGATAACTATGAAATGATAATTTCATTAACACGCATTAGTACTCCTCTACTGAAGTGTTGTGAAAATCAAAGAAATACGATCAAAAACCCGTTCAAAGAAACTTGACTGCCAAGGCAGATAAGCCTAAAACAAACGAATAATATTGCGCATTGCTGATCATTCCTGTGATTTTTTTATGAAAATCTAAAAAAGGTACATGTAATTTTTGTCAAAACGTTGGATAGCTTGAACAACAGACCGACGTGAATACTTTTGCATACCCGATCAAACTTGGTTTGAGCAAGTTTTGTTTGTCCATGTTCTTATTTAACGACGCGGCGTCAATGCTTGTGTTTCATTTTGTGTCGTCTCCCAGAGAACTGGATCAAATGGACAGAATAGCTAGTAAACAAGATGAAAGAGAGAATTAGAAGATGAGGTAAACGCGAATGACAGTGTACTCAGCAAATACACAACGTGGTTACAACGTGGTTACAACGTCGCTGCAACGTCACGGTCACGACGTTGCAGCGACATTGTAACGACGTTGATCCGACGTTGTGTATTTGCTTGGTAGAGAAGAAGAAATACTATCATGCCACCGCACTTCCTCTACCTGCTACTAGTACAGAAGCTCTTAACTACCATCCCACCACGCAACCGTTTGTGGAGGTAAAACAATTAATATAAGCATTAATGAATCTTCCTCTTAGTATTGTGATATCATTAGAATAAGGATATGTCACCATAGCTAAAACAGAATGGTGCCACGCCAAATGGGGTTGCTTGGTGGTGCGAAGGTGTCGTGTATCTCGCGTCACCAGGGCGTCCAACTGATATTGGCTTACAGTTGAGCAAGGCCTGCTATCCTTGTAGCAGGTAAGGGCAGAGGAGGAATGTTTTTATTTCTTCTGTTTCTTCACTTTCATTCCTCTTCCTTTTTCTTCCCTGTCCCTCTCTTTCATCTCTTCTACTATCTCTGCTATCTCTTTTCTCCCTTTCTCTGGGAGACGACACAAAATGACCCACAAGGGTTGACGTGTCGTTAAACCCTAACACAATCAATGTGCCACGCCAAGAGAAACAAAAAAGCATCACGAAAACATACCTATATAATTTCGACCCCCTCAAACCCCACTTTTATATAGTAAAAACTGGGGTTTACAGGCCTGGGGTATACATTATTTTTCTAATTTCTGCTCAAAAACATAGATTGTGGGTACTCGTTAGAACCGCCTCGCCAAGTTTGAGCTATGGTTTGAGCAGAAATATGAAAAATATCAGAATTTTTATCTGAAAATTTTCAGTTTTTGGTGGTGAAAGTTTCAATATATTTGAATAGGCGTGTTTTCGTAATGGTGTCTTCAATCGAAATAAAAATATTCAAATCATCCTGTGCAGAAAGTCTTACTGGGTTGCCTTTTTATACATTCAACGATATCAAACGATTTTTACTTGCACTACATGTAATTACGGTCTTGGGTGTCCGCATATGCTCGAAAACTCCATCACGACAACATGCCTATACAATTTTGACCCCTTTAAACCCACTTTTATGTAGTAAAACTGGGGTTTACAGGGGTATATATTATTTTTTATATTTCTGCTCAAAAATAAATTGTGGGTACTCGTTATAACCGCCTCGCCGATGCGGTTCTAACGAGTACCCACAATCTATGTTTTGAGCAGAAATATGAAAAATATCAGAGTTTTTAATCTCAAAATTTCAGTTTTTCGAGGTGAAATTTTCTATATATTTAAATAGGCGTGTTTTCGTAATATTTACACGTATTTTCGCGTGACGTGGACGCCAAATATTTATAAATAGTGTCAAATTTTCTGAGCTGAAAGAAACATGCTGAGGAAATGGAAATAAACTGATAGATAATCAAGCAATCAATTAATCAATCAACTTGAGGCACAGAACAAAATTATCTTCGAATTATTTTGGGTGGGATATATGCAGCTGGACTTTTGTTATCATTTCGGTTAACGAATGCAGAATTAACAGTCTATCTCAATAATTATGCGGGACTTGCTTCAAATGCGCATGCTACACTGAAAACATGTTCTTGTATCAGTTTATTTTATTCAAAGCACTAACATCCTAATGCGTACATACTTATAAAAGGCATACGACATGTATCTCGATAGAGTATTGAACAGCCCACGAGTTACACAGTATAATGACTTCATTGACAATCGTCTGGAGCACGTTTTCTGCCTGCATCATTCATATCACAATGGTATGTGTTACAGGTTCGGACATAGAAAAAAATCCTGATTGTTGTAAACTTTAGATTGTTGCATTTAATTAGAAGAAAATGTATATATTGTAGGAAGCTGGAACCTTTTGGAGAAATTTTCGCCGGCCCTCCTTGACAACTTTCTCGCTGGATTGGTTCTTCCAAACGAAAAAATAAAAAAAATTATCGCCGAAAATCGATAAAAAATATACTAAATAGAGTTTACCAAGTTTTAGTACCGATATGCCTCCTCTACGCGTAAGTGTTTTCGGTATTGTGTATTTGCCTTAATTGCGATCACTGAGTATTTTCCTGAAAATAACAAATTATCAACAGAACTGTATTCAACATCGGTCTTCTTTCCTGCTTTCTGTATCATGACGACTGCAATAAAGTATTGCACGAAAGTAAACTTTTCTTGTTTCAGTATCAGGGGGGCAACTCTGTCATACTTGTTCGCAACCCTTTATATGAAACGCAGAATTAGTTTCCTTTGAGATTTTTAATCTTATTTTTAGAATACATCCGTTTTAGAAGGGACTTGGTGTACAGGAAAGCACACAGGATGTCACAAAAATTGTCTCCCTTGTTCAAATCCTTCTCGGTATGTTAATATCACGAATTCACCACAACTTTGCTTGCTGGAAATGCGCGCGTGTGTGTTTCATTTTTTACCACTCTCTTGAAAATTTCAGCAGACGACAAATTGATGATTTGTTGTTTTTTTGTTGTTTTTTTTTTTTTTTTTGTTGTTTTTTTTTTCTTTTTTCTTTCCTGGGATCTGCACGAACCCTCAAAGCCTTTTTGTCTGAGAAAATGTAAGCAAACGATTTCAAAATGTTGACTGCTGACCTATGCTAATTTGAGGTCAAATGTCAGGCGATACTGAAATATAATTTTAATGTATAGTGTTTATATATGAAATACTTTTCAAGATATAAGGCAAAACCGTTGACCTTTCAACTACATTGTATAGGTCACTATGATTTACTTGCTTTTTAAGTCAAAATTCGGTGATATTGACTCATAATTGGATATATCGTGTTTATATAAGAATTGTTCTTCAAGAATAAAATCACTCTACCATGAAATATAGGTTAATGTGATTTACTTTGTATTTAGTTCACACTTCGGGATCATATTAACTAAAAATCCATAGGAAGGATGCACATGCATCAAACACTATTTAAGATATAAGGCAAAAGTACTTGACTGTGAGATTATTAGGTCACTTGACCTACATTTCTTTAGGTAAAACGTCTTTATATTGACTAATAATCTATTAGTATAAGGCAAATATTCGGACTTTTAATTGTACTGGCCCGACCGAATTAACCATATACAGTCGAACCGCGATGGCTCGAACACTGATGGCTCATTTACCATGGCTAATTCGAACTCGTTTTTGAGACCCTACGAAATTCTGATAGCTCAAGAAAAAATTGTTTAAGGAAATTTTCTTATTTTATCGTGAAATTGTATGTTGTGTGTACTCATTAGAATCGCCTCATCGAGGCGATTCTAGTGAGTACATTCAACATACAATCGCTGTGTAAAAAATCGAAAAGAGTTCCCTAAGTTATCGCTATTTGCTTCCTGAACTGGTGCCATGATTAACCCTCAGTGGCTCGAACTACCCATGTCCTGAACGAATTTCCATGGTCCCAAAGATATTCGAGCCATTGAAGTTCGACTGTACTCGAGAAGGCCTGGGTTTGGATATGTATTATGTGAAATTTAAAATTTAAGTTAGACAGAAGCCACTTGAAGTAATAGACATCATTTATAAGACCAGCGATATGATGACGTCGCATCACGGAAATATGCCTGTATAATTTTGACCCCTTAATCCGCACTTGTATACAGTAAAACTGGGTTTTTTACAGGGGTATACATTATTTTTGTTAAGAAACAGATTGTGGGTACTCGTTAGGTTCTAACGAATACCCGCAATGTATGTCCTGAGCAGAAATATGAAAAATTATTAGAGGATTTTATCTGAAATTGTTTCCGTTTTTGGAGGTGAAATTTTATATGGATTTGAATAAGTGTGTTTTCGTAATGGTTTGGGATAACTGTGCCTAATATGAAAAACAAGGAATTAAAAATAGTCTAGGTTGAGGCAGCTAGAATAGTTACTGGAACCACCAAATTAATATCTTAAAATTTACTGTATACTGAGACAGGATTTATTGGACACACTTTGGAAAAATCCCGGAAACATCACACTCTCTTCTACGTAATAATTAACAATCTGTCTCTTTCATATCCCTCTGCCCTAGTGTCCAGTTTGTAAACGCCAATTCCAGTTATAATCTATGAAATACTATTGATCGACAACTTGTTGCCTCAAGAACAAATCAGTATTATAATTTGAGCCAGCGCACGACAAAACCAACAAATTGGCATGAGCGCCCAGCGAAGAGTCAGATCAGCCTTGAAATTCACCCAGTGTGATGGGATTCTTCGCTGTGCGCTAAATGGGTAGCTAAGGACCCAAGCTTTCTTCATGCGGACAGCAAAGACTCTGATCAGACTGGATGGATGCCCAATCTGGTCTGAGTCTTCACCAGGCGCACATGTCATTTTGAAGGTTTTATCATTTGCTGGCTTATTTAATCGTTCCATCGGTTGTTTAAAGGAAAAGGTAATGTAGGAAAAAAGTATGTCTAACAGGATAAAACCAAAAAACAAAAACAAAAAAACAATCATTTTGATACAAGTTTTTTCAAAATCAACCAGTAAATAAGAAAGTTACTGAAGTTTGAATATTTGAAATCCAACTGTCATGGAGGCCGCCATGTTTAGGCTTCGTGACGTCACTTAGCCCTAATGAAATGCATAATCAAAATAAAAAGTATTTTGATGGATATTTTAACTTGATAATTTCTGCAAATGTTTTCCTAAAGTGGTAAGCAAGTTATTGTCTAAAACCAAACGCTCTGGTGATTAAAATATGAAAAAGTTTAAAGTTTTAATATTCTTGAAATCTTATTAAATATTCAAAACGGCGGCACCAATGTTGGCCATGTTGAAAGCTTCAAACAGTAAAATCCTTGTTATTTCTTGACCGATTTTGATCAAACGCATCAAATTTTATGGTTTGTTAAGCTCTTCATTGTGAACCATACTTTATATTAGGGTTGCGTTGCTTTTCAAATTGAGAATGACATGACTTGACTAACGACGTCAGATAGTCGTAGTTGATTCATTCATTCAAATATTACCTTAACATGGAACGAGCTCTCGTTCCGAAACACCTCTACTATGACACAAGGACATCACAGATATTGCACCACGACATCGTACAATTAAAAGTTCGCTTAATAACGATCTTTTTTCGAAAACACAACTGAGTCTAAATTGTGCCGCTGTGGATCTATAGAAAATACTCACCACTTTTTCTTCCAGTGTTCGTATTATAATGAGCAAAGGGCAACGATATTAAATCTGGTCGCCAAGCACCAGACAGTAACGCACCAAAGCTTATTATATGGAAATAGACAAAGGTATTTCTATATTCAACACAGATTAGAAGTTCATATTAGATACAAAGTGGTTTACATAATTCTAATAAGCCGTTGATCAAGAGCCAGGTAAGCAATAATATTCAGTATTGTCACAGGACAAAACCTCTACTGTCATGAAACTCCTAGCTCACATGCCCCTTCCACTGCCTCCCTAAAAGCATAGCTTTCTTCATTTGTTTTGTTCTTTTCTAATTTGTATTTCTCTACGGTATCATGTCTGTTCAAAATTTAAACTTAATACTCTGTAATACTTTATATACATAAAAGCTGTTCAGAATATAAGGCAAAATTACTGGACCGTGAAAAGTAGTTCATGTCAATTCAATGTCTCAAGGTTGACCGGCGATACACTATATGCCCCACCGCTGCGTCTGCAGGCGGGGACATAAAACAAACCAGACAAACTTTGAATTACACATGAACTTACCCAAAGAAAGATGTGGAACAGCCCAGTAAGCATTCTACGTAGATCTATAGCGGGTCGTTAGCGGCCCGTCAGGGTAGCTGACGGGCCGCTAACGGCCTGCTGTAGATTTATGTAGAATGCTAGCTGGGAGTCCCCTTCAACAGAGTAAATTTGGTCAGCAGATCGAAAACCCTCATGTTGGCTATTTTACACATCGTCGAATATTGCACACTGAAGGATGAAATCTGTCTGCCCGTTTGAACAGTTGTGACCCTGATTAGACTGTGCTATGGTATTTTCACCCATACCGCGGCGGAATGGGAAGATGTTTCATTACTTTATTTGCGTTCAATTTTCGATGTTTACTGAATAAACATTAAAGACGTCCATATTTCAGTCAATGTATGCAGCGCAATATTTCCTTAACTCTTCCACTGCCATAAGCGATAAAATAGGCTTTTATAAACAGCATAGATCCAGATGAGACGGTCTCAGCTGGATCTACCCTGTTTGACATACAGTCTTTCAACTATACATATAAACTTTTTTTCCAAGCGATAGCTATATTTTTTTTTTTTTTTTTTTTTTCAAAGCAGCCGACAAATGTCGTCTGAAATTTGGCACCGAAAGAGTGAACGCTAAGCATGCGTGGTAAATCTTTCAGCAAACGACATTTTGATTTGTTTTTAATTTTCCCACAAGACAGGTTTTGACAAATTGTGGAAAGTGTATTTTTAGAATGTCTAAACCCGATTTCTTGGCAGAATAAGAAAACATATACTCAAGTAGCAAAGGGAAAAGGATGTACTAAATAAACGTCGTGTGCAATTGGGTAATTTACATCTTGTTAATGAAAACCACGCTCAGACCGATATATGTTTATTACTGTCTAATAGAGTTTGAATGTATTTTGTTTTCGAAAAAGTTATTTATGCAGCTCAACAGTCCTTGGTGACCCTCTTAATTAACAAACATTTTGCAAACATTGGTCTCATGAGACATTCAACTCTGTGCAATAAGCAGTAAAGAAAATGATTATCTTTTAAATGCAGTCTATACTTTGAGTTCTTTTTTTTTATTTTTCAGAGAAAATAGCCCAGTTAAAGTGTTGCTTCCCAATTTAAATGACGTCCTCCTCTCTAATCTGTTTCAGAAAGTTGGTGTCTGACAATCAATGTCTGTGATCCGGCGCATCGTGGTCCTATTAGGGATTTTCTTGTGTTCTGGCCTCAGATCACCATTGAGCCTTTTGTTATGTTTCATCACAGTGTTTGTGAGTATATGCGTCTCCCTGTGATGTCTGACAGATGAAGTTGATGATCCCATTGCGGACCAAACATAACTGATAGTTTTGGCATGCATCAGAAGTAAGGGTGAGGTCACACACACACACACACACACACACACACACACACACACACACAGTGAGAGAGAGTATTTTTCTACTGACAGTTCTAAGGCGATTTCTCTGTGACAGTTCTTCCATGTCTGTGTGTCGGTGGTTTTATATGCGGCGTTTGGTTTGTCAGTTTGTTCCTCGTCTCTCCTTCTTTTAAGTACCTCGGGAAAGCGGTACAACCTGATTGTGGCATTTTCTAGACATCTTTACTTATATGTTGGTATTGCTTGTGCCGTCGGGCTAGAAGACGATGGAACATGAACTGTCTAATCTTATTGTGACTGAAAAATAAGAACAAAACGTTAGAATGACTTCTGCTAACGTTTCGTTTAGCGCTTTAACGGCACACGAAAAAAAAAACTACAATAAGACGTGTGTGACCAGCGAAGATTCAGAGCAGGCTGTACATCCACCCAATATGACTAGGGTTCTTGTTTATCCTCTTCTGAAAGCCTGGATGCTGTAGAAGGATGCGCAGGCTGATCTGAGCCTGATGGTCGCACAAGTCTTATAGTAGATTTTTGTAGTGATTTTGATTTCGAAATCAATGTGATAATGGGTTTGATCCTATCGTATGGCTGCTTCCAGGATCGCTTCATTCTGCTTGCACTTGATTATATTTGAAATTGTATGAGCATTCGTGATTCGGTACTTTCCGTCAGAAAGACTATATTCTGTCACCCGAGCCTTTGCAATGTTTTTCGATCATCGCATCATACATAGATTAAGAAAATAGGGATCATTGTGTAATAAGATACACATAAAATAAACGGTACTATCGGATTCCGTTTTATTTAGTCTGTTCATAAACAGAAATGTAACACGCAACACTGCTTGCTGACGTTTCCTATTCCCTGGCTGAGCATTATTCTATTTCTAAAATTCATCAGGATGACTCAGTGATCCTTAGGACTAGAACCGCAGTAAAACTGGACTTTCTGCGTTGTTTGATCTGGGTTTACACTGTTTGCCAGTGTCCCAAATATCTACGTTCTTCAGCGCCTGATCTGGGTCTGCACTGTTTGCCAATGTCCCAAATGTCCCAGTCAAGCTTTCACAGATAACCCCCTTGCAACAGCATTCTGACGTCACAGCGACAAGAAAAGCGCGTCAATAAATAACTGTTTCCAGGATTTCGCCCAAAGCACGATTTGATTACATTGGTTAATGATAACCTCGTGGACAACTACCTTAAAGAAATTTGGCGTACGTATGTAAACAATGGACCCAAAATTTTTTGAAAAACATGTTCACTCAAAAGAACAGCTGTCGACATTTTGGAATGTTGTTTTATTATTATTATTTTAGAGAAAAATAAGGCTTAGAATTTCATGCGATTCGCATGAAATGTCATGGATTATTTTTCTCAGAAAAAAATGAAAATATCAGTTTTTGAATGTTTCCTGTTACAAATTTGCTTTGCGCTTTAAGCATTAACCCTTGTCATGCTGAATTAATTGATGCCATGCCCACTTCTAATTTCCAGCCAATCCGATTACTTGATCCGGGTTTTTGATAGAAATTCACATATTTAATAACAAACAGTGCAGATCCAGATCAGTTCTGGATCTACACTGTTTGCTAAAACAGGGCATGTCATGCTCAGCAAGAGAAGGGTTAATGTCTCTCCCACTGAAGATTCTTTGCTACACAGAGGGCTTAATCCGAAAGTTGTTCTAGTATTTGGACGTCCTGAGCAGTCATACTCTATCACAGCATCTTTTGAAAGAACACAGCTGTTTGATCTTCTGGGTTAGCAAGTGCTTCAGGCGAATTAATACAATGCCAGGAGAGACAAATCCCCATCTGGCTTTGCCTCCCTTCTGGAAAGGTCTCTACTCTGAGAGGAAAGATTTTGTGTCTACTCTAAAAGACCCATGAGAGTAAATTCTTTCCGTTTAGTGTACACTCATTTTCATCCCTAATTATAGTAACAACCAAGTTTGCATTAATTATATTGTAAACCCTGGTCCTGTTGAACTCGGATATGCCCTGCCTTTCGAAACACTATAGATCCAGATCAGTTGGCTTAAAAACCAAATATCTGGATCTTCAATGTTTGTTATTAAGAAATTCAATGTGTATTCGTATCAACAACCTGGATCAAGTAAACTGATTGGCTGAAAGTTAGAAGTTGGCGTGGCATCTTATTTTATTCTGCATGACATAGGTTAACAAGCAAATTAATTTGACAATATGTCTAAACCCTGCAAGTTGAAAAGCAAATATGATCCAAACGCTCCTTTAAGAACAGCTTGCTGTAGCTATTGCATTTTTGCTTGGCATTTCTATTTCAATAGTTAGAATAGATGAGGTAGCGTCTTTGAAACAGGTAAAAAAATCTATAATTAGACAGATAAATTCCTCTGTGTTGGTGCAAAAACTTTAATGCATTTTAAATTGGAGAGATAAAGTCATTTGAGTGGCGATAATGGATGCACTGCCATATACCCTTTCTTTTTTAAATGAATATGCACCAAGAGAAAGTTGTGAATCAAAGCACTGACAACACTGGTCGTCGATTGTCTCTGAGTGTATCTAGCAACAATGGTTCTGAAATGGGACTTTACACGGTTTCATTTACCCATAACTTCCTGTAATTTAAGCAAACAGTACAGACTCTGATCAGACGCAGCTTTCTGTGCCGTCTAATCTGGATCTGCGCTGTTTGCCAATGTCCAATTCCTGGTTTACAGATAACCCTCTTTACACAACACTTTGACGTCACAGCGACAAGAATAGCGCGGCAATAAATAACCTTTATCTGGATTTCGTCAAACGCACGGTTTGATTACATTGGTCCATGATAATCACGTAGACAACTATCTTAAGGGAATTTTGGCGTTTGTATACTATGGCTAGATTGTAAACAATCGCCCCTAACAGGGAGCACACGAGGTTTACATAGAAACCCAGGGTTTGAAATGTTTAGACTACAAGTCTTCACAGTCTGTCGTGGCTGTCATCGTTTACATATGGGTCATATATATACATATATATATTAACTCTCACGTAAAAGGACGAGCGTTGGGCCGGTGACTATGGACTAGACGCGAGCACAAGCAATCAGAGGATAGACATACCACTTTATAAATAAAAACAAGTATATATTTAAAAAAAAGTTTAAAAAAAAAATACTATAAAGTAATTTTCAAAATTTCAGAAATTGAATTCCGAGATGTTCCTGGTTTGTTGTCATCTTTATAATTAACAATATGCTGATAAAATTGAAAAGAAGAACTTCAAACGTAACTTTGTTTCTCTGGTATGTAGTACTGGTACTGTTGATATAAACAGGTTTACACGTTATGCCATTAATCGGGTACCATTTTGTTCTTGACTGGATTCAACTGGTTTATTCTTCAAATCATAGTTACATACACAGCGACGTATACATCAAATCATAGTTACATACACAGCGACGGATACAGATACGTATACGGGACCTGAAAATAAGTATCATGTCCTAGAAATCTCGATATCAAACATTACAAGATGTTGCCTTATTAATTTCCAGTAGGTATACAGAGTGTTACGCCAAATATTTTAATTCAACAAGTCCGTTGCAATTGATTATTATATAGCAAAATCAGATCCAAAAACCACAGGGACGCTGTTAATGACATATAATATTGAACATATACTCAACACAGGCAGACACACAGTCAGGACATATCTGACTAACATATCAATTATGGTGTCACATTAATCGGAGGAATGGCATCTCGACGATTACACATTCTTACAGGAAGAACCCATGCGTCTTCCACTTTAAGAATCCTTTAGACCGCTAAAGACTACAATAAATTATAGCTGTCATTACACCACAATGATTACACGATCACACATCGTTCCAACGTAATCATTAGGTACAATATCAACATGCCATCGTCATAGCCTCAAACATGACTCTTTGCTGCTTGAGCTATTTCACAGTATAAAAGTCTAGAGGACAGACTTGCGTATAATCAAATGAAAAGAACCTCTGTATAGGTGCACCTTAATTATCACACGTGTCATTTGTGTAAAGTATTACAAATACATACGAATACAATTGTGTTACTATGTACTAAATGTATGTGCAGTTAACATAACGCCAAACAGTGTCGTACATTCAAGCGTATATGTCTGGTAATCATGAACATTTTTTATTGTGTACATGTCAGATCAGATTTTTTTACATTAGAATATGCTACCATTGCTCTGATTCATTTATCTCTCTACTCATGTAAGAGTATTAACGTTTGCATTCTGATCAGGGTCTACAGAACCGATCAGGCTCACCTAACTCATCAGGATCTATAGAGTCGACCAAATTTAATTTCCATATCTGGTTAGGGTCTACACATCCGACACGGCTTATTCGTCTGATCAGGGTCTACACATATAACCAAAGTGTACACATCTGATCAAGGTCTACATATATAGTTGCGGTCTGAACACTTGATCAGGGTCTGTATACACGGCTTGCACACCTGATCACGGTCTACGGAATTAAACATATTTCACCATCTGATTAAGATCTACACATCATACCGGGGCTAGTAAGGACAAACGATAAATGAATCGCAACGTAGATGTTTAAAAGCAATAAATTTACCTACTCGAATCTTAGCTGTGGTAAAGACGAGCAAGAATATTGCAAGAAAAAAAAATAAATTATTGACTTAACATGGTCAGATCCCCGAAATACAGCACAATGTCTTCAAATGAAAATATTGTAGTGTGTACAGCGCTACTGAACCGGGGGACCTTCATAGTAATGCGGCACGTATTGAACATGTGTCCACAAGAAACCCGTGATTTTCAAAATCTAAAAATAATATTCACAAGAGACCCGTGATAAGCAAGATTTAAAACAACCCGTACGATTATCCGAACGGTGCAAAATCTTACACAGCCACTGCTCAAACTATGAAGCAAAAAACATTTTTATCTCGGAACGCTTCAAGACTGCAAAATTACGAAAGAAAATTGTCTCTTCATTCAAAAGATAGCATTGAGACAAAAATCAATCCCAGAACAGTGAAGATATTGATCACCGAACCTAAGTTCACTCGGAATAGACAATGTTCTGATAACCGTTCAAATATATCGACGTAAATAATCAAATACGCCCTCACCATACATATCTCGTGATTACCGTAATACCGTAACTTGAAAGCTGAAGTGTACCTACTCCTTTAAAAAGTAAAACAGTCATCATTATCAGCACGCCAGTTACAAATGCAAATTATCTAACCTGGTTAATAAAAATTAAAACAAACTTCTGTTTATACTATGTACATATAAAAATATATTCAAGATAAAACAGGACGTGACAAACTCCATACCATACATGCTCTAAACTTTGATTCATTTTACTATCTGTTCAATGGCTGGATCATTTTAGGAAGAGCATTCCCTGGTCAAACTCTACTTTCTGCGGCGTCTGTAGTATGGTGTATACTCAATACTGCACACAAAACCATTTAATTCTATCAAAATTCCATTAATAATTAAATGCTTATTAGATTCATCTATTAATTTTTGTTTGTAAGAATTAACGGTCTTGTATGTTAATTAATTTATTTTAATACTAATGTCAATTAATTAAGTGGTAATTGCCATTAAAGAGCCAGTCTAATCATTATATTACACTTAATTTACACCCTTAAAGAGTTTTAGAGTTTATTTATTTATTCACAAAGTCCATAAGGCTATAAAGCCCATCAGGATACTAGTTATACATATATTGATGGCATAAGGACAGTGTTACATGAATTTACTAAATTCATATCATAGTATTTAGGATAACATGACATATCAATAATAAGATAATAGAAATAATAACAGATGACATGTCAACTGCGCACTCGTGGAGAAGGTGTGCAAAACTGATGCTAAGCAAATAAGCAATGTAAAATTCAAACAAACAGGGCATCATCATAAATTATTCACCTTTCAAGTGTTCTTCACAAGCAACTGTAAAGTACACATCATAAGTGTATCAAACTAAAGCCCTGTTTCGTTTCTCCAAAGTATAAAGCAGATCTCAAAATGGCCAATATCTGTTTGGACAGCAATGCCATATACATTCTCTTTGTTTAAAAAAAAACAGCATTTTGACGATTGAAAATGAATATGTACATGTAAATGGTGAATATCGTACCTTACTTAGAAACATAGAAATATCACACACGTCTCTATGTCCAAACCAGCATTTTGATGATACATATGTAACAGATATATACATGTATAAACCAGAACCTTATTTCAGTTTCTGCATTATGGCAGCACTAAATGATCTCTACAATAGAGCATATACATATTCATTTTCAACAAATAATTTACCAAGTGTATGGTAAGTGTGCATCAATAATCTTTTTAACACCAATACAGGCGCGTGTCTTGCCTTCCAAACAAGTCCACACGCCGGCATCAGTCAAGTAATACAGATAATTGCTACATCCAAGGACGCCATCTTGCCGAAACGAAAAACAAGAGTGGAATTCAAGACGCATATAACAGAAACCAGTAAAACATACATCCACATACGCATATCTAAGTGTACCCATACAAAATAAATGCATAATAATAAATAATAAATGACCATTAACAAAATGGTACATTTTTGTTTCGTTTTGTGATGTTTTAATGACTCTGACTTTGCATTTTAATTACCATAAAAATCATGACCATCAACTCTGTTTTTTTTTTTCCACGACTGCTGAAATTTCATGTAATAATGGCCAATAAATATGTAACTATGCAATTCACTGGCAACAATGAAATCGGGGAACTGATGCATTAATCATACTATTGGCAATTAAAAAAGCAAAACCAATCATTGAATTGGAATTACTTCAAACCCTATACATGAGTTAATGGCTATTAAAAACACAATTGCCCATTATATTTCATTTGAGAGGTTTTAATGTCCATGAGTTTGCAGTTTTAATGACCATTGCAGACAATAATTGGCATCAAACCTTCTTCATGTCCAGTGATGGCCATGGTCCATATATTCATGACTATTAAAACTACTGATTTTGGGGTGTCAATGTTTTAATGACCATTAAATAAATAAAGTAGGAATTCCTTGGCATAACGAAAAAAGTTATATTGGCGGACTGAATATTTATACCAATTAATTTGACCATCTATAACACACAGAGTATTTAATGGCTATTATTTGCAGTTCCATCTAGAGTTTATTTTGTAATCATTACTTTTTCGATGATGGTGACGTAAGCACAATGTTGCAACATTAGCTGTAAAACCCTAATCGATGATCAGTCCGAATCCTCTGGTGCTTCTGATGCAATTCTATAAAAAAATTCGTATGTGCTGTGCTTTCTTATTGATGTTTTACTGCTTTATGTGTTGTAGCCTATACAGTTAATTCTCGTTATCTCGACCTCGCTTATCTCGAATAATCGCTTATCTCGAAGCGATAATCTGGTCCCTGCTTAAACATGAAAATCTAACAATAGGTAACAAAATATTGTGGAAAAGAGGAGAAATTGCTCCTAAGGAACAATTTCGCCTCTTTTCCACAATATTTTCAATATATCTCTAACTTCAGGAGTCAAATTACATACACATTTGTTAACTGTGGCTGTTCGATTCATTTTTCCTAAAGTCTGCAAATCTGATATGTCGAGTTGCGGATATCTCGAAGCATTTCAGAGAGTCCCTTGGATTTCGAGATAACGAGAGTCGACTGTATGTAGTCAAATTGCACTATCTTTTGCTTCCTATATATGCATCTTCTAGTTCTTAATCACCCTCTGCTTTTTGCAAATTGGCTGTGTATCATATAAGAATGGTGACAAGTGCGATGTATTTTCATATGAACCATCAACTAAGCTCTATTAACATCAAATAACCTGAGGTTCTAAACTAGTGCAGAAAGCTTAAATAAACATGAAATTTTATAAGCAAATTAACAAAAATAACAAAACTGTTAGGCCTTTTCCAGAAAAAAAACCCGAGGGAGAAAGATACATTTTTCTACAGGCCGTTGGTCTGGACAGTTTTTCAATTACATGGGTCATTTGTGTTTGCCAAATTGTAATTCTATGGTTGGTCGGTCAGTGTTAAACCTACGAGTGTTTGATATACACTAGAAAACTCTTGATCTGGCGCAAAATTCCGGTTCGCGCTTCATTTTAAGTACCATGGACAAATAGCAAAAACTATCAATTTGTAAAAAAATCCGATTTTCTGTTTTTTGTTGTTGAATTTTTTTTTTTTTTTTTCCCAAAAGCCGAAACTTGTTAACAGGGTGTTCTTATTGGTTTCATGCAACATATTAGTCAACGTGTAACTAACCAGCCATTATCGCCAATATGTGGCTTTCTAAAAGAAGTTTTGAAGCGCTTTCGATTGACGTGTCAATAGTTTTGGCGACCGTAACTAGACTATTTCTACCAAATTAAATGCAAATTTTATTTTGTTGTTTAGCTCACCTGAGCCAAAGGCTCAGGATGAGCTATTGTGATCACTCTCCGTCCGTCGTATGTCCGTCCCCGTCTATCCGTCCGTTCACACCTTTGAACGACTTCTCTTCTGAAACCTCTGGGCCAAATTTTTTTTAAACTTTAAGTAAAGCCTTAAAATGGTCACGGTCCGTAAATCAAGATGGTATAACTCCCATAGACTTATAATGGGAAAACTTAAAAAAAATCTTCTTCTCTGAAACCATTATGCCAACGGCATATATTTTGTATGTGGCAATGTTTAGTGGTCCTCTACATAAATCCTGCCAATCAAGCCCTTGGGGCACAAACTGGCCACGCCCCAGTTTGGTCGTGAACTCCAATAGACATATAATGGGAAAACATAAAAAAAAACTGCTTCTCTAAAAACCATGAGGTCCAGAGGTTATATATTTAGTATGTAGCAATGATTAGTGGTCCCCTACATAAATCCTGCCAATCAAGCCCCTGGAGTCCAAACTGGTCACGCCCCGGGGGTGATTAGCTCCCATAGATTTATAATGGAAAAAAAAATCTTCTCCTCTGAAACCATGAGGCCCACAGTTTACATATTTAGTATGTAGCAATATTTAGTGGTCCCCTACATTAATCCTACCAATCAATCCCCTGAGGCCCAAACTGACCAGGCCCCGGGGGTCATTAGCTCCCATAGACTTATAAT
The DNA here is from genome assembly GCA_964016985.1 of Anodontia alba. NCBI lineage: Eukaryota > Metazoa > Mollusca > Bivalvia > Lucinida > Lucinidae > Anodontia > Anodontia alba. Next base: position 70,154,834 of record OZ024832.1, read on the forward strand.
GGAAAAAAGTAAAATTATCTTCTTCTCTGAAACCATGAGGCCCAAAGCTTACATATTTAGTATGTAAAATGTTTAGTGGCCACCTACATAAAGCCTGCCAATCAAACCAATAAGGCCCAAACTGCCCACAACCCGGGGTCATTAGCTCCGATAAACTTATTATGGGAAAAACTAAAATAACCTTCTTCTGTGAAATCATGAGGCCCACAGCTTATACTTTTAGTAGGTAGCAATATTTAGTGGTCCCTTACATAAATCCTGCCAATTAAGCCCCAGAGGTCAAGATTGGCCACGCCCCGGGGGTCATTATCTCACTTAGACTTACAATGGGAGAAGCTTAAACAACTCTTCTTCTCTGAAACCATAAGGGCCACAGCTTATATATTTAGTAGGTCCTCTACAAAAATCCTGCCGATCAAGCCCCCGGAACCCAAACTGGCCACGCCCCAGAGATCATTAGCTCCCATAGACTTTTAATGGGAAAAAACTTAAACAAATCTTCTTCTCTGAAACCATGGGGCCCAGAGCTTATATATTTAGTATGTAGCAATGTGAAGTAGTCCCCTACATAAATCCTGCCAATCAAGCCACTGGGGTCCAAATTGGCCACGCCCAAGATATGCTTAAATAGAGGTATATAGCTAAAGAACATTCAAAAATCTTCTTCTCTAAAACCATGAGGCCGAGAGCTAATAGATTGAGTATGAAGCGATGTTGAGTAGTCTCCTACATAAATTCTGCCAACCATGCCTCTGGGGTCCAAATAAGCCACACCTCGTGTGTCATTAGCTCCCATAGGTAAAAATAATCTTCTTCTCTGAAACCATGAGGCCCAGAGCTTATATATTTAGTATGAAGCAATTTGTAATGATCCATTACATAAATCCTGCCAATCAAGCCCCTGGGGTCCAAACTGGCCACGCCCCGGGGGTCATTAGCGTAATGCGAAAAACTTATAAAGTCTTCTTCTCTGAAACCATGAGGGCCACAGCTTATATATTGGGTACGTATTAATGTGTAGTGGTCCCCTACATAAATCATGCTAATCAAGCCCCTGGGCTCCAAACTGGCCACATCCAAGGGGTCATATGTATATATATATATATATATATATATATATATATATATATATATATATATATATATATATATATATATATATATATATATATATATACAGAGAGAGAGAGAGAGAGAGAGAGAGAGAGAGAGAGAGAGAGCGCTATATAGCTAATAACCTTCAAAATTCTTCTTCTCTGAAACCATGAGGCAGAGAGCTAACAGATTAAGTATGTAGCAGCGTTTTGTAGTGTCCTACATAAATGCTGCCAATCAAGCCCCTTGAGTTCAAACCGTCCACGCCCTGGGGGTCATTAGCTCCCATAGACTTATAACGGGAAAAACTTAAAAAAATCTTCTTCTCTGAAACCATGAGGCCCAGAGCTTATATATTTAGTGTGTAGCAATGTTTAGTGGTCCCCTGCATAATTCCTGCCAAGCAAGACAATGGGGTCTAAACTAGCCACGCACCGGGGGCATTAGCTCCCATAGACTTATAAAGGAAAAACTTAAGAAAAATCTTCTCTGAAACCTTGAGGCCCACAGCATATATATTTAGTGTATAGTTATGTTTAGTGGCCCCTACATAAGTTCTGCTAATCAAGCCCCTGGGCTCCAAACTGGCCATACCCAGGGGGTTCATATGTTTATATAGAGCTATATAGCTAAAGAACATTTAAAAAATCTTCTTCTTTGGAACCATGAGACCAAACGCTTACAGATTAAGTATGTAGCGATGTTTAGTGGTCTCCTACATAAATCCTGCCAACTATGCCCCTGGGGTCCAAATTTGCCGTGCCCCGGGAGGCATTTTCCCATAGACTTAAAATGGGAAAAACCTAAAAAATCTTCACTTCTGAAGCCATGAGGCTCACAGCTTATATATTTAGTATGTAGCAATGTGTAGTGGTCCCCTACTTAAATCCTGCCAATCAAACCCCTGTGGTCCAAACTGGCCACGCCCTAGGGGTCATATGTTATATAGAACCGTGTAGTTAAAGAACCTTCAAAAATCTTATTTTCTGAAACAATGAGGCCCAGAGCTAACCGATTTAGTATGTAGCAATGTTTGGTGGTCTTCTACATTAATTCCTCCAACCTGGGGTCCAAAGTGTCCACTTTTCAGGGGTTCATTAGCTCCCATGGACTTATAGAGGAAAACAAAAACTAAAAGAATCTTTTTCTCTAAAACTATGAGGCCCACAGCTTAAATATTTAGTATGTAGCAATGTTTGGTTGTTCCCTACATACATTCTGCCAATGAAGCCCCTTGGGTCTAAATTGGCCATGCCCCGGGGATCATTAGCTCCCATAGACTTATAATGGGAAAACCTCAAAACGTCTTATTCTCTGAACCCATGAGGCCCACAGCTCATATATTAAGTATGTAGCAATGTTTAGTGGTCCCCTACATAAATCCTGCCAAGCATGCCCCCCGGGTCTAAATTGGCCATGCCCCGGGGGTCATTTACTCCCACAGACTTATAATGGGAAAACACTTTAAAGATCTTCTTCTCTGAAACCAAACACAATTTATTTAGTATGTAGCAATATTTAGTGGTCCCCTAAATAAATCCTGCCAATCAAGCCCCTGGGGTTTAAACTGGTTTTACTTATGGCCCTTTGGAAATTTCAGCATTTTAACCTTGTAATCAAGATATCTCAAAAGCTGTTTAAGCCATTGCCTTGAAATTTGACGGGCTAATAGGAAATGATGAGTAAATGACCTGATTAACTTACAGCAGTTCTCGGGTGAGCGTTGTGGCCGATGGGCCTCTTGTTTCATTAATTCATTTGCCAATCACTTTCCCTTGCACCATTTAAAATGTAAACAACATAGGTACTGGTACATAAATTTTTGTTGGGCTTTCGGAGGCCGTGTCACCTGTTTTGTTGGCCGGAGGAAAGAAGAGGTGTTGGCGTACTTGGTTGCTATGTCACTAGTTTTCGCGACAGTTGCTAGACTATTTCTTCCAAATTAAATGGCAATTCCATTTTGTTTTTATCTTTAATTCATTCGACAATCACTTTCCCCTGCACCATTGAAAAGGTAGACAGCATCAGAACTGGTACAAAAAGTTTTGTTGAGCTTCCGGAGGCTGCACCACCTGTTTTCACGACCGGAGGAAAGAGGAGATGCTGGTATATTTCTATCAAATAAACGAAGATTTTTGTATACACATTAATGTTGTTTGTAGACCTATTTGTATTAGTTTCAGGGTAGTTGGAAGGGGCTAATCCTGGCCCAGAACAGAAAGAAATTTTTACACAAAGTGAAGTCATGGAGCCAACTTCTTTTTCGATACTCAAGAGAATAATGGGACAAATAATGCCGCCATGTTACTGTTAAAGTATTTGAAGAATTTGCTTAATTTTACAAGAATATAATAATCTATATAATACAAAGTTAATGTCCACATTAACGCATCATATTCATGGTGGCTCTTTTGTTGTTTTTCAAATTGGCAGAACCGTTATCATTATCATTAAATTTTGTGATACTTGAAATACATCTGACAATGCGACATTTATGCATATATACAAATGTTTTCTTGGTTTAAACAATATTTTTTTTGACAAGAATATAACAGTAATAGGAAATTACAGCACATGGTGCAGGATCTGACGGTAAGCCAAAGCTTGATGCACTTGATGATGATGGTTCCTTGGTGCAAAAATTCACAATGTTTTAAACCGGATAGGCATGAGATATATCAGTGCAGATAATTTATCCAAATACTCTACTTACCTGGACCTGGTATATAAAGGGTACCCTTTTCTAAACTGCTGGCTCTCTCAAAAGTCAATAAAATTTACAGTAAAAATCATAAAAAATCAAACATCTGTTAAAATGTACTTTCAGTAGTGTGGTTGTACCACGCTGATTTTATGTCTAAAATTTCGGAGATGGAACAGCATATAGTGTTGGTCCTGATCAGACTGCTCCCTTAAGAAACAGTCTGTTCTGTGCCTGTACTGTTTGCCTAAATGAGTGTCTGAATGTTTAAGATCAATCGTTACTGCATACTTTTAAATGACATGTGTTATGTGAAAATGGTACTTAGGTGATCAGGGAAGGTTCAGGTGAGCCTTCACTGTTCAGTTATATAGTCAGTGTGGAAGTAGATAAAATTTGAGACCGAGACAAGGTTTGAAGCCTCACTGAATTGCTGTGCATGCGTATGTGAAAACTAAATTAATGGAGAACAAGAAGTACTATAATCTCACGTCATACATATATGTAGCTCAAATGGGTTCAGTCTCAATAATTTCTAGTCACAAACATTTCTAGATTGTGTTTTAACCCTTAGCGTACTGAGAAAAAAATGAAACAGGACTGTAAGAGGGGGTACCCCTACTCAAGAAGTCATTACTCCCCTTAATTTTGCCTCGATTTACATGGAATTTTCACATATAATTTGCCGATCGTAGATGGCTATTTTACCGGCAAGATGTTGGTCAGTGACTAGAAAGTCACGTGATAGTCACGTGTAAACCGGGAACCGTTTAAGACAAAAAAAAATGTTACAAGAGACCAGCGCCTACTATGTACTATTTCGAATGAAACGAGTGACATACATAGGTTTTACTGTTATTCCTACTTCTTCCTCACTTGAAATGAATTAGGTGTTATGGGCTTTTTCTCCAGGAAATCGTGATCAATCTGTTGAAGTGAGTGCTGAAATTAATGGCAGCTTCAAATTCGGTATTCTCGGTCTTTATTAGTGTGGGTAAAATCCAGCACCCAACTATCTAATAAAAAGTGCGTGTTTGTCTGAAAGTAGGTTCACTCCTGTATGAGAACACTTGCTCTGAATGGTTGCATGTGATGTATAGTAAGTATGACAGGCTTTAGAGTTGGCAGACCACTCCTGGGCGCACATAGTCGCCTACAGCAGTGTAAAGGTTAAGGCGGCCAGTTTTGGAATTGTGCTTTTAGTTAAATTTATTGTTTTAGCTCACCTGAGCCTTTGGGTTCATAGGGGAGCTTATAGTATGGCCATGCTCCGTCGCCCTTCAACCTTTCCAAACATCTTCTTCTCCGAAGCCACTGGGCCGACTGAAGCAAAATTGCATATGGAGCTTCCATGGCCGGGGGAACAAAGTTTGTTTGCTACATCTGGTTCACACAGCCAAGATTGCCGCCACATCCATAAACTGTAAAAACATTTAAAAAGCTTCTCCTCCGGAACCAAAGGGCCAATGGCCCTGGGGCTGGTTATGCATCATTGGGGACATAGGTCCAACAATGTTTGAAAAAAAATGATGATATTAGGTCGACCTTGATCTTTTTGTACAGAAAGGTAATTTTCTTTACATAGACTCCTAAAGGCAAACTTTACAAATCGCCGTTGCGAAGCCTGATCTGGACTTTCGGTGTTGAGGAATGATACGAAGTTCGTTTGCTTGTGTTTGGTCCTGTATCTCTTGCAGTCTCGTTTTCCTTTCCCCAGTCGACACTGTCGTTTTTCTACTTCGTCTTTTACACAATAATTGTTTTAGTTGCTTTAAAATGATGCTTACTGGGAATAATAAAACGGTTATCGCACTGTTGCATTTGTTTGACTTGCCGGGATTGTCCTTTTAAACACTGTATATTAACCGCAACGTCAGAAAACGTACCTTAGGACACATGCGACCAGCGAAAATTCAGATCAGCATTCGCGCAGTCTGATCAGAATCTTTATCGGGCGCATTTTGGACCACCAAGGATGCAAAGTTTTCGTCATGCGGTCAACGAAAGCTCAGATGTGCGGACGCGCAGGCTGATTTTGAGTCTTTGCTGGCGCACAGATCAGAGGGTACATTTTCTCACGTTGCGATTAATATTTCTTTACACTTTATATCTAGAAACAACTTCTATCAAAGCAAAAGCAAAAATTGAGAATTGGGAATAATGCCAGTCTTAAATTATTATAAAAACAATGTATCTAGGTCAATGAATATGTGAACAGAACAAAATATGTACATTTTGTACGTTAATAGTTGGTGCAAACTGACCTGTCATTCTAATTCCTCATTTGAATATATGTCGGCACTGTCGATTTTACGAAAAATGTGCATGCAGTACACAATTTTATTGTAAATATTTTTACGTAATTCATTGATTTGACATTGGGCATAGCCAGCTAATCGCTGTTTATAAATTCAATTCAAAAACGAGTGAAACAAAATTAAGAAATATAAATCTTTTGGAGATATGTGATCGAAATTTTAAGAAGCGAGTCTGACAGTTGATTGTTTTAACCAAACTGAGACATCAGCTTGGATTTTGTAACAACATGTTTTAATTGCTTTAAAACTATCGTTTTCAAAGTTGCTTTATTAATTGAAAAACACGCTGATACTGACCATTTTTCTTCTTACAAACAAATTGTGCATACGGTGAAATAGATCTTGAGTTAAGCTTGCGTTTAAACAGACAAATTGGACACGAGTACTAGACTAGGTATAATCACCACTAAATAATAATATTGATGAATACCAATGTACAGATGAAATGTTTGGTCAACAAAGGAAAAGCAGTTTGGCTGAAGTCTTCAAATACATGTGACTGAAATGAGCGAAAATAATAATTCCTGTTGCAAGTTTTCTGCAACAAATATCTTGTGCATTAAAACAAGACAATTGTTAACACCTGTGCATCCGTTTATATACGCATGTAAACAACTGTAGTTACAAAAAACATTCCCTTAAATGGGCCGAAGAATGTGATGGCATGGTGGAGAATGAAGATGTTCGCCCTTTCACCATTTCACCGGAGGAGTTTGTTTAATGCATTGCTTTTCGTGGATTGCTTTGGCCCGTTAGAAAGGGTTTGCTAATAATATACACGTAGTCTATGGAAACAATTGGACATGTTAAATAGCATGATTTGGTGTATAACATGTGCAGTATATGAAATAATATCGGGACGATGCATGAGCATAAAACTGGCCTCGCTTCAGGTCGGGAGGTTTTGGGTTGAATCCCTACCCGTGCTATACGACAGAACTGAAAGTCTTCTGACAGTGGCGTATAAACTAATCTCAAATACACCAACGCCGCTGAGTGCAAATAACTCATGGCTATGATGCTTACAGACTGCCAGAAACTTATCCAGCAGGACAAGATTTCTTTTATTTTCTCTGTTCATGTAAATACGACTCATTCATTCTTAACAAAAGCAAACTATTTTCCAGTTTAGTTTACCTATTTTGCTATGAACTGTTCTGATGTGCATATTCATGGATCAAGGTAAAAAAAAAGACAGGTCAATATGCACCAGCTATACACCTTCGTGAAATATATATACTACTAAAAAAACCATCACCACGGATATTCTTTTTTTTTTTTTTTTTTTTTTTTTTTTTTTTTTTTTTTTTTTTGTCAATCGTAATGGGGTCATGTGTTGTGGATATTTATACAAAGTACATCGATGCGATGCCTTGCCTATGAATATCGACATATGCGTTTCATATATATATATATATATATATATATGTGTGTGTGTGTGTGTGTGTGTGTGTGTGTGTGTGTGTGTGTGTGTGTGTGTGTGTGTATTCGACTTCTTTTGTATTTAGATCTACGAGGGATGTTCGAACTGAATTGCTTATTTCTATCTGGAGACTTCAAATTTCAAGTGAGCCCAAAAGTACTCATTTCATGCCCTCGAAGTACTCCCCGTGGCTAGAAATGCAAAGTTTCAGCCGATGTATCCACTTCTTGAAGGCGTCACGGTACGCTGATTTGGGCAGAGTAATAAGGTACTGATGAATGGCAGATCCAAGTGCTTGTCTGGACTGGTATTTCCGCCCAGCAAGGAATGCTTTCAATTTCGGAAACAAAACGAAATCACATGGGGCAAGGTCTGGGGAATACGGGGGTGAGGCAAAACAGTTACTTTTTCTTTCTTCAAAAACACCGTAACTATTGCGGAGGTATGAGCTGGGGCATTGTCATGTAGAAGACGGACATGTTTAAAACCAGTGGCAGGACGTCGTTTCTGATATTACTTTTTTTCAGTTTCTTCAGTACTACGTCTTTGTAGTACTTTCCGGTGATGCTTTTGCCCTTTTTCACTGGCACTTTTATTGCGACTCCTTCACCAGAGAAGAAGATTGCATACAAAACCTTCTTTGTACTCAAAGAACGTTTGGCAATTATTGGGCGTTTGCTGTGTTTAGTGGCCCAGATCTTATTGTTAACCTTTCTGACGGGCTCAAAATAATGGACCCAGGTTTCATCACCTGTGACGACATTGGCAAACTGCTTTTTGTCATATTTTGGAAACATTTGAAGCAGCTTTTTTGGCCACTTTAACCCGTTGCCTCTTTTCCTCGTCAGTCAACAGATGTGGCACCCATCTAGCAGAAATCTTTCTGACTCAAATGCTTCTTCAAAATAAGGTGAACCGTTGATAGTGATATGCCTACCTTTCGTGCAATATCACGAACTGTAAATCTGGCATCTCCTTCAATGATTTCCTTTATTTTGGAAACGATTTCTTTACGAGATGCAGATTTTGGCCTACCTGATTTCGGTACATTTTTTATGGACTCTACACCAGACTCAAATTTCTTTTTCCACCGCCGAACTGTGTCATAAGACACACAAGAAGGTCCAAAATCAGTAGAAATTCCAGTCATCAGCTTCTTCAAAGAACAACCAAGTTTTGAGCGAGCTTTGATGTAAGCCCCTATTTCATCTTTTTTTGTCGACGCTTCTACCAACCATTTTTACTGCAGTGGTCAATGACTGCGTGTATTCAAATGGCAAATTTTATGTCTTACACTTAGTCTAACATGTACATTTATACACCATTGTGTAGATATTGAATAGCCCTATACAGGTATGTATTGGTTTTTATCGTGCCCCACGTGGATATCGAGCTAGAGGACAATAAGCAATTCATTTCGAACATCCCTCGTATGTAAACCATGGCATTTTTCTCTATATCATAAGAAAAAAAATGGTAGTTTGGTTGTTAAATTCATTACGACAAACAAGAAAACACGAAATAATTTTAAAAACAAAACAATCGTCGTAGGTAGCCATAATGTTTGAGTTAAGAGTGCAAAGTAGTAGCATATGTTGAACGAATTGAAACAAAAGGTGTTCTAATTTGAATTCAGAACATCTTCAAATTGTACAGAGGAAAACAACAAACATTGCATTTATTTATAATATACCAAATGCAGTGCTTGGAGGAACGTTACAAGTGATTCCGTGTATCTTTGGTTGTTGTTTTAATTCTATACCTTTTTTGTTTAAAAAAAGACCAATATTGCTGCTAAAATACCTTACACCTGTAGGAGGATGGGGTTGAACGGATCAGATTAACTTGGAATCCATGCTTGAAGACGCAAACATTGAAATGTGATCTTTTCGGAGTAATGCGCTACATAATTTTCTGCAGTTGTAAAACATTCAAGTGGGCTTGGTTTTCAAGGATGGTAGAAAGGGCACCCTATTTCCTATTTTCTTAAAATCACACACGAACATGCGTTAGTATTAGACATGCAAAGAACAAACTTGTTTTAATTTACATTAATCCAGTGATAGAAAGCATATGTGAGTTGTATTATTCATTTATTTTTCATTATTATCATAATAATTTGGTAATGTTTTGGCGAAATTCTTGTGATTTATTTCGCAGCGTGTCCAGCAAGAAAGTTGTGTAAGGCTATTTTTGTTTTTCTGAAATCTTGCCTTTTCCGATAATTATTGATACTACTGTTTGTGGTCGGGCCCAACGTTGTCAAGCCCGTGGTTTTCTTTGTTCTGGCTTCAGATTGCCATTGAGCGTGCCATCGCAGGTTTGTGATTATGTTTTAACGTGAAATATCACGGATGTCGTGGACCAAACATATCATCTGTAATTTGGGACAGCAGCGGAATTAAGGGCGATTCTAATAAGTATCTACGACACATGGTTTTATTGACAGTCGGACTACTCAGAAATCGCTTCAGTGTGTTTATAGGATATGTGCGATAAATACGATGAATACTGTTAGAGAATCTGGAATATTCTCAAAGATGGTATCAAGTGTGCTTTCTATAATTGCTGTTATTATTACTGTGTACTTCAGGTTTGACAAATTGAACTTGTTTCAGTGTGTATCTTCTAGTCCTTAAAATAACAAAATTCCCTCACTGTAAGTCGTATCTCTGAAATCTAATTTGCTGCAGGACACGCGCATCACTGTCGTAGGTCTTAGATTTACTATGCCGAGTATTGAATACATATCTACTTTCATCTTAAGAGAATCTGCACAAAGTCAAATACATGAAAGTCAGCAACTCAAAGGAATCCACCTGTCCAATTATAGATACATTAAGTGTTTTCACACAAACAACTTGAAAACAATGTATTACATCAAACCGGTATATGACGTAAGTTGTATTATCAAGATCTGTGGAGAAGCATTTAACGCTTCGTACACCGGGGAAATATTTCTGCAGACGACATTTGAAATATTGTTTACTTTTTCGAAAACAACAACAACAAAAAACACAAAAAAATACAGGTTCTTCAATAGAGACAATTTCCATGAAATGTCAACTCATGTTTTCTAGGAAAAATAAAAAAAAATTCTAATTCATCTGTCGTGTGCTAAATTTGCCCAGAGAGCGATAAAGGTTCAGAAAGTCCACACTTATAGTTTGCACATGCTTGAAGTGATACTTAATTTTCGAGACAGAATACAAGTACCAACAAGCGCTGCAAACCTTCTCATCTAATCAAAACATTTCAAACTGAACACATTTAAACCAGACGAGTCCTCTAATTTATAATTTCTATTTAATGTTATTAGTGTTATAGTATTGTACAGTTTAATATGTTTTTGAGATAATATAATTTATTTTTTATGGAATAGGTCACTTTAAAATCCAATAAAATTTTCTCTTATTTTTTTCTTTACATAAAGAAACTGAAAAATCTACGGGACATAACTCGAACAATAACTGACCGGAAGTGACGAATCAAGTTCCTCATTTATAACGGAGCTAAGGTAAATTAGTACGTTTTGCTACATAATGAAAGATTCTCGCGACTACAGCTGTCTCGTTGACTCTCATTCTATGGCGAAAAGCTTGCATATGATTCTTTAAGATGACTTCGCGGATGCGCAGGCTGATCAGGGCCATCACTGTTCTTACTCAGTGACCCAAACATGCATATGATCCATATGAGGTGGGGGAGGGGAAGGGGGAGGGATGATATTTCGCGTTGTCGTACAATAGGGCCGATATGCTCATAGCATACATGTAACACACCATCTTTTTTTCTTTGTAATAACAAGCCTTTTAAAACAAAAAAACACACCTAGACATTACATATACAACGAGTGTAGATTCGGTTCAGACCATCTCCGCAGTCTGGCTAGAGTCAGTCTACATGGGTAACTAACAAATAGTTGAACCTTAATGGTTTTACTACCGAATAGTTTAGACTTGGTCAGACGGCGCGGATGCACAAGCGACTTTTACTCGGCAAGTTCAATATGATGACTGCGATCTCTCGCATTACGTGAACTATTTTATAATTTCTGAACCCCGCACCTCCCTATCCCAACGCATGTCTGATTCTCCATTTTAAAAATATAAAGCATAATTAAGGACATTCGCCTTTTAAATGTGTGCTTTGCACCCGACATAACGGTACATTGCTCCCCATTTTGCCGTTCCATAAGAATATGGGACACGCTTCTGCGGTTATAGAAAGTAAATCACTCCTTTATGACAAGTACAATTGTGAGGAAACCGACCATTCATAAAAGAAATAGGTAACGCATTAAGTAAACTGTGTTTAGATCATCAAATAACAGGTAAACAAGTAGGCATATAAATGCTTTCAGTTTATCTACAGATAGATATATTTCCAACTCATGAATTTCTCATCCCTTTTTCTTCGCACCCGGGATGGATAACGCTTGTAAACGCAGATAAAGATTAGAAATTCCAGAAAATACAAGTTGACAATAATTTTTTAACTTGCCGTAAGAGATCTCACATTGACACTGAAGCTTACTATTGATAGAGCTAGGAACTTGCTACGTTATAATCTGGATAATAGATAAGAGAAAAAAGACGTAATTTACCGAAGACGCTCGTGTGTGAGATGTGATTTTAAATGCATGGTATATCACTGAAGATTTGCGAAACAACGGTTATATTTCGCATATAAGTTTGAAATAATTTATGCTTTTAGATAAAATAGGGGATGAGTCTGCTTTAATGAAATAGTAAAACAGAAATGCTAAAACCCATGACATTTACTAAATAGATAAAATGTTTGCTTTATTAAAGAAATATGCGAAAACACTCATAACCTTTCCTTTTTTACTGAATCCAAAAGACAATATTAAAAGACAGCCAAAAAGCCACAATCACGAAGCACAGCGCCCTTAGGCATCAAAAGGAGAGATGAGGAACAAAGCATGACAAAACAAACTCCACATATGAAACCACAGACGCACAAACGAAGTCGATCTGCAACAGTGGAGCCGCCTTGGATACGGTCAACAAGAAAACTACTGAGGGACTTAAACTAGTTTAACTCGCGTGAAACTTTATTCTTAATTCTGACCAGTTCCAAATTTCAGATATATGTTCAGTCCGCATATGAAACTTTTACCCAATCTGTGAAAAATTATAGTGAAACACATATAATAAAAACCAAAAAAAACAAAAACAAAGAAACAACAACAAAAACCACTTTGATGCAGAAAAGCAAGGGGCTCAGTGACGTTCTGAAGCCAGAACACAAGAAAACCACAAAAAGGACCACGATGAGCCCGACCACAGACATTCATAGACAGGCATCGACTTTCTGAAACAAATTGAGGAAGAAGACGTCATTTAATTTGAGGACCGACCCGCCGTCGTACAATTAAAAAGGGAAGTAAAATTATTAACTACAACCATGAATGTAGTTTGCCGCAGAATGTCCTTGCTGCAACCTATTTTTGTAGCAAGTGACAATCTTTTCTGTTGTACCAAAACTCAGTTTCACAAGCAATTTCTGTGAATTTATAGATTAAGTCGCCATAAAATTCAGGTTCGGACAGACTTTCTTCGGAATTGTTTTTAAACCAACGCTATATTTGGACATTAATTCAGAATGTCGGCGATAAACTAAGAACATGTTTTACGTAGTTTATGATAAGGATTGCCTTGTGTATGACGTTCAGCATTTAAACTTATATTTCCATTCTCAACTTGACAAGATGCTCTCACAAAACGAATAAACAGAGAAATATAGACAACATAGGCTGTAGCACAAGGCATATCACCAACCAAAAATGGGAAATTTCAATATCAAAGTCAAATCATCCCGTTTGTAATTAATTTTAGTGGAGATTACACCTTAAGATATCGATAAATTTAAATCCAGAACAGCTGCTTCGAATTCAGAGGTAATGGTTTTATTTAACTTTAGGTTTTGGATAAAATGTATCAACTATTTGTTCAAAATATTCATAATCAATATTTAGTAAGTCGTCAAAACCTATAGGCAAAACTCACAAATCTTACCATCCTAAATCAACTTTTTATAGCCGTTAACCATTAGTACTGCTGATGTACTATTCGCAGAAAATGAGCCCTATAAAATACAAATACAAAGTGAAGAGGCTAGTTTGCTTACAACTCGCTACTGGTTCAGGAATAACATGTCCAAGATAAACCTACTGTTTGTCTGGACTTCTGTAGTCGTTAAGTGCAATTATATTATTACTACTGTTATAGCAAAAGATTATAATAGAATCTATAAAGTTTGCCCTTGTAAACATTGAACATATAAAAAAACGAAAATCGGAGTTTGGAATTATTGAGACCTTTCATAAAACAGCGATATGGCGATGTTGTTTGCAGGGCGCCATACGCCCTCGCCCACAGCACCAGCTTAAATTATAGTGATATCGTTCGCAGGGCGCCACATGCCCCCGCCCATAGCACCGGCTTAAATGATAGCGATATAGTTGGCATGTAATTCGCACCCGCCTATAGCACCGGCCTAAGCGGAACCTGATTTTCCAACATCAGAATGGACTCAATACACAATATCACAATCACAAGGAAAATGAAAAAATGAAAAACCTATACTATGATGAAGGTTGTCACAGGACACTAACATCAAGTGCAGAGAAGTCATATAAAGTCTGTAATGTTTTGTGTTGTTAGTGTTGTTCACTTATATGTTTGCTCCGACTTTCAGTTTGTACAAGCGCCTTATTTGTTGCCATATACTGAGTACGAGGGTCGTGCAAAAAGTTCTGTCACTAATAGGCTTTCTTGGTTTTATCCCAGATATGTTTTAAAGTGCTTCACTGCACTTGAATGGTGTGTTGAATAGCTAATGATACCCTTTTAATTCATGCAAATTGCTTTCCAACTGACCGAGTTATTTCAAATTGAAATAGCTGCAGTCATATACACTGACCAATTTACTTGTTACATTGGAACATGGACCAGAAGACTGAAATTCGTAGCTATATTAAATGCCGTATTAGGCTTAATATAGATTCAAAGCAGATATTTAATGAATTGTTCGGTATATATGGACCTCAGACCATTTCAATGCGCACAGTTTTTAGGTGGGTTAAAGCTTTTAAAGCTGGGACATTTTCTGTTGAAGGTGATTCCCGTCCTTGAAGGCCTAAAACCGCTGTTACTAAGGCTAACATCGCTGCTGTAAAGATTGTGGTCGAACAGGATGCGCGGTTGTCTGTTAAAGATATAGATAGTTGTACTGGCATATCAGAAGGCAGTGTGCAAACAATTCTGAAAAAGCGTTTGGACCTGAGAAAGGTTTGCGCCAGGTGGGTACCTCATTTGCTCACTGAGGAGCAAAAGAAACAACGCCTTAAATGTGCCCGGGAACATTTGAAAACATACGAAGGCTGTAATAGTCGGGTTATTTCTAACTTACAGGTGATGAAACCTGGGTGCACATGTTTGAGCCACAAAAAAGGCTGATAATAAGTAATGGAAGCGAAAAGATATAAAAACGCCCATGTATTGCCAAGAGAAGCATAAGTTCGAAAAAGATGTTGTACGCAATTTTCTTTAATTCAAGTGGGCCAGTCGTTCAAGTGCCTTGTCCATCTGGTCATACAGTCACTGGCCGATTCTACAAGAATTCTGTACTGAAGAAAGTGAAATAGTTTTACAATAAGAAACGACCAAGCAAAGGATGATCAAGAGTCCACTTTTACATGACAACGCCTCCTCTCATAAGTGTGAGGTTATTAAGTCTTTTTTGGCTTCTGAAAAGGTGAAAGTTTTAAACCATCCACCTTATTCACGTGACCTGTGACTTTTTTTTTTATTTCCAAGGCTTAAGAAAATGCTTTCTGGAAATAAGTATACGCTTAGAAGTTCTCTTGGCATGGCTATTTATCAGTGTCTCCTACAGATACCAAAAGAAGACTTTTTATCTGCTTTTCGCGACTGGGTGAAAAAGGTTACAAAAATGTGTTTCAGTAAAGGGGGAATACTTTAAAGGTTTGTAATAAAAATATGTTTGATAAAACGTAGCACTGAAGTAATCCGAACCCAGTGACAAAACCTTTTGCAGGACCCTCGTACTTCATGTATATGTTTCTCTGTGTTAATAAATGATGATATTGGTAACGTATGCGGACGTAATACAATTAATTGCAGGAATTGTGTAAGGATTAAGGACGAGATTGAGACATTACCCAACTATATTGCTGTTGATGGACCCAAGAAGATAGTTTTCTGTTACATTTTATCTGCATGTGTTCGTTCTGATTTCGGCAAAGTGCAGTTTGGAGTTGCTTTATGTCTTTCAACCCGTATGCAGGGCATTTGGAGGGTTATATTCAGTAACTAATATGACCTTTCCTGGGCATTCATCTGTTAATTTCTTCACTTAACTCAAACTTACAGCTGGTGCGTTTAAAGGTTAACTTTGTAATTTAACAGTTTACGATGGCATGTTAAGACGAATGAATTAAAATTTAGGTACAATTACTTTAATGTTGAAAAGTGTCATGTGGTAACCAACATTAAACAAGAAAAGATATGACAGTAAACGGTCACATCAGTAACTCAGTTAATTTGGTAATGTTTTTATACCCCTGCAAACTTTGTTTGTGGGGGAGGGGGTATACTGTTTTCACGTTGTCCGTCCGTCCGTCTGTCCGTCCGTCCATCCGTCAAGCCGTGTGTCCGTCCGCGACACTTTTTTTTTCTTATATCTTGAAAACGTAGCGATGGATATTCATCAATTTTCGCAGGCACTTTGATATTAATAAAGTGTACCTACACAAGAGAAAGTAAGGGCAAGGGGCCAATTCTATTGGAGTTATTGCCCTTTGCATTTTTTCTTAATGCAGTTAAAAGATTGTGTGCACAATATCTCTTTAACCAATGGCTGGAATTAGACCAAACTAGCGCAGATACATCATCAGGATTGGGGAAAGAAATGATTAGATTTTGGTGACCTTGACCTTATTTTCAAGGTCACTACATTATAAATACTCAAAAAATGAATTTTGTTGCCTTGTTAATGCAGTAAAATGTTTGTGTGCGCACTATCTTTTTAATCAATGGCTGGAATTTAACCAAACTAGCACAGATACATCATAATCAGTGATTAGATTTTGGTGACCTTGTCCTTATTTTCAAGGTACTACTCAAATACTCAAAAAGTGAGCCTATTTACTGCAGTAAAAAGTGTGTGTGCACATTATCTCTTTAACCAATGGCTGGAATTTGACCAAACTAACACAGATACATCCTAAGGATGGGGGAAAGAACTGATTAGATTTTAGTGACCTTGACCTTATTTTCAAGGTCATTACATTATAAATACTCAAAAAAAGAGCCGTGTGTGCACTCTATCTCATGAATCAATAAATGGAATTCGACCAAATTAGCACAGATACATCATTTGGATTGGAAAAAGAAGTGATTAGATTTCGGTGACCTATATCTCGTTTTCAAGGTCCCACCGGCACTTTGAAACTCAGATTTTGATAGAAAAAATCTTGTGTGCACACTATATCTTGAACCAATGGTTGGAATTTTAACAAACTAGCACCGATACATTGTTAGGGCATGGGAAAGAAGTGATTAAATTTTTTGACCTTGATGTCATTTTCAAGGTCAGTACGTTATAAAGACTCCAAAATTGAGCCTTGTAAAAATTCTGTGTGCACACTATATCTTTAACCAATGGCTCGAATTTGACTAAACTAGCACAGATACATCAGCAGGATAGGGGAAAGAAGTGATTAAATTTCGGTTACCTCGACCTTATTTTCAAGGTCACTACATTATAAATACTCAATAAGTGAGTCTTGTGTGCTTTCTCATGAATCAATGGATGGAATTAGACCAAACTAGCACAGATATATCACTGGGATTGGAGAAAGAAGTGTTTAGATTTCGGTTACCTTTATCTCGTTTCCAAGGTCACAACGGCACTTTGAAACTCAAATTTTGATAGAAAAAAAGCGTGTGTGCACATTTTATCTTGAACCAATGGCTGGAAGTTTAACATACTAGTACAGGTACATCGTTAGGGCATGGGAAATAAGTGATTAGATTTTTATGACCTTGACCTCATTTTCATTAGAATTTGGGGGCCTTGACCTTTATTTCATTTTATTAGATTTTGGTGACCTTGACTTTATTTTCAAGGTCACACCGGCACTGTGAAACTTAAATTTCAATAGAAAAATGTTTTATGGTTTATGCAGGGGTATCTAATAAGCGCTGCTTATTGACAATTTTCATTTTTTTTTTTTAAAGAATATTAATCGGGTCAAACTGTATGTTTCATAGAGACAGGAACAATCATATTTACACGACAACTTGATAGGCTGAAACAGTCAATGATTCCAAGAACTACTTTTTGTGTTGAAGTCTGTCTAAGACTTGTTGTTACATGAAATGCCCCAATATAATAATTAGTTATCTATGAACGGGTTACAAATGATCAGAGTTCAAGTCACACAAACAAAAAAAAAAATGGCTGAAAAAGCGGATTTTTTTTTAAGCTTAAACTTGTTGACATCACTTGTGTAGAAATTTGTGTAAGAAGTGTTAACACAGAGTAGCCAAAATCAATATTAGTGACTTATGAACAGGTTACAGCAGTGCAAAGTTCGAGTCACAAAAATAGTATAGAAGATGTCCAGGAAGAGCCACAGTCGCATAACATAGCTTACCAACGGCAACAAGAGCAAACAAACCGTTATGAAAACATGCCTATCCAAATATATTGAATTTTACCACCAAAAAATGAAAATTTTCAAATAAAAAACTCTAATATGTTTCATATTTCTGCTCAAATCATAGATTATGTGTACACGTTAGGACCGTCTCGGCGAGACGGTTCTAACGAGTACCCACAATCTATGGTTTCGAGCAACAATTAGAAAAATAATGTATAACTCTGTAATAATAATAATAATAATAAAGACTTAATTTTCAGTGAGTAACACAATTAGCTACAAGCTAATCTTCCTTGAGGCCCACCTAACAAAATATATACAAACAATGAAATTATGCAAACAAAATAAAGCACGCACACACATACACTTCGTTCAAATCAGACACTAGATCAATTTTGCCATACATTTACAATACGCCCGATTGCTATCACTCCTTTTTTCATAAATAATGAAAAAGGCCGTAGCACCAATCAGGACTATGTAAAAAAGATAAAAAAAGAAACCCAGTCCCGAATCTTACTTTTACCGAAAACGAAATGCAAGAATGAGTTCTGGTTTTCGGGTAATTATTTTTGATCTCTAAATGCTTCTAAATGTACATATACAAGATAAGCAATCACCCACAAATACATCCAAACACTCACATAAAAACACTCACTCACTCAAAAAATTATATATATATATATATATATATATATATATATATATATATATATATATATATATATATATATATATATATATATATATATATATATATATATGTATGTATGTGTGTATATAAACCAAGCAATATAGGATAGAGATGTAGTATTTAACGTTTCATCCATTTTTTGCAGCGATTATGGAAAGTTGAAATATTATTCGACAATACTCCAGTTTTACTATAACGTTTCATCCATTTTTTGCAGCGATTATGGAAAGTTGAAATATTATTCGACAATACTCCAGTTTTACTATATAAAAGTTGGGTCTAAGGGGTTCAAAATTATATAGGCATGTTTTCGTGATGCATGATAGACATGCCACAAAAAAAAGAAAAACAAGGTAACCAGCTCCCTCTTCCTCAATAAATCTATTTTCAACCCTCATCTTAAAAAGAAAAAAGAAACACGAATTGTAGCCAATGCACTTTAAGAATCATTGTAATTTTATAAGAAATGTCCTCATTAGTACTAAATATGTGTTTGTGCAACAGCAATTTAAACCAGATTGCATCTAGTCGAATCCTTGCACCCTCATCACTCATCATGCGTACGTTGACAGCTTTCCGAATCCATGGCTACTTTATACGATATGGGTAAAAGGAGAAATCCTGATAAGATGCCATGGCTTCCAAAGCTGACATTGGCCTCTTTCCTGTTTACCTGTGACATAATAATATGGAGCTATCCAAGACGAGTTACACGATACGACAAGAAAAAAACAGAACCCCGTCCAAAACAGAATAAACAAACGAAGAGGAATTGTAACAAAGAACCTCCTTGTAACGGTCGAAAGTACAACAACGTAATTAGGTGCTTAACCTGATTTGCGGATATTCCGCCTCTGCCTCAACCCATATATGCCTAACTTCCTGTAAAAGAGACATTGGCAAACAGTGTAGACCAAGATCAGAGGATCTACACTGATTGCATTAAATACATGTATTTCTATAAAAAATACTACTAATAAAAGCTAACCTGATACCTCTTCTTTTCAAAATGGACCTGATCAAAGAGTCGAGTCGAGGTAGAAATTTTCACGCGCCATGAAAGGGTTAACCATGAAACAGGCATCGTACCTACTCTGTGCATCGGCGTTTGAAATAAAGAGGAATAGAATGAATATACAGAGGAAATAACTTTCAAAATACAGTCGACTCTCGTTATCTCGAATTCCAAGGGACTCACTGAAACACTTCGAGATATCCGTACTTCGACATATCAGAGTTAAGAGAGTGAGGAAAACAATAAATTGAACAACCACATTTAACAAATGAATATGTAATTTGACTCCTGAAGTTAGAAATATATATATATAATAATGTGGAAAAGAGGAGAAATTGCTCCTTAGGAGCATTTTCTCCTCTTTTCCACATTATTTTGTTACCTGTTGTCATAGTTTCATGTTAAAACAGGGACCAGATTTTCACTTCGAGATAAGCGGTAATTCGAAATAAGCGAGTTCGAGATAACGAGGTTCGACTGTATTACAACTTCTTCTGAAAATGGTCTACTCAAAATGAACGAAATTACTCCCCATTGGAGCATTTGTGTCGTTTTTGAGCAGATCCCTTTTCAGTTACTGACTTTGTGTGTATGAAAGCATACAACAGTACAAATATAAGTAAAGCTACCTAAAAAATGTCATAGTCACAATGCACAGCCTTCCAAAAGAAGGTAAAAAATTAATATTGTTGTCTTTGTAAAATAGCCGAAACACTTCCGCATGCACTCACTCCTCTTTATCCGTGCGTGTCTTTGCTTCCAATATGTCAGCATTACCGTTTTTACCCTTAGTATTCGGACACCTGAACTCCTGCTACTGTAATAACCCTAAATACTGGGACAGACAGGCCTGTGCAAACAGTGTAGACACAGATCAGACGCCGCAGAACATAACGTCTGATCAGGGTCTACCCTTTTAGCCACGCATTCAGCATTCTTTTAGACACATCAATAGGTACTAAAATATTTTTTTTTTTTAAATTTAAGAACAAGTTTGGTAAGGATTTAAGTGTCAAAATTCTAGCTGTAAATACGGTATATATTTAGAAATAATAGTAAAACATGATGTTCAGGAAGATCCACAATCAGAGAACATTGAGGAAGTAAAAGAGACAAGACAAAATATTTAGACGTAAACGTCTAAGTACCGGCGCAAATTTTGTTCATGTTTACATAGAGATATGGGACGTTGAGCTGACGTTTTATAAACGTCATGTGCCCGGTGGGAAGAGTTTACTAAAGTTAAATTTTGTAATGCAACAGGTAAAAAAGAACAACAATGTGATTCTTAAATGGTTGCTTTTATTAAGCTTTATGAAATTTCTTGATTGAATTAAAAAAAATGGACATTAATCTGCTTATAACACAGATTGTTTTTGAGATTTTTTATATTTGCCGGGATCGTCACAAACCGACGTCCCGGCAAATATACACCGTCCTTAGTGAGCTAATCGAATAGTCTACTATATGTAAAAATCCAAAGCTATATTAAGAGATCGGCGCGATTCCCGCGCCGGTCAATAACACACTATGTGCAACGGTCGGTCGGCAAACACGCTACAAACTAATGAAAAGTAGAACAACCTGATCACTTTTTCATATGAATTGATCCCAATGCCAGACAAGACCCATGAAACATAATGATATAAGCCAGCGCACGACAAACCTACATTAAGACGAGCGACCAGCGAAGACTCAGATCAGCCTGTGCATCTGCGCAGTCTGATCAGAATCTTCGCTTATCGAATCTGCTTTCTATAGTTTCCAGCCTATCCAAAGAGGGATAAACGAGATCCCTTGCCATGCTTGGTGGATGTTCAGGCTGATCTGAGTCTTTGCTGGTCACACAAGTCTTATTATAGGTTTTGTCGTGCGCTGGCTTATATGAGAACAAACAGGATAAAATACGAAGAAAGCCCCGTAGGAAGCATCCGCAAGACCCCTCAAAGGACGAACAATGTTAGAACCACACTGCTTTGGAACAGCAAGGGTATTTAAATCGAGTTTACTGGAGCCAAATCACCACCCTAGGTGAACCAAATCTTCAGCCAAGGTTAATATGCCCTGTAATCCAAGTGTAAAAACGGGATGTTGGTTAACATGTGTAGTTACTTGGTATTCCTCGGAACTCTTCTAACAGAAGATATGTTTTGACTTTGACCACACCCTCCTGGCAAATTCAGCAGACGACAAATTGATGCTATTTTTCATTTATCCCAAGAAACAGGATTAGGTATTTCACGCACACTGTTTGACTGACCAGTCTCCAGTGACTAAATATTAAATAAAACAAACAAAAAAAATGAATATCATGACTAGAAGGTCTCTAGTGACCAGCCTTTATAGTCATGATATTATCTTGGTTTTATTTTAGTGGATTATAAAACAGGGTGTTAAGAAACAAATATTTAGCCACTGGCGACTGGAGCTCGTCTGGCAAATTGTCTCCATTTGAATTCCTTGTATTGACTAACATGCGTAGTCACTTGGTACTCAACGTACTTCTTCTGAAATAAGATGATATAATATTTATTACACAAAAACTCAAAACGATTCATACAACAAACCGCGCGTACAAAGCTTTCAAGCGCATATTGGTTTAGTTCGACTGCGCAAACGACTCTAGCCCTCCACACAGCAATCGCCTTTATGACGTAAGTGACCAGTCTGACACAACCTATAAGACTTTCCATCACGAAAACATACCTATATAATTTTGACCCCCTTAAAACCCACTTTTATATAGTAAAACTGGGGTTTACAGGGGTATACATTATCTATGTAATTTCTGCTCAAAAACATAGATTGTGGGTACTCGTTAGAACCGCCTCGACATTGTGGGTACTCGTTAGTACCGCCTCGACGAGGCGGTTCTAACGAGTACCCACAATCTATGTTTTGAGCAGAAATATGAAAAATATCAGAATTTTTTATCTGAAAAATTGCCATTTTTGGTGGTAAAATTTTCAGTGTATTTGAATAGGCGTGTTTTCGTAATGCTTTATATGGCTGTGTACGTTAATCTAAGTCTACCCTTGTCACATATGTCTTGAGGTCGTTTTCGAAATCCAAATTGTGTTACATATACAGTCGAACTTCAATGGCTCGAACCCCTTTGGGACAATGGAAATTTTTTCGACATATGAGTAGTTCGAGCCACTGAGAGATAATCATTACGCCAGGTCAGGAAGAAAATGACGACAATTTAGTGATTTTTTGTCGAGCTTCTGGACAATAATGTTATGTTGTGTGTACTTATTAGAATCGCCTCGACGATGCGATTCTAATGAGTACACACAACATACATTTCCATGATTAGATAAGAAATAAAACATTAAATATTTGATTTCTTGAGCTATTGGAAGAATTTTGTAGGGACTGAAAAAAGAGTTCGAATCATCCACAGTAAACGAGCCATCCGTGATCGAGCCATTGAGGTTATACTGTATATTATTATTGGAATAGTGGCATTTTCATCCATTTATGTCCATAGGACTCCTCTACCTTAACTCTTCGGACATGTTCGTCTCAATATAAGGAGTGACTGCATAATTTTTACTGTTAACATATTTTACGGAAATTCCTGTATTTAATGCAAACAGAGTACACTCTAAAAAGACACCGCGATCAGCGGCGTCTGATCTGACTTAACGCTGATTGCCAATGTCATTTTTGTGGGGCGCTAGGCAAAACGGGATTTAAAGGCCGTTGCAAGGGGCGTTGCCTGCCGAAAATGAAGTCTGTTTAATGTTAGCATCAGCACGACCATGGAATGTCTTCCACTATATTAACACAGAAGATATCTGGGCCTTGTCGAGCGGACACGTGCCTTTGAACAATGCGCAAAATGTGCAGATTCAGATCATCCTATGCAGGCGCAAAGTTCCTTCAAGGCCTTTGCTCCTGTTTTGTCCAATGAACCTGTAAGGGGACAGTGATGGCCCTCATCGGATTGAGCGGATGCGCAGGCTGATCTGGGACTTCACTGTCCGCATATGTATGATAAATGAAAATTTGTGCGTCAATGGTTTCGCATGGCGCGGCTCATACTATGTTTTTCAGACAGCATTACGAAAACGGCCTATTCAAATATATTGAAAATTCCACCTCCGAAAATTGAAAATTGTCAGATAAAAAACTCTTATATGTTTCATAGACTGTAGGTACTCGTTAGAACCGCCTCGCCAAGGCAGTTCTAACGAGTACCCACAATCTATGTTTTTGAGCAAAAATAAGAAAATAATGTATACCCCTGTAAACCCCAGTTTTACCATATAAAAGTGGGGTTTAAGGGGGTCAAAATTATATATATATGTTTTCGTGATGGATTTAGATTCATGATCTGTTTACACCGATTTTCAACTTAGTCAGCCGGCCTCGGTGGCTCAGTTGGATGCGTCGTCCGACTGGAGACCAGGAGGTCGCGGGTTCAACCCCCGCCGAGGTCGGCAACATTCTTTCGTGGAGATTGATCATGAAATATTTTCTACGGTCATTCTCTCCCTTCCGCTGATTCAAGAAGGGCAGTTGTCAGTTTCTGGCGAAAGAATGTGCACAATACTGGTTAACCGCTTAGAAGACTAAGCCTGCCCAGTAAACGTGTGGTTAGGTAAACTGACCGCGCTCGACATGACCCCATTGGGTTGACTGGGCCGTAAAACCTCAACACAAACAAACAAATCAACTTAGTCACTGGTTTGACCTTTAAGAGCATCACATAATAAGTAGTGTGCCTTCCGTGCGCACGTACAAATAAGTTTGAAATTTGGTTAATATTCTGTATTTACTTTAATATACCGACATGCCTTAACTCTTTACCATGCTTGTCTTAAACTTTGAAATCCATTTTATGATCTGTTAATGGGACTAACAACTGCTGGACCAATGACAGTATAGCCTCCCATCAGGCGCAGCGTTCTGCATATGGGAAGAGGCCGATTCCTCTTCTTTCACTGTCATAAAACGTTTCTCATCCGTTTGGTACTCAACCACTACTAAGTGTGCAGTATAACGTTTTAAACTGATAGCCTTAGCCAGGCTGGCTCGGACCTGCAGCATTTAAGACTGCAGTTAAATGCTCTATCCGGTCGCACACAATACCTTTATTTTCAGATTACGAGACGCAGCACACACTGTTTGTTATTAGTGTTACAATCCAGCTTTTTATATGCACAGCGGTTTATTATATATATATAAGAATGTTATATCCCCCGTATTTTTCTTACCTACCATTCCAAGGCGGTTCCTCTGTTGCATTTCTTTTTTTTTTTGCGTCTATAGTTTCACATGTGGAGTTTGTTTTGTCATTATTTATCCCTCAACTCTCCGTCTTCTGGTACCTCGGGAAGGTTGTGCTTTGTGAAAATGGCATTTCCTGAGTATATTCTCTTGTAGTTTTACTGGTTATGTTTGCCGTTCTAGTTATGTCAACTTAGAACAAACATGCTCAAGCAGTAAAACAAGCTTTGTTTAAATTATAAGAGCTGCAACTTGAGAAAATGTCCCTTCTTGCGTGTGCGCTCAACGAAGCATTACAGAAACACACCTATTCAAATATATTGAAAATTTCATCACGAAAAACTGAAAGTTTTCAGATAAAAAATTTGAAATTTTTCGTATTTCTGCACAAAACATAAAAATTTTGGTATTCGTTAGAACCGCCTCATCGAGGCGGTTCTAACGAGTACCCACAATCTATGTTTTTGAGCAGAAATAAGAAAAATAATGTATACCCCTGTAAACTCTAGTTTTACTATATAAAAATGGGGTTTAAAGGGGTCAAAATTATATAGGTGTGATTTCGTGATGGACTCAAATAAACCTGCGCATTCGGTCTAATCAGATTTTTCGTTGTCCGCATAAATAAATTATGCATTCTTGGCTATCCAAAATGCATCCATTGACGATTCTGATAAGGCTTCGCGAATGCGTCGACTGATATTACTCCTCGCTGGGCGCACATGTCCGAAATTTCTTTTCATCTCGTTGCGGCTCATTTGAAAAGTAAACTTACCCGTTGACGGAGAGCGGGGTAATAATTCTTTGTTTCCCAGGCCTGTTTGCTATATAACCGCATACAACGGCAATTGCCAACCATACCAGTCCTAACGCCCCAGCCGCAGCTCCAACAACGATCAGTATATCATCGTTGTCAGAATTAGTTGCCTTGGGTTCTATCGGCGCCTTACTTGTTGATGATATTGATGGTAACAATACAGTATTCGAAGTTGTTGATGAGATGAGTGTCGGTGTTGCTAGAGTTTGGTTCGATGTAAATGCAGTCGATGTTGATGGAGTCACAGTGGCAGTCGATGTTGCTTGAGTTGGGTTCGATGTTGATGGAGTCACACTAGTAGTCGATATTTTTAGAGTTGGGATCAATGATGATGGAATCACGGTGGCAGTCGGTATTGCTTGAGTTGGGTTCGATGTTGATGGAGTCACAGTGGCAGTCGATGTTTTTTGAGTTGACTTCAATGTTGATTGAGTCACAGAGGTAGTCGATGTTGCTAGTGTTGAGTTCGATGTTGATGGAGTTGCAGTCTTTGATGTTGTGCTTGCTGATGTCGATGCTGCTGTTGTTCTCTCGTCGGACAGTGTTAGCACCGTTGTAGGAACCGTTTTGGGACACCTACTAGCCTCTGGGCTCCACCCACCTTCGACGATATCTGTCGTTGTAGAGGTTCAAATGGAAACAATACATTAATGCGAGATGTAGACTATATCATCGAGTCATGAATGAAACAAAACGAAGTATGATGTGCGTAGAACATTAATGCACAATAGCGTCCTCCGTTTGTTTTCATTCATTGCTCGATGAAACCAAAATAACATAAATGAACTCTTAAAATTCACTTTCGTCTTGCAATTTTCATAAATTTACTTTTCGAAAGGTATAGGGACCTCAGTTTTGCCTTTATGGCGGCAGGTTGGTTCGCACAAGAATATCGAAGTTTGTGCATGTGATAAAATGACCAATTCCTTGGCGACCTGTCAAATTTGCATGGACTAACAAAAGATTAAAATAAATGTGGACGGATTAAGAATAAGCGTTCAAGATATATGCTATCTTTATATTAGGCACAAAAGAATAGCCCAATAAAGCTAAGAACTAATTATTTTCTTAGTTCTATTCTTTCGATTGGGGAGAAATTATAGGCGACTTGTCGTACCTCCGGTGTTGTGTTTTATCGCAAGTAGTGCAATCGTAGGCGGGCCACCACATGTTTTTATTTCAGCGAGAAATGAATGGACGTTTTCCATCAATCAGAAAGCAGAAAAAAGGCATAAATGTAAATACATATCATATGATATTATATAAAATATATCGTATGTTAATTTGTTATTGAAAAGTATCAGGCCGCGACAACGAAAACGTGCCTTCCAGCATATGTGAACAGGAAGGCCCAAATCAGCCCGCGCATTTATGACATACGTTTCGTAGAGAATTAAGATACTAGTTCTCTTGACATTCGTCTTATCTATACAACTCCATAATTTTTTTACATATTTACGTATGTGACATAAGAACAGAAGGAAAGTATATTTTATATATATCAAAGCATATTTATACAGTAGTTTTAGTAGTTCGAAATAACAAGCAAATTCAGATCAGGTATAAATGATCGCAGTTCGTTAGCTATTGCTAATCTGGTTCTGAGTAATCTGGATATTATATGGTTTTCTTCGGTCGCAGAGAGAACACGCACAGAAAACAAACGGGTTCGACGTACATATATTAATATATTTCGTCTACGCTTGGTTTAGGGCTGATAAAGCATAGCCTAAACTTTTCTCCCACATACACATGGTCTTTTGTGGCTCTCCGCTGCGATACTTTTTGTGCTTTGCCATGTTTATGATCTTATCTATGGCTTCAACCCGTTATTTTGGAAACAGAATAATAATATATATTTATGGCATGCACGCAAAAGAAAGAATCAGTACTAAATAATAAGATTAGTTAACTAATAAGGTTCATCAGGATAGAAAATTACATCAATCCATATGAAAGGTTGCCTTTGGTAATAAAGAACACATTACAGATAGAAAATAGGAATCTTGGCTTTATTGAGACTCGTCATAAGCGGTAATGAAGTTTTCAACACTGCTTACGCCCTCTAGCGTATACATGAGCAGGCCTGCATTTTCAAAGTCACCAAAATAGCCTCAGTGATCCAAAAGGAAATAAAAATGTAATCTGCACTCTGGTGAAGTACAGGGAGACGTTCTACCGCCGCCCCAAGGCACTTAACACTAGCTACAGTTAGATAAAACAAAAATCTGAAAGGTTGCGTTTTGAAAGAAATAGCGCATTACAGATAGAACATGAAAGTCTCGGTTTTATTGAGACTCTTCATAAGCAAGAAATGAAATTTCCAATACTGCTTACGCTCTCTTGCGTATACATGAGCAGAACTCCATTTTCAAAGATACGACAATGGCCGCATTGATCCCAAAGGAAACATCTCTGTGGCTGATTTCATTTTGACTACAGAGCAAGCATCGTAGTGTTAAGGCCTTGAGATCGGACAAAGGCAGGGCAACAATGATATTGGTTAAAACGAGCTGAGTGATGATAATACTTATGAGCAACACAACACGAAGCCTACCCAAAATACAAAGTAAAACTGCTTTCGGGACAACGTCCTATGTCTACAGCACAGGTTACATGTGCACCTCGATTGTATTGACGGTATGTGGACGATATTTTAAAAATCATTAAGAAATGACAAATAGATAAGCTTACTCAGCACCGCAATCGAGATGATGCCACATAAGGAAGAAACAAAAAGAAAATACCTTTCGTGGATACATTGTTTTTGAAAAAGGATGATAGGACAGTAAAATTTGTGGTACATCAGAAATCAACTCACACGGACCAATATCTCCAGTTTCACAGACTCAGTGTAATCAGATAGAACATTATTGGATAGGTGTTTTTGGTGGCTACGGAGTAAAGAGACACCAAAGAAACGGTGGTGCATATAACATCTGCACTTAAGACGTGGGTTTTTTCCAGTGGTCGATAGAAAAAAAAATAAAAACAAAAACTGGGGTAAATAAATAAAAAAAAAAAAAAAGAACTGAGAAGGAAGTGAAAATAAGTCAAAACTGATAAGAGCAAATCCAAAAGTTGTAGGGTTATTCCATATGTCAAAGGCTTATCGGAAAGCATAATCAGGGTAATGAAAAAGCATGTCGTAGCAGTATCTAGACGACCACATCACACACTGAGGAAAGCCTTAGTACATCCCTAAGACAAAGTGGAAAAGGAAAATACCTGTGCTGTCATTTATAGTTGTGCCACAATTATAAATTAAAGTACATAGGTGAAACGGGCAGAACAGTTAATACAGACTGAGAAAGATGCCAAAAATGTACCACAGGTCTGCAACAGGTCAAAGCGGAAGACATGTCTTAACAACAGCGCTGTGAGAGATCTTATCGCTAAGATTAACCGTGATAGCGATTGGGAAGGGGCAACAGTAACTGAGAGAAATCTAAAAGACTCGGACAAGTCAAAACAGCTATCAGGATCAGTAAGCCTTCATACGTATTCAACAGGTACCATTGGGATATACAACCTGAGAAACATCTACCAAATTATCACTAGTAGTATGGTAAGCCGTCCGCGTCCCGTGACATTATGAGGTTAAAGCCACAGTCTGATCATGGTTCTCGATGAGTACCGAAACATTCTCTGCAAGTAAAAATCCCTCTTTGAATATGATCAAAATAGTTTATTGGATTAATAAGCTTAGTTAGTTCTCCTAATATTTCGTTCTTTTTCTCTCTTATCGTTGTATTTTGTGGGTCCTTTCCGGGACTGTGATCATTTCATTGGTGAATATGGAGCTGGCAGCTTTGCTTATCGTTGGTTTGGAACGTGAGCTATCCATCGAAGTTTGTTTGCTCACTTTATCCTGGCGTCATTGGTAGGCTGTATTCAATGACTGTGGCTCTGTCTTTACTATTTTAGGATTAATACGGTAGGTTAGATGCATTTTCCAAATACTTAGTGTTAGTAGGATAACTACTAAAGTTACCTGCACAAACTTCAAATAAGGCATCGCAACCATAGGCCACATAGATAGAGTGAGAAAACCACATATAATAACCTCCTGGCGAAAATGGATCAAATCCTTGTTGACATGATATTGTGGAGTAACGAGACACCAGAGATACACTTTTGGCAGTCGCATTAGTGATATTACACGTATCATCGTCAGTAGGTAGGCTACAGCATCGAATTTGTATTACTGTATCTGAACAAGCATGTCCTTAAAATAAAGGTCAGAGACCAAAATATAGAGCAATTACCCACAGTAGTCATAGACAGGTTCGAGCAAACAGTCTAGATTCAGATCAGTCACCGTAGAACGCGGCATTTGATCAGAATCTACTATAAGGACTTAAAGTGTCTGAATACTTAGGGTTAGAACAGCAAAATTTTGCCAAGTGAGCAAATCACGAAAAAACATCAAAGAACAAAAAACTATTCGAAATGGGTCTGTCCAAAAAAGGCGAATAGCTCACTTTCTATATGTAAGTGATATCATATTTGATAGACCCGATCCTTTTTTATTGCCTGTCTATGATGGGCCATGGCCTGTTTTGCAGCAGTACGATTTCAAGAGAACTCGCTTAAGTCAAAATGCTAAATATATCAATAATGTTCATTACCATTAAAACCAGTTTCTGCAACAAATTATCAAAGTGGTAATTTAAAAGTCTTTCAGCTAAGATCAATTTTTATACTCCTCGCCATACTCTATTATAGTGTAGTATATATTTTTAGTCCCTTGTTGTCGCTGAACCAATTCCGAGATGTTTGAAAAATTAAAAATTTATATGAGTCATGTTGGCCGTAACTAGCTCGTCTGGCCCAGAAAACTTGAAACAGCTGTTGTTTTTTTTTTGTTGTTGTTGTTTTTTTTTTGTTTTTTTTTGTTTTTTTGTTTTTTTTGTTTGTTTGTTTGTTGTTGTTTTTTTTTTTTTTTTTTGTTGTTGTTTTTTTTTTTTCTTGTTTTTTTTTTTTTTTGTTTTTTTGTTTTTCATGCGGGCAACGAAGACTCTGATCAGACTGCTTGGAAATGCAGGCTGATTTGAGTCTTCGTTATAGGTATATGTCAATTGGTACGTTTTCTCTTGCAGCGGCTCAAACTAACTTTTTCAAATCCATACTTGATCTTTAAAGTAATTTCGCCAAATTATAAAGCTCGCAAAACGCAATTTGTATCGCTGAATTTTGAGTGCCGTGCTTGACCTTAAAAATGTCAAAGTCTACAGAAAAAAACTTACCAAAACATTACCCATTTCCAGTGATATGTCTTGTTATATTTTGTTAAAATCAAGAGTACCGGATAATAGTTATACTTTAAGTACAGTCCTCTTTTTTCCATAAGATACTGCTATTATTCATTAGGAATCATCAAAACAAATTGCAGACTATGCAGCTGACTATATTACTACCACTTCCGTAGCGTAGTATTAGATCACATAAAAGAGTCATCGCGTGATAATGACGTCAAAAATAAATTGGTCGTTTCGCAGATACATAGCGCAATGGTTTCAATGGACCATTCAAATCAGGAAATCCTAGGAGATAAAATAATATAAAAGTTTCTGAAAACAAACTACAGAAAAAAAACTTTTCAGTTTGGTAAGCATCCTTGGTTATACAATCTGATCTAAATTTCCAGTGGACGCACATTTCTGAAGGTACGTTTTCATTGTTTATGACTCATACTGGAATGTCCCATATCCGACGGGCCAGGTAAATTCCGCCCAATAACCGTTTTAGCCTAAAATTAGTTTTGTTTTGCTAGAGCATCAAGTCAAGCCAGTGACTTTAATAATCAAGATACAGTCAAACCTGTGATAGTGGTCACCTCTATTAAGCAGCCAACCTGTATTAAGCAGCCAGAGGAAAGTTGCCCCAAAATTCATAGACTTATATATTTGAACTGTATTAAGCAGCCACCTGCCTTCAGCAGCCACATTTTAAGCTTCCCATGGGTGGCTGCTTAAGACAGGTTTGACTGTAATATAAACTGCTTAACTTCTTTATCACTGGTACCGGTATCCGGCATTAATTACTCAAAAGTTTTTTTTTGTTTTTTTTTTTATTTATTTATTTTTATTTTTTTATTTATTTATTTATTTATTTTTTTTTTTTTATTTATTTATTTTCTAAATTTTATCGACGTCATTCTGAATTTATGTCTAAATATTCTCACAACCTGAAAGTCGTAACAAAGAAATAAAGCATAGCTGAAACAATTTCCCGCCTATCGAGGGATTCGAACCCGTTCTTTCCAGATACAAACTCCAATGTTCTATCCACTGAGCCATAGAGTCGACTCACTGACGCAGTTTTCAGAGATTGAATGTATACATACATGTACAAGCTATGCGAAACCTGCCAAGGTAGATTATCGAAGGTAGGAGTGTTAAGTAACAATATATCGTTGGTTGGAAAGCACTTCTGTACAAAGGTGTGTTGACTTAATCTACAAATTCTGAAAACTTATTGGCAAAACTGATTTTCGGAGCAATTTAAAAAGAGTTAACCAGTTATGGTTGATAACTTTACTTCCCTCTTTAACCCTTTCAGCCTGTAGACCAGAATAGATACCTTGCAAACTGCGTAGATCCAGATGAGACAGCTCATAAACTGGATCATTGCAACATTGGGTGTGCCCAAATGCAAAAGTGGAACAGCTTAATTCAGAAACCTTGGGGTGAAAGAGTTGATTGCACAACGGTGAGCCGGTCCTCAGACGGCTCCCTTCTCGGTAAAAAAAAGATCGCGGCTATAGCCTGGATATTATGCGGCAGACTGCAAGCCTAGTTGTCAACCCAATCATTGTTGATGGCTACATGTATGCTTCACTCTTCAATTGCACGACGGCGGTTCGGGCCTCAGATTCAATGACGGCCTCTTCGTAAAATTTTAACCAGTGGGTTGGGGCTTGACGATATGTCTTTGGTTTGGCCCGGCCATGGTTCAACTATTGGTTTTCATTTACTCTGGCATACAGCAGAATTAGCCATGAGTACTCGTCATTATTTATTATAGTGATTAATTTTGATTTTTATGTTTTCGCTTCGATGCATTGACTGAGCTGGGAGCCTTTATGCGAATATTTATTTGTTTTTCTGTATTAAGAGTAGCATCGGGACCCAGGGTGAAGTTGGTTAGCTGTAAAAGTGCTTTAAACGCCCGGTAGTTTTTTTCTACTTACCCTTCTAAGGCGGTGGTCCTGGTGTTGTTCTTACTCTTTGTAGCTCTTTCTGTTTTTTTTTTTTTTTTTTTTTTTTGTTTTGTTTTGTTTTCCTGTATGTGTTGTGATGCTAGCATTGTGAACACCGTCTTCAATAGCTGCCCACTTTGCCTTCTGTTTTACTAGTTGTTTTGTGATGCTAGCATTTTGGTCACCTTCAACAGCTGTCCATTTTGCTTTCTGTTTTACTTGTTGTGATTAAGAGTGGCATCGGGACCCAGGGTGAAGTTGGCTAGCTGTAACAGTGCTTTAACCCCCCCCCCCCCCCCCTTTGGTTTACTCTACTGACCGTTTTAAGGCGGTAGTTTATTCTACGAGGCGATTTGTTTTATGTCTTGCCTTGTATCATTTTGTTCTTGTGTTTTTTGGTCCTTTTGGCGTTGCGATTGCCTCGCTTGAGGAGGAGGGGGCTGGTCTTGGTGCTTTTCGTGCGTTTGTTCGGTTTGTGCTTGTTTTGATTTGTCGGTTTCCTCTTCCTCTTGGTGTCTGGAAAGGGCTGCGGTTTGTAATTTTGGCACTCCCTGGACTTTTCTCTTACATTTTTTTACTATCAATGCCTGTGGTCGAGCACATTGTTTTATCATTGTTTGTTTTTCTTTCTCCTTCTTTTTTGGTGCCTCGGAAAGGCTACCCTTTTTTAGTTGTGGCAATTTCTGGGTATCTGCACATATTTTTGCACTTGAATAAATAGTCACTGAACATCTTAGTTTAGTACAAGAATATGAAATAAATAAATAAATAAAAAACACATTTGTATAAAATCGTCTATAGTTGTCTTACTCTACGTTGTAATATGAAATTAATACATATAAAAATGTTAAAACGAAAACTACCTTACCTTGTAAAATCTTGTCCAATAAAAGCGACAGAAACAGAAACAAATGCATAGCCGTGATCAAAACCCAAATGTCTGCAATCGTTTTTGAGACTACGAGAAAAGAGTCGGTATTCTTGCTATATTACAATGTTATACACTGCATGACAAAAGTCTACGAGAAAAGAGCCGGTATTCTTGCTATATTACAATGTTATACACTGCATGACAAAAGTAAATGCTTATTCAAATAACCATATACCAAAAACCCAGCTGAGGAGAGACTTAACAACAGACAGTATGACACGTAGAAAGTAGAGTAGCATAAGCCGAAACCTGAGAAAATTTTCTTTATGATATGTGCAAAGATTTATATAAGGGTCACTAATGACGCCTAAATGGTCGAAACTATCTAGTCTGGTCCAGAACATCTGGGCCCAGTTGTTCAAAGCTCATGATGTCGTTAGTTAACGATTCGTTAAAATTTACATTGGGTGATACACAAACATGCTGAAATATTTTGCTGAAAAAAATGTGAGTAGCTTTAAGCACTCACATTTTTTTTCAGCAAAAAATATCAGAATATTATATATTGAATTCGCTAAATCTGTTAACGTTAATACCCTTAACGATCTCATTAAGCTAATGACGCTTTGAACAACTGTGCCCTGACATTTTAGCTCGTCTGAGTTTTGTGAGTGTGTACATTGCTCTCAAGGATCGTTCATTTTAGAATCTATTTATCCATGCTGTCTGTGGATAGAGTTCATGATTTCTTCATACAGACAACAAAAACTTACCAAATTTTGCACGCTGGTCCGGGAATCTTCTCTGACGCACACGTCAAAAAGTTATACTCATACACAGTGAAATCACGTTGCGGCCTAAATGTACAAACCAGTTGGTAAAACTGATAACTTGAAATGACAATATATATATATATAAAAAAATATTTTTTGTGTATTTTATCGATGTGTAAACTCGGTTAAATCACTCACAAACTTAACATAAGGCCCGATGATCTTTTACAATTGTGTCTATCATCGATGTGTTAATTGCGGCGTATCACTGACAAACTGAATAAAGCCCAACGACCTTTATGTTAAGCTCTATGTTACGTTCGTGAGTTTAGGCACCGATAAAATCCACAAAAATAATTCATTTCTTTTAATTCCAACTTTGTCATCAAAATATTACGAATGATTCCAAAACTGTCAATCGTTTGAGACGGTGGATGGAAAATAGACCCAACGTATTCCTGATCTGGACTTGGTATAAACGTTTCCTTAAACCGTCAAAATGTGTATGAGCTGTGTATAAAGAACAGGACTTGGAATGAAATGGAATCCGCTTTCTATTGATGTCAAGTTGTTTGTAACCCTGAAAAATAGTTCTAAATAAAAACACTATGTATAATGTAGATACTGGACACAATAATGTAAAAAGGACTGTACTGTTCAATTCATTTCAGGCAACAGTAGGGTCTTGGTTGACAAAACTAGACAGTAAAAGATTTTATACGGATTCTTGGCTTGGTGGAGCGATACAAAGCGTCCGTTATTGCATTGCAGCACCCTGAATAGAAAAAGTTTGGTGTTTGTCACATTGACTGAAGAGTCATGAGTTTTTGAGATGGTGGGAAGGAAAGTCACGAAATCCCCTGGATTTTTTCCTGATTTTAATGGTCGTTAAACTTAGAATTTGAGTTGGAATCTGGGAGATGAAGCAGATACTTTTAACTCGTATCCGTGTAGCTTAAAAAGAAAGTAATATGATGCGCCACATATATATGAACCGAACTATTATTGACGTCACATTAGTTTTTTACCTAACACAGAGCCCTAAATGAAACAGATCATGTAAAAAAGGTAAGAGAAAAGTCAAGGGAGTGCCACAATCACAAACCGCAGCCCTTCCCAGACACAAAGAGGAAGAGGAAGCCGACAAATCGAAACAAGCACAAATCGAACAAACGTACGAAAAGCACTAAGATTAGCTCTCTGTTCCCCAAGCGAGGTAATCACAATGCTAAAAGGACTGAAAAACACAAGAAAAAAATGACACAAGGTAAGACATAAAACAAATAGCCTCGTAGAATAAACCTAAAGGCAACAAAGAGTAAGACTAAACCCACCGAGACCACCGCCTTAGAACGATCAGTAGAGTACATGACTGACTGTTCTTGTTACTTTAGTCCCTAAGAAATTCTTCCGATAGTTAAAGAAAACAGTTTTTATTTATGTAGAGAAATTGTCTCATTTTATCATAAAACAAATGTATGATGTTTGTACTCATTAGAATCATTGAAGCGATTTTAATCACACTCAACATAGCATCATATACAGAAGATAAAACAGACATGCATATTAGCTTTCTGAACTAGTGCTATGATTGCTCGAACTACCCATGTCTAGAACAAATTTCCATAGTCCCAAAGGTATTCGAACCATTGGAATTTGGGATTTTGTTTTCTTTAAAATGCTTTTCTATCATGTACCCCATTTTTGAAGGAAGGTAAAATAATTCTGACAGGAAGGTAAAATAAATCTGACAGAGATGCCTTCCCTGAAATAGTATCCATTTCTCTAAAATAAGAAAATATAAGGTGTTGTCTACGAGAACTTGCTATAGCATGTGAAACTCATTAGTCCCCATTAAGTCCTCAATTAAGTGGTCTTGATGCTTTTGATAGACTTTCCACCATTTTAGGTACTTCCTGCTTGCTTTCTTCTAGAAAAATCCCCTTCAGAATAAGTATTTACTCTAAAAGGAAAGAAGCAAACTTTGCTTCCATTTGAGCTAATTGTTTCCGTTTAAAGTAGACCGTTTTCAGAAAGGAGGAAACACCACTTCAATCGCCTGACAGTGTTTCGGTTCCTCGAAGTGCATTTTTCTTTCACGTGAATCTGTTGTTTGGAACCAGACAAAAAGCGAGTTTCTCAGTTCTTATACACTACAATACAGTGAAGTACAAGGGGACGTTTTAAGGCCGCCAAACGGCACTTATACCAACTGTTATGAAAATAAATAGATTCCAAAAAATGACCCTTGAACGCAACGAACACATTTCCAAAACTGAAAATAGCCGAAATATTAAGGTTGCTGGCCCGACTAGCTAGTTTTGGCCAACTAGGCTTCATCAGGCCTGTTATTCTAGAGTTCAAAATCGGGCACTTTAAGCATTAGGCCACCGAGGCCACTCGATGTTTTGTATACAGATGAAATATTTGGATGAAATGCAGAAGTTTTCTAAGACAGTAAATACAAACATGACAAAGATTTGTTTTCTTTTGGTTCTGCTAAGGAGATAACTTAAGGTCTAAGAAACTGATGCTCATGGTATTTCATTCTTACTCCGACTTTTCCATGACTGTCCAGTATGACAGAATCAGATTTTTGGGCCGCCAATGATGATGCCACATCTTTTGTCACTTAGAATACACTGTGAATAGGCAACATCATGCATAAAGGCTCATTGCATACAGTATTAGTGCCGCAACAGAAAACATACCCAAAGACGTGTACGTCCAGAAAAGATTCAGATCAGCCTTTTTTTTCATGCTGACCAAGAAGACATCATATTAGAGGTTACGTTTTCTCATGTTGAGTACCTTTTCCCTTTCTGAAACTTAAAATAAAATTTTACCTCTCAAGTTTAGAAAGTAACTCAGCCTCAACGTGAGAAATTATACCTCATGAAAAATGTAAACTGAAGATTCAGATCATCCTGCGCATCCGAAAAGATCAGATTCTTCTCTGAACAGCCCATACGTGAAGGCTGATCAGACTGCACGGGTGCGTAGGAGGATTCAAATCCTCGCTGGGCATATACTTTATTTCATAAGACACATGTTTTCACGCTTCCTGTCAATTTAAATTTACTACCATGCTTCTTTTATAGTACTTGTCAAAATACGAAAAAAAAAAATCAAAAGGTATTGAAGTTATGTATGGGGTTCAACAACCTACTTGGAGTAGATCTATAGTTGGACTGATTTCCATTAACTTTTCTAACGCCATCTTGGGACTTCTGTTTTCATTGTGGGTATATCAACATATAAACGCTTAGCATTCTGGGTAAAATTTTTAGCAGACAACATTTTGAAATATTTTTTTCTTATTTTTACAGTAAAACAGGATTTGACATTGGAGACAATTTGCATGGAATGTCAAATCCTGTTTTCTTGGAGACTATTTGCATAGAATGTAAAAATCCTGCTTTCTGGGAAAAATAAGAAAAAAAAGTATCGGCAATGTGTCGTCAGCCGAATTAGCCGAGAGAGTGGTAAATGTTAAGCATTTGAGTAGCACAGAAGTAAACTATTAAAAGATCAAAATACTTAGTTTTTTTCACCTTCAAAATCCAGCCGCGGAAGATCACAGGGAAAAATTAACCAGTGTTTGAAATATTTAATTATCTGCAAACATTTATGCATGGTGTTATGTCATAAACCGATACAAACTCTGGTATACAAAAACGATACAAATAAAATGAATAAAAGGCAAACCAATAAAGGGTTAGCAATATTAAACAAACGCATGCTCCAAAACACGTAGATCTTACAATTAAAAATTGAGCCGCAACATCAGAAAACGACCCTTTCGGACATGTGCACCGAGCGAAGAATCAGATCAGCCCATCACGAAAACATACCTATATAATTTTGACCCCTTTAAACCCCACTTTTGTATAGCAAAACTGGGGTTTACAGGGGTATATATTATGTTTCTTATTTCTGCTCAAAAATTTATACACAGGGGTATATATTATGTTTCTTATTTCTGCTCAAAAACATGGATTGTGGGTATTCATTAGAACCGCATCGGCGAGGCGGTTCTAACGAGTACTCACAATCTATGTTTTGAGCAGAAATATGAAAAATATCAAAATTTTTATCTGAAAACTTTCAGTTTTTAGTGGTGAAATTTTCAATATATTTGAATAGGCGTGTTTTCGTAATGCATGCACTAAGAAGACAACGTTTCTTCATGTGTAGAAGGAAGACTGATCAGACTGCGCGGATGCACAGGCTTATTTGAGTATTTGTCAGGTGCACACTGCGGCTCAAATGTAACATAAAATAATATACTGTTATGTTTGTGGAATGTGCTAATTGAATTTACTGACTAAGAGCCTGTTGTCAGTCTAAACCACTGCCCAATGTCTGCAGCCCTTTTATTAGATATTTAACAGTATGAAATATTGGGAAAGGGTGCCGCGGTGGTGTTGTGGTAAATATGCTCGCCTTGTAACCCAGAGGTCATGAGTTCTCCAGTCTTTCATAAGAGACTTTAAACCAAGGTCCCCATATCCGTATGACCTAGCTGTTAGTGGGACGTAAAACACTCACTCACTCATTCGAATTGTCATTAGTTTCAATGGCCCCTCTGTGTGCGTAATGTGTGTTTTTATGTGGGCTGAGCACTCGTAAAACCAGATTTAGCCTTCTCTACTATCTTCATGTACCTAAGCTAGCACTGAGGTCGTCGTGACGTCGCGGCGACGTCGAAGCGACGCTGTTACAACGTTGCGTGTTTACTTGGTAGCTCTTCTTCGTTTTGTTCGTACTGTTTTCCTCAGGGTGTTGTTTTGTGACTTCGTTTCTTGTCATTCAGCTTTGTTCGGTCCATAGGGAGTGCTATGTTCGTGATTTTAGCATTTCCCGGATGTACCTTATCTTATATAATACACGTATAAACTTTCACCAGAAGCTTGGAGTACGCTTAGCACAGAGTGTATACCAAGCTTTTTGTGGACGCTAATACTTGGTTACATCACGAAAACATACCTATATAATTTTGACCCCCTTCAACCCTACTTTTATATAGTAAAACTGGGGTTAACAGGGGTATACATTAGTTTTCTTATTTTGCTGAAAAACATAGGTTGGGGTACCTGTTAGAACCGCCTCGCCGAGGCGGTTCTAACGAATACCCACAATCTACGTTTTTGAGCAAAGTAAGAAAATATTAGAATTTTTTGTCTGAAAATGTTCATTTTTTGGTGGTGAAATTTTCAATACATTTG
Source organism: Anodontia alba (assembly GCA_964016985.1). NCBI lineage: Eukaryota > Metazoa > Mollusca > Bivalvia > Lucinida > Lucinidae > Anodontia > Anodontia alba. The sequence continues at coordinate 70,194,925 of OZ024832.1, forward strand.
AATAGGTGTGTTTTTGTAATGAAAATAACGTTGAGCAGTCCATGGAAAATAGCATTCGCCCAATCATTGACCTTTCATATAGCCTAAAAGTCTTTCCGGAGCAATGGCACTCATTAAGATTGAGCGTAGACAATATATTAATTACTAAACAATAACTGGCCGAATACTTCGGTTCATTGTGGAACTACAGTCGAATCTCAATAGCGTGAACATCGATGGCTCGTTCACCATGGCTAATTCGAACTCGGTTTTGAGTCCCTATGAAATTTTTCCGCTAGATCAAGGAAACAAATATTTAAGGAATCTCTCTTATTTCATTATGAAAATGTATGTTGTATGTAATTAGAATCGCCTGTTTGAGGCGATTCTAATGAGTACACTCAACATACAATTATTGTGTAGAAGCCATGATTAACCTTTATTGGCTCGAACTACCCATGGCTCGAACAATTTTCCATTGTTCCAAACAAAGGTGTTCGAGCCATTGAAGTTCGACTGTATACTGACTTTTTTTTTTTTTTTTTTTTTTTTTTCGTTTTCTTGGTGTCTTTGTCTAATGGATGTGGAGAGATCATGATTACAGTCATTGCTTCCCAGTATTTTATGGGACGCTGATTTACTCGACTTAAAAATCAAACCGTGACAAAAAGGTGCTTTACTGTTTATGGTGAAAAAAACTTGTCATGTCATCGCATGGCCTAATCAGCGCCGTCGGGTTTCGCCTAGAGAGAGTATGTTAGCCGTAAAATCAGCGTAGCCGATGTTAAACACCTTAGGTGCGCAAGGTAATCTGAAATCTGAGTCTTCGATTTTTTACATATGTTCTAAGGTCGCATTTAAACTGGACACGGATCTTTTCCTTCTTAAACCATAGTCTAATATACTTCTACAACTAATCAGACAGATTAGACATCGTTCAACCCTATTAAATTGTCTTGTACGATCCTGGTCACACGAATTGGGATATTAACGCACACTAAAATAGAATCAACTTATATCAGCCTGCGTATTTGTTTAGAGTATCCACATTTCATCATTTGGGCCGCACAAGGTAAAAACATACCTTTCAAACGAGCGCAAAATGCGCAGATTAAGATCATCCGACGCATGCACGAAATATCCTCGGAGCCTTTACTCTCTATTCATACATTCTATAGTATCCAAAGTTTCTGTTTGTGGACAGTGAAGGCCCTGATCAGACGGAGCGGATGCGCCGGCTGATCTGGGCCCTCGCTGTCCGCTTGTGCCCGGACACACGTTTTCACATCACTCACCGAATTGGATTCTGTAGCGTCCATTGCTAAGGTTCTGTGTTTCTGCGCTGTTACGTGGGCTAATTAGATCTTCACTGTCCACACTTCTGCTAAACGGCCCTTAAAAATGACTGGATACACTTGATAGCTCTTCCGCCATTGTTTACAAGGGAGACGACTTTTGCACACCACACCCTTTCTGAAAAGGGTAACAAAAAATATAAAAGGAAAGAATGTGCTCCCCAGGGAAACAAATTCTTTCAATATTTTTAGTAGAATCCGTTTTATAAGGGAGGTAAAAAGTCTTGACAAACGTTGCCTCTCTTGAAAGTATAATGCATTCCCCTTACGCAAAGCGGGAATGATTATTTTTAATTGTTTGGTCGCACTGAAAAGACATGTAAGCCTCAAAGTCAGAAAGCGTTTAGTCGGACATGTGCGCCCAGCGAAGATTCAGATCAATCGGCGCATTCGCGCAGTCTAAATGCCTATATAATGTTGAACCCCCTTAAACCCCATTTTTTATATAGTTTAACTGGGTTTACAGGGTGTACATTATTTTTCTTATTTCTGCTCAAAAACATAGATTGTGGATACTCTTTAGAACCGCCTCGGCGAGGCGTTTCTAACGGGTACAAACAATCTATGTTTAGAGCAGAAATTGAATGATATCAGATTTTTATCTGAAAAGTTTCATTCTTTGGTGGTAAACTGTTCAGTATAGCTGAATAGGCTTGTTTTCGTAATAGGCAGTAAAATGGTCCAGTCTGGGCCTGACTATAAACTAAACATTATGAAAACACGCCTATTCAAATATATAGAAAATTTCACCTCCAAAAACTGAAAATTTTCAGGTAAAAAACTCTGATAGTTTTCATATATCTGCTTAAAACATAGATTGTGGGTACTCGTTAGAACCGCCTCGCCGAGGCGGTTCTAACGGGTACCCACAATCTATGTTATTGAGCAGAAATAAGAAAAATAATGTTTACCCCTGTAAACCCCAGTTTTATTATATAAAAGTGGGGTTTAAGGGGGTCAAAATTACATAGACATGTTTTCGTAATGCTAGCTAAACTTGCACAGAAAACATGATATTTTAGATATTTAAGCTTTGCATGTGTGTCCATTGCTCTCAAGGGAAATTCATTTTAGAATTGCTCATATTTTAGGACAAGCACGGTGAGGAGTTAAGGTGCCCTTATACATAGGGTAAAAAACGATAATCGATTACCACGTGCGATGTCACTCTATTTCATTCTACATAGCACGTACAGCAAATCACTAAACTTGGAATTTTATGTTTATTTAATGTATGTATAAATATTACCTTATAATAATGTCTTGAAAAGTGCTCAGAGCTTCAGAACTTTAAAATGATAATATTGTCTTGAAAAGTGGGTAGAGCTTCATAATCTTAGTATTTTTACATTGTCTTGATAAGTGATCGGTCAAATACAGATTTAAGTAGGATGATAACCGGGAAAGTATCAGTACCAAACCATCGTCTTCAACTTGAAGATTTTAATCAGTATATATTTCTGCTTAATTTCTCGTGATAACTGTCTTTTTTAATTTGATTGTTCAGAAATGTGTTTATTGACAAAGTTGACAGGCAAGCTTCGCCATTTTTCTCCGTACGTTTATAAATTCCCCCACTAATCAGATGAAGAAATCTTATTTACAAGCTGCAGACTTTTTCTACGCCAGCATCTGTCAGTCATGCCATTGTTATGTAATAAACTAGGCGAAAAAATGCGCTAGAGACAATTATCAATGGCATTACTGACTTGTGTTACTGAAGGGCTGTGCAAAACGCTGTCGAGGGAAAAGTAAACTCGGATTTTTATCTTTTTCTGTTTGACGTTTCGAGGAGACCGTTGTTTTCAATTTAATCATATTGATCAGACTGCAATAATTGCATCGTTTAAGATACGTGCTTCGTGCACATACTAAAGTTTGACCAAATGGTGCCGAGCAACAAGCCCTATAAACTGCAATGCTGTCATTTAAAAGGTCTTAATGCTGCCGAGACTTCGATTTTCGTTTTTTGCTATGTATTCTTTGTTTCCGAGGGCAGTCTTATAGATTTATTTGATTTCATTGCAGATGGTGTTAACCAATCTTTTCTACATGAAGTCTTTTTTTTTACAGGTTCATTTCAATATTAGGAGAGTCTAGTTAGTTTTTATTATTATCATGTTTCATAGTAATTCCTCACCTAAATGCAAACAATGTAGACCTAGATCAGACACTATGTTTGTGGCTTCTGATCTGGATCTGTACTGTTTGCCAAGATTCGTTTTATGAGACGCCAGACATAAATGTGTTAAGTGTCATGTGGCAGCCATAGCAAGTCGTCAAAGCTCAAAGCATTAGCTTATTTCCATTTGTATCGTTGAGCCCATTCTGAAATCATTGAAAATAAAGTTTCGCTTTAGACAATGCCAGGACCGTATCCAGTCGCCCTGACATCACGAAAACATGCCTATATAATTTTGACCCCTTTAAACCCCACTTTTATATAGTAAAACTGGGGTTTACAGGGGTATATATTATTTTTCTTATTTCTGCTCAAAACATAGATTGTGGGTACTCGTTAGAACCGCCTCGGCGAGGCGGTTCTAACGAATACCCACAATCTATGTTTTGAGCAGAAATATGAAAAACATCAAAAGAAATATCTGAAAATTTTCATTTTTTTGGTGGTAAAATTTTCAGTATATTTTAATAGGCATGTTTTCGTAATGAAAACTACGCTGCTGTTATATGAAGTATCCCAATAAACCCGAAACTTCATTTGTTTTTGTTATTTTATATGTCCTACGTTTTAAAAGACATTTTTAAACTATTTTTCACTCTCTCCAAAGTCTTTCTTTCCCGCCAAAATCACAATGTGCAGTTCTGCTACGATCATTTTTATATTGTCTCTTCCGAGTATTGCGTATTTTCATAATCACAAACCGAACTTAAGAAATTAATAAATAAATATCAATAGCTTTACTGGGACATCTACGAACAGTAAGCCTTGACACATTTTAGTCTACCCTCAAATCTGCTTGATTGATCAAAAACTGCGTCAGTCAAACAACACGACATAAAAAGTAAAAGCGGATCTTTATTTTCCTGACAAATCTTGAAACAAATTGAAAATGCTCATCCTAGTGAAGAAAAAAAAACACACGTGGAAAAATGTCACTTTTTGGAGACGCTTACGAAGATTTTATGCTACAACTTTGTCGCTAAACATGTTTCAATACAATGAAATATGTAACACGTTATCGCGATGAAGTACGCGGAATATTATGAAATCGAGTTTTTATTTTTCGTTAACTGAGATGTTATTTTTTAATATTAAATGATGTTTTCTATGACAGATATATCCCGGTGCCAAAGCGACGTTGGGGTAGTCAATACTTGTACTTTCGTGAATGCTAGCAAAATACTTACATACAGTACAGTCATCGAAATGTTTATATCGTTCATATATTGCTCATATATTGTTAAAATTACATGTAAACCGTTGGGTTATTTTACCAATGATGTTTGACGGTCTATAAAGCTTCATGTAACGACGGATTTTGCGGTTTTCTTTCCATACTACAGTACATGTCATGGGAATGCTCGACGGTCATCGCAGGCGCAAAATGCGCGATGGTGCACGGAGATGTTTGCTTGCAAAACACAAGCAAGACACTCGCGAGACCCTCGTCGTATCTGCTCCGCATTTATGCTTGAGGTAGAGATGAGGCAGTTAAAGTTTGCGCGTAAATTAATAAATATCCATTTGTTTCGTTTACAAGTAGCGATAACAAGCCATTTTGTTTTAATTTTAGACTTCCACAAGTCCGACAAACAGGCTCAAATTTTAATCCAAGACAAAGAGAATGCCGTTTAAATCATAAAAAATATTTAGGAATAAAAAAAACGTAACACTTGTTAGAAAAAGGAGGCCGACGAAATTTGTCGGTCAAAAATCGATGTATCCAATACACATCCCCCATAAATTACGGAGATATTTGAATTAAAAGTTAACCAATCTTCAGACAGGATTCTGGCTTAGTTGACAGCCGTATATATCCAAATATTTATAATGAAATCATTTCTATATTTATCAGCTGTAGCCTCGTTTGAAAAATATTAGACCTAGTGTAATTGGACGATTTTAATTAACAATCAAATTCAGCTACCATCACAGGGTTACAGTAGCCACTTTGTCAATGGCATATGCTCGTGGAAGGAAAGGCAATTTTCAATGCTCTCAAATAAATACTCACTTTCGGAGCTGATGATTTCTTTTTTGCTACGTAATTTATTTAATTAATAAAGTAATTACAAATGTGGGTGCATCAGCGGTAATGATGTACAGTACATGTAATTAATTCAACACCACGCACCCGTGGGCGGGAGGAAGTAGCGTGAGACGAGCGTGTGGCGACGTGGAATTATAGTGTTGTGCGAAAGCTTTTCGAGCCGCGTGACAGGTGCGAACAAAAAACGAATGCAAACCTGAAAATAGCGTTGATCGAACGTGCAAAAACGCGGGTTTTGCGTGAAGCGTAAACCTTTTCTCATTCGCGATCACTAGCGAACAAAATAAATATTTCGCTGCCTGTAATGTAGTTGTAGTATCTGACTGCGAGTAGTTTGACCAAGATTATTTCATCAATTTCTGCTTACGGATGGTCAGGTGGTTTTTCCCCGGGTTCTCCGATTTTCGCTCATCTTTGATGAACGAGCGGCTCGATATAAGTGAAATATTCTTGAAAGGGCCGTAAAACCCAAATAAAAAAATCATCTAGTGGAGCTAGATATCTGATTATCTTCGTTATCTGGTCAATTTGCTCATGTCTGCAAGCAGGCAGTCGCTCCTGGGCCTTTGCTGGTCGCATATACGATAAGTATCATTATCTCGTGTACCGCTCCATTTTAATCATTGTTTTATGTACGTAACTCGTTGTTTGTATTTGTATGTATGTTGGTTTTGTTGAGGGCCTCAAGGGAGATTGGTAAAACCATTTGGGCTACCCTCGTAAAATAAAGAATTTACTTACTTTACTTACTTACTTATCAAAAATGCTATCACGCCGCGCAATGTATGTAACGCAAAACTTGTTGTCGCCATTTGAAAACGTCAAAAGAGCATAAAACAGACTCGAAAGAAGAAGAACAAACAAAATACACCATGTTTATGATATGTAATATGTAGATTAATACACCTTCAGTTTAAAATACAGGAAGAATTGTCCTCAAGCCTTGCAAATCTTATAAACAAATTCGTGCTAATGCAGTCCTTCGTTTGTCGACTTTGCATATCTGTCGGAAATATTTCCTGTATTTTAGTCTCAGGGTGCATTAATCTATTTAATTTTATCGGTATTGGAAAAGCATACACGCGAATTTTACATATACATGTTAACTGTATTGACTGGGCAAATCTCTAAATTAGTTGAAATGTAATGGAAACAAGAAGCCTCTTCAAAATAGAAGATAAGCGACAAAGAATAGTTAATATTTTGCGATTTCCTGATATTATAAATGGGGTCGTTAAAACAAAGTTCACTTTACATCCGAAACTTTAACAGTTTTCTTGTCAAAATCACACACCACTGTATGTAACGCTGGATACGCACCCCAATAAACAAACAACGTCATAATAACGTCGTCACGACGTCGCAGCGACGTCATGACGTCGCAGCGACGTCCAAACGACGTTATTACGACGTTGTGTGTTTGCTGGGACGGGGTGATATCTAACTTTACCGCTGCATCCGCCTTTTTTGCACGATAGCTTCTCGTCATTTTGACATAGTGCAATAAAATTCTATAGAACAGCTATAGAGCCAGAAGATATAAATCATTACCAATACAAGTGTAAGCTTTCACAAAAAGCTGGTGTACGCTTCGCCCACAATAAATGTTTAAGCAGATTTTAATACGCAATAGGCTTGAGTTCTTTACATGCAACTTTTGGCTAAATCGGCTAAATTCCATAATGCAAAAGGTAATTTCGAGAAGTCTAAATGAAATCTCGCCAAGAATGACGCTCACATTAAATATAATTTTACTTAATTTCACATCGCTTACCTAATCAAAACTAAAATAAGTAGTTAAGAATATCAAATGTTTGTCACGCTATTTCGGGAAGCTATAAACTAGGCTTAGCAGTACTGATATTGGCAAAACTGATATATATATCCCGTAGTCGTTGATAAACTACGAAAATGGTAATCGTTTAGAATATCTACATAAGTGTGGTGTGAACTGATAGCTACAAAGTCTTCAAGTGTACTCATTTATATGAAATAAAACATTGCGATTTCAAGCGGATTCGATTGCAGACAAACTACTGGTATAACAGCCAGTGTTAATGCAATCGGTATCGGTCCACACTTTTGCATCTTAGTCAAACGTAAAACAAATCTGACTTCTGTTCATTTCAATACCTTTAAAGTATCAGAGTAAGATCAGTGGATATTTGCCTGTACTCATGTGAGATAACAAGAATACTCAAAGGCAATGTAACATTTGTCTTTTTTTCTTTTTCGCAGGCTTCTCCGAAGGATGAGATGAATAGATAGATAGAAAATGATAAAATGGCGTAATGATGATAATATATACAGCTTTTATTTGTTGAGCACATTTATTGGTTGTTTTAATATATTTACTTCAACTTGACTGAAACGGTATTTTCCAAATTCAGTGAAAGGAAGTTATCAATCAAAAATTGAAAATAGTTAACATGTATTTATTTCCCAGTACATATATCAGTCACTCCACTCATTCCACTTATGTTTTACATACATAAACATGTTCATACATACATACATACATACATACATACAATGTAAAATTGATAAAGAGTGTATCTAAAATAAAATATCGTGACAAAGTGTGCAGTGGGAAACCGGAGCAAGGTATCCGCGAGTATTAACTACATAGTTACAACGATCCTCCTAACCGAATAAACTTGGTTCTGGTCATTTTATTTACTTGTACCGATCAGAAAGGTTGGCAATTTACACTTTCAATGACTTTTACAAATATTTTGTGATAAAAAAAAAACAAAAAAAAACATAGATCATTTTAACTTAAAAGGGGGTCGTCTTTTATAGGAAAATAATGACACATGAATTGAAAACGATAATAAAAATCGAAATCCATATGCATACTAACCTAACGCATCCCTATGCTAAATGCCGATACATTATGGATCTTAGATCATTGCATTACACAATGGCTTTCCGGGTTCATCCAGGGAGAAAACTCGTTGCTAATCCAGCACTTGGTTGAATTTGATAAAATATGAGTAGTCCATAGGGTCTGTGAACTCTAAATAGTGAAATAGAAAACATGAAATGTAAAGTGTATATTTTGATCAGAGACATGCTACTAATGGTCGTACCGATGAACTGTGAAGTTTGAAGTACGAACTATGAAATAGAAAATATGAACTTTGTTAATGACGCAGGAAAAAATAACTTTGAACTATGAAGTATGAGTTTTGAACTGATAATGAACTGTGAAATAGGAAGTATAAACTTCGAAGCAGGAAATAGGAACTGTAGAAATGAAGTGTGAAGTAGGAACTATCAATTCTGAACTGCAAAGTAAAAATATGAACTGTATAGTATGAACTGTGAGTTTTGAAGTGGGAACTATTAACTGTGAAGTAGGAACTGTGAATTGAGGCGTGTGAAATATGAATTGTGAAGCGTAAAGTATTACCTGTGAGGTGTGAAACATGAAATGTGAGGGGTGAAATATGAGCTGTGAAGTAAGAACTATGATTTGTGAGATTTGAAATATGAATAAGGAACTATGAACGATGACGTATGAACTACGAACTGTGAATAAGGACTTAATTATTAACAATGAGGTTTGAAATATGAACTAAGAAGTGTGAAATATTAATAGTGAAGTAGGATCTATGAATTGTGAGCTGTGAAATAGAAACTGTTAACAGTGATATAGAACCTATAAAGCATGAACTGTGAAGTATAAACGTTGAACTATGAGATCAACACCTGTCTTTTCTACCATTCAGTCCGACTCAAGCTCCATATATTGTAAAAATTTCTGGAGACCTTGCGGCCTAATCATAATTCTCCAAGGATTTGAATGTCCATTTGCCGGTCTGGTGATTTAGCACAAAGCGGCAGTTAAGCGACAAAATTAATGTAGACCCTAAGGGTCATATGGTTGTGTGCTGTTTCCACAGGCTTGTCTATTCTAAAAGTTTTACCTTTACCACTCTCTATGTTAATTAAATAGAGGTCAATTTGCTTTCTTGCACACAAACTCATTAAGTGACGATACCCATGAAATGCCACAATCACGAAGCATAGCCTTCCAGAGAAATAATAAAACCACTGTGCTGAAACAAAGCCAAGGGTTCCATGGCGATCTGAAGTCCTTTCTGAAAAGTTGTCTACACCAATAGGTAAGAATTAGCTCCCACGGGCATCTAGGTCTACCTTGTTTTCCAGTGTGTCTTTTATGTGACACTAGGCACAAATTGGTAACCTCAAGGAGTAAATCAATTTCTTTCAATGGTCATTAGACAGTCTGACAGGCTAGTAGCAGATTTAAACTCTTTTAAGCAATCGTTCTGTATTATAATCGTTCAGCTCAGCCAAGATAAAAACATAAATTAGAAACCTGTAATGTCCTGTATCATCAAGAAGAAACGATAACGAAGCTGAATTAGGGGTGGCTCAATTACAGCGTCTAAAGGTATTCGGAAGCGGAATATCGATCATTAAAGAGGTAAGTGTCATAAAGGTCATGCACTGATCAAATTAAGCCCTATTCTATATACAGGAACCTCAATGGCTCGAACATCTTTTGGACCATGAAAGTTTGTTTAAGATATGGGTACTTCGAGCCACTGAAGATTAATCATAGAGCCAGGTTATGAGACAAACGGGAATAATCTATGGATGGTTTCCGATCTTCTATAAAATAATGGTATGTTGTGTACACATTAGAATTGCCTTGACGAAGCGATTCTAATGAGTATACTCAACATACATTTTCTTAAAGGAATATGAAAAACTTAAATATCCATCCAGTTTTGTTTTCTTGAGATGTCTGAAGATTTTTTTTCCTAGGCACTCAAAACATAAGCTTGAATAAATCAAAGTAAGCGAGATTTTACTGTTCATGAAGCACTTTAATTTGTGTTATTAAGTCTGGAATAATGCTTATTTCACATGAGATGTTCTTATATATTGTAGAAATGCCTGATTGTGCACTCAGACAAATTGTGCTGCAACGTGAGAAAACGTGCGTCCAACGAAACTACGAAATCATACCTATTCAAATATATTAAGAATTTCAACAAAAAACAAAACAAAAAAAAAAACTGAAAGATTTCAGGAAAAATTCTAATGTTTCATATTTGTGCTCAAAACATAGATTGTTGGTACTCGTTGGAACCGCCTTCCCGAGGCGGTTCTAACGAGTACCTACATATGTTTTTGAGCAGAAATCAGAAAATCAGAAAAAAAATACTGTGTACACCTATAAACCCCAGTTTTACTATATAAAAGTGGGGTTTAAGGGGGTCAACTTTTTTATAGGTATGTTTTCGTGATTGAATACACAAATAATCACCAGCTCAGTCTGATCAGAGCCCTCGTTTTCTCTATGAAGAAAATTTGCATCATCTGCTATCCTAAATGCGCACAGTGATGATTCTGATCAGACTGCGCGAATGAGCAGGCTGTTCTGAATCTTCGCTTCACACGTATCTGGAGACAATTTGCACGAACTGTCATAACTATTCTCTGGGGAAAATAAGGAAAACATTTTGAAATTTCCTGGATTTTGTTACGCAGTATGGTAAGCGTTAAGGAACCATTCGCGTACCGAACAATTATAAATTATATGCAGCACGAAATGTCCTGTTCTTGATGAAGTGCTGTTTTATGTTGTCATTGCATGACATTAAACCATTATCCGGTGCCTTATGAGTGCTGTGTTTAGTGTTAGTGACCTTTCCTTTGCATCTCTATAATTTAGTTGTTTCCTGTGGTAGAATTCGTCAGAGTTTGTAAATCAAGGTATTTATTTTTTTCATGCGTCGGAGGTTTCACATGTGGCGTTTATTTTTGTCATTGTTTGTTCCTCATCTCTTCTTCTTTTGGTGCTCAGTCTACTTTAATATCTCTGTCATAATACCTATTTATTTTTTCTCTAAATAAATTGGTTACTTGAACTTTTCAGTAGTGCATGTGTTAACAATTTTGTCCATTGGAAATTAGAATATACCCAACTCTATATTATGTTAGCCGTTTCGTTCCTTTGTTTCTGGTAGACTCTTACATCTTTAAATCTGGACATAAGATGTACGTAACTATACCAAACTTAGTGCGACAGATGCGTATTTCTGATTTTCTCTTCGTCAGTGTCGCTAAAAGCCAAAAGTTGTCCTTACCTGATTTCTCTATATTTCCATTATATTACATTAAGTAAAATGCTGGCCTTGACTATATCTCTTGCTGCTAGGAGTTGATTTCAACTGCAGTTAAGGCTGGTCCCGACGTTAGTCTTACTCATTGTTGATTTGTGGTCATTTCTACGAGGCGATTTGTTTTAAATCGTGCCTTGCATTATTTTGTTCTCGTGTTTTTCAGTCCTTTTAGCATTGCGATTATCTCGCTTGGGGAAGAGAGAGCTAATCTTAGTGCTTTTCGTACATTTATTCGATTTGCGCTTATTTGGTCTTGTCTGTTTTCTCTTCCTTTCGATGTCTGAGAGGAGCTGCGGCTTGTAATTGTGGCAACCCCTGGACTTTTCTCTTACATTTTTAGAACATTTTTAGACTGGCATAATGGATAAATGAACAAATAAACCAAAACCATACAATAGTTCCAGAACAACCATTCTACTACATGTCGTTATCTTCAAAATCATGGTTGAGTGCCATAACGTATTGAGCCTGATCAGACGCCGCGACCTGGATCTACACTGTTTACTCAGAGCTACCTGTCCGAAAACTAAGGCTAAATACGCTAAGTAAAGATCTTGGCGGCGTATGTATTCGAAATTGTGATGAAGCTTGAACTACTCTTGCAAAATGTGTATGATACCAGCGCGGGATAGGCAGATGGCTGTAGCCAGTGTTCACATATTAATTTCGGAGACATTTTCACATTTTGTGTACACAAATGGGGTTGTATTCATAAAATTAATGTTTGGAAACTGGTGGAAACATTTTACTTTCAAAAAGCGGCATTATGGCTCTTTGATTCAACTTTTGTAGCTCTTTTGTCGGCGTGTCAGGTTGTTCCGTTAACTGTCTTGGACGTAGACACTTCTGACAAAGCGTTTTCAGTTATATGACATTACAATGCATTAACGTGATTGGTGTATTATCAGAATATCTTGGTAATCATATGAGCCTCGACGTCAGAAAACACACTGTCGGACATTTGCGCCGAGCAAAGATTCAGATCAGCCTGCGCATTCGCGCAGCCTGATCAGCATCTTCACGGGGCGCATTTTGGATAAACGAGGATGTAAATTTTTGGAGAAACGAGGATGCAATTTTCTTCATGCGGACACTAAAGACACTGATTTGTCTGCGCGGGTGCTCAGGCTGATTTGAGTGTTTGTTGGGCACACATGTCAGAAGGTACGTTTCTCACGTTGCGGCTCATAATATTCGAAACTTCGTTAATGCTACAATATTTGGAATGACATATCAACGTTATCCATACTTTAATTCGAATCTGCCTTTACTGGTGTTAGGAGACGTGTTGAGGTCGTAAAATATTTTTTCGTACTTCACCATAGTGCAGACTATATCTTAATTTCGTTTGAGATCATTGAGCTCATTCTGGTTAATATGAAAATAGAATACCGCTTTCATCGATGCTACGGGACGTATGCAGCTTCGTAAATTACATTGCTGCATATAAAGATATTTTTTTTCGAAGCGGCAATACTTTAATTTTGTATTTCAGTTCAAACCACGTTTGTACATGGTAGCAACATTCTTTTTCTTGTCTACCGTCTGGTGCGCAGACTATATAGAGTTAAGGAGAGACACGGAAATGATCCATTATTGATGCACAATGCATCGTTCTTGTCTACACCTGAAATCCGGGACTATCTGTAGCACATAAGAGAATAGAATAATATTTATTGGAAAGCCTACATGTACAGAAGGTGTTTCCATTCACATGCACGGCTTGAATGGCAATTTTAAACGAAAGCATAAAACTGTTTTATCTCTTTTTGATTTAAATATTCTCTTAAATTCTGGACGTCATCAAATGCTTTCTAAACTAGCTTCACTGTCTGTTTCTTCATTACGTAAGTTAGATGATGAGGCGAATAAATTTTATGATAGAAAACATAATTTGTATGAAGCAGCTCTCCTTACTAGATGTTAAGCTCAACATGCTCTTCGTCCTTACATTGATTCTGAAATTAACCACATTAGACACTTCTTCAAAATTCCATTCATTAATAAAGGTATTGAATTCATAGATTTACCTAGCATATTTCGAGATAATAATGTTATATCAACTATACCTTCATATTTCGAAAACACGGAATCTCCTATTATTTGTTATAAATATAACAAACCTATCCGTAATACTATACTTAATTTCAATGTACTAGTTTCTGATCTTGATATTGAAACTAGTTCCCCTAATTCTTGAGATTGTAAAGATTCTAAATTTTGTTATCAACCAGCGGGTCATATTGTCACTGGTAACTTGAAGATTATAACTGATTCATGAATCCGTTCAGTTATTTCAAAAGGATCTAAATATAGATTCCCAGCCCACATTGATTTCAATAAATGTCGGGAAACAATTGCCAGTGCTTTAAATGATTATTGTACGCGTTGGTGTAAACGAGAGCATGTTGAGTCTAATGCTTTAAATAATTGGAAATTAAAGATTTTTAAGATCATTGATGAACGTGTGTTATTTTACTCTAATAACCTTGATCTTCTCCCTCCTAAGCCTAAATTATCTTTTCGATATTTGAAACAAGGTATCCAAGAATTTCATAGGAAGTATGTTTTGGCTCCAGCTGATAAAGCTGCTAATAATGTTGTTGTTGTGTGACGACTTTATTATATCAATACTCTAAAACAAGAACTTGGTAGTACCAAAACATATAAACGGATTTCTACTGACGAGAGATCTATCGTCAATACCCATTCTATCGATATTACTGCTAAGTTTGCAGTGAGTATAAAAAAAAGCAAGACAGACTTCCTACGTTATATTGGTTACCGAAACTTCATGAACGACCTTATAAAGCACGTTTCATTGCTAATTCTAGTTCTTGTACGACTACTGTTTTGTCCAAACTGCTAACTTCATGCCTTACTGCTGTTAAAAAACATTGGATTAGATACTATGATACTGTTTACGAAAAGGACGGAATTAACTATTTTTGGTCAATTAAAAATCCTAATGATGTTCTCAATAAATTTAAATCTAAAAACTTTCAGGCTTCTAAATTGTCTACATATGATTTTTCTACACTGTATACTACGTTATCTCATCATCTTATAAAAGATAAACTAATTGATTTAATTAACCGAACGTTTATTCGGGAGAATACCCAATATTTGGCTTGCAACGAAGAATGTGCTTTTTTCACTTCTGATGTATATAATAATCACAATTTATGGTCATGTCAAAAAGTCTGTGATGCCCTTGTTTATCTTTTGGATAATATTTTTATTAGATTTGGAACTAAACTTTATAGACAAACTATTGGTATTTCGATGGGAACTAATTGTGCTCCTCTTGTTGCAGATTTGTTTCTTTTTTGTTGGTTTAAACAATAGTTTATTAAATATAATGAGTACAACACAAACATACAAAAATGACATAGAGGATCAGATAACAAGCTAATAAAGCTTATGTGTAATCTTCTTCGAGCACAAATATTATACAGAACAAACGAGTGTAGAACATAAAGGCTACTATCGTTGAATTTAGCAAATTGCATACAGAAATTTTAACAAAGACACATGTGAGAGAAAGAGAGAGAGAGAGAGAGGGAGAGAAAATGGATTCCCAAAATTTCCCAGATGCTATTCCGACACGACGCCACTGTCCCGACTTATAAGTAATGTTAGTTGACAACACAATGACAGTTATAGACCGCGCCGGTCTCTTATTATAGCTTTGGGTTTTTACAAATGGTAGATTATTCGATTGGCTCAGTGACAAACTTTTTTATATTTGCCGGGATCGTCGGTTTGTGACGTTCCTGGCAAATAAAAAAGAAAAAAAAAACTTATAACAAATTGTGTCATAAACAAAGTAATGTCTACTGTACTTTCAAATCAGTCTAGAAATTTGATAAAGCTTAAAAAGCAAACATTAAAGATCACATTGTTTCTTTTATACATGTTACATTGAAAATTTATTAAATTTTAATATACCCTTGTCCCATATCTCTGTATAAACATGAACAAACTCTGTGCCAGTACTTAGACGTTTACGTCTAAATATTTTATCTTGTATTCCTTTAATTCACATCAAACCTTTTCGTTAAAATAATGTATTTGTGCACAGCATCAAATATCGTTTCGTTATCTTCTCTCGATAAACTTGCATCACCAAATAAGTACGGTCTTCAATGGTAGATGAAGGAACTCTGATAAGATACGTATTCGTATTGAGTTGTGGTTTGGACATTCAAAAAAGAAGTGTTTGGTAGTCTCGGATTTACCACAAGAACATAAAGGGGAGTCAATAAGATTTTTGCGATACAAGTGATGCCTTAAAGAACTGCATTCTAGTCGCAATCGCGTATGAAAAATTTGAGCTTTCCTACTTCCAAAGTGGAACCAAATAGGTGGTTTGTTGATGTGCTCGGCTAGTTTACATTTAAACTGTGTGATTGAAGTACTTTTCCTTATTTCAATGGGAAGATTATTCCAAGCCCTTATTACCGATGGAAGAAAAGAGTTAAAATATAATGTCGAGTTAGCATGAACAGACAGTAGATTATTTGAATTCCTGAGTGAATATTGCGATTGATTTTGGACTAGGTTCGGTACAAGTTTCTTTTTGTTATGAGAGAGATTTCATGAAGTCTCTCTCACGTGAAAATCAGGCTGACATTATTGAGGCTTTTAATTCAACTTCAAGATACCTTGACGATTTATTACATATTGACAATATTTACTTTGACCAAATGGTGGACCGGATATACCCTACAGAACTCCAATTAAATAGAGCAAATTCTTCCGATACCGAAGCACCTTTTTTGGATTTGAATCTATGTATATCCAATGGTACAGTTTCCACCAAAATTTATGATAAACTGGACGATTTTGATTTTGATATAGTCATTTTCCCTTTTCTGGATGGCGCTGTCCCCCGGCGTACCTCATATGGGGTATACATATCTCAACTTATAAGATTCGCCAGAGCTTCTTCAAATCTTAATGACTTTAGCTACCGTAATAAAGCCCTTACTGCCAAACTTCTTAGGCAGGGCTATCGTTGTTTTAAACTTCGTAAGGCGTTTTCGAAATTTTATTGCAGACACAGTGCCTTGTTAGAAAAATATAACGTCAGTCTGAAAACACTTCTGCAACAAGGTATATCGGAACCCGAATTTTACGGTGACTTAGTGTACAGATTTAGAAAAATTGTAGGTAAATCTAACTTTTCGGAGCAATTCAGAAAACTTATTAATCGTTGTAAAAGAATTGGCTATAGCCTGGATATTATGCGGCAGACTGCATGCCTAGTTGTCAACCCAATCATTGTTGATGGTTATGCTTCACTCTTTAATTGCACGACGGCGGTTCGGGCCTCAGACTCAATGACGGCCTCCTCGTAAAACTTTAACCAGTGGGTTGGGGCTTGACGATATGTCTTTGGCTTGGCCCGCCGTGGTTCAACTATTGGTTTCATTTACTCTGGCATACAGTAGAATTAGCCATGAGGACTCGTCTTTGTTTATTATAGTGATTAATTTGATTTATATGTTTCCGCTTTGATGCATTGACTGAGTTGGGAGCCTTTATGCGAACCGAATTTTTATGTATTTATGTATTAAGAGTAGCATCGGGACCCAGGGTGAAGTAAGCTAGCTGTAAAGTGCTTTAAACCCTTATCCCCCCATCCCCACCACCTCACGGCCCCGGTGGTTTGCTCTACCGACCGTTCTAAGGCAGTGGTCCCGATGTTAGTCTTACTCCTTGTTGCTTTGTGGTTTATTCTACGAGGCGATTTGTTGTATGTCTTTCCGTGTATCATTTTGTTCTTGTGTTTTTCAGTCCTTTTAGTATTGCGATTACCTCGCTTGGGGAAGAGAGAGCTAATCTTAGTGCTTTTCGTACGTTTGTTCGGTTTGTGCTTGTTTAGATTTGTCGGTTTCCTCTTCCTCTTGGGGTCTGGGAAGGGCTGCGGTTTGTGATTGTGGCACTCCCTGGACTTTTTTCTTACTTTTTTTGAACACACCACACTTATGCAGATATTCTAAAAGTATATCATTGTAGCACTTTAAGAAAGGTTGTGGGAAAAACATACATATTGACAATTTCTTTTTTAAAGCGGAAGGATGCATTGGTACCGCTAAGCACAATTTATAGCGATCCCGGGACAGATTGACAAACAATTGGTAATCTTAACTATTTATTTTGGTTTTGATGTGCTGAGCCAAAAAAACCGAAGTAAAATTAGCTGTTTTTTTATTTGATTGTCATTCTTGTAGAGGCCAACAGGGCAAGATATCATTTAGACCTCTCAAATTCACCTTTGCCATTATGAAATTTAGCCGATATTAAGCCAAAGTTTGCATATAAAGAACCCTAGACTGTTCCGTATTAAAATCAGCTTTAACATTTCTTGTGTGCTAGTCGTAGACTAATATTTTTGCGAAAGCTAACACTTGCTATAGTAAACACCAAGTGAATTTCTATTTTTTTTTTTTTTTTTTTTTTTATTTTTTTTTTTTTTTTTTCTTCTTCTTCTTCTTCAGTGACTCGTGTTACAGACGTTCACTAAGCTGACAAAAGGATATGTTTTCACCAGCCATTGCCAGCCAGTCTGAGAAGAGGTTGGCTGCAAAGACTTTCATGACAAACCTTAAACTATCCACGAGGCATTCTGTATCTTTATCGACTCTTGGAAAGTGGGCCAAGAATCTGGAATAAAGATTAAAGAAGCTTCAAAATAATATAAATTATATTGACACCTGTACCAAATTCGGAATTGGCTGACATCCGGCAAAAATTAACAGTTTTCAGTTTTGGGGGTGTGTTCCTTGCTCACAAGGACAATTCCTTAGAATCTATAACATAATATGATAATATGTGTACTACTTTTGTAGTCTCAATTTACAGTGAAACTTCAATGACTTGAACACCGATGGCTCATCTACGTTCTAACGTGTACCCACAATGTAGTATTGAGCAGAAATATGAAAAATATTAAGAAAAAAAAGGTAAGAGAAAAGTTCAGGAAGTGCAACAATCACAAACCGCAGCCCTTCCCAGACACCAAGAGGAAGAGGAAACCGACAAAACCAAACAAGCACAAATCGAACAAATGTACGAAAAGCGCTAAGATTAGCTCTCTCTTCCCCAAGCGAGGTAAACGCAATGCTAAAAGTACTGAAAAACACGAGAGCAAAATAACACAAGGTAAGACACAAAACAAACCGCCCCGCAGAACAAACCACAAAGCAACAAAGAGTAAGACTAACACCGAGACCACCGCCCAAGAACGGTCAGCAGAGTAAACCACCGGGGTTCTAAAGCACTTTTACAGCTAGCCAACTTCACCCCGGTTCCCGATGCTACTCTTAATACAGAAACACACAAATACCCGGCCCGCACAAAGGCTCCCAACCCAGTCAATGCATCAAAGCGAAAACATAAAAACCAAATTATCACCACAACAAACAAAGACGAGCACCCACGGCTAATTCTACTGTATGTCAGAGTAAATGAAAACCAATAGTTGAACCACTGCGGGCCAAACCAAAGACATATCCTTAAGCCCAATTTTATCTGAAAACTTTCAGAATTTTGGTGGTGAAAATTTCAATATCTTTGTATAGGCGTGTTTTAGTAATAAGAACTGAAATTTTATGCAAGTCCTGCATCCCATGACCGATCTCTCTGTGCAGTAGTGTGTCATGCCTTATAAATAATGTATAAATCTTCGCACCAAAGAAGATGCTGATCACGTTTTCCTTAATTGTCCTAACTACGCGAATGAGCGCATTACACTATGCAATGCAACTCGAAAGTACCTTTAAATACCGTAAAATTTCTTTTCGGAAAAGGTAGCCTAACAGTCCAAGAAAACACTTATATCTTTATCGCTTTTCACACCTATATTAGAAACGATGGAAGATTTGCAACAGATTAGCCAATAGCAACTTCTATGAGCCTTATTAAATTGGTTAAAACCGAAGTACGATTGCTGATGTCTTTGCTTTTTTCCACCCATGTCTGCTGAAACATCTGACTACCTTATTACACACACTCACACATCCTATACACTTTATAGCTTTATTATTTATTCATTTGTATATAAACGTTCTTATTACTTCCAATTCAACATTTTGTATGATAACTTTTCAATGTAAATAGTTTTTTTTTTTTGTGTGTGTTTTTTTTTGTTTGTTTGTTTGTTTGTTTGTTGTTTTTTTGTTTTTTTTTTTTTTGTTTTTTTTTTTGTTTTTTTTTTTTTGTAGCGCAAGAGTTAAAATCAACTGCTATTATTGTATATACCTGTAGCGTATGCCTTTCCTCAACTTGAAAATTGAATATTGTATTGTGTATTGGCAGTTTTCATGCGAAATATACATGCTATGTCGGGGGAGGGCCGTACCTAATGTTGTGAAAAAAACTTGTTGCCCGATTCCTTGCATTATAAGGCTGCAATAAATATGATTAAACTAAAAGTTTAATTGTTTCAAAAGGCTGGCACCTGACTACCCGTCACAATGTCCATTTTCTGGTTCTCCGTGGTCCTCTCTGTCTGTCAGTCTGTCTCTCTCTCTCTCTCTCTCTCTCTCTCTCTCTCTCTTTCTCCCTCTCTCTCTGACACATTAGCTATATATCAGTAAAACGAATGATTTTATTTAGCTACATCAATGGGTAGCAAAATGGACTATTTAATATTTCAGGACAAGTATGGTTGGTAGATAAGGTGTCCCAAAACTTAGGGTAGTTCTAACCCATAATGTCTGACGTCCAAAATGCGGACTTATGCGAACAATGTTGACGCATATCAGACACAGAACGTGCGTCTGATCTGGGTCAGCACTGTTTGCAACGCCATAAACAATGCACTAAAGCAATTAATGCAGTTTCTACATAAAAACCATTTAATGGTACCCTGGCAATGGTTTCTTTGGACTTGCAGATAGAAGAGGCCATTGCAGCTGTCCGGATATTAATGAACTTTTGGGAGAAATATAAGTGAAGAAAATGCTACACTCACGAATCAGAACAGCCTTCCCGAGGCACCGATAGAAACAGAGACGAGGAACTAACAGTGACAAAACATATATGAAACCACCGACGCACGAATAGACTGCAACACATGAACCGCCTTGGAACGGTCAGTGGAAAAAGTAATGGGGGTTAGGGTGGGACCGGGACGGGGATTACACCAGATTTACTCACACGAAACCTAGCCATTTTTCTGATACAGCTCCAAAGTAGAAACATATTTGGTCCTCGTAGGAGTCCTCCACCTCATCAGTGAAACATCACAGTAGAACGTATATAATCATAAACTTTATAATAAAACAAAGCAAGGACTCAAAGGCGCTCACACTATTATGGTTTAACACTCAATCTAAACTAAAACAGGTTTTATATATTTTGTACCCCAACATTTACAATACAGACACCGCATGCATGTGATAAGCAGATCAATCCTTTTCTGGCCTCCTTTGAAAATGTATTCATTCTCCTTAAACAGCAGATATAACTCGTTTAACAATATTGGTTGATATATTAAGTATACTGCATTTACCTTCATCTTGTATTCAGTGACCTAAAGTTTAACTCGTCCATTTACTCCCTGTCGACGTGTCTAAAACTGCTGTGTAAGCGGCAAACGGTATGGATACTGACTAGACACCGTGTTCTACGACGTCTAATCGAGGGCTACACTGCTTGTTCAGGCCTGTCTGTCCGAGTATTTAGGGTCTATAAGATATCATTCAGGGCCCAGTTGTTCAAAGGATCGTTAGTTTAAACAGTTCGTTAGTGGCCAAACTGTTAACTGCTCTAGTAAGCAGAATATCTAATTCATAGGCATTTTTGCTGAAAAAATGAGAGTACCTTTAGTAAATGCAAAAGCTTCATACATTTGTTTTGCAAATACATTAGTGTATGTGCCATATTTAATAATCACTGAGCCCAGAAGTAACAGGTCCATGGCCGCTGACGGGTCCAGGGTAGCTGACGGTTAGATTTGACGGTTATAGATTTATAAAGAATGCCAGCTGGGTAACTACGTTCTTTGTTGTTGTTGTTTTTTTTTTTTTTTTTTGTTTTTTTTTTTTTGTTTTTTTTTTTTTTGTTCTTTTTTTTTTTTGTGTGTGTTTTTTTTTTTTTTTTTTTTTTTTTGTTTGTTTTTTGAGCAGTTAAATGTATAATTTCTGGTCCTTTGACAAACATACCGTCAAATTTGAAAATCGATCAATGCTGTTTCGATATGCAGGCGTTGTGTTGGCGAAAGGAGAGAGAGAGCCTTGTCCAGTATACGAAGAGGCTCAACAAAACCTGCGTGTATTTGAATTCTTGTATGATTTCCTTAATTTTGATGAATCCATTATTTTTAAGGATTGTTTTGATAAGAAAAGAATATATGCCGCCGAGGGTATTTACATATTTAAACAAACAGAAAAAAAACCTTCAAATTTCTTAAACCATATGCAATCAAATACTAAAATAACATACCGCGTCGTACGTCTTTAACCCTTAAAACGCCAAACAAAACTACATCTGAAAATGTCGTCTGTTTATATCGACTGCTGAATATATTTGCAAACTTTTCAAACCTATTTTTGCATACATATAAATAGTGTGGACCAGATCAGACTGCTCCTGAAGTCTGATCTGGGTCCACACTGTTTGCAGAAATGACTTTTAAAATAACAAGCAGATGACAAAGCAGACGACAATTGTTGAGATTGGCAGTTTAAGGGTTAACAAAATTAGTCGGGAGACTAAGCGTCGTACAGGTCTTTGCTTTATGTCAGACATGTTACTTCAGACATGAGCGCCCAGCCAAGATTCAGATCAACCTACGCATTCGCGCACCTGATTAGAATTGTTCGGCGTGTATTTCGGATAGCCACGGATACAATGTTTCTTCAGGCAAACAACGACGTCTGATCAGACAGCGCGAATGTGTACACATGTACGTTTTCGCACGTTGCGGCTAATTTTTTTTTTTTTTTTTTTTTTTTTTTTTTTTTATTTCAGACAAATAAATCACCTACATCAAATATACAGACACCAATAATCACCGTATTACAGATTACGAATAGCCTATTTGTACCAGTGATAGAGTCAACTTAATCTCATATTGCTATTACGGCAATCATCATTTTAATCATGCGTTTTTCTATTTTTATTTATTGGCAATATATTGACACAATGTTATTATTGCTCCAGAAAGACACAATGTCTGTTTATGCTCGTATGACCTCAAACGTCGAGGAATTGGATGAGAAATAACTCTGATATGAGGTTCGCCGGCGCAATGCAAACACTCCATCTTATATATATACCTACTGTGTTTACAGTAGACATGCCTAAGAAAAATCAACAAACACTCGCCATTACGAGAGCTACATGATAGCTAGTCACGTGACAAACCTGTGTTTGTTGTAGATATTTAAAACCAAAAACTCAAGGACATTAGCGCAATATGTTTGCAATGCAGAGAGGATTTGAGCATTTATATTGATACATATATAATTTGTATACAAATTCATGCCCGCAAGTTGCCATGGTCAAAATTGTTTTGTCTCGCTTATGAAAAAATGATTTTCTGTAAAAGTTAATACTTTGCAATGAGAGCTGGTGACAAGTAGGCCTGGTAAAGTACATTGCCATTTCATATTAAACACACTATAAATGTCGTGTGAAACCTTCTATCTTCTAAAATAATGAGTGTATGGTTAGTTTTTAATATTACCTTATTCCGATATATAACAGAAATTTCTATATGTTATGCAACTGTGTCAATCTTGATCAGATGTCGCGTTCTGCGACGACTGATTTGGGTCTTCACTCTTTGCAATGACCCAGAATGAGTGATTGTTTCAACCTGGTCCTGCTGAAACCGGATATGTCCTATCTTTGCAAACAGTACAGATCCAGATCCGTTGGCTTTTGAAGAAGCCCAACTGAGCTGTATGTCTTTAAGTACGTAAATTTGTATAAAAATTCTAGATCAAATCAACTGAGCGGCTGAAAATTATAATTCGGCGTAGCATCTTAATTTATTCAGCACGGCAAGGGTTTAAAACTTGTGTATTTTCAAAATTAGAATATTTTGGAGATATTAAAGCATTTAAATGGGACACCGCTGGCTACACAATATATGTCAATTATGTAAGCAAATATACTAGCGACAGTAAAATTATGGATCATTTTTTAAATGGCTGAAAATATAGGGTAAATATGGTATTCTGTAAAAACGATACATGTCTCAACAAATCGGAGCTGCTACACTTGAATTTGATGTCACGGCATACGGGTATATGATTAGATATAGAAGGGTCATCCTAATTGAACTAATCCAAGGCCCCTTTTCTTCATGACAGAGTTTGTTGGTTACCAAGGTTCACGAAAATATAATGAAGAAATTCATGTTTAATCGCAGTCTGCTCGAAAAATTATCGTAAAGTGCAGACTTTGAGGACCAATAATAACTCTATTCTAGGTATGAACTTGCAGATTTTGAGGACCAATAATAACTCAAGTAAAGGTATGAACGGAAATATATTTTACGGGCAATAATACAAGAAATGGGACAAGCAAACTCTCGAAGATGTCGCTTTTAGTCATTACGAAAACACGCGTATTCAAATATATAGAAAATTTCACCCCCCAAAAAACTGAAAATTTTCAGATAATAAACTCTAATATTTTTCAAATGTCTGCTTAAAACATAGATTGTTGGTACTCGTTAGAACCGCCTCGGCGAGGCGGTTCTAACGAGTACCCACATTCTATGTTTTTGAGCAGAAATAAGAAAAATAATGTATACCCCTGTAAACCCCAGTTTTACTACATAAAAGTGGGATTTAAGGGGGTCAAAATTATAGAGGCGTGTTTTCGTGATGTATTAACTTTATTTGAGCCATGGCATGAGAAAAAGACATTTTCGGGGTGAATGCAATCAGTAAAGATCCAGATCAGACAAAGACTGTATACAGCCTGATCAGGAATTATACTATACTTCGTTATGAGCTACAGTACCCAAATAAAGCGGAGAGCGAAAGTCCATATATGCCCGAATACACGTTTTTATTTTGCCTGGCTTGGCCAATTTCCACATATATCGAGAAATACAAGCTGTTTTTTTTTTGTTTTTTTTTTTTGTATACCTTCTCTTTTACCGCTACTAGTTTATTAGTCATGCAAATGATTGGTCCTAAAACAGAGAGAGAGAGACAGAGAGAGACAGAGAGACAGAGAGAGACAAATATTAATGGCTAGTCGATAATGCCTAAAGATTTTCATTACAACAGAAATGAAATTCTCACGCGAATCTTGGCGTTCGTCAGGAAATTATATGCGTGATTAATTTTCAGATAACATTTCTTGTCAGACAAAGTGGATTAGAGTTTTTGTTTGAAAAGCAACTCTTTGCCAGACGCTAACCCTAAATTATATCTGCATTCCTGTTTTTTCCGCCTCTGACTTAACTGAAGGCGACACTTTAATTTAAAATTTCGTGACTACGCTTCTCAAAGTGCATTAATCAATACAGTCGCGCTTCAATGGCTCAAACATTTTAAAAAGAAAGCATGTAAATTGTTCGAGCCACGGAGGGGAAATCAAAACGTCAGGTCAGAAGGCATATTGGGATAATTTAGGGATGTCTTTCCAGTCTTCTAAAAAGTAATGGGATGTTGTGTGAACTCATCAGTATCACCATAATGAGGTGATTCTACTGAGTTCACAAAACATATATAGCCCTAAATATTTGTTTTCTTGGGCTATCGGAAGAATTTTCGAGGGACTCCAAAACGAGCTCGAATCAGCCACGTTAAACGTGTCATCAGTATTCAAGTGATTGTACTTCAGTTGTTTTTACCAAATTTATCTAAAAGATTCACAAACCCTTTGTTTCTTACACAACTTATTCTACAATTTCACACGCCCTTTTTGCTTCCTGTTAATGTGTATAGAACCCACTGTTGACGGGTCTATCTCCTATATCAATAGTTGGCCATTAAACCTTATGCGAACCAAAACTGTGGAATTAAAGGACATGACTTATTGCTCTTTGATCTTATGTCTATATTCATCTGAAAATAATTTTGGATAGGTGTTATACAGACACACCTCTCCCACACCCACCCGTTACTAGGAGACATTTAGCCAGTGATCGTTAGTTCAAACTCATTCCAAAAAAAGAAAAGACATTTTGAATGTAAAATCATGCCTTTCAAAGGAAATATTCCTATTTGGGCATAATACCCGAGAAAGACTAATCAAAATACAGGGCCAGTTTGTTATCCCATTGTAGATTGAATGCAGTATGCCACACTATATATATATATATATAATATATATATATATATATATATATATATATATATATATATATATATATATATATATATATATATATATATATTAGCTGTGTCAGGCTATGCGATTTAGATAGCCAAAGAGAAAAAATGATTGAATGCCTTGCGAAGAGTGGAGACCCTGATCAAATGCCACACTCTGACTGTGTCTGCAATGTTTGCCAATTACCCTTTTAGGGGTCTCCAGACTACAGGGGTCTCCAGACTACAGTTGGTTTTATAACCAACCTAACCTGTTTACCATCATCTACCATTTCTTGTTTCTCCACATCACGAAAACATACCTGTATAATTTTGACCCCTTAAACCCCGCTTTTATATTGTAAAACTGGGGTTTCCAGGGGTATACATTATTTTTCTTACTTCTCGAAAAATATAGATTGTGGGTACGTGTACGGACCGCCTCGACGAGGCGGTTCTATTGAGTACCCACAATCTATGTTTTGAGCAGAAATATGAAAAATATCATTTTTTTTTTTTTTTTTTTTTTTTTGTCTGAAAATTTTCAGTTTGTGGAGGTGAAATTTTAAATATATTTGAATAGGCATGTTTTCGTAATGACATAATCAGCACGGGGTCGATGCACTTTGTTCAACGGTGCTTGAAGAACACAAGTCCGGTTTGAACGAAACTAGATGGTATTCATACAACCCTTGACTGCTTTCTAAAAGGTATCAATAGACCACCGGACCATTCACGCAGTTCTAGAGAAAAAAAAGTAGTCAAAACGAGCCAGGAGTGGTAAGTAGAGCTGTTTAGCAAAGCTTTGAACCAGTCAATCTTCAATGAACCAAGTGCAAGTATACAAGTATGCACACTGGCATTGGCCATTGTCAGGTTGGAGCAGCACTTCTTCTCGCGCCTCGTGCAATAAAAGAAGCCCGTAAATGGTCCAAGGCATCGGAGTAATATTATCAAGTAATACTTTACCCACATGGCAGGTAATCAAAAAACAAGAAGCCCTCGACGTCACAAAAGATTATCGACTTGCTTTTGCCATGATCTTGTCTAAAACTTTCGGGATGATGTTAACCGGTCCACTCATTACGAACGCATGCCTTTTCAAATATACTGAAAATATTACGACCACAAAAAAAATTGTCAAATAAAAACTTCTGATATTTTTTTCATATTTCTGCTCAAAATATTGATTGTGGGTACTCGTTTGAACCGCCTCAACGAGGCGGTTCTAAAGAATAACCACAATCTATGTTTTAAACAGAAATAAGAAAAATAATATATGTCCCTGTAAGCCCCAGTTTTACTATATAAAAGTGGGATTTATGGGGTCAAAATCAGAAAAATAATATATATCCCTGTAAGCCCCAGTTTTACTATATAAAAGTGGGATTTATGGGGTCAAAATCATATAGGCATGTTGCGTGATGTTTTTACTCTTTTCCTTGGTTACTGGGTAGTGGGAGTACAATCTAAATAATCGTCCTTAGGAGGATCTAATGAACACCTACAAAGAGCTTCATCGAATGTCCATTTGGACTAGCCGGTCAGCAAATCGCTCACAAACTTTAGAAAGTCAAAATTGTGTATATATCCGTTTCATATTTTGCTGTACTTAACACTAGGCAAGGTCTAACCGATATAGAAACATCAAACTGGCGACGCCCAGGACCTCAATGTGAGTATATGAAGAAAGAGGAAGTGTAGGTGATGGCAGATAGGTGTTCGTACCTATGCATAAAACGGGTATATCATATCTATCCTATCTGATCTTACCATATCCTAGCAGGTACACAGGTTGAAACAATGTTGAATCCATGGTGTTTCAACGCTGTGTGCCTGTGGGTAACTGCCCGATAAACGGCAAACCGATTACTGACACGAGCGCAGTTATTATATTTCTTTTTATAGGGATAATCAAATTCGCTGAATAAAAAAAACTATGTTTTTGAGATGGAAAATCTTAACAAACCATGTACTTTGGTCAGAATTGCATAAAAATTTGAAGGTGCCTAATAAAGTTTAAAGGTTTCAATACTAATGCCAAGTGTGTTGTCATTTTGAATACTTTGAGTTCTAAATACTTCAAATTATTGAATAAAGTCTTCTTTCGAACACAAAACAGTGCGGTTTTATGTATAACCAATATATGTCCAGAGATGAAGTCTTACATACAAATAAAAAATATAGTATTACTGCAAATATTATTCAATTAGACCTTCAGTATTAATGAAAGGTCTGTAATGTCACAAAGAAATATAAAATATTTAAAACAGCAACCTATAAACGCAACTTTGAAATCCTTTTTCATCTTACTTTGAGCAAATTAGCCCCAAAATAAATGGTTCGCCTAGATCTTTCATTTCAGATGCACTTTTTACAAACTTTGCCTTTCCCTTAAGGATTGTTACTTTCGGTTACTGTACAATGCTTGTGTTTTGCGTCAAAAACATACTGTCGATTGTTAATATCTGTTTACAACTTTGCCAACCGTTAGCACGCTTTGGACATGTACACCAGACCAAAGATTAAATGTACATAATTTTCTTATACGAGGGTCGTGCAAAAAGTTCTGTCACTAATAGTCTTCCTTAGTTTTATCCCAGGTATATTTTAAAATGTTTCACTACACTTGAATGGTGTGTTAAATAGCTAACAATATCCGTTTATTTCATACAAATTGCTTTCCATCTGACTGAGTTATTTCAAATTGAAATAGATGCAGTCATATACACTGACCAATTTACTTGTTACATTGGAACATGGACCAGAAGTCTGAAATTCGTAGCTATATTAAATGCCGCATTAGGCTTAATATAGATTCAAAGTAGATATTCAATGAATTGTGTGGTATATATAGACCTCAGACCATTTCAATGCGCAGAGTTTTTAGGTAGGTTAAAGCTTTTAAAGCTGGGAAAGTTTCTTTTGAAGATGATACCCGTCCTAGAAGGCCTAAAACCTCTGTTACCAATGCTAACCTTGCTGCTGTAAAGATTGGTGTCGAACAGGATGCGCGATTGTCTGTCAAAGATATAGCTAGTTGTACTGGCATATAAGAAGGCAGTGTGCAAACAATTCTGAAGAAGCGTTAGGTTCTGAGAAAGGTTTGCGCTAGGTGGGAACCTCATTTGCTCACTGAGGAGCAAAAGACACAACGCCTTAAATGTGCCCGGGAACTTTTGAAAACATACAAAGGCTGTAATAGTCGGGTTATTTCAAACTTGCTTACAGATGATGAAACCTGGGTGCACATATTTGAGCCATAAAGAAGGGCTGATGATAAGCAATGGAAGCGAAAAGATAAAAAAAAAAAAACCCGCCCAGGTGTTGCCAAGAGAACCATAAGTTCGAAAAAGATGTTGTACGCAATTTTCTTTAATTCAAATAGGCTAGTCGTTCAAGTGCCTTGTCCATCTGATCATACAGTCACTGGTCGATTCTACAAGAATTCTGTACTGAAGAAAGTGAAAGAGTTTTATTATAAGAGACGACCAAGCAAAGGGTGGTCAGGAGTCCACCTTTTACATGACAACGCCTCCTCTTCATAAGTGTGAGGTTGTTAAATCGTTTTTGGCTTCTGAAAAGGTGAAAGTTTAAAACCATCCACCTTATTCACCTGACCTGAGCCCCTGTGGCTTCTTTTTATTTCCAAGGCTTGAGAAAATGCGTTCTGGAAATAAGTATACGTCTAGAAGTTCTCATGGCAGTGCTATTTATCAGTGTCTCCAACAGATACCAAAAGTAGACTAGTTATCTGCTTTTCGCGACTGGGTAAAAAGATTACAAAAATGTGTTTCAGTAATACTTTGAAGGTTTGTAATCAGAATATGTTTGATAAAACGTAGCACTGAAGTAATCCGAGCCCAATTACAAAACTTTTTGCAGGGCCCTCGTATTCCTAGAAAACAGAGTTTTATATTCCAAGTCTCCTCCTAAGAGGACAAGTTTTAATTTTCCTAAAACAAACTCTGTTTTCCGAACAAAGTTCTGAATTATCCAACCCTGCTTTTTGGACAACTACACATGCACGATAAATGGTCAAATTTTATCTTATAGACGTACAAATTTTACCAAGCAAGCAAAGCGTTTATGACTAGCACATATTATAGGCTTGGTTTTAGTATTTATCCAAAACAGAGAGACATGCATGCTTAACAAGCAGTCTAGACTTAGATCAGACGCCGCAAAATGCGCTTCTGATCTAAGTATACACAGTTTGCCACTCATCCAGAAGTTTGTAGACACAGTACACAGCAAAAGGTAATAAAATGGACTTGTTCAAATTGTAAGGCCAGATGGCAGTGATTTAAGGTATCCAAATTATTAAGATAAACACTGTATTTCACAATAGAACGTTTGTGATTAGTGTTAAGGTAGAAAACATTGTAAAATTATGACTATCATAATCATCCATTCTGCATGTTCTAAAAGTCGCCTTATTCGAATTAAATACAGTAAAAGGGTCTGCTTTTATCTGAAAGTTGTTCATTTTGAATTTATATTATCACTTACATTATTTACCATATGTACTCAGATAGATAGGTCTGAGCAAACAGTGTACACCCAGATGAGACGCCGCAGCATGCGGCGTCCCAACAGGGTCTATACTGGCACTTATCCAACAATTTTTAGACACAGCAATATAGTATTTGTTTAAATTTTAGAACAAGTATGGTAAGTAGGTGCCCGAACACTATTAGGGTAAATATGGTATATGATAATTACATATTTTGAGTTTTTACAATATATTAGCTGCAGTAGAACCTCGATAATTCAAACCCCAATAATTTAAAATTCTCAATAATTCAAAATCATTTTGAAGTCCCGACTTATATATGTATGCATTTAACCATCAATTATTCAAAGCTCAATAATTCAAACAGAACTATTTGGTCCCTTGGACTTTGAATTATCGAGGTTCCACTGTATTTATGGAAAGTTCGTTGTTTCGGTTACATTACTAGAGTGTTATCATCAGTAGCAAACCTGCACCACAAGATGACCTTAAAATTTGACAATACAAATATCCATTTTAGGATAGAAACATATCAGAAACTAATTATCCTGGTTTCCATATCTGCATGCAATTATGACGATTTTTATCATAACACGGACTGAAGAGACGAAATTCTACAGATATTTACTAGGAACATTCTTTTCTGGAGTACAGTTGAACTTCAATGTTTCGAAGGACGATGGCGCGTTTACAGTAGCTGATTCGAACTACTTTTTTTAATCTATTGGAAATGCTCCCAATATCTTAAAAAGCAAATATTTAGAAATAATCTAAAGATATTTCTAAATACTTTACTCAAAGCACCATTATTTTAAAGACGACGGAAAAAAAAAAAAAAAAAAAAAAAAAAAAAAAAAATAAATAAAAAAAAATCCCTATATTATTCCAACTGTTTCCTGACCTGGCGCTATGATTAACCCTCCGTGGTTCGTTCGCTTATCTCGAAATTGACACATGAAACAATCGTGTAACAGCATCCCTTTCTGTAAATTAGTTTCCAAAGTCAAGACACTGAATGAGAGAAAAAGACATTATGCCAAACTCTTTTTGGTGAAACCAAAGCTTTGCACAACTGCAAACATAGATATTTCTAAGCAACCTTCATTTTTCGGCATACACATGTGTCTTACAGTATTCATTAAATTCCTAAACTGGCAATATAATTTTGTATTAGTCTGCGCGAATGACTTGACTTGACCAGAGAGGATCCTAAGTGGACGTTGGACGTAGACAGGGTGACCTGTGCCTTTCCCTATTTCTTTTAATGGATTGTTTTGTTTTTTGTTGTTGTTGTTGTTGTTGTTTTTGTTGTTGTTTTGTTTTTTTGTTGTTTTTTTTGTTTTGTTTTGTTTTTTGTTTTTTTTCTCATCGGTTTTTTTTTCTCGCTGCGTTTCTTCCTAACCCTTCTGTCCAACTCATCCCACATGTGCTCTATTGGGGTCAAATCTGGACTGTACGGTGGCCATGCTAGTGGTGCGATGTTATTGTTTGCCAGGAAATCCTGACAAACTTGGGCATCATGTGGTCGGGCATTGTCCTGCTGCAGAATCAGATTACGTTGTTGCACAAGCGGGACTGCAACAGGACGCAAGATCTCATCCCTATACCTTACTGCGGTCATATTGCCCGCAACAATAATCAATTGTTATTTTATCCCGTGAGCAATGCCTCCCCAGACCATAACGGAGCCACCCCCAAACCGATCCCGTTCGACAACACAGGCGTCGGCAAAGCGTTCTCCGCGACGTCGGTACACACGACGTCGACCATCTGCGCGATAGAGAGTAAACCTAGACTCGTCTGTAAAAAAAACTCGTCTCCACTGCCTTATCGGAAATAGCCTGGGCAATATGACCGCAGTAAGGTATAGGGATGAGATCTTGCGTCCTGTTGCAGTCCCGCTTGTGCAATAACGTAATCTGATAATGCAGCAGGACAATGCCCGACCTCATGTTGCCCAAGTTTGTCAGGATTTCCTGGCAAACAATAACATCGCACCACTAGCATGGCCACCGTACAGTCCAGATTTGACCCCAATAGAGCACATGTGGGATGAGCTGGACAGAAGGGCTAGGAAGCGCCGAAATACCCCCGCAACTCCCGCACAACTAAGGAGTGCGTTGATCGATGAATGGAATAACATCCCGATGCGAACTGTCAATGCTTTGGTTAACTCTATCCAAAGGAGAATTAGGGCAGCAACGGCAGCAAGAGTGGGGGCACACCCGATATTGATTTTCAGTTTGATTTTGATTTCAAGATTTGTGGGGTAGCTACCAATGAACTTCAATAACTCGAGACTTGTTGATCACAAACCAATGAAATTTGGAACTTTTGTTCCATACATGTACCGTTTTGTAATCATAGTAAAATATTTAACAAACTTTTTTCAAACTTGTATGTAATTTAGGAATAAAATTTACGCTGCGTTTCTTTTTCCTTTCAGTATATACAGCGTATAAACAGATCAGTGTTTCTTCAAAATTGGCCAAAAATTATATTAACCATGCACCACTTCAGTTGGGAATGGACCACTAGTGCACAAGGCATAAATTGTTTAAAGAAAACAAAAATGGCAGATCTGGTCCTTCTTATGCCCACTGGAAAATAAATGAGTGAACTCAGGAACTGATACAATCAGATCCGCATTAAGTCCTAACACCAAAGGGAAAGACAGACAAATATAATTAAACAGGCACAAAATGAACAGATGGCAAACAGAGTTGGGAACTCTTTCCCAAAAAGGTGGCAACTCGGTTACCCAAACTTAACTGAATATATCTTAAGATTACATAATTATCACTAGAAAAATACTTGAAAGTGAAACACTGCATAACAATGACAAAAAGTACCATATTGATAGTATAGCCTTGGAATGGTTAGTGATGAATTACTGAGGGGGAGGGTGGAGGGGGCTTAAGCTAGATTTACGGGATCCCAACTTTCGCCCTCAGCTTCCGTAGTGGTAAAAACTGTATTTATTCGGTCCGTATGGAGGTCTTCTATCTCTTATATGAATCATTACGAGCAACAAAGAATTCACAGATAAAGCCTTTAATGAAGCAAAGATAAGGACTCAACAGAAACAGCGTGTTAAACATTCGGAGATCCCTGGATTGTCAAACAACACAAGAGAAATACAGGAGAAAAAGAAAACCACCAGTTGAACCCCAGTGAAACGAGAAACAGACATAAAAAGTTCAGGCCCAGACCATCTAATGAATAGTTTTAAGGTGGGACCATCGTAGAGTTTGATCCCAACCCACCGGCGTGCAATTAAAGGGGGAAGAAAAGTGGTTAACCGTGACTGGATTTACCTCTAAGCAAGCAGACTGTTTTATGACATCAGTGTTATACCCCCTTTATTCATTCGGTATGACAATTTTACTCAAATGATCAGAAAATTCAGGTTCTCCTATAATTTTTCCAAACTTAGACGCTAAGTCATAATAAAATTTTGGTTCCAATAGGCCCTGTAGCATCGGTGGTTTTAGTCCGGTATCATATTTAGAGATCAGTTCGTAGGTCGACAATACAATTTGGAAAAAGAACGCCGTGTTGCGTTTATTCGTGTTCCTCCTTCTTTTAGGCTCAGGGTGGCTGTACGCATTACATTTGGCTTCTTCTGGTAAATAATTTTTTACACCTTCTGTATTGAAACCCAACTGACGCAACAAACACCGCATATGCATGAACACTATGATGAAGTACGAGGAGACGTTTTATGGTCGTCCGATGGGTTTTAACCTTGTCAGGCTGAATAAATTAAGATGCCACGCGCACTTCTAATTTCCAGCCAATCGGATTACTTGCTCGGGTTTTTGATAGAAATTCATATATTTAAGGACAAACAGTGCAGATCCAGAAGCCAACTGATCTGGCTCTACACTGTTTGTTAAGACAGGGCATGTCGTGTTCAGCAAGAGAAGAGGTAACATCATATGTTGTAAAGATAGATAAATTCCGAGACAAAAGGATTCTTTCTTAGTAAAGAGGCCAAAACTAGTGAAATAGAATAAGGCGTAAAAAATATCTTTGTTTCCGCTAAACCGACCGACCCTTTTATTAGTAAAATGCAAAATAAAAAAGTAAAGCACCGATCCTCAATAAAATATCTGTATTTTAATAAAATTACAGGCCAGACTGTTCTTTTCTGGAGAAGAAATAGAAAAAAAAAAAAAAAAAAAAAAAATGGTTCTCCTACCTATCGACCAATTTTTTTTTTCAGCATGTTAGCGGAAACACAGCTATTTTTTACGCCAAAACATGTCCTGATTGCATTTGCTCTATGTCAGATAAGATCGCAATACTCTACTAGATAATGTCCGTATCTTATCATAGGTAAGTGGCGACACGAATCAGTAATTTAATGCTCTTTCCTACAGTATATTAAGTAGACAAATACGATAAACTGAACTACTAAATTAACTTAATATAAACAATGCCTTAAACATTAACCCAGAAACGCTTTGCGTAGGCAAAAGTTGTCTCACTTGTTTAAAAAGTGCGGACATGTGTCGAATGCATTGCCCTCAAAATCACCGAGTCTTCAAAACTATGTTAATATGTATAAAGCTTTGGAATGTATTCAGACATTTGGTTTAAACATTATTTCATTTGTATAAACTTTAAATTAGAACATAGACTAAGATAAGCATACAAAAGTATACAAATGGGATTTAGATTAAGATTTGTAATTGCAGTGCCAAAAGATGTAGTTGTTATACGCAGTGAATTCTAACTCTAGCTTACATCAGCAGTTACTAGTATACAGTTTTCTTGACTTCAATTGCTCGCCTTTGACTGAAATAAGCGTGACGTCATCTATGTTTTGACATAATTTTGTATTATACATTGGACAAGCTTGACGTCTTCTTAAGAGAACATCTAAAGAATAAAAACTATCAAATAATGGGGACATGATGTTTATAAGGCCCTTTTTCCTCTCGTACCAAAAGTCTTCCTTCATGTTTTGCTGATACATTACTATAGTGTCCCATTTTTAAAGCAGTACCGATTTTGTAACGGAAGCCCTAGTTTTGGAGTAACATGATCATGTTAGTGGGTGAGTTAATTCAGTATGAGACTGAGGTACCGTAGTTTTAACACTGTTTCTCTTTTAAAATATATCTCACCTAGTTACACCTTCTTCTTGACGAATGCCTTAGGTAATATTCTATCTCACTTAACTTCCTTTAAAGAAAAGATATAACATCTGCAGCATCGCTTTTATGAAAAGCATTATTTTTTGTTAAGTTTGCATCTTGGAATTCAATAAAACCTAGCTATTTCATCAAAGTGAAAGATGAATTAATTTGAAACTTGACTGAATACAACATTGCGACAGTACAAAAAGCTGACTGAGTTTTGGTGACCTTGACTTTATTTTTAAGGTCAAATAGGCCGTAGGATCTTCAAAGGAGCAGTTGTCCATTAGGCTATTTTATGCAACTTTACAAAAATCTTCCTTTTCTCCTGATATATTGCCTACAATATCTTCTTAGCTCACTTGAGCACGAAGTGCTAATGGCGATATTTTGTGATCGGCCAATACCCGTTGTCCGGCGTTCGTTTTAGTTCACCTAAACACGAAGAACTTATGATGACATTTTGTGATCAGTCAATTCTCGTTGTGCATGGTGCGTCGTCCGTCGAGCATCGTGCTGCGTCAACAATTAGCTATGAATGACAACTTCTCCTAAACTCATAGGCTAATTTCAACCAAATGTTGCCTAGGTGATTTTCTACCAAAATAGCTAAATTGTTCCGCAATAATGAACAAAACTGCCGCCAGAGCTAAAACTAAAAGAAACATATTAAATGATAACATGTCTTATGTCATGGGTCATTTTTAATTAAATATATCTTATGTCATTGGGCCATTTTCAGTTAAACTTCACGGGCAAGTGACGTCAGCAAGAGGTTAAAACCCCTCCTCTTTATTTGATATTGTTCACTCTTAAAATAAATGTTCACACACACACACACACACACATACACACACACACACACACACACACACACACACAACAGATTTTTTTAAAGAAAAATGACGCTGATTTTTTTTCCTAGGTACAATTATGTGGTGTAGCAAAATTACAAGATAAAACGCCTGA
Organism: Anodontia alba; assembly: GCA_964016985.1. NCBI lineage: Eukaryota > Metazoa > Mollusca > Bivalvia > Lucinida > Lucinidae > Anodontia > Anodontia alba. The sequence continues at coordinate 70,231,578 of OZ024832.1, forward strand.
CTAGCGATACTTTACGTACGTGCCGTTTTTGCACTTTTGGCATGTACACCATAGAGAACAATTTGATATTGCTGTTAACCGGTATTATCATTCTCGATTTGTTTCTCTAATCAAATCACAACCTTTGCATTTCATTTACGTGATAGCAAGGGTCTAAATGAACGAAATCGTACTAAAGAGTTGTGTTAGACTGGCCGCTCAAACATGTTAGAAGTTCGCATAAAGCAATGCACTAGAGTCACGGCTTACTGGCCTCGAAAACATTACAAGATAACTGGAAACGTAATTGGTCATCCTATAAGATCACAATAATGTGAAATTGTTTTGCACTGTGAGCCTTACAGTCAAGTAGATGAAGAGCAGACTTTTTGGTCCGACAATTCTGATGCTGAATTGTCTATTACGTTGCACGTGCCAAACAGGTAAATAGACAGGCACGAATAGTGACGTAAACCAAGCGTTTCATTCATTAAGTTAAGTTAAGTTTGGGTAATAGAGTTGCCACCGTTTTGGGAAAGTGTTACCAACTCTGCTAGCAATCTGCTCATTTTATGGTCTCTTAATTGTACTGTTCTCTCTTTCTCTTTGTGCAGGAGGCCTAATGTGGATCTGATTGTATCGATCTCTGAGTTCAGTTATTTACTTTATGCTCTTTATTATTGGAACTTAAATAAAAATAGATCGTGTATAATTATGGACCAGTGCGTTGAAAAATAAGGAACATATAGGCATTTAAAAAGTGTATATTTCGCGTCTGCCTCTGAGTATGTATTTAAAGCTAAAGCTGCCCACAGTTAAGCAAAGATAAAGATTATTTTGCCTTCTTAAACTGCATGACTTTGGGTCAGACTCCTGACTATGACATAAGAAGTCTATTTTTGTCCAGAAGGTTTGTCTCTGAACTTGCTCGTATGTGGTCTTGCTGACCACGGATCTACTATTCGTTGTCTTTTGCACTGATGTCTGATCTGTAGCTTTGTTTCGCCATAGTATTGAGAAGATGATTATTTTTTCTATGCGAACCCACAGATGGGGGTAGGGTGTTTGTTTGATTTAATCACTAAATGGACCAAAGAATTCAATGCAGCTTAAACTGTATCAGTATTAAATGCGAGGGTTGAATAGTCTAAAAAATAGTTAAAATCGCTCAAAGGTTTTACTGTTAACAGTTCCAACGCATAATATCTAAGCTCTAATTTTTTTTTTCTTTCTCTTATACCGGAGTACTGTGTTTTTGACAAAATACTACATTTTTGTGTAAGTTATCCTTTATCCAGTGCTTTTGAAATGGATTGTGGGCTTTGGTGGATGACAAAATCATATATTTTAATCCAAAAACTGGCCCTAAGGTTATCAGTATTGCTATTTATGATAAACGGGACGATTTTAATTTTGATAGTCAATTTCCCTTTTTTGGATGGCGATGTCCCCCGGCGTACCTCATATGGGGTATACATATCTCAACTTATTAGATTCGCCAGAGCTTCTTCAAATCTTAATGACTAGTGCCTTGTTAGAAAAATATAGCGTCAGTCTGAAAACACTTCTGCAACAAGGTATATCGGAACCCGAATTTTACGGTGACAGTGTACAGATTTAGAGAAATTGTAGGTAAATCTAACTTTTCGGAGCAATTCAGAAAACTTATTAAACGTTATAAAAGAATTGGCTAAAGCCTGGATATTATGCGGCAGACTGCATGCCTAGTTGTCAACCCAATCATTGTTGATGGCTATGCTTCACTCTTTAATTGCACGACGGCGGTTCGGGCCTCAGACTCAATGACGGCCTCTTCCTAAAACTTTAACCAGTGGGTTGGGGCTTGACGATATGTCTTTGGCTTGGCCCGCCGTGGTTCAACTATTGGTTTTCATTTACTTTGGCATACAGTAGAAGTAGCCATGAGTACTCGTCTTTGTTTATTATAGTGATTAATTTGATTTTTGTGTTTTCGTTTTGATGCATTGACTGAGTTGGGAGCCTTTATGCGAATCGAATGTTTATGTATTTTTGTATTAAGAGTAGCATCGGGACCAACGTTGAGTTAGGTAGCAGTAAAAGTGCTTTAAACCCCCGGTGGTTTACTCTACTGACCATTCTAAGGCGGTGGTCCCGGTATTAGTCTTACTCTTTATTGCTTTGTGGTTTATTCTACGAGGCGATTTGTTGTGTCTTTCCGTGTGTCATTTTGTTCTTGTGTTTTTCAGTCCTTTTAGTATTGCAATTATCTCGCTTGGGGAAGAGAGAGCTAATCTTAGTGCTTTTCGTACGTTTTTTCGATTTGTGCTTGTTTGGATTTGTCAGTTTTCTCTTCCTCTTGGGGTCTGGGAAGGACTGCGGTTTGTGATTGTGGCACTCCCTAGACTTTTCTCCTACCTTTTTCTGCTAGACTATTCAATCGAACACTTGTTGCAGAACAAACAGATGCGACTGGTGACTATAATATATACCACAAGATGCAGCACGCGGTACGTCGCCATCCAAAGATAGAAATAATAACACCAAGAAACAAAGTCATCCAGCCTGCTTAAGCCCCATCAGAAGCTATATAATTTCATATTAATAAATGTACATCCAGAAACAGCGCCCGTATAGCAGACACATTAGCCATGCGCAGACGAAGTTCTTTTGGATATTTTGGTTAAAATAATCATTATCAAAACGAAGCAACTCAGCTAAATATCGAGAAGTTGAATGAAAAGTCCACAAAACTGGTCCACTCTTAACGAGAAAAAGACAACACAATGTGCCCCTAGCAGCAAAACAATCATACCCGCAAAAAGGGGAAGAGCCAAACTGGCACTCACCGATACATCTGTCACCAGCAATAAACCGAATAAAGACACCAATAAGAAGAAATGAAAGAACACCATAACCAATCCGAACAATATAGTTGCCCGCTAGATAATGTGTTAAAGTGACGAAACATTTCAATTTATAAAGTGTTGAATTATATATGCGTGAATGGTCGAAACTAACTGCTTTGGCCCAGAAAACTTGGACACTAAAGCTGCTTTCAATTTTGTGTGTTTGTGTGCATTGATGGCAACGTTCCGGTGTTTGTGTCGTAGGACGGCAGGGAAACGTTTCCACATACTTTTGTGTAGTATTAGTATGGTTGTCCATTGTGATCATTGAACCTATTCCGGGTTGTTAAAAATTGATCTGATGATCACTGCTGAGACCTGACAGGCCGACACTAGCTATCCTAGCCTAGAAAACGAGTTTTTTTGTGTGTGTTTTTTTTTTTTTTTTTTTTTTTTTTTTTTTTTTCACTTCTTATCTGTGTGTGTGTGTGTGTGTGTGTGTGTGTGTGTGTGTGTGTGTGTGTGTGTGTGTGTGATCACTAAAACAATCCTATATAATTTTGATCCCCTTAAACGCCACTTTTATATAGTAAAAATGGGGTTAACAGGGGTGTACATTATTTTTCGTATTTCTGCTCAGAAACATAGATTGTGGGTACTCGTTAGAACCGCATCGTAAAGGCTGTTGTAACAAGCACCCACAGTCTATGTTTTAAGCAGAAATATGAAAAAAAAATCAGATTTTTGTATATGAAAGTTTTCATTTTATGTAGTAAAAATGTTAGTATATTTGAATAGACATGTTTTCGTAATGACGCGCGCGCGCGCGCGTGCGTGTGTGTGTGTGTGAGAGAGAGAGAGAGAGAGAGAGAGAGAGAGAGAGAGAAATTTATGTCTTAACAGAACCGGTTTAGCAAGGTGGCGAGGCCCATGATTACAGTTTCTAAGAGAGTTCTCATCGAATCCAGAAGTTACTTTGATTTTTCTCACAAGTTTCAATTTTGCCAAATAGGGTAAGTAAACACCCTTAAGGACGGGAACACTGATTTGAGGTTTCGTAGCTACACTTTGTGTATGGACGCAATGCATTGTGGAATGGCTTATCCGTATAAAACCTGTATTTCTAAAACAAATTTTCATTGAATTGTGTCTGTATATTTGGGATGTGGAATGCGAACGTGCGTCAGTGCGAACGGCCTGCTGGTCTTGAGCCTGGGTAAATCCTACCGTATGGTTGGGTAGCCCGCTCGCAGCATTTAAAGCAGCACAGAATAAATGGTTTTACAATTAATATTAAGCAAAGCATATGAAGACTTTCAGCAAGTGTGTATATATGTTATTTGTAAGTTAAACACTTATGTACTTGCCTATGACTACATCAATTGTATTTTGTGTCCATGATATATGTGCTGCTTTACGCATAGACCTCGTTGTTTGCAAAGCTGATTTTTTTTCTAAAGTACGAAGCTCTAGACTTAAGGTGAAGCTTAAGAAATTTAACTAACTGCACTAGGCACAGTATTGTTTGTAACTCGCTTAATGAGGGGTCACAATCTGGAAAGTTAACTTCCAATAAATAAGTTTAGTTATACCATGTAGAAGTACAACCTAGTTTTCTCAACTGTGGTAACTAAATTTAACTATAGTAACGAAGTTTAATATTGGTAATGCATTTTGCTTTAGCTAGAATATTGAATTGGTTTTCTGCTGACACTTACTTATTAGGTGTAACCCAATCACGTTTAAGGCGAACTAAAAAGTCAGGGTTAGCAACTGCCTAAGTTTATTTTGTCTCCCTTCTGAAAAGGTGTTTATACTAAAAAACAAATTTTCCTTTTAAAGTTTTCTTTTTAGACGGGGTTCGGTATACAGGTAAGCAAACATGTATTCACAAAAGCTGTATCCTTTGTCAACATCACGAAAATATGCCTATATAATATTGACCCCCTTAAACCCCACTTTTATATAGTAAAACTGGGGTTTACAGGGGTATACATTATTTTCCTTATTTCTGCCCAAAAACATAGATTGTGGGTACTCGTTAGAACCGCTCGCCGAGGCGGCTCTAACGAGTACCCACAATCTATGTTTTGACCAGAAGTATGAGAAATATCTGAATTTATATCTGAAATTTTTCATTTTTTGGTGGTTAAAATGTTCAGTATATTTGAACAGGCGTGTTTTCGTAATGAAATTGGGGGAAAATACACGGTGTATCCATTCCCGTTAGCAACTCTGTTTTCGTTTGTGAGACGGTGAGTGGGGACTCGGACTGAATGATGCTACCTTCCCTATATACGAGGGTCATTCATTATATAATGCAATTTACCTAATAATTTCTTGAGTACAGAATCAATCAATTTCAAAATTGACATGTAGATACTTCAATACAAATGCAATTAGCAAGTAACGTCACGCGATGTCTTTTTAAATGACGCCATCAAATCATGACGTTATATGACGTCACTGTAAGCGTCATGGCCGCGGTCACGTCTCAGGATCAGCGTAGTTATATAAAAAATGAATGCCAGCGAAGTAAAACAGCAAAAGACATATTTAGCGCATGAAGCTTGCATATGCATTATCATATTCTCAAGTTACAAGATGGGTGAATGAGATCAAGAATGGCAGGGAGTGCGTTCAAGATGCTCACGGAGCAGGTAGAACTGTGACGGCTACGGACAGTTATAATACTGAACAGTTAAAATCTGATAGAAGGATTACGTGCAAAGAAATGACTCAGGAGTTGGAAATAAGTGTCGGTTCAGTTCATAATATTCTGTGCAACCATTTGAAGATGAGAAAGGTTTCGGCTAGGTGGAAGCCACATCGCTTGACTTCGGATCAAGCGGAACGTCGTTTGGAAGTGGCCATTCATCTCCTTTCACGGTTTCATTCGGAAGGAAAAGACGTTTTATATCAAGAGTTGTTGCAATTGACGAAACGTGGGTGAGGTCGTATGAACCGGAACTGAAGAGACAATCAGCCGAGTGGCACACACCAAGCTCCCCGAGGCTAGCAAAGTATAGAAGAACTCATTCTAAACTTAAGATGTTAATGATTTTTGCCTACGATAGACATGGAGTTCTCACTAGTCGCAAGGTCGAGAGTGGTAAAAACATAAATGGAAAGTACTATGAGGAGTGTATTTAAAAAAAAAAAAAACATTAAGACAAGCGATTCGTAAGAAGAGACCTAAATTTTTGGCAGCCGGGCCAATAATTCTGCATGACAACGCAACACCGCACGGCGCGAAAGGGGCGCTAGGGCGGTACGAATGGGAAACATTGGACCACCCCTCTTATTCCTCGGGCATAAGTCCCTACGACTTTGACCTTTCCCCCAAAACTAAAAGAAGATATTAGGGGCATTCGTTATAACGATTTAGAGGAGCTTAAATCCGCCGTGGCCGCGACGATGAGGTCACTTGAGAACGGTTGCCTAGCAACGGGTATAGATGACCTGCCAAAGAGATGGAAGTCTGTCATTGACCACAAGGGATATTACTTTGAAGGAATGTAGAACGGTAATAACTTAAAAAAATATTTATTACGAAAATTATTTAATAGGTTGCATTATATATTGAATGATCCTCTTATGTATCAGAACATGGCTGGTATCAGATCACCTGCGGTTTTTTTCTGGCTCGCCGTGGTACTGCTTGTGGTTTCATTTTACTATCAATACAGACTGTCGCAAAAAAAAGCCCTAAACTTTATGAAGTCCAACTAGGGGCTCGGTAAGCTTATAATCTTATGTGATTTTACTGTGATGACACAATTGTTGAGTCCATATGTGGGCTTATTAGGAAATGCGTTAGAAAATCGAGTGAGATTTTGTACATGTGAAACAAGTTTCAGGTCCTCCCTAATAGCGTTTATACCGAGAATACAAAAACAGATGTCTATTATTGCCGTGTCTATAAAATTATGTTAACACGCCTTAATGCATGGTTTTTAAACATAATATATTGATATTATTTTTATTTCTCAACTCAAACAAATGTTTGTATGTACACAATAGAGGGACACTTCTAATGAGTACTTACAACATGTGTATGCAGTATAAAAGATTAATTGAAATAAAGAACACGAAGTGTGTTCTCACACACAAACACGCATTAGCTGGACCAATGCCAACGAGCACTGTAACTGCAAAGAGATAGGAACCTTTGCCTCTCGTATTTGAAATGGTTACTCATTTCTCAGGTACTAGCTTGTATTTCTGTTAACATAAAATGTTGTTTAAGTTTGATGTATACATTTAGAGTTCAATTTTATTTAAAATACTTCGATTACTCCATTTCTCAAAAATTCGACCTCTACCAAAATTGTTGTATAAATGGCTTTCTTGTTTTATTATACGTATTTTTGACATCCTACGTATTTCGACAATACTAACTTTCTGTACATTTGTCTCCAAGCGCACGTGCACTGTAATTTCTTCCACTAGTATACTATCGTTCTCGTGGAATTAAATCCAGTAGGATGCAGCACATTTTTAAGAAACATTTTTCCTTCGCGTATATCAGAGCTAGAAAGCGAGAGAGAGATGGGGAGGAGGCTATCATCGACATATTATTGCATAAAAAGCAATGCTGCACGTTTAACAGCCGTGCATTAACCGGCGAAAAGCTATGTATTAACAAGGCAATTCATGGGCTGTTAATGCACGGCTACGCAACTATCAATATGATCGTACCGGGGCCATATATTTGCTGCCGTTACGAGATGTGTACTGCCCGGCCATAGAACGAGCATAGTCAGTGGAAATTACGTTCGCGAGACATCGGTTAAAAGCCGAAACAAAATAGTGCAAGAAATAACGCGAAATGTAGCTAATGTTTACAGTTTTTTATGCAATAATAGCGATCGAACATGGTTTTTCACTGCATTAACATTCGCCAAGTCCTTGGGCGGTGTTGAAAACCGCGGCCGGCCTTCGGCATGAAAAACCATCTTTAATCCCTATATTCAGTGCAGTAATAATGAATTCTTCAGGAAACTTCTTTACATCCACCCTTCAGTGCGGCATATTTCACAAAAAAAAAATAAATTTACACGTCTAATTACCTTCCGATTATTAATTTACTTTAGTTTTCGACAGCATGTCAACTTGTGTATGCTAACACGTTTGCAACTGCACTTTTAATAAATGCTTAAATGTCTACGCATAAGCACTGAATGTAGGACATAACAAGAAATAATTCCAACAACATTCATACAATTCCATATTATTTAGATTCAAGCAGTAAACTACCATGGAGGCCATTTAATCTGGTCAGAACCTATTTATAGTGTCTTTGATTTACGTCCGACAAGAAGTGTTGATCAAACCCAATGGATGTGGAAGACGTCATCGGTTTACATATGGTTATTTGCCTGGTTTTCTTTTGCAGACCTTAACTCTTATCATGCTGGGTACACATTTCAGCAGATGACACTCTGCAATACTTCTTTTTAATTTTTCCCGAAAAGAGGCATTGGCATTTTATGCATATGGTCTCCTGAGGGGACAGTTTGCATGAAAAGTCAAAGACTATTTTCGTGAAAAATTAGAAACATTTCATCAACTTGTCGTCTGCTGAATTTGTACAGAGGGTGGTAATGTTAATACGATTTGTTGCTGCGCAAATCAACTGATTTTAAGGTATTATGTCCTTATTTCCTTCAATCCGCATTAGGCTGTGACAGTGTCTGTTGGGAGCAATAATGCCTGCATCGACAGATCTAGAAACTGGTATTTAAAACTGTTTATACAAATGTATTCTGAGAAGTAGACTGACTTTATGTTATTAGTGCTTAAAAGAGGTTCGAGGAATAGCTGTAACATTTATTTACTTCCTTATACATTGGCCGTGGTATGCAAAAACGTGTCTTCGAACCAGCGGAAAATGTGTAGATGCAGCTCATCCTGCGCATGTGCTAAGTAACATCCAGGCCGTTGCACTCCGTTCGTACATTCAGTAGTATCCAATGCTTCTGTTAACGGAAAATCGGATGCACAAGCTGATCTGGGCCTGCACTATCCATGCCCGAAAACACGTTTTTGCATATCGCGGCACATATAAAGTCTTGACTACAGTCGAACTTCAATGGCTCGAAGATCATTGGGACCGTGGAAATTTGTTCGAGATATGGGTAATTCGAGCCACTGAGGGTTAATTATGGCGCAAGGTCAGGAAGCAAATGGAGATAAATTGGGGATGTTTTTCGATCTTCTATACAATAATTGTATGTTGAGTGTACTCATTAGAATCGCCTCGATGAGGCGATTCTAATGAGTACACACAACATACAATTTCGTAATAAAATAAGAAAATTTCCCTGAATATTTGTTTTCTGGACTTATCGGAAGAGTTTCATAGGGACTCAAAAACGAGTTCGAATGATCCATGGTAAACGAACCATCGGTGTTCGAGCTATTGAGTTTTTACTGTATATTGACAACAAACAAACCGCGTAAAAATAAACTATGAAATGAAACAATGTACAATTTGGTTCTGTGTTGACTGAGACATCAAAGTTGGTCTTTTCATTCCATACCCCGTGTTTTATAGTAATTGCCATGTACTGGATAAATGATATAAACGATTAAATATTTATCATTATATTCTGCCAGCATCATAAAATAGCGGATAAATAGATAATTTCTGTCTTTTAGCGTATTCCGTTTGTAATGTTGTTTTGTTTTGTTTTGTTTTGCTTATCCCAGAAACTGGAACATGCCGTCTTTTAAATGATTAATTCGGGATTTACATTTGACTACCCATAGGAAGAAGATAGTTCTGATTTTCCATATGAATCCATAAGAAGTCATTTCATCAGGCAAAGTATTTAATAAGCAAAGCATTTCTTAACGTCTGCATTTATTAGATCTTAAAACGTTCTGCCAAACAGTGTAGACGTTGATCATACGCTGCGTTGTATTTCCTTTTATGAAAAAAAAATAACCTCACAGTGTGGATGTTTAATCACAACAAAATACAAACCTAATTTTATCAATAGTAAACGCTATAAAATTCTTTATGATTCTATAGTGTTCAGGCTGTCAAAACATTTCCAAATCTGTAAGCATTCCATTGTATAAAGTTTTTCAACATTACAATGAATAAGCAATGTCATTTTATTCCAAACTTGTTTAATGATCTATCCACTATCACATGTGCATCTGATATTATTGTAAAGTAAGAATAAATGCAAATCTAAAATGGGGCTTTGATATCAGTAGAATTACAGTAAAATCTCAATAACTCGAACAACGATGGTTCGTTTACTATGGATCATTCAAACTCGTTTTTTAGTCCCTATGAAATTCTTCCGATAGGTCCAGAAAACAAATATTCAGGGAAATTTTCTTATTTTATCATGAAATTGTATGTTGTGTGTACTCATCGAGGCGATTCTAATGATTACACTCAACATACAATTATTGTATAGAAGATCGAAAAACATCCCGATTTTATCACCAATTGTTTCCTGACCTTGCGCCATAACTAACCCTCGGTAGCTCGAACTACCCATATCTCGAACAAATTTTCATGGTCCCAATGATCTTCGAGCCATTAAAGTTCGACTGTAATTTTGTTCAATTGCAGTTCACTAGGTTCAATTTCAGTGACCATTCCTTTAAAGTAAGGATTGTCGATATTCAAAAGGTCGTCCAAATATCTGAAAAGTGAGTGAAAAGCTTCAATGATATCAGCTTGCATATCATCAGAAATAGACATTGTCAATCTCTTTCATAATAAACGAAAACAAATCTGCCACAAGAAGAGCGCAATGAGTACCCACTGGTACTTCCACAATTTGTCTGTGTGACTTAATGCCATGTACAGTCGAACCTCGTTATCTCGAACTCGCTTATTTCGAATTACCGCTTATCTCGAAGTGAAAATCTGATCCCTATTTTAACATGAAACTATGACAACAGGTAACAAAACAATGTGGAAAAGAGGAGAAATTATAACTTCAGGAGTCAAATTAAATATTCATTTGTTTAATGTGGTTGTTCAGTTTATTGTTTCTCTCACTCCCTCAACTCTGATATGTCGAAGTGTTTCAGTGAGTCCCTTGGAATTCGAGATAACGAGAGCCGACTGTATAATATAAATGTTATCGATAGTGCTCATATTCGTTTTGATAAGACTAATGTTTAAATTTCTTTTGCCCGCCTCGGTGGCTCAGTTGGATGCGCCGTCCGACTTGAGACCAGGAGGCTGCGGGTTCTACCCCCGCCGAGGTCGGCAACATTCTTTCGTGGAGAGTGATCATGAAATATTTTCTACGGTCATTCTCTTCCTTCCGCTGATTCAAGAAGGGCAGTTGTCAGTTTCTGGCGAAAGAATGTGCATAATACTGGTTAACAGAGGACTAAGCCTGCCCAGTAAACGTGTGGTTAGGTTAACTGACCGCGCTCGACATGACCCCATTGGGTTGACTGGGCCGTAAAACCTCAACACAAAACAAAAAACAAGTACAATGTTTTTGGTCATCGGAAATAAATAACACACATTCCTATCATTACAAGCAAGATAAGGAGGCCCTACCCTGTGAAAAGTACTCTGACTTAAGTCTATCAATTTCTCTTTGATTATATTATGAGGCGTTGTATAAAGCGTAGAAAAAACCTTAAGTTGACAAACTGGACGCGCAAAATCCTTTTGAATTTAGGTTATTAAGTACCTCACTAGAATTTATTGTTGAAAAAAAACAAAATATCGCCTGATCTTTCGTAAACGTTTTTACAATATCCAATTACATGTGTTTAATGGCAGTGATGCAAGAAGTTAATTATTTTAGAAAGTTTAAAAGTGGTACAGGAGCATGAATTAGCGATAAAGCTTGCTTTATATATTTTGTTTATGAAGCACAATACATCGTAGGAAGCTTTTCTTGCTGATCCATACATCACGAAAACACGCCTCTATAATTTTAACCCCCTTAAACCCCACTTTTATATAGTAAAACTGGGGTTTACAGGGGTATACATTATTTTTCTTATTTCTGCTAAAAAAACATCTCTGCGAGGCGGTTCTAACGATTACCTACAATCTATATTTTGAGCAGAAATTTGAAAAATATTTGAATTTTTTTACTGAAAATTTTCTATTTTTCGGTGATTAACTTTTCAGTATATTTGAATAGGCATGTTTTCGTAATGACATTAACAGAAAACTTCAGGGTTAAATGGTTGCAGTGGCCATAGACAACAGACCTCTTCTTCCGGTCTCTTAATAGGCTTTGTTGCCGTTCGATTTCTGTTTCAGTGTATTGATATATTGTAACCGTCAAACAACGACAATGTTGTTTGCGGACTTGTCAGCTAGAATCAAAACCTACTTCCTATGAAATTCTTGAATACCCTGCTTCAGATGACGGCAAGTAGATTAAGGTTTTATATTCATTCAGATATTTTGATTATTATTGTGGAATAAAATTTGATACGTGTATCGATAACATTGAAAATATTAATGAAGTTATGTATCGAAGTTATGTATCACTCATTAGAGATACTATGTAAGTTAATATATTCGATTTATTTATGAAAGGATTATTTATAAAATGTTTTTGTTTTTATGACTTTTATGGTATCGATAACGTTTTTATGGTATCGATAAATTGAACGAAGAGCATGCTGTATATAATATCTTGTCATTAGTGCAGTTGTTGACCCCAGTCGTGGAACTTATTGACCTCGATATCTATAAACCGTTTTATGGAAACAGGAAGGGAACTTAAAAATAAAAGCACAGACTGACATCTACCTCTACACCTACGTCGTTACTCTAAACTGTCACACTTGACAATTTTAGAGGTACACGAAAAAGAAACTAAAAGAGAACATTTAAAATACAGAAGCATTAGATGAGACAATTGTAAAAATGGAGTAAGAATGCAAACTAGAAAGAGAAGGAAGCAACAGAAAAGTTGTTCCCAACCACTCTTCGTCGATCAAAGTGGGAACAATCCGCCTTCCTATTCGGGTACCTTGACACAAGGCCCGACGACACAGCTCATCACTCCTTATTTGGGTGTACGTTAATGGCTTGAGGGATACATTTCCATTAGAAGGTTAGGTCAGACAGCTCCCTCTTGAATGATGCAAAGGAGGAAGCCTCAGCTGGGATTGTCCTCAGAAAGAAATGTATTTAAAACAATATGTAGATTTAGAGTACTGCTGATACTTATACTTGTGTGTTGATCTGATCTGGCGCTTTTCTGTGTTAGGTAATCTGCAAGCGGTATATCGATCAGTCCGTGCATGATTTTATTAAGAACAATCAGCTGCAGATTACTTCTTCTCATTTCATGCGACTCCCAACCAAGATAGTCAAGCATGTCAGTGTCGCTGCTGGTGTTCTTGTAATTGTCCGTGACCAATATTGCAGATCTTCGCTGAACCATTTCAATCTGCTGTTTTTGGTCTCGTTTGTATGGTCTCCAGATTGTGCAGCGTTATTCCAGGTTGAATCGAACCATGGTGAAATAAGCCTGGGTCTTTGTTTCTTCTCTGACTTGTCGTAAGTTGCGCCGCCGGAACCCTAGCATGTTATTTGATTTCTTGTTGACCCGACTTATGTGATTTTTCCGTGATAAATTGGAATGTAAATCGATCCCTAGATACTTAGATCACTGCTATTCTGCTAGTGATACACCTTTGAGCTGGTACTGGAAGGTTCTGGAGGTTCCTGCTCTGGGAATGCGCAGGACACTACACTTCTGCGGATGAAACTCCATTTTCAAGATCTTCTCCCATGTGGTGAGCTGTCCAAATCTTCTTGCAACAGGTGTTGGTCACTGTCTGATGATACTTGTCGGTAAAGTATACAATCATCGGATAAGAGTCTTGATCTGGAGTTGATGTCATCAGGCAGGTCGTTAATAAAGATTAGGAATAAAGCCGGATCTAGAACGGACCCCTGAGGCATTCCGCTGAGCCCGGGAACATTCTCCGACGACTGTCCCTCTACTAGCACCTGTTGTGTTCTAGAATGCAGGAACGGTGAGTTCTACTGATGTATAGTACCTCAAATTCCACAGTGGTGAACCTTCTTTGGTAAGCGTTGGTGTAATCGATCTTGTTTAAACTAAGCGTTGGTGTGGCACGCGATCAAACGCTTTGCTAAAATCCAAAATGTTCATATCTGTCAGGATCGTCTTGTCGAGTGACGAGGTCAGTTTATGGTACAACGTCGAAATCTGAGTCTCGCAGCTTCTCTTTGCTCTGAAACCGTGCTGACAAACATTGAGGATGTCCTAACTTTCCAGGTGCTTCACAGGCTTAGAGACGATGACATGCTCCATCAGTTTGCAACACAGAGATATTAGGTACACCGTCGGTAATTGGCAACATCATGACGAGTATCCTTCTTGTGAATGTCTGTCACGTTAGCATGTCGCCAGTCCTACGGCACTTTACCATCGAAGGGATCTATTGAAGATGATGGTCAGGATCGGGGCTATCTCAGAAGCACAATCTTTCAGGATACGGGCAAGTATACAGATTGGTCCTGTCGGTTTCCTTGGGTGGTCTTCTGTAGCAGCTTACATGGTTGTCGACCATGATTGTTTAGTAACAAGCCCGGATAGCGCTAAACACGTCTTAGGGACATATATTAATAAAAACAAAAATAAAACGTTTCTCTTGCTACGGTCATATGTTATTAGTTGAACCAAGTAAGAGTTTGATTATATGTGGATTTCTTTTTCCAGGTTAGCGGTAGACAACACACAAGGGACAAAGTTTGATAGTAACAGAAAGCCTTTGACACTTCAATAGTTTATATATATATATATATATATATATATATATATATATTATATATATATTTATATATATATATATATATAAATATATATATATATATATATATGTGTGTGTGTGTGTGTGTATGTATCTAACCCCGGGGTGAAAGGACATTGCCCCAGGTGAAACTAAAGATAGTAACAGAAAACCTTTGCTTTATCAATCATTTGTTGCAAGACTGTAAAATTCATTTTCAGCTCTGATTTTTTTATGTTTCTGTGGTGGATTCCTTGCTTTTGAAACATCTATGCTTACAAAATTAACTCATCTGCACTATAAATTGTGTAAAGTGCTTTGTGGCGGCCGTAAAACGGCTATCAGTACATTTTATTTTATGTCCTGAATGAATATATTTTCCTTCCAAACCAAACAGCCTAGTTTAAATTATTCTGAAAATAGAGTGCCGCTACAGGCAGCGCTGGAGGTCGTAAGCAGTGTTGCATATTTACGATACTTTTGTGACAAGGATCAATAAAATCAAGTCTGCTTTTTTTTTGTTTTGTTTTGTTCCTCAAGAAAAATCCGTTTATCTGATTTGTAGTGTTGTAGTGTATTTTCCTTTTCTGGGCCTTTGAAGTATTTCTAAAAATAAAGTAGCGCTGATTCTGGCTCTAGAACGGGTAAGCAGTACTTTATATTGCAGTACTTCTCATTTAAAAGACTCAACAAATAAGTCTGCAGTTTGGTTTCTGCGGTCTTCTCCTTGCTTCTGAAGAAACGGTCTTTACCGAATCGATGTATACAGTCAACAGTAGGAGGTAACAGTAGGAGCTATTAACATCCCTTGGACAATATATTGAAAGGAACAGAAAGCTTTGGATCCAGATTTTATGTTTTTGTTTCGTGATTTCACATATACGGAAAAAGAAGAATACAAAGAAGAAGAAAAAAAGAACTAATATACAATCGTGCACTTTTGGAAAATTTCGAAAGAAGTAGAAAATGTCTGGCTTATTGAGTGGTTTGGTCTTCTAAAAATAATACTGAGCTGAATCATTCCTCTTTATTAACACTTTTGCGTTTGATTATAGAAATGAAGTGATTCACTCATGAAAGTGGACATTATGCATATACGAAATGTCGAGATCCTCTGACTCTGTATTTCCTGTGTTTTGGTCTTGGTCTTAGCTGCCAGGAGGACACTAAAGGAGACTAAATATACTTAGAATTGTTTTTCTGCCTTGTTTCGATAAGGGAACACATATTGTTACTACCTGTTGCATTTCTCCACACCAAAACGCTTCTCTTCTGTAAAGATGTTTACTCTAAAAGAAAAGGATTTGCTCTCTGCGGGAGCAAATCGTTTACTTTTAGAGAAGAAACATTTTCAGAAGGGTCGGATAACACTTTTGACAGAATTGCTATTCATTTAAAACGTGTATCCATTCACCTTAAATAAAGTTGAATCCGCAGGCAGTACAAATGATGTCCTTTAAATTTTTAGGTTTGATTTTTTCAGTGTGGTCCTTTTTCTCTATAATGGTGAATCCAATAACGCAATGACATTCAGTAAACAAAATCTTAATGAAAGAAATGTTACTAAGCACAGAAAAAATGAAGTATAATTTCTTTGGATTTTCAATATCAGTTCTCTGAAAATCTAGTTCATTTGCTATTTTCTAAACCCGCGCCCATTTATACTGATAATAAAGAGTATTTTCATTCCCTTCTTTAAGGAATTCGTATTGACCTAACAACAAAACATTTATATCGTTAGAGCTAAGCTCGTCCTCGCCTGGTGATCCTTTTCGCAGAAAAAGGGTCATCACGCGAGGATGAGCTTAGCTCTAACTCGCGTGAAATATTTTGTTGTTAGATCAATATGAATTTCTTACAGAAGGAAATAAAAATAATAACGCAATACTCTTTGTTATCAGTATATCAATATATATATACTGGGCACTGCTCCAGGAAAACCAGGCTTAATGATAATTTTTTTCGATATTAAGTTGTTTTTTGTTGTTGTTGTTTTTTAACCTTACTTTCCTTCCAATGCTTAGTCCTTAATTGAAAACCGTTTTGCGATATATTTCTTATTTTTAATTCTACAGCCCTTTGAATGATAGAGGTAATTCACACAACTTTTATGCGTTGACGTCATCATCACGTCAGAATTCAATCAAATAATGTAAACGTCATATATGGCATGTCAAACGTTGCATTATTCGATATTTTTATATTTCTATTCGATCGTCTTTCATTTGAATTGTATATTTGTGTATTGTGTTCAATCTCATTTCTATTGTTTATTTTAATTTGTTTTAATTCTATAATCTATCATTTGTATTCAATATCTGTTTATTTCTATTGTATATTTTTTTTTGTTTTTGTTTTAATTCTATAATCTATCTTTTGTATTCAATATCTATTTATTTATATTGTATAATTTTGTTTTTATTCTATATTTGATCATTTCTATTTAATAATTAATGGTGTGATCCGAATTCTTATGTATTTTTATTTTAAGAGTAGCATCAGGCCCCAGGGTGAAGTTAGCTTGCCGTAAAAGTGCTTTAACTCCATACCCCACCCCCACCCCGGTGGTTTAATCAACTGATCTATCTAAGGCGATGGTCCCGGTGTAAGTCTTACTCTTTGTTGTTGTTTATTCTACAAGGCGATTTGTTTTATGTCTTACATTGTGATTTTGTTCTTGTGTTTTCTGTTCTTTTAGCATTGTGATTAGCTCGCTTGGGGAAGAGAGAGCTAATCTTAATGCTTTTCGTACGTTTGTTCGATTTGCGCTAGTTTGGTTTTGTCTGTTTCCTCTTTCTCTTGGTGTCTGAAAAGGGCTGTGGTTTGTGATTGTGGCACTCCCTGGACTTTTCTCTTACATTTGTTTACTCTATTGACCGTTCTAAGGCGGTGGTTCCGTGGTTTGTTTTACCTTTTGTTTCTTTGTGGTTTATTCTACGAGGCGATTTGTTTTATGTCTTACCTTGTGTTATTTTGTTCTTGTGTTTTTGTTTTGTTTTTTTTGTTTGTTTTTTTTTTTTTTTTTTTTTTTTTTTTGTTTTTTTTTTTTTTTTTTTTTTTTTTTTTTTTTTTTTGTTGTTGTTTTGTTTTTTTTTTATGTCTTACCTTGTGTTATTTTGTTCTTGTGTTTTTGTTGTTGTTGTTTTTTTTGTTTGTTTTTTTTCTTTTTAGTCTTTTTTATCATTGCAATTACCTTGCTTGGGGAGGGGAGAGCTCATTTTCGTGCTTTTCGTACGTTTTTTCGATTTATGCTTGTTTGGTGTGGCACTCCTTGGACTTTTCTATTTAATTTTTTTGTATGCAGTTATAATTAATTACTATTCATTGACTTCCATTTATATTGCATATTGTTTTCATTTATATTCTATATTGCTCTATTTGTATTGTATAATAGTGATTTGTATGCACTATTTTCATATTTGTATTAACTTTTTGCTCATTTTTATTCTATATTATTCCATTTCTTTTGTACATTCCTTCCTTTGTATTCTATATTTCGATATTTACATTTTATACTTAATGATTTATGCTTGATATTTTCGTATTTTCTTGCAATCTTAGTTGATTCCTATTCTATATTGATTTATTTCTATTACATATTTCTCATTTCTATTATATATCTCTAGATTTGTTTTTAATAACTATTGTTTGTTTGTTTTGTTTGTTTGTTTGTTTTTTTTTTTTTTTTTTTTTTTTTTTTTTTTTGTTGTTGTTTTTTTGTTTTCTTTTACGTTTTCCGTTTTTATTTGTAAATTGCTTTATTTTTATATCCTAAACTCGTTTATTTCTATTGTATATATTGTCGCATTGGCATTTATTGAGACGACCATTTATATGCAATAACAATTTTATATTTGTATTGTATAATTGCACTCTGGTGTATGTTTGTTTACATTCTTACATCGGATTTCACTGGATAGGAGAAAAGCATGTCCGCGTCCATAGATCGATTAGGCTTTATCAGGTATTATAGCCCTGGGATCAAAATTTGCCCCGCTGTAGGGATCACATGTTTTACATAGACCCTTATACGAAAAAAACCTTTAAAATCTTCTTGTCTGAAACCAGAAGGCCCAGATCTTTAATATTTGGTATGTAGCTTCACCTAATGGACCATTACCAACGTTGTTCAAATTATAGCCCTGGGATCAAAATTGGTCTCACTCTAGGGGTCACATGCTGTACATAGACCCTTATAAGGAAATACCTTAAGTTTAAAAACCTTCTTGTTTGAAACCAGAAGGCCCATGCTTTTGATATTTGGTACACAGCTTTGTCTAGTGGACCTCTGCCAAGATTGCTGAAGTTATAGCCATGGGGTCAAAAAAGGCCCCGCCCTAGAGGTCACATGTTTTACATAGACTCTTATAGGGAAAAACCTTTATAAATCTTCTTGTTTGAAATCATAAGACCCAGGCCTTTGATATTTAGTACACAGCTTTGTATAGTGGATCTCTGCAAAGACTGTTCAAATTATAGCCCTAGGGCAAAAATGGTCCCGCCTAGGGCCCCACATATTTTACATTAACTTATATAGGGAAAACCTTTAAGAACCTTCTTGTCTAAAACTGGAAGGCCCAGGCCTTTGATATGTGATGTAGCCTCGTCGAATGGACTTCTACCGAATTTGTTCAAATTATAGCCCTGGGGTAAAAATGGCCCTGGCTCCTGGGCCCACTTGTGTACAATGCCCATGACTTTAAGGTCTACGAAACACACTTTTGTTTTTTGTGTCATAACTTTTATATTAAAATATTTGAAGAGCTCATATTTTTCTAACAAAATGATGGATTTAGTTAATATTTGGTATAATGTTAGACACCAATCCAAAGTATCCAATTTCCCCTCCGTTTGTTTGTTTACTTATTCATCCATTTGTCCCTCTGTTCATAAGGTCTTCAAACGCCATAATAGGGGCTGATTTTCTATAAAAGTTAACATGCATACATTGCAATTTTTGCTTTAAAAGACTTCTCCTCTGACACTGCTGGACAGTTTTCTCAATAATTTCACAAGAATGTTCCTTGGGTGATCATCTACCAACATTGCTCAAACCGTCCTGCTCTGCTGAACAAGATGGCCGCCAGAGCCAAAAATAAAATAAAAAAAACTAAGGCATCATGGAATCTTGCTTCTGTCAAGCACCAGCACCCCATTCCCGCAGGCTTATAATACTGTACAAGCCAACATGCTTTTAACTGTGCTAAGTATCATCACATTCCTCCCAAGGCATGTTTAACACAGTTCTTAAACCTCCAGCCTGTCATCTGAAAATATTCATTTTCAACAAATTTTA
The DNA here is from genome assembly GCA_964016985.1 of Anodontia alba. Lineage (NCBI taxonomy): Eukaryota > Metazoa > Mollusca > Bivalvia > Lucinida > Lucinidae > Anodontia > Anodontia alba. The sequence continues at coordinate 70,251,465 of OZ024832.1, forward strand.
AACATACATAGTCTTATGAAGAGAAACCATAGTCTATTAGAATATACTAGAGACAGTGACACTCAAGTGAGCGAATTAAGGCCCTATGGACCCTCTTGCTATACATCTTTGTAATTATTTTAACCATCTGGTATGTAGGTAGTGGTATACAGTTTCCGGTAAATAGAACTACCCAATTTTGCTCAGCCAACGAAATACTATTTAATAATGTAAATAAACATATGCTAGAGTGCAATTATACAATACAAATCTAAGATTTTTATTGAATATAAATTGTCGTTCCAATGAATGCTAATGCGACAATGTATACAATAGAAATCAATGACTTTAGGATATAAATGGAGCAATTTACAAATATAAACGGAAAACATCAAATAGAAAGCAATAGTTATTAAATACAAATCTAGAAATATAGAATAGAAATGAGAAATATGTAATAGAAATGAAACAATTTATAATAGAAATCAACTAAGATTGAAACAAGTACGAAAATATCAAATATAAATCACTAAGAATAGAATGTAAACATCGAAATAAAGAATACAAACGAAGGCATATACAAGAGGAAAAATAATATATAAGAGAATTGAACAAAAATTTAATACAAATGTATGAAAATTGAGAATGCAAATCACTATTATACAATAAATATATAGCAAAATAGAATATAAATGAAAAATATGCAATATAAATGAAGCCATTGAATAGTAATGAAACATAACAGCATACAAACCATTTTTTATTAAATAGAAGGTAGTTATGGACATGGTACCCAAGCCATAAATTTAATCTTATAAATCCCTGAACGAATGACGAATCAGAATGTTCAGACCACAGACATGAACCCTAGAATAAAAGGTGTAATCAGGCATCCGCGGATAGTAAGCATTACTTGGCAAGCCAGCTTCACCCACCATGCCCACAGGCCTAACCGAAGCAAATGTAGGTAGAAGCGTATGTCCTGGATTTCGGATGTGTACTTATGGCTCGTCATTGGCAAAAGTCATCAGAAACAATTATAGAAACTGCCACATTGTAGGGATTGTACAGATCATGATGTCTCCCATAGAACTTCTTATGTGTTGCTACCAGGTTTTTTGTTATACCCCTGGCTCAACAACTGTGTAGTGAGCACTTTCTCACGTTCCATGAAGTCCTGATAACTTGAACAGGCTCTGGCATAACAAAATGATTAAATATAGAATAAAAACCAACTTATGCAATATAAATGAATAGATATTGAATACAAAAAATAGATTATAGAATTAAAACAAAAAAGTAAACAATAGAAATGATCAGAGATTGAATACAAATACACAAATATACAATACAAATAAAAGAAGATCTAACACAAGTATAAAAATGTCGAATAATGCAATGTTTGACATGCCATAGTCACATAACGAAGCAAACATGTTGCTATTCAACAAAAAAAATCTACAAAGTGTTTTATACTCAAGGGGTGCGGTGTGTATGTATGTGTGTGTGTGTGTGTGAGAGAGAGAGAGAGGGGGGGGGGAGGGGGACATTCGCCATGCGAAACAGTGGAAAAGACCAGAGATTGTTAACTGTGCTGTCGTTTTTCCATTTCGTTGTTCTGACAAAAAACAGGACAGGCTCCATGTAAGTAGCAAGCAACCAGGTATTTATGTTGGCAAACGATGCGTGTTGTCGGCATCGTTGGGGTTGTTGGTGAGGCAAAGGTGTCGTGTATCTTGCGTCACCAGGGCGTTTAACTAATATTGGCCTTAAATTGGGCAAGGCCTGCTGTCCTTGCAGCAGGTAAGGGTAGAGGGAACTGTTTTTATTTCTTCTGTTTCTTCATTGTCATTCATTTTCATTTTTACTCTGTCACATCTCTTTCATTTCCTCTGCTATCTCTTCTATCTCTCATCTCCCTTTCTCTGGGGGACGACACAAAATGGCCCACAAAGGTTGACGTGTCGTTAACTCGCGTACAATTACTTATGTTATCAAAATATTGTACCTGAGTGTTCTCAGTGATGACAGTACGGTTGTATATCAAATGTGCATTTTCTGAGCATATTCTCATGTTTACATTATAATAACGGACATGATAGTAAAACGACTAACCGATTTGAACGGACCTTTTTTTGCGAAAATCTAGGCTTTTTTACTCTGTTGTATGAAGTAGGTTTCCTCCCCTTCCCCGCCCACTCATCCCCGCAACCTTGATACTAGAATCAGAGGAAGTGAGGGTGCCATTGAAAAATCAAACACGGAATTGCAAAGTAGACTGATAAGTCGGCTCGTTACGAGCCGTCTCATCTGGATCTTCACTGTTTGCATAGGTAACTGTTTGGTATACAGCGTTAAAGGAGTGAAACGAAACGGAGGGATGAACATTTGTAATTACACTGGCTAAAATAATTTGGTTAAAGGATTTGACACATTTCTTATAATAAACTGTAATGCAAAACATATGGATATTTCTATTAGGAGACAATTTGCATGAAGTGTCAAAGCCTATTTTCTAGGAAAAATAAAAGAAGTGTCATCTGCTGAATTAGCCTAGAGAGTGGTAAAGCTTAAGTCGAATTATTAACAATTAATGTATAACTAATTCATTGATATATTGTGTAATGCTTTGAATATTGTTGGGTACACCAAAAAAGAATATGATCACTAGTATTACACAATAATATCACACACACTCACACACACACACACACACATGTATATAGAGGGGAAAATAAATTGTATAAACACAACATTCATTTGAATGTTAATTAATATTATGAAAACATGTATCATTCAACATGTATTAAAAAAAAATAAAAAATAATAATAATAAGATTTTGCAAATTAGATAAATAAACAAACTGAAAAATATATAATGTTACTACGCCGGGTTGAACTCGGGTTGGGAAATTCATAAAGAGGAAACGTAACCACACGGCCATCAGATCTGTTGCTTTATGAAGCGCTCATTTTAAATATATTTATATGCATTCGTACGGCAACCGCTGTTTTTTGACTTTAGATTATTTTCAAAAACTTGATCTATATTAAGCCAAGATAAATAGAAATTTGTAAATCCACTACAACTGAAATATATGATTTTATAAACAGAAGTATGAAAAAATATGACGTATGCAAATTTAAAGTGCAAATAGTAGCGGATTCGGAGCAGAAGAATATGCATTGCCATGAAATATGCAACACAAATATTTGTGTCACATACAGGATCAAAACATAGTTAGGAAATAAATATCAAACTCCAGGGTGTATCAGGCTTCTGACAGACTCAAAATCATATCAATAATTTCCGCTTAACGGTGAACGTCAAGCCGTCGATCGAATGATCACTGATGGAAAATAATGAAACAAAAGCAAACAAGCTTAAATATTTTATATGCAAAAAATGTTGAACTTATACCTCCATATCTCTATCTTCTGGCTTGACACCTGCCTCTTTGTAAATGTTTTTTGTTTTTTGGGTTTTTTTTCAAACCTTTCGAGTACATCTTAGAACAATGCACTTCCGTGTTTACAAATCGTGGCAAACGTCAGATGAATTACATGACGTCATTAAATCGTTGTTTTTCTAACGTCATCAAGAGTGTCGTTGAGATATATATATATATATATATATATATATATATATATATATATATATATATATATATATATATATATATATATATATATATATATATATATATATATATATGAAGAGTCTCAATGATACCGAGACTGGTTGACTGATGTCTTTATCTGTATTTTATGTGTTCGATGCTTTTAGGGGCAACATTTAGAGATTTTATTGAGCAATTATGCGTGCATCTGTAAAATTACAATAACGTTATTTGGAAAGAGGTTTAGTTCAGTCACAATCTTGCAGTTATATCAATTATTTTCAATTGATTCTTATGTTCCACTGAATGCTTTAGGGAATCCCTGTGTTAGCCGAACATTTTGTTTTGTTATTGCACAGCATTTGTTCCTTGGAGAAATATTTGGTACCAGTAAATAAATTTACCGCATGTCACCTCACACGCATCCCCGCACTTTCGACCAATGATCTCTCTACGGCGGTATACTTGTGCTGTTCCTTCTTTGTGGGCTTTGTGGCTGCTCGCTTTGGGGATTTTAGCTCATATGTACACAAGGTGTGGAAATGGTGATCAGTTGCCATCCATCCGTCCATCTTTTCTTATCCAAGTTTGATCAAAGTTGCATCTTGACTGGTTTACCGTATAGTCTTTATCAGACATTGATAGAAGGAAATAAAACCAATATTTACTATCGGCAGAAGCTGAAAGTGGGACAACCTAAGGGTTGGATTTTACTTCAGAAAGTATCTGGTAGCAAAACAAAGAATACCTTGCTGATAACTGCATACAGTCTTCCACTACATACCTTGGCAGAGGGAAAGTTTATGACTAATAAAAGTTTGCAAACCTATGAATCTTGCTTTTGTCGGTTTATTGTAATCTACAATATCTACTCTAAGTATTGGGACACCTCAACTCCTCACCATACTTGTTCTTGTTTGAACAAGTACAATTTACTACCAAATTTGTATCTAAAATTGCTTCATGAGTGGAAAAAGTGCAGACCTTGATGAGACGCCGCGTTCTGTGGTGTCTAATCAGGGTCAGCACTGTTTGCTCAAGCCTGTTTGTCCGACATCATACGGTAAATACGAAATCGGAGCTTTGTTTTATGCAGAGAACTTGAATTGTCTGACCATGCTATACAGCAGCTGTTTCTCGAGTTCTATAAAAAGAACGGACTACCTGCATACTAGAATAAGCAGATATAAGGCCATGAATGAGTCACAGTTGGGTTTTTATAGTCTTCTGTTTAGAAATTATGTAATGGTCTAGGTTGCATCAAAATGCATGGTTATAAAGTCTTTTCATTTTAGATAGATTCTTCGCCAATCAACTTCATAGAGCTTTTCTTCTTATTTTTAACAGGCTTACTCTAAATTTTGTAGAAGTTAATTTCGTCGTGTGTTGGGGTGTCTAAAATGTTGGCACGGAGTCTATAAACCTATTAAAGTTCTTCTTTCGAAGCTGTCTACACGTCTGAGTCTACACTGTTTGCTCAGACTTATTTGTCCGAATCTTTATGAAAACACGTCTATTCAAATATATTGAGAATTTTACGACCAAAAAAGGGAAAATTGCAGATAAAAAATTCTGATATTTTTTCATATTTCTGCTCAAAACATAGATTGTGGGTACTCGTGGTTCTAACGTGTACCCACAATGTATGTTTTTTAGCAAAATAAGAAAAATAATGTATACCCCAGTAAACCCCAGTTTTACTATATAAAAGTGGTCTTTAAGGGGGTCAAAATTATATAGGCATGTTTTAGTAATGATAAAGAAAAAAACTACGGTATCGATTAATCTCATTGTTTTCGATAGGTTCTTTACAACCCCATACTTACAATTAAGCCAGACCTCAGCATTTCTTACAAGATTGCATCTGTGCCCAGCGAAGACATCCGCGCTGTCTGTCTAGAGTCTTCTCTGTCCGCCTGAATAAAGTCAAGATCCTTGGCTACCCTAAGTGTCATGTGATGACTCTGATCAGACTCCGTGGATGCGCAGGCTGATCTGTGCCTTCGCTTGGCGCATATGCAATTTTGTCGGAAGTTTTTGCCCCGACTCAATTTATATAAGCGGATAAAACTGAAGTTTACTCTATTATATCCTATCGTAAAATACCAATAAAGCAAGCAATGTAACCAGATGTAACATAGACATTAAAGGGAATTGAGCCTCAGTGCCAGAAAACGTACCGACGAAAACGACGTACCGACGAACACGACATGTGCGCCCAGCGAAGATTCAGATCAGCCTGCGCATTTGCGCAGTCTGATCAGAATCTTCACAGGGCGCTTTTTTGGATAGTCAAGGGTGCGAGATGTTTTGATGCTGACAACGACGACTCAAATCAGACTGCGCGGATGCGCAAGCTGATTTGACTCTTCGATGGGCGCACTCGCGAAGGTACGTTTTGTGACGTTGTCGCTCACATTATTGCACACGACACTGAATGATCACGAAACAACAGTTGTACGTGTACGTATCTAATTCGGAGAAAATCTGATCTGTATTCGTCTTAACTTGAATTGGTTTCCGATATAACTTATAAAGGTTGTAACATACTAGTCCGAGGAAAGATAAAATCATCGAGGTATATATAAAAATCCAAAATCATGTCATTAAACTGCCATATTAAGCCACTTATTACAAAATGGCTATAATTAAACGTGAATTAATTGGTGTCTGTGTGGAAGCAGTTTGTCGTTACAGTCAAACATCTTTGGGACCATGGAGGTTTATTCTAGACATGCGTAGTTAGAACCACTGATGGTTAATCAAAACGACAGGTTAGGGGGTAAATGGAGATAAGGACGTCATTTCGGTCTTCTATAAAATGATATGTGTTTGTCGAAGACGCGATTCTAATACGTACACCTAGTATACATTGCTATGATAAAATAATAAAAACAAAGCCTTAAAAATCTAAAGATTAGTTTTCTTAAGCTACTGGAAGAATTTCTTAGAGACTCAAAAACGAGTTCGATCCAGCCACTGTAAACGATCTATTGGTGTCCGAGTCATGGATGATTTACAATACAGTCGACTCTCGTTATCTCGAATTCCAAGGGACTCACCGAAATACTTCGAGATATCCGTACCTCGACATATCAGAGTTGAGAGAGTGCGGAAAGCAATAAATTGAACAACCACATATAATAAATGAATATGTGACCTGACTCCTGAAGTTAAAAAATATATATAAAATAATGGTGAAAAGAGGAGCAATTTCGTCTCTTTTCCACATTATTTTGTTACCTGTTGTCATAGTTTCATGTTAAAACAGGGACCAGATTTTCACTCCGAGATAAGCAGTAATTCGAAATAAGCGAGTTCGAGATAACGAGGTTCGACTGTATAATGTCAAAAAGGTTGTAAGTACTTTAGGAATCGCAATACTGACGCTTAACTAACCTCGGCTTTGGTCAGACCGCGGATATTCAAGCTGATCTGCGCATGCGATGTTCACAAATGACATCAAGGCTTTTGTTTATCGCATCAAATAATTTGGAACCTCCCTTATGTGCTGGCAGAAACTTGGGCTCTACCCTTCTGCACTGGGCATTTAAGTAAATACAAATATTATTTAACTATTTCTGAAATATACACAACCATTATAAGAAATGCCCCGCTTATTCCTATTTCACAACTTATATAGTAAACCGATGGAATCAGGGTTTGTTTGGTGGATGGGTAGGTGCGAAAATGTAAGGAAGTTTAAAAGATAGTCGCTAGCTACATATTTGAGCCTCAACGTGGGAAGACTCAGCTCAGTGAGTACATCCGTAAAGTCAGGTAAGAGTCTTCATTGTCAGCATATACATTACGAAAACATGCCTATTCAAATATAAAGAAATTTTCAGTTCCAAAAACTGAAAATTGTCAGCTAAAAAACTCTGATATTTTTCATATTTCTGCTCAAAACATAGATTGTGGGTACTCGTTAGAACCGCCTCGGCGAGGCGGTTCTAACGAGTACCCATAATCTATCTTTTGAGCAGAAATAAGAAAAATAATGTATACCCCTGTAAACCCCAGTTTTACTATATAAAAGTGGGGTTCAAGGGGGTCAAAATTGTATAGGCGTGTTTTCGTGATGGAAGCGCCACAGAGCACCAAGTGATGTCTCTGGTAAGCAGCCCTAATGCACTAGATGCTCTGAGTCTTTGCTGGGCGCAACGATTTAAAGTGCATGCTGTGTTTTCAAAATTGCCTCATTTGTATCACCAGAATAGTAATGAATTAGCCGAGACACAGGTTTTCTTACAAGATTGCATGTGCGAAGACAGATCAGCCTGAACATCCCGATAGGAGTCTTTTTTGTCAATCTAAATGCGTTGGATACTTTCATGAAGTAAATTTTAAAATTGTCCGCTATCGTTAGATTACGAGTATCTGCTTCCCAGTGAGTAGTATAGCCTGTCGCTATGGGTACCGACAGCCTATACTACTCCTGTGTACATCACAAAAACACACCCATATAATTTTGACCCCCTTAGACCCCACTTTTATATAGTAAAACTGTGGTTTACAGGAGTATACACTATTTTTCTTATTTTGCTATAAAACATAGATTGTGGTATATACTCGTTAGAACCGCCTCACCGAGGCGGTTCTAACGAGTACCCACAATCTATGTTTTGAGCAGAAATATGAAACAAATCAGATTTTTTTATCTGAAAATTTTCATTATTTTGGTTGTAAAATTTTCTATATATTTGAATAGGCGTGTTTTCGCAATGTCAGAAAACTACGGCACTGTTGTCAAACTCCTGTAACACAATCCCAGCAGGCACACAGCATTGAAGCACCGTGGATTCAACGTTGATTCGTCTTGACAGTAAACCAACGTTGAATCAACGTTGTTTCAACTGTGTGTGCCTACTGGGATAGCATGTCCGAAGGTACATTTTCACCCTAGTTGGCCTTTTTTGTATCTTGTTTCCTTTCCAGAACTGGAATCAGTCAAGTCTGTAAGTTGATCTCGTCAGCCTACTTCCTATAAAAAATAATCCTAATCTTTTTAGCGTTTACATAAAATTGCAGACAAACGCTCTATTTCTTAATAAACAATCCCAAATCAAACCGATCTTTCAGAATTAAGTTGGGACCTACTGCCAATCAGCATTAAGTCATTACGAAAGTCCTCAAAGGCCATAAAGCTGTGGTAATTAATCGGGAAACAGCTAAGTTTGTAAGAGTTCCTTTCTACTGACTATAAACTTTAACATTTAGAAACTGAGATAAAAAAGAAGTCTGTGGTACTGTTTAGTATTTCAGACAAAGTGGCATTAATGGCAATTCATACTGGCAGCGTCTGTGAAATAAATGGCACTTAGACTATCTTGTGATAGGCCACACTTTTACAGAACCGGTAGTTCATATTATGTAGAGTCACGTTTTGAATTATAAATTAAAACTGAAAATTAAACAGAGGAAAATAATGTACACTACAGCGTAAATAAGCTGCGAAGTTTAAACCTTTACCATTCGCTTGGCTAATTCAGCAGACGTGAAATTGGTGATAGTTATCTATTTTTTTTACAGAAAATAGGATTTTACATTTTAAGCAAATTGCCTCCATTGAAGACGATTTGCATGAAAAGTCAAATCCTAATTTCTGAAAAAGAAAAGCAAACCATTTAAATATGTCGTCTGCTGAAAATGTTACATGTACCTATAGTGTTAAGTTTTAACAATGCACTTGAGAAATAGAACCAATAAGATGTTTTAAAGGGGAGGTACATCTGTTTTTTTACCTTTCGGAAAATGATATACTCTAAATTAAAAGAAGATATACCTGTTAGGAACACATTCTAATTTTAACCTTGGCCCTTCTTGCCCCCAATTAGCCCTGCCTTTAATAAAAAGATCTGGGTCAGTTAGCCAACTTATCTTGATCTGCTATAGATATGTTTGTAATTTGGAGCTTTGTCAGAATTAAGGTTTCAACCCCCAATACTTTTGTTTAACTGACGATTGCTCTGTTGCAATTCAGTTTTATGTCGATCCATGATATACAAAAGCCAACATTCCCTTAAGGTTGTTGTCCACGTGATCATCATTGACAAGTAAAATCAAAATGCGTCATTTTTAATAAAATGGATAATTAAATACCCAAAACAAGTTATTTGCATTCCTCGCAAATTGTTATTTCTTGTTTAATAGTGTGCTGACCCAAATAAAATAATTAATTATATACAACAAAACCGGAATTTCTGTCAGAAAAAGATAAAAAAAAAATATCATTTTAACGTAAAACAAAAATGAAAAGGAATACAATTAAACAGTGTTCTAAGAAATGCAATCGAAGTTGTACGGGTGTTACAATGTAGCTTCTAAGACGTAAAGCTTCTAAACATAGGAAAGGAAACACTTGCATTGGGTCGTATTCTCTCTGAGTTTTACAAATAATCATGGTCAAATAGTCTAGGCCCAGATCAGATGATGCCGAATGCAGCTTCAGGGTCTTTGCTGTTTGCAATTTTTCTAGCTGTTTTATATACATCAACAGGTAGTCAAATTGACGTGTTCAAAATTTTGAAGTATAGCAAGACGTCAAAAGGTTAGACTACTTAGGGTAATCTGCGGAGATGTTCGGACATACAGGTCGCGAGACTAGACTCGTGCAGCAGAGTCGTCTCCACCTCACTCGCCCCAACTAATCCCATCCTTAACCACCTGAAATCAGCGCACTCTGTGAGATGAGGCTATCATCATGATCATCAGCAGCATCATAATCATCATGATCATTATAATCATCATCATTATCATCATCACCATCATTGAACCCTTACCTTATGTATTTCGGTTATCACTGTCACTGAGGGGATGCAACGAACCAGGCAGGAAGTGTTATTTTGTGTTTGTATGTGCATACGCATCAGTGTGCGTGTACGTATTTTGGGTTGATTGTTTTCAATCTACCCAAAGTATGCATACACCAACATTTCTTTCGGTCGTTATCCACGTGATTATCATTGTCTAATGAAATCAAACCGCGCGTTCTAAGGACCAACCAATTGTTCACGATATGAAACCCACAACCTCTTGTCTCCGAACCGAACTCTATTCCCAAACTGAACGATTTGTTCATTTTTTTATCAATCGACACAAAGTTACTAAACCATCTGAGTTATATTGCTGCTGATCACGTGCCTATCGCTGACCAATAAAGTTTATCCACGTTAATAGCGTTTGTACGAAATCCAGCTTGCGGTTATTCATAACCATGCTAGTCTTGTTGCTGTGACGTCAGAGTGCTGTGTGAAGAGGGTTATCTGTAAAAGATGGACTGGGCTTAGTGCTAGGACATCAACTAACAGTGCAAACCCAGATCAGACGCCGCAAAATCTTGACTGTTTGCTTCAATTACAGGAAGTTAAAGGTTAAATAAAAACAGTCGTCAGTCTCCATTCAGGACCATTTTCCCAGCCTATACTCAGCGACAATCAACCTACCAGTGCTGTCAGTGTTTTGATTTTTTTGTGGGTCGGCTGTTTCTTTTGAGGTGTTTGCTTTGTCATTGTTTTGTCTTTCTTATGGGGCATCGAGAAAGCTGTGCCTTATGATTATTGAATTTCCTGAGTATCTTTAATATAATCGCATACATATTTAACAAGAATAGGAGAACGTGACCCTTTTCTGTCTGACCAAAGAATACTTCGTGTAATGGTAACTTTTTTTTTACACCATCACCATGGAAATGAGTTGGAAAAGACGTTTTAATTTGTTTAATATACTGTGCTAGTGTTGTTTCTCTTAACAAAAACAGTGTCGCAAATGGCGTTATTGTCATTATCACCAAATCAGGTATTTTCCCTTTCGTTAATGTGGTATATGCGTATTGAAATGATCCCCTTTCCTGAGAATGTATTTACCCTTATTACAGATGTTGCAACGTGCATGTATTTCAGATTCACTGATTATAATAATTGAAAATAGAGACTCACTCAAGCCGGTAGAAGGAGGCGTAAGCTTAAAAAAAAAAAGGAAAACGAGTCTTTTTTTTTTTTTTTTTTTTTTGTTGTTGTTGTTTTTTGGTTTTTTTTTTTTTTGTTTTTTTTTTTGTTTTTGTTTTTTTGTTTTTGTTCTGTTTATATTGCTTTGTTTTTAAAGGGTCTCCTTCTTCAAGATTCGTATGCAAACGGAATGCAAAAGGAGACAGGCTTGTTCTGATAAGGTCTGTTCATGATATGTCATTAAATGTGTAACATCCCTCACACTTCACCAGCTTCGCCATGTTTTTATGTATGTAAGCAGCCTATGTATTGTATACACCCATTCGATTATGGATGCGCAACGCACGAAAAGGACCCTTATGCAATTTGCGGACAACGTAGGTCCAGGTCAGCCTGCCCATTCGCACAGGCTAATCATGGCCTTCGTTTCCGCTTACAAAATCAATGGATATTGTAGTATATGTCGACGAACAGAGAATGTTCAGATCAGAATGCACTGATGCGCACGCTCATCTAGAACAGCATATAACATAAGGGCCTTTTTCTTGACGTTGAATTAACGTTGTTTCAACGTTGATTGCCTACTGGGAAAGCATATTCGAAGGTACATTTTCACACGTGATGGTCCATTTTGTATCTTGTTTCCTTTCCAGAACTGGAATCAGTCAAGTCTGTAAGTTGATATTCTCGTCAGCCTACTTCCTATAAAAAAAATCTCAATCTTTTAAGCGTTTACATAAACTTGCAGACAAATGATATATTTCTTGGCAAACTGATCCAAATCAAACCGATCTTTTAGAATTAAGTTGGGACCTACTGCCAATCAGCATTAAGTCATTACGAAAGTCCTCAAAGACCATAAAGCTGTGGAAATTAATCGGGAGACTGCTAAGTTTGTAAGAGCTCCTTTCTACTTTCACATTTTCAAACAGATTATAAACTTTAGCATTTAGAAACTGAGATAAAAAAAAAAGAAGTCTGTGGTGCTGTTTAGTATTTCAGACAAAGTGGCATTAATGACAATTCATACTGGCAGCGTCTGTGAAATAAATGGCTCTTATACTATCTTATTTGATATGCCACACATTATTACAGAACCAGTAGTTCATATTATGTAGAGTCACGTTTTGAATTATAAATTAAAAGCTGAAAATTAAAAAGAGGAAAATAGTGTACACTGGTAATAGAGCGCTTTGTTGCTACTGCGTAAATAAGCTGCGAAGTTTAAACCTTTACCATTCGCTTGGCTAATTCAGTAGACGTCTAATAGGGGATAGTTTTCTCTTTTCTTTTTTTTTTTTTTTTTTTTTTTTTTTTTTTTGCTTTTTTTTTCACAGATAATAGGATTTGACATTTTATGCAAATTATCTCTATTGAAGAAGATTTGTATGAAACGTCAAATCCTATTTTCCGAAAAAAAAGAAAATATTTCGATATGTCGTCTGCTGAAAATGTTACATGTACCCAGAGTGTTACGTTTTAATAATGCACTTGAGAAATAGAACCAATAAAATGTTTTAAGTGGGAGGGACATCTGTTGTTGTTGTTGTTGTTGTTGTTGTTGTTTTTTTTTTTGTTTGTTTTTTTTGTTGTTGTTGTTGTTGTTTGTCCTTTCGGAACTAAGATGAAAGACGATATACCTCTTAGAAACACAATCTAATTTTTACCTTGGTCTTTCTTGTCCCGAATTAGCCCTGCCTTAAAAAACAATATAGATCCAGGTCAGTTAGTCAAATTATCTTGATCTGCTATAGATATAGTTGGAATTTGGAGCTTCATCAGAATTAAGGTTTCAACACCCCCTACTTTTGTTTTACTGACCGTTCCAAGGCGATTCCTTCGTTGCAATTCAGTTTTATGTCGATTGTTATCAATCGATCCATAATACACAAAAGCAAACATTTTCTTAATGGTGTTGTCCACATGATCATCATTGACCAGTAAAATCAAAATGCGTCATTTTTTATAAAATCGATAATTAAATACCCAAAACAAGTTCATTTGCATTCCTCCGCAAATTGTTATTTCTTGTTTAATAGTGTGCTGATCCAAATAAATTAATTATATACAAAAAACCGTAATTTCTGTCAGAAAAAAAGGTCCATAACAATATCATTTAAACGTAAAACAAAAATGTAAAGGAATACAATTAAACAGTGTTAACAATCCAAGGAATGCAATCGAAGTTGTGCGGGTGTTAGCTTCTAAGACGTAAAGCTTCTAAACATAGGAAGGGAAACACTTGCATTGGGTCGTATTCTCTGAGTTTTACAAATAATCATGGTCAAATAGTCTAGGCCCAGATCAGAAGATGCCAAATGCGGTTCAGGGTCTTTGCTGTTTGCAATTTTCTAGCTGCTGCTTTATACACATCAACAGGTGGTCACATTGACTTGTTCAAAATGTTGCAGTATACCAAGAAGTCAAAGGGTAATCTACTTAGGGTAATCTGCGGAGATGTTCGGACATACAGGTCGCGAGACTAGACTCGTGCAGCAGGGTCGTCTCCACCTTACCCGCTGCAACTAATCCTAGCCTTAACCACCCGATATCAGCGCAATCTCTGAGATGAGGCTATCATCATGATCATCAGCAGCAGCAGAAGCATCATCATCATCATCATCATCATCATCATCTTCATCTTCATAATTATCATCATTATCATCATCATCATTGAACCCTTACCTTATGTATTTTGGCTGTCTGTCACTGAGGGAATGCGACGAACCAGGCAGGGAGTGTTATTTTGTATTTATATGTGCAAGCGCGTCAGTGTGTGTGAACGTATTTTGGGTTGACTGTTTTCAATCTACCCTAGGTATGCATACACCAACATTTCTTTAGGTCGTTGTCCATGTGATTATCATTGTCCAATGAAATCAAACCGCGCGTTCAAAGGACAAACCAATTGTTCACGGTATGAAACCCACAACCTCTTGTCTCCGAACCGAACTCTATTCCCAAACTGAACGATTGGTTCGATTTTTTATCAATCGACACAAAGTTACTAAAGCATCTGAGTTATATTGCTGCTGTTCACGTGCGCTATTCTTGTTGCTGTGACGTCAGAGTGCTGTGTAAAGAGGGTTATCTGTAAAACCTGGATTGGGCTTAGTACTGGTACATCAACAAACAGTGCAAACCTAGATCAGACGCCGCAAAATCTTGACTGCTTCAATTACAGGAAGTTAAAGGTTAAATGAAACAGTCGTCAGTCTCCATTCAGGACCATTTTCCCAGCCTACACTTAGCGACAATCGACCTACCACTGCTGTCAGTGTTTTGCTTTTTTTTTCTTTTTTTTTTTTTTTTTTTTTTTTTTTGTGGGTCGGCTGTTTCCTTTGAGGTGTTTGCTCTGTCCTTGTTTTGACTTTCTTATGGGGCATCGGGAAAGCTGTGCTTTGTGATTATGGCATTTTCTGAGTATCTTTCATACAATCGCATACATATTTTACAGGAATAGGAGAACGTGACCCTTGTCTGTATGACCAAAGAATACTTCTTGTAATGGTAACTTATTTTTACACCATCACCATGGAAATGAGTTGGGAAAGACGTTTTTGTATCTGTGCAAATGTTCTATTCTCTTAAAAAACAGTATTGCAAATGACGTTATTGTCATTATCACCAAATCAGCTATTTTCGCTTTCGTTAATGTGGTATATGCGTATTAAAATGATCCCCTTTCCTCCGAATTTATTTACCCTCACTACGGATGTTGCTAAGTGCACGTATTTCAGATTCACTGATTATAATAAATTGAAAATAGAGTCTCACTCAACACGCCTGGTAAACTATCACAGGTACCTCCGCGGAGGTACCGATTAAATGGTTGTGACAGATATCCGGACCTACCTGTGATGGTCAAAAACAAGACATAAAAAGATAGGTGTTCGTCTTTTTGGATAAAATAATCAATAACCAGAGAGTTTACTGAAAATCAAAGAGTGCTATTCGACCCTTATAGGCATAAAATTTTGTCATACGTCATATCCCCCAGAACTCTCCATATTTACCAAAGATACGACCTTTGAAGTGGCTTCGAAGTCAGCCCGAAGTACTCGAAACAGAAAAAGACCGATCGTTTTTGGTTCTAAATGCGGATATCTTGCATACAAATCTGTTTATCTTGGTACACTGATGTAAACTAAACCTGTTTGCCTGAATACAGATATCGATAAACTCCAAATAAGGCTGGTTTCTTCAAAAAAACAGCTGGAGGTGCCTGTGACGTCGTGGAGGTGCCTGTAATGTAAAGAAATATAGTGAAAATCTGAAGAGTTATTGCAGGTGCAAATGTTGATATAATTCTTCTCTGGATCACTGCCTGGAAAGAATCATTCATTCAGCGTCGCATAATCATAATGTGATCATAATGTGAATGTCATGAATTTCCATGTTAAAGTTATAAAACATAATCTCAAAGAATTATTGGTGCTTTTGAGTTAGATTGTCATAGAATGCTCACTGAAGTAAGACTTTTTTTTTTCTTGAATGGTGGTGACTGTAATCGGGAGGTGCTGCCTGTTCATCATTCCAACTCGTAGAAAATTGTCTTTGCTAAATATATCACACGCCATGCCAGCTACACATATGGTGTACCAAAAGTATAAAAAATGCCGATGGCTGTCGCCGCAAATTATGACGCAATTTTAGCATTACCGGAAACCTAAAATAACCTACGTTGTTGACCCTTTTGGTAACTCGTATGCGTATCGCTCGCATATGTCGTATGACGCTCGCTGTATGTGTTGTTGTAATTTTGTTGTTTTGTTTCTTTATGTCCTCTGTAAATAACTAAAATCATGGCGGGACTATCAGTTAACCTTACTACACTGTTTCTGGGCAGGCTTAGACCTCCTAAGGGGTTAACCGGTAATAAGTGAACATACTTTCGTCAGTAACTGACAACTACCCTTCTTGAATCAGCGGAAGGTGAAAGAAAAGTAAGTGGGGACCTCTGGCTCTTGAGTTAGATACTCTACCGACTGCGCTACGCGGCCTGGCACGCCGTTTATGTAAACTTTGTGGTGAGTGGACTCAAAGGTGTTGCAAGTGATTCACTCTTGCTGTTTTATATTGCCAGGGCTAGAATTCGAACACACCCGTAAGGCCTAGGTGTTACATCATCAACACATGACATAATCTCGACATTACATCTTTTAATAAAGTGAAGTGATCGGAATCTTACTGTAAATCGTGTTAAATTCAGTCACCAAATAAACCACTATGAAAATATTTTGTCGAAGCGTTTGCAAAATCAACAATATGTCGGAAAATTGCTCTTTTGTCAGTATATTTGATGCACATAGTGGCTATTTGAAGACTGAATTTCAGATGATTTACAGTAAAATTTCGATCACGAGTTACCAAAAGGGTCAACAACGTAGGTTATTTTAGGTGTTCCAGTAATGCTTAAACTGCGTCATAATTTACGGTGGCAGGCATCGGCATTTTTTATACGTTTGGTACACCATATGTGTAGATGGCATGGCGAGTGATATATTGAGTAAAGACAATTTTTTATGAGTTGGAATGACGAACAGGCAGCACTTCCCGATTACAGTCATCACCATTCAAGAAAAAAAGTCTTACTTCAGTGAGCATTCTATGACAATCTAACTCAAAAGCACCAATAATTCTTTGAGATTATGTTTTATAACTTTAACATGGAAATTCATGACATACACATTATGATAGCTTATTGCGACGCTGAATGAGTGATTCTTTCCAGGCAGTGATCTAGAGAAGAATTATATCAATATTCGCAGCTGCAATAATTCTGCAGATTTTCACTATATTTCGTTACATTACAGGCACCTCCACGACGTCACAGGCACCTCCAGCTGTTTTTTTTTTTTTTTTTTGAAGAATCCAGCCTTATTTTGAGTTTATCGATATCTGTATTCAGGCAAACAGATTAACTTTACATCAGTGTACCAAGATAAACAGATTTGTATGCAAGATATCCGCATTTAGAACCAAAAACGATCGGTCTTTTTCTGTTTCGAGTACTTCGGGCTGACTTCGAAGCCACTTCAAAGGTCGTATCTTTGGTAAATATGGAAAGTTCTGGGGGATATGACGTGTGACAAAACTTTTTGCCTATAAGGGTCGAATAGCACTCTTTGATTTTCAGTAAACTCTCTGGTTATTGTGTATTTTATCCAAAAAGACGAACACCTATCTTTTTATGTCTAGTGTTTGACCATCACAGGTAGCTCCGGATATCTGTCACAACTATTTAATCGGTACCTCCGCGGAGGTACCTGTGATAGTTTACCAGGCGTGCTCAAGCCGGTAGAAGGAGATGTCAGCTTAAAAAAAAAACAAAAAAAACGAGTCACTTTTTTTTTTTTTTTTTTTTTTTTTTTTTTTTTTTGTTCTTTTATATTGCTTTGTTTTCAAAGGGTCCCCTTCTTCAGGATTCGTATGCAAACGGAATGCAAAAGGAGACAGGCTTGTTCTGATAAGGTCTGATCATGAGATGTCATGAAATGCGTAATCCCTCACACTTCACCAGTTCGCCGTTTTTTTTTTTTTTTTTGTTTTTTTTTTTTTTTTTTGTTTGTTTTGTTTGTTTTTTTTTTTTTTTGTTTTTTTTGTTTTTTATTTTTGTTGTTTTTTGTTTGTTTGTTTTTGTTGCTGTTGTTGTTGTTGTTGTTGTTGTTGTTGTTTTTTGTTTTATCTTTTTTTTTTTTTTTTTTTTTTTTTTTTTGTTTTGTTTTTTTTTTTTTTTTAATGTATGTTAACAGCCTATGTATTGTATACACTGTTCACCCATTCGATTGTTGATGCGCAGCGCACGAAAAGGACCTTATGCAAATTGCGGACAACGTAGGTCCAGGTTAGCCTGCCCATTCGCAAGGGTAATCATGGCCTTCGTTGCCGCTTCAGAATTAATGAATATTGTAGTACATGTCGACGAACAGAGAATGTTCAGACTCATCTGGACCTTCGCTGTTCGCATATATAAATATATAACATAAGAGCCTTTTTTTGACGTTGAATCAACGTTGTTTCAACGTTGTGTGTCTACTGGGATAGCATGTCCGAAGGTATATTTTCACACATGTTGGTCCATTTTGTATCTTGTTTCCTTTCCAGAACTGGAATCAGTCAAGTTTGTAAGTTGATATTCTCGTCAGCCTACTTTCTATAAAAAAAAATCCTAATCTTTTAAGCGTTTACATAAACTTGCAGACAAATGATATATTTCTTGGCAAACAGATCCAAATCAAACCGATCTTTTAGAATTAAGTTGGGACCTACTGCCAATCAGCATTAAGTCATTACGAAAGTCCTCAAAGACCATAAAGCTGTGGAAATTAATCGGGAGACTGCTAAGTTTGTAAGAGCTCCTTTCTACTTTCACATTTTCAAACAGATTATAAACTTTAGCATTTAGAAACTGAGATAAAAAAAAAAGAAAGAAGTCTGTGGTGCTGTTTAGTATTTCAGACAAAGTGGCATTAATGACAATTCATACTGGCAGCGTCTGTGAAATAGAGCCATTTATACTATCTTATTTGATATGCCACACATTATTACAGAATCAGTTGTTCATATTATGTAGAGTTACGTTTTGAATTATAAATTAAAAGCTGAAAATTAAAAAGAGGAAAATAGTGTACACTGGTAATAGAGCGCTTTGTAGCTACTGCATAAATATGCTGCGAAGTTTAAACTTTTACCATTCGCTTGGCTAATTCAGCAGACGTCTAATAGGGGATAGTTTTACTTTATTTTTTTTTTTTTTTTTTTTTTTTTTTTTTTTTTTTCACAGTTAATAGGATTTGACATTTTATGAAAATTATCTCTATTGAAGACGATTTGTATGAAACGACAAATCCTATTTTCCGAAAAAAAAAAAAAAAAAAAAGAAATTATTTCGATATGTCGTCTGCTGAAAATGTTACATGTACCCAGAGTGTTACGTTTTAATAATGCACTTGAGAAATAGAACCAATAAAATGTTTTAAATGGGAGGGACATCTGTTGTTGTTTTTATTTTTTTTTTTTTTTTTTTTTTTTTTGTTTTGTTGTTGTTGTTGTTTTGTTTTGTTTTTTTTTTGTTTTTTTTTTTTTTTGTTTGTTTGTTTTGTCCTTTCGGAAAAGGATATACTCTAAGATGAAAGACGATATACCTCTTAGAACATATTCTAATATTTGCCTTGGTCTTTCTTGTCCCGAATTAGACCTGCCTTGAAAAACAATATAGATCCAGGTCAGTTAGCCAACTTATCTTGATCTGCTATAGATATGTTTGGATTTGGAGCTTCATCAGAATTACGAGTTCAACCCCCCGTAGTTTTGTTTTGGTTTAAGGGGGTCAAAATTATATAGGCATGTTTTCGTGATAAGACTACTTTCAGTAAGTTTATACCGCTGATTTTTTGTTATTTCAATTCATCTGCACAAATGTATCTTAGTATACCAACTTTTCCTCCTAGTCTCCAAATTTGCCTCAGGCGAAGTTGCTACGCTCAGTAGAACCGCAAATAGATTTCGGACACTATCCACTTTTTTTTATTTAATTGTGAAGAATTAAGACCGTATTTATACTGGAATGTCTGATTTCCCCTATTTTTCATTTCAATCCCAGAATCTTGACAATTCTATCAAGTGTATTAATTTGGCCATCACGAAAACATGCCTATATAATTTCGACCCCCTTAAATCCCACTTTAATATAGTAAAATTGGGGTTTACAGTGGTATGCATTATTTTTCTTATTTATGCTTTAAAAATATACATTGTGGGTATGCGTTAGAACCGCCTCGTCAATGCGGCTCTAACGAGTACCCACGATCTATGTTTTGAGTAAAAATATGAAAAAAATATCAGAATTTTTATCTGAAAATGTTTTGGTGGTAAAATTTTCAGTATATTTGAATAGGCATGTTTTTGAAATGTTTGTGATGTGTAAAGATATATAATGCCACACGCAAAACGGCATTTTAAGCTTTATAATAAAATAAGCCGAGGCACAGCATTTTCTATAATGTTGCATGAGCGCCCAGCAAAGACTCAGATCAGGCCCCGAGGTTATAAACATTATTTCATGCCCAACTCAGCTGAACATGAAATTTGTCATGAAAATAAATCTCAAATAACTAACAACTGCAAATTCTTTCTTGCTAAACATTTCATGCTCAGCTGAGTTGAGTATGAAAAAAGTTCTATAACCTCGGGGCCAGCTTGAACATCCGCGCAGTCTGATCGGTCTTTGCGTGGCACTCTAGGGGTAGCCGAGGATGCTAAGCGTCTTCAGGCGGACAGTAAAGACTGACTAGCCAGCGAGAATGTTAGTCTCTGCAGGGCATGCACGCAATCTTGTAGGAAATGCTGTGCCGTGGATCAAATGTCTTCAGCCAGTGTACAATAAATACTTTAATCAGTTGCGTGGTTGTTCGCAATTTTGTATGGGGGCTAGACTAGCTTCGAACTTAGAAACCATCACGAAAACATACCTATATAATTTTGACCCCCTTAAACCCCACTTTTATATAGTAAAACTGGGGTTTGCAGGGGTATACATTATTTTTCATATTTCTGCTCAAAACATAGATTGTGGGTACTCGTTAGAACCGCCTCGGCGAGGCGGTTCTAACGAGTACCCACAATTTATGTTTTGAGCAGAAATATGTAAAATATCAGAATTTTTATCTGAAAAACTTTAAGTTTTTAGAGGTGAAAGTTTCAATATATTTGAATAGGCGTGTTTTCGTAATGAATAGCTCTGATATAAAACCGTCACTACAGCAAAGAGATAAAAGAAACCTATATTAACCCAGGAAAAGTGCAAATGCATTAAAAGCTAAGGATGACCTATAGCAAGCAATTTACTGAAATAATGTAAGGGGGTGTTAATTAGATTCACTGATAGTCCGTTTGTTTCAGTAAAAACATAGAACTCTTTCTTTGTAGCGGCATCGCTCTTCTGATTGCTTTAGAGTGTACAGTTGTTGTTTGTTTCTTATTTAGCGAGTAGTAAACAGAAAACAGGGGATGGATTCGTGTTCATTAAAGTACATGGATACATCTGAAAAAAATATCACCATTTTGCAGATGGAGATGGCGATGACTTGCCCCTCTAGATTTTAAAACTTTTCCGACACTTTATTAAGAAGAAGACTACTCTTAAAAAAAGAATTTGCTCACTTTGGAAATTATTTCCTTTAAGAGCAGTCTCAAAAAGGATAACTTCCTGTTCATTGTTATATTCCTTGGCGGCATAACCTTGAAAAAGGGTTAGATATTCTGAACATTAACAATTGTATGCTTTGGTAATCTGTAAAGTTAGTTCCTCACCGGTGGGATTACCCGAGGGACCTGCCAATTTACTTTCTCATAGCCTTATGCTAGAGACTTTATTTCAGTCATAAAACACAAATAATTTTCATATTTCTTCTTTATATAAAGTGTGAATGTGTAATTGAAATATCCCACACACTTCTGATGAGTATACGCAACACATTTCTTTTACTGAAAAATCAAAAATAAAATATCTTTATATCCCTCCCTTCTAAAACAAAATATACATTTGTCATACCGTCTTTGGATCGATGCTTTCGTCTGGTGCCTGCAATATTTGAATGCACTCATGAAACGTCATCAAAATATACATGATCCACGGAAAGATGAGCAGTAGTCAAATGCCAGCTCTCTGAAATAGATTGGCAAAGTAACCGTCACTCAGACTGGGACCCTATTAATCGCCGCGCAAGTAAATGAGGAAGCAACATTATAAACATCAATACAGTTTGCCGAAGAACATTTAATGTTGTAACCTATCCTGAAGCGAGCAGTAATGTTTCGCAAATATTGTGAAAAAAAAAAAACAGTATAACTACCAAGTAAAGTAAAATAAAAGTAAAAAAAGATTGCTTTTTAAAACAAAGAACACTACAGATAGAAAATCGGAGCCTCGGTTTTATTGAGACTCTTCATAAGCAGTAATGAAGTTTGCAACACTGCTTAAGCCCTCTAGTGTATACATGAGTGAAATCCATTTTTAAAGATACCACAATGGGCCCAGTGATCCAAAAGGAAATGAAAATATAATCTGTACAATTGTTACCCGCATTACAAAGGCGGCATTTGTTCCCAAAGATGTCATTAACATGCTTGTGTTGTTACAACGAAATTTAATAAAAAGAAAAAAGATATGCAACAAAGGTCTTGTTTTATTTTAATTTCTTCATAGAACAATATGTTTTGGATATTTTTGAATCCCCACGCTCATATACCAAACACATGTTTCTTAAAGTATTCAATACAATGTTGTTCCAGAATTTCTGATTAACAGTCACCTCTAGATTAAAGGTTTCGTGCCAGTCAAATTATCATTATAACGAAGTTTGTCCTTGTATCGAGTGTGGCATAAAGTGGATTTATTTTCGATACAATTCAAAAAGATTGTCAATCGATACAAAAAAATAGGTAACAGCATGAATCTAATGCGACAACATTACGAAAATACGCCTATTCAAATATATTGAAAATTTTACACCAAAACAAAGGAAAATTTTCAGATAAAAATTCTGATATTTTTCATATTTCTGCTCAAAACATAGATTGTGCGTACTCGTTAGAACCGCCTCACCGAGGCGGTTCTAACGAGTACCCATAATCTATGTTTTTGAGCAGAAATAAGAAAAAAAATGTATACCCCTGTAAACCCCAGTTTTACTATATAAATGTGGGGTTGAAGGGGGGTCAAAATAGGCGTGTTTTCGTAATGAAACGCATGCATGGTTTAAAGCCCAATTATGGTTGATAACTTTGCATCCGTCTTTAACTGCACAGTAGTGAGTTAGGTCTCCGAACGATCAAGGCTCCTTCCTCGATCTGTTTCAGAAGGCTGGCGCCTTATCATTGCTTCCTGTGGTCAGGCCCATCGTGGACCTACATGTGAATTTCTGTTATTCTGGTTTCAAATAAGCATAGCGCCCTCTACTTTTTAATACAGTTGACACCCGTTATCTCGCTTTCGCTATCTCGAATAACCGCTTATCTCGAAGTGAAAATCTGGTCCCTGTTTTAACACGAAATCTAACAACAGGTAACAAAATACTGTGGAAAAGAGGAGAAATTGCTCCTAAGGAGCAATTTCTCCTTTTTTCCACAATATTTTCAATATATATCTTAACTTCTGGAGTCGAATTATATATTCATTTGTGAAATGTGGTTGTTCAGTTTGCTTTTTCGTCAATTCTGCAAATCTGATATGTTGAGGTACGGATATCTCGAAGTATTTCAGAGGATCCCTGGGACTTCGAGATAACGAGAGTCGACTGTACTTTGTTTCATTGCATTTTTGTGATTGCTTTTCTTTTTACTGTACTGTTACTCTGTTGAGATAGAGAAACTTATGTGGACCGAACGCACATAGATGTACGTAATTCTTGAGCTCCACCAGAAATACAGGAATGACTGCGATCATTTAAAACTACTTAAAGCCCCACCCACCTGACCCAAGTACAGTTGACTCTCGCTATCTCGACCTCGCTTTCTCTCGAATAACCGCTTATCTCGAAGTGAAAATCTGGCTCCTGCCTAAACATGAAAATCTAACAACATGTAAAACATATTGTGGAAAAATGGAAAACTTGCTGCTCCTTTTTTTCACAATATTTTCAATATATCTCTAACATCAAGAGTCCAATTACACATATATTTGTTAAATGTGGTTAATCGAATTAGTTCTTCCTCAATTCTACAAATCTGATATGTTGAAGTACGGATATCTCGAAGTATGTTCAGCGAGTCCCTTGGAATTCGAGATAACGAGAGTCGACTGTAGTTGTTTTCTGCTGAGCATTCCAAGATTGCTCTACTGTTGCCGTTCTTAATTGTTTGTATGTCGGTTATTAAAAATAACTACTGCAAACCATTTCATAAACAGCCATCACACAATAGTGAGCCAAGTGTAAGAGAAAATGTATTTCATGCGCTCAACAGAGCCTTTGATGTATTTGTAATAAAGTAATTATATTTGTGTTACAACTCTGACGAAAAGTTAATTATGGGTAATTGATACTATTTCAAGGGAGACAACTCTGTCAAAATTGTTGTGTCCCCTTCTGAAAAAGAGTATACTTTATTAGGAAGGATTTACTCCCACATGAGAGCAAAATTAATGCATTTCTTATAGACAAGATCCCTTTTCTGAAAAAGAGGTGCGTATATAAAAAGCAACAAGTATATCTCAGTAGTTGTCGCCCTTGGCAGAAATTGCAAAGTTCCCTTAACTCTTTCGGCGCCAAATTTCAAACGTCATTTGTCGTCTGCTATTTTATTTTAACAATCTATCGTTTGGAAAGACGTTTATATGTAAAGTCGAATGACTGAATGTCAAACAGCGTAGATCCAGATGAGACGGCTCATTGGGCCGTCTCATCTGGATCTATGATGTTTGCAAAAGCCTATTATTATCGCCTGTGGCAGCGAAAGAGTTAATCTCACAACACTGTATTGAATTTCAAACCAGAATAGCGCAGAATGCGCACAATGTACGTTGTCATTACATACGTGCATTTCTAGACATTTTGCTCCCAATATAGGCGACACTTTCTGTAATATCAACAGCCGGGATAATTGTGTCAAAGACTGTCAGCTTTGTCCAGTAATTAACTTCTCAAAGCAGAATAATAAGATTATTTAGTGTAAAACACGAGGAAACCCAGGAAGTCTCTGGGATGTGCGTTTAGTAGTAATACTGAAAGTAGTTCATTCTGACAATCGCAAGTACGCGTATCTGGCTTTCTGACAATATTTCTCTCTCTCTCTTTTTTTTTTTTTTTTTTTTTTTGTTGTTGTTTTATTGACTTCTGAACGAGACCCCAATGGATTTGTTAAGCTGCAAAGATGAAAGGGTGCAATTATTAATTAAAAAAAACTCAGGAATAAAACGATAAAATATGTATCGTATTTTTGTTTTATTTTTTAACTGCACTGACACCCGACCTTTAAGCATATCAACATCTGAACTTCCCGAGGGCCACGAGGGATGATGGGTAGGTAAAAGTAATGTTGTAGTATCAACAGAAATCGCTGGTACCATTAAGACATTGCAAAACCTGATAAAATGTCAGGCGGTCTTAAAGACGCTATGATTAGAGAGCTACATATAATATATATGACTAATACAAGACCTTGCTCTAAACTTAGCATCATGAAACTCTACATATGTCCAGTAAATTACAAGAATCCATACAAAGATGCATCAGACGGTCTTCTCCAGTCATTGTCCTCAGTATAAAGCAATCTTGATGTCTGTTCAAGAGGTCCTTTAG